>JANBXA010000737.1:611666-1223333 GCA_030556225.1 Cricetiscus sungorus | reverse complement strand
TCATAGTCAATTATCTCACCATGGGTAAGACTTACCAACCACTCTTTCTGCTGATCACTACACTTTTTGATGAACGTTAAAACTAAAGATTTTTTTTAAAGTACAGTATTTTGAGCCTTATTATAACAACTGATTTCTCAAGTACATTCGAGATTTAGTAGAAGTCCTAGTATACTTCAGTTTTGAATCCAAGCAAGAGCAGGCACTTGACCTTAGATCAGAGTCTGGTCAAGCCTGACAGATCTCTTGCCTGTAGAGTAGGAATGCTAAGCCATACAACCTGAGCCTTGAGAAAGTGAAAGATGTTAATGTAGGCTATCAATTCTAAGCCTCACAGCTTTTGTTTTTCTACTAATGTTTTTGATATGTGGAATGCACCATACATTCAGGGTAAGTTATTTTTGAGAGCTATCCTTTTCCCAGATATCACTACACTAATGACTTATCTCATAATACGAATCGTATATTATATGAATGAAGTCCTTGTGAAGCTATAGTGTCCAGGAAAGTTGGATGACTGTTAGCAACCAAAAGTACATAAACGTAGAGTGTGATGGTCTGTTTGCTACTTTTTTAAACAAAACAATCTCTTTGGAGGTAGAGTCCTGCTTAGCTTACATGCATATCACATATTTCTCCTTCCCATTTTATCACAGGACAGTTTCCTTTCCACACTTTGTGCTGAGCCAATAATTTTGAGAGTGCTGATAATTAAGGGGAAAATGACTGTCGAACTCCTGCTGAGACAGGCAGTTTGGGATAGGAAGCTTCAGAGGGGTAGACAGTCCCAGGGAGTCTGCATTTCCTAGATCAAGTTTCTTACCTGAGTGAACTTCTCCCCATGAGTCATGTCCTCTACAAAGCTAAGAGCCCTAGCACAGCCTTCTCAAGGTTCAGGCTTTAAGTGAAAATGAGGTTGGATCATTATAAAACAGTTGTATTCTTCAGTATAGGGGGAAAAACATAATTAATAGCTACTTAGAGTCAGACTGTTGATTATATGGCTCACATTTAAAAAAACAATAGAAATGTTCTGAATCTGAAAATGCATCTGTGTTAGAGTGCTATTTATCTTTAGCCAAGTAAGCAATATAACTCTGAAGAATTTTCTGGCCTCTGCAAACTCTATGACCAGCAGAGTAACTATCTGCATGAGTCAAGGAGAAAGTCTACTTCAGCACAACTCAGTAGCTGCTCTAGGGTCTGACCTTGGGCTGTTTATTTTAGGCATATTTAAGCACAGCACAATTTGGGGGAAAAGTCTTCTGATGATAATTAACTCCCATGTGTGCAATAAAGTTTAAGACATATTTATATTGAAACGCTTTACAAAGTACATGTGACCACCATAAAGAACGTGACTGAGAAGCAATTCTCTGGGGAGAATGACTGAGATAAACATAAAAGTCTGAGGGAGTCAGGTGTGGCCTGGCCCTATAGATGGCACAGAGGCCATCTAGGCCATTGTAAAGTACATGTGACATCTCCCATAAAGGCTCTGTGGTGATATATTATGTGTGATTTAATAAAGATTGCCTGAAATATCAGAATGCAAAGGCAGCCACACTAGTTGGCTCCAGAAGCTAGGCAGTGGTGGTACACACCTTTAATTCCAGGACTCAGGAGACAAAGGTAGCTGGGTCTCTGTTAGTTCAAGGCCACAGTGAGCTACACAAAATTGATCCAGTCAAAAAGAGAAACAGCTCCCGCAAAGGAGATCTCAGTACTTAGGAGTCCATGCCTTTAATCCCAGGATTTGAGATTAGGAGGAAGCAAAGGGTCTCGAGAGAGAATTTGTGTCCAGCCACATTGAGTAGAGGAAGCACTCTGGGACTGCAGTCTGAGCTTTGGTGGAGAACACTGTCTCTGAAGATTCATGGAGACAGGATTGCCATTTCATTCTAAGGTAGAAGAGACAAGAGCTAGTGGCTTGGCTGCTTTGCTTTTTGATCTTCAGCTTGAAGCTTGAACCCCAATATCAATCTCTAGATCTTTATTTTTCATATTACAGGTTCAAGTCTTACTGTCAAACAATGTTCATGATAAAAGTTTATGCTAAACATAGTAATCTGGGGGAGTCAAGGTGTAGCCTTGTCGTACAGTTAACAAGGGTCACCATCACCAGGCTATTAGCTACATCCATCCCCAGCCTTCTGAGTGAAAAACAGGTTATGCATCTTTTGCTTTGAAGAGGCAATCCTGCATGTTTAATGTTCCTCGTTCCCCTAGTGCTTATCTGTGAGCACGAGGACCTCTTGCTCTCTAAATTCTATAAAGTATCATTTCACTCATTAATTTCAAGGAAGTTGAAATTACTTGTGCCTGAGTGGTATTACGTGAGATACCAGGAGCCGTCCCCTGGGAACCGGACTCTGCTTGAATACTCAGACACATGTAAATGCCCTCTGTAAGTTTGTATTGGGGTATCAGAAATGCACACACGAGATCTGGGCACTTGATGGGTTGGAACAGAAAATCAGCAACCCAAGGAAGCTTCTCTAAAAGGAGTTACGAAAAGAAGGAATGTTGAAAGAATCTGCTGGGAGTGGAACTGAGCAGTGGCTATGCTACACTTTTCTCGGTTGCCATTTCAAACTACTTTTAGAAATTCACTTGGTAGTATGACGGGATCTGGATCTTAGAGAACATTTCCCGATTCTGTATGAAAGGTAAGTATGCTAGATATATGCTGGATGTCAGTATTTCCCTCAAGAACCAAGCTGAAGAAAACATAATCTGTCTCTGAACCCAGGAAATAGACAGGACTTTATCGACCAATAAAATTTCAAAACTCATGGGATAATTGCAAAGTGCTGAATATACAGTGAAATTACGCTGTTTGAGTTGTTATAATAAAATAACAGCAACAAAAAACACATTGCAAAGTGAATGTGTTTAATATGTTTAGATAACTAAAGATTGAAGGCATGGTGATGAACTGAGATTATCAAAGAGAAGCCAGGGAAGGAGAAAATTACACGAGATTAAAGTCAGATAAAGAAAGTAATGGCAGATGCGATAACAGGGAGTAATTAGATAAACGTGGCAAGAAAGACACCGGATAATGAAGAAGACTACCAAATTACACGGAGCAGAGAACAGGAAGGTTTTGTTGGAACGTTAGAAAAGTGAGTGCAGAGATTTAGGATGGGGGTTGATAAATGGTGTCAGAAAAGCAATCTTCACTCATCTACAAATTCTAAATTAGGATAGGGAGAGAGACAGAGACAGAGAGACAGAGAGAGACAAAGAGAGGGAGTGAAAGAGAAAGAGAGAGACAGAGAGAGAAAAAGAGAGGGAGAGGGAGAGAGGAGAGAGGGAGAGAAACAGACACAGAGAGAGACAGAGAGAGAGACGAGAGAGAGAGAGACAGAGAGAGAGAGAACACATACACAGATTTATATGAAATTTCAGGATCAGATCATCTACAACTTGCCAGGAGGAAAGATTTTTTTCAAAGGTCATGCAGAGATTGGATGGACTAGTGCTTGGAGCACAGGATTGATTTAATAAAAAGTCAAATGGCCAATAGCCAGGAAGGATTTTCAGGCACACAGGATGCTGGAAAGAAGGGAGAGGAGGAGGAGGAGGAGGAGGAGGAGGAGGAGGAGGAGGAGGAGGAGGAGGAGGAGGAGGAGGAGAAGAAGGAGAAGGAGAAGAAGAAGAAGAAGAAGAAGAAGAAGAAGAAGAAGAAGAAGAAGAAGAAGAAGAAGAGGAAGAAGAAGGGGATGCAGAGAAAACAGGATCGGCACTACATAGATGAGGCAATAAAGCCACAAGGCAGAAAGCAAGTTAACAGAAACAGGTTAATTTAAGTTATAAGAGCTGGTTAGAAACAAGCCGAAGCTATTGGCTGAGTTTCCATAATTAATCAGGAGTCTCTATGTTGCTTAATTGGGAGCTGGCTGGCAGGACAGAGAAAGACTAGCTGCAGCTGTGGTTGAAAACAATTTTAGATTATGCTTCAGAACCATAAAGGGAGCCTTGATAGTTCTCAGCACATAAAAACAATAGATGTTGGAGGAGATGAGGCTGCTAATTACCCTTATTAGATTGTTATATACTGTGGACATGCATTGAATTTTCTCACAGTAAAACACGAACATGGATAAACACAGTGTCAATTAAAAACAAAAACATAAAAGGTCAGAAGATATCTTTAAGTAGAAGAGAAAATGATTCTAGAAGAGATGTCTGGTGACAGAAGTGTAACTGAGAACTTTCACTTAAAACTTAACAAAAGCTTAAAAAATAGTTTTTAGAAACAAACAACCAACAACAACAACAACAACAACAACAACAAAAAACAGAGACAAGCAAGGCTTCTTGGTAGAAGCATTTTTCTCAGTTGGATTCTGTTTTGCTAGAGACAAACAAAGATTTGCACGGTTCCTTTAAGGGAGGTTTCCTGACTCAGCATAAGCAGCAAAAAAACCGCACGAATTTTAAAGAGCTCTGCTAACAATTCATTGGTGTATACAAGAGCTGACAATGAAGGTTTATAGTGTGATTTAAAATATACGTTGGCTTGGGAGAGAAAAAAAGATGGGAGATGTCATTCTGCAAATATGTTTCTTGTTTTGGTTAATGAATAAAGCCCTATTGGTCAATAGAAAAGAAAGATAGGAGGGACCAGGAGACAAGGAGGAAAAAGGAGTCAACATGGAGAGCCTGGAGAGAACAGCACACCAGGCCCGCTCTCCAGTAAGATGAGCCACGTAAAAATACTTAAAATCATAAAAATGGGTTAATCGTTAAGACCGAGCTAGCCGATAAAAAACTAGTAACTGTCCAACAGCATTGTATCAAATACAGAGTCTCTGCGTGTTATTGGGTGGGCCCGGGCCAGCAGGAAAAAAACCTGCTCATAACAGACGTCAGAGTGGAAAGATTAAATAAATTTAATAATATGTAAAAAGCAAAGTAAGAGTAAATCTAAATAGTCCTTGACGCTATAAAACAACAACAAAGTGCTAATAATTGGCTTAGTGAAAGGGGCAGACCTAAAATTCTGTAGAATGGAAAAATATCTGTCAATCAAGAGATGATTAGAATAAAAAGTCTCTGGTAACTCACCTTACAGATGTATCTACAGAAAAAGGTCTCAGAGTTACCACGTGTTACTTCTTAAAATATAGCATAGTCTTTTGCTCATAAGCTCTCAGGGCCTCTCTGTTCTCCAGGAAAAAGTTCACACTCTTCATTGAGGTCCTCATCTCTGCATTTCCTCATCCTACCACATCCTCCTCACCTGTGCCTTCTCCAACCCTCCTACCTCATCCTGCGCTGCCCACTCTGCCTGACAATCATGTTTCAGTCCCCAGCTGATGCTGTTTTCTGTCCTGCCCTACCATGTGTCCCAGCCTCTCCTTCCTCATGCTCAAACCTCCTCATCAGTTTGTGTCCTTGAATAAATCTTTATTATTTTCCATGATATGATAGTACTGATGTCCATGTGTGTGAGGGCTACTGAAGACTTTTCCTGTTCCTGTAGCTTTGATAGTGTGTCACGCAAGGTCTTCTTTATTTCATCTCCTTAGTGATGATAATAATATCCTTCATGAATATCATCATGAGGAGAACAATGTAACACAGAAGGAGCCCCATTTCCTGAGTAGCTGTTACATAAGGGCAAGTCACTAAGCTTCCCTGTAAAAATTTGTATTCTTACAGCAGTATTGGAAATGTGTAATTCTTAACTAACTTTGTAGAGAAGAACATGCTTTTTTTTTTTTATGGTGTATAGTTAGCAAGGGTCAGAGCCAACATTCACATACACATCTGTGTGGGTACCAAGCTGTTCCATGAAGTAAACTCACCATTCCAAAGCAAAGATCTATGCTTTGGAACTGATATCTGACAGGAGTGAGGAAGGAGAGTGAGCGAGACCAGAGGTGCATCTCAGGAGGGCTGACAGGAAGCTCACCGATGACCGTACAGCGGCAAATATGCATCTGGAGAGCCATGTGAGCATGTGCCAGCCTAACGAGTTGGCCAGACATGATTATGCTTTGCACTGGCATTTTGTCACATGCAGGCTTGGGGATTCATTGCCACTATAGCAATGACATGTCATGCATATGAATGATTGTATGTCAAAACACAGTTCCTGAGCGGAAGAAATAAGAAAATAACCAGTTAACTCCCCACCACAAGTGAGAGGATTTGTTATTTGGAGATTTTTTTTCCTGGAAAGTTGAATGTAAAATTGTAAAATTTCAGTAAGAGGACTATGGGTGGCACTGTGTTTACAGAGCAGGCTTTGTTCTGGAAAAGGACTAATGTCTAGTGAACTGGTATCTCTGATAGTTGGTTTCTTAGAAGTTCCCCCTTAAATCCTGCTTTCAAATGTTCTAGCAGGAAAACTCCCAACTTGGTTGGAAAGCTCTTTCAAGGAAATAATTACTTTGTGTGCATTACAAGAAAATGTAAAATTCCTTAGTTAAAACAAGTGCAAATAATTATCTTCATTTGGGAAGGTGGAAGTTCAGAAATTAAATAGAGTAAAATAGTTTTGTGTGTGTATTTTGTAAAATTGTAAGCTTCCAAATAATACCTCCCTCTCTTCCTTTTCATCCTTTCTCCTTCTCATCCTCACCACACCCTTTCTTCCCAGACTGCTGGTATTAATATAGCACCTATTTAACAACTATGCAGTGGCAGAACTCCAAGAGAGATAACAAAATAATGCCCTTCCTCAAATATTCAGTCACCTATAAAGAGAAATGCCATATACCTAACTAAATAGGATTCCTGAGAAAGAAATTTTAAGAGGACACCTGATGAAACACCTCTGGGCTCCATCTTCAACTTAGGGAACCTGTACACACCCTAAATGCTTATTAGCAGTGAATTCATTTATGTATTCAAATTTCTGTCTGTGATAAAGAACGGCTCCTGTCTGGAAGTGTGGTGATGGGAGTTGAAAACACCCCTACGGACAATAACAGCAGGATGTAAGGGTCAGCTGGTCTGGGCAAGGAGGGAGGCAGTTTAAAGGAGAATTATGGAGTAGATGTCGCAGAAGAGGAAGTTTTATATTTACACAGTACCCACAACACTTTTGCAATGAGCAGGACTTAGGTATGGCAGGTGTGGGGCTCAACAAGGTCAGACAGGATTAGGTAAGGCTCCCGCTACAGGAAAAGGGAGCTGTTTGGCTCTCCCTAGTGTATTTGGCGATATTGAATATGCTACAAAGAAAGGATCTCTCTTAAGTCTTGCAGAAAGATTGCAACAACAAGTTCCCAGGCATTTCATCTTATAAAATGAGAAATGCTGTGTCTGTTATTTCTAAAATACATATCTCTTCAGCAACAATTTGTGCAAAGATATTGGGTCATTTTTCCTTTTGGAACTGTGAGGTAATTTTAGCATTTATCTAAAATTCTTTAAGGGCTCTATATCGGATTAGTAGAATAACAGCTGTTGGTTTGAAGACAGAAGGCATAACACATTTCCAGACTTACCTATGAAATAATCAAATACATTTAAAATTTAAAGTGACAAATCTTTAACTTACATTTCTATGGTTATTTTGCAGTATCAAGCTAATAAAACTCAGAAAGAAACAGAAACAAATACTGAGTAGAAAATCATAGCTTTAATTGTTTTTAATTTTGCCAGTTTCACTATTTCAGGATATTTCATACTGCTTTGTCAGTGCTGGGTCTAAGCCAAGGCTTCGCTTTGAAAGGCAGGTACATGACCCTTACAACACACTGCTGCAGCCTAGGGTCGATTTTGATACTACATCTAACAACAGAATGCGGTATGTGTGCCATGTGTAGATTATTTTGAAGTTCTCTTTTGTTATATTTTTGGTGACTAGAAGTTTATATGATTTTTGGTTATCTGGAATTTAAGGGAGAATTGGTTTTGTCTCAAGGGAACAATCATCATAGGTACGAACAACTGTTCTATGGTGTTGGATACAGAGTTTGATATACAGCCAGCAGAGCAGCTATTGCTTTTGATACTTCATTTAACCTTGTATATTCCCGTCATCCTCTTTTACAGAATCACACTTTAATTACTTGTGCAATGAGTCTGTGGTAAGAGCAGAGCTTTAGAGGGAATACTGTGCTAGTTCCTGTTGATTCAAATATTGAACCTACCTTGCCCTGACTTCTATTGGAGTGAGGACAGAACAGTGCTGTTTGCTTCACCGTGTGTCTGTGAATACAGAATATCTAGCTGTCTGTCTGTCTGTCTGTCTGTCTATCTATTTTTCTATCATCCATCTATCTATCTATCTATCTATCTATCTATCTATCTATCTATCTATCTATCATCTATATCTATCTATGTATCTATCATATATCTTCTATGTATATAAGATATATATATATATATATGCATACATACGTGTGTGTGTGTGTGTGTGTGTGTGTGTGTGTGTGTGTGAGCAGTTGCTACAGCAATCTGCGTATTAGGAGGAGATCCAGAAGAGCATGAAAACGGGATTGTATCAGGAAATGAAGGACGAAGGCCAAGAAAAAAAAAAGAGAGATTTTGAGATGAGGGGCAGAGTGGATGAGAGGAAGAGGAAATGCCTTTTCCTGTTTCGGGATCAGCTCCATAAGGATAGAGGCCACAGAGGCCACTATAGCCAGGCAATGGAGGCCTCATTTAGCACTCCAGGACAGGACAGGCCCAGGCATACAGGTTTTTATAGAATGTAGAGAAGAGGTAGAAACAGGCTTTAATTTCTACGGTGGCCTGGTCATATTTACATTGGAAATACATCGCTGATGGCTGTGTGGAGACTAGAACAGGGGGAAGGATATGATTTAAGAACTATCAATAAGGAGATTCTTCTATCAGTGTCCTAGAGATGACTTGGGCCAGACAAATGGGTCAGGATGCAGAAGAGCTAAGAGATACATTTAACAAGCAGCTAGAAGCCAAGCCAAGCCAAACCAAACCAAACCAAACCAAACCAAACCAAACCAAACCAAACCAAGAAACAGACAAGACTCATGTTGGTTTGGAAGCTGAGAGGAAGTCAAGGAAGACAACATCCCAAACTCACGAGTACTTACTGAGATGGGAGAAACTGAGACAGGAGACGGAGATAATTAGGCTTGTGGAGAGTGAAGAGACCAGAAAGTAAGGGAACTTTTGAAGGCCTAGGTAGTGTTGAGCTGGGTGATTGATTTCTGATCCTTCTGTGTGGTGCTGAGCATAAGAATGGATATTGTGGGAACTAGGCCAGAACAGGAAGGGCCTTCTTCCTCACACCTGAGGCTGGAACTGGGAATATCACAAATGAAACTTCATTTCCTGGCATGAGAGAGGATCCAGCCCCATATTCAACTTGTCAGTGCAGTCACTTTCCTTAGAACTCTCCAGGTTCCTTGCCTGTGTGTCTTTTTTTTTTCTGTAGAGTTTGGATTTCTGTCTGCTAGGGTCTCCCACACCAAGCCCTGCTCTATTGTCTCTGAATTCAGTTTCTTCACAGGCTTCACTGACAACAGAAAAATCTGTTGTTGTTAATGTTAATGAGAACATTGGTTTGGTGAACATATTTTACAAGGCTTTCTGTAGTCAACCCTTAATTATTTAGAACAAAGAGAAAGAGCCATTATTCCTGTTGAAGACAGCTGACATAGAAAAGTCACTATTGGGGCCACAGAAATTAAATGCAGCACAATTAACATATTCCCCAAAAGGAAAACAAATCCACTTAAAATTTAAAGAAAAGGGAAAATGTCCTGGGCAATAAATCCCTTTTCTTCTCTCTCTCAACCAGTCAACAGTCAGGTTCCACAGTTGCCAGGAAAGCAGGAAGTGGTGAGAGGTTCTACAGAGGAGCCTTCAGTGTTTCTCCTGAATCTGACAAACCAGCGATTCAGCTCTGCTTCAGGATCATTATGAAAACACCAAGTTGCCCCTTTACATGGAAAGAAGAGCTAGTTTCAGAAGTTCATTTGCATAAAATTCTCACAACTGTGGAAGGAGTACCTATAAAATGATTTTCTCTTGCTGTAGATTACCTTTAATTTAGAAAAGATCACTTAATTTCTGGGACATAGAACTGTCATCTCTCAGTGTAGCAGGAAAATGAAGGCACTGTTTTCAATGGGATGGCTAATGAGAGCCACGGCTGCTTATTAAAATGTACATGCCACCTCTCACTCACATTTTGTATTACTTAAACTAAGACAGTATAGAATAAAAATTGAAAGGCAGGCAAAACATTCTTGCAAAGCACAAGATGTTTTTCCATTTCTCACAGGAGAGAACCCATGCTAGAGCGTTCTCTAGGGTTCATATTCAAGGTGGCCTGACTCCAAGCTGTGTTTTCCACTGCCTAACACCAGTGTGCACTCACATCGTCCAGGGAATGATTCTTCCTCTTTGAAGTCTAGTCAGTGGTCTCTTACACTTTGTCCTCCATACTTCTGGGAAGACAGTAGAATGAGTAGGATTTTTGTCTTCATGTTCAGGTAAGTATGATTTCCATAGCTTACACATGCTTCTGTCTTAGAAATCTTTCAATTATTGGTCACTATGGCAGGATGAAGCATGCATAGACTGTTGTGTTTTCTCACTTACAGTCTATTAGCTTCTGAAGTCTAATGCCCACAGTTGAAGAGAGATCAGTCTATAGACGGTCAGACTCACTCAAGTAATTTTACATTTTTTTTTTAGAAGTTTGGATTTTCTCAGGAATAAACCAGGTGAACTCAAATTTCCTCAGGCTCAGGGTACTTGGCCTTCCTGCCTCTGTATAAATAGGAGAGTCAATATAGTCTAGCCTGGGTATAATCAGATTGCTTTTCTGAAGGATTGTCTTATCTTGCTTGGTGTTAACAGCTGAACTTTTCAATGGATTTCCATGACATTCAGATTCTCCAGGTTAGCACAGAAGGCAGCAACATTTCAGGCTTGTTTCTCTCACCTGCTTTATATACATATATATATAATGTGGAACTTTCATTATTTAGCAATGCCTTGCTCAAACCCAGGAACACACTCACTTCTTTTCTGGAAAGTTCCTACCCATCCTTATGTCTCACTTGCAATGTCCTTCCTCAGGAATGGTGTTCTGTTGAACATTTCTAACCACTGCAGGCACACACCTGATAGCGATGCTGTTGAAACTATGCTTTCAATGCTAACATGCATGGAAGGCTTTCTCATCCCTGTTCCCTTGTAATGAGAAAATGACTGGACACATAGCCGATTCTTAGTGTTCCAGTTATTTTTTAAATTATTATTAAACTGAACATTATTGTTAAAGAACGTACACGTTGATTTGAAAACATTTATTTTTCATTATCCAAAGAGCAAACTTCAGTGCTGCAATTAGCCTACTTGGTGTCCATGGCAAAGCATGCTTGCTCATGGTGAGGGCCCATCATTGATTAGCTCATCTGATGTTACCAACAACTGGCATTATGGACCTCACTAGATCTTCACGTGATTTGTTTTTAAAAAGAAAAGTCACAGATCTGAACTTTTGAGTGAAGTCTGAGTTTTCTATAGGTTATCTGAAACTCATTTGTAAAGATGTCTCACAGTAAAACAATCCCCACTACTAGGAGAGACATAGTTCAACACAATCAAGGTAATTTACTATAGGATCACAGCTAACATAATTCTAAATGAAGAGAAACTCAAAACATTTCTACTAAAATCAGGAACAAGACTAAGATATCCACTCTCTCCATTTGTATTCAAAATAGTGCTTCAAGTCTTAGCTAGGGCAATAAGATGACTGAAGGAGAAGAAGGAGATATAAATAGGAAAGGAAGAAAACAAATTATCCTTATTTGCAGATGGTATTACTGCATAAATAAAATACCCTAAATAATCTACCAGGAAATTTCTATAGCTGATAAACAGTTTTATCAAAGAGCAGGATACAAAATGAACACACAAAAATCAGTAGCTTTCCTATATTCAAATGACAGATTGAGAGAGAAATCTGAGGGAAAAATGCCTTCCACAATAGCCTCAAAAATTAAACATCTTTGAATAACTTCAGTCATGCAAATGAAATATATATATATAATATATATACATACACATATACATATAATGAAAAGTTTAAGATGTTGAAAACATAATTAAAAAAGACATTAGAAAAGAAAAGGGAAAAAATCCTCTTACTTTTGTAGATTAGCAGGGTTAATATTGTTAAAGAAAAAAAGGTCATTCTATCCAAAACATTTTATAGATTCCATGCAATTGCACCCTAAGTCCAATGCAAGTCTTCACAGAAATTGAAAAACTAATCTTAAACTTCATATGGAAACTTAGTAACCTTGGATAGCTAGGACAATCCCGGACAATAAAAGAACTGCTGGCAGTATCCGCACTCCAGATTTCATGTCACATTACAGATATAGTAATAAAAATAGCATGTACAGGCGTCAAACAGACATACTGATCAATGGAGTAGAACCGAAGACTCAGACATAATAACACACAAATACGATTTTGACAAAGGAGACAATAACGTATACCAAGAAAAGACGGCATCTTCAGCAAATGGTGCTGCTCAAATTGGATGGCTGCCTTTAGAAAAATGAAAATAGATTCATCCTCATCACCTCACCAAACTCAACATAAGGCCAGACACTCTGAGTGCTACAGAAAAGAAAATGGTGAATAGGCTTGATCTCACTGGTACAGGAAAGGACATTCTGAACAGGACACTTATAGCACGGATGCTACAATTAATAAACGGGAGCTAATCTCAAAATCGAATATTATAATTTTCTTAGTTGCTTATTATACGTCTTTAATATTTGACTCTGTCTTTTAGTTCATACACAAGTCTGGTCAAATAATAAATTACAGAGGAATTTCTGGGCTGGATTATAGCTTAGTGGTAGAGTACTTGTGATAAAAATTAATTTGTATTAGATACTGTGCTGTCCTCCACATCTGGTGCATTCACTACGCCTTAGTAGACTCAAATTCAAAATGAGGCTAAAAATTATAACAATATAAAGAGGCTAACAAAACCACCTGGAAGAGTTTGTGCTGACCAAAAAAACAAAAAAACAAAAAACAAACAAAAAAGCCAAACCAAACCAAAACAAAACCACCTTTGGCCCAGCACAAGGATAGTCATTCCTGCATCTCTACTTAAAGAAAGAACATTACCAAGTATGACTGACATACACATTTATGACTCTCAGTTCCTGTCATGTGGCCCCCCTCCGTATGCCTGAAGTACATGTATCTGTCTTCTCGGCACATAGTGGGATAGCCTGGTCTCACCATTTCAGCTCACTGAATTTCGGAACTTTTCTCACACACTGGAACCTCTGTCATTCACGCCAAGTTTCAGTGTGCATTGCGCCCACCAAGTCCTGCAAACGGCTACTGTCTGCACTGCTTTCTCCTTTCTTTCTTGTTGCAATGATTGGAGACATCTGCTTCTCTCAGTCAGCTTTTCACATAGTCAGCAAATCCACATTCTTCACCGTCAGTCAGAGCACAGCTCCTCCAATTAAGGCAGCAGTTTCCTGCATCCAATTTCTCAGTCTTTAGTTTCATGTACACAAATGAGCTTCAAAGACGCTGATTTTAACAAGGAGTTCCTATCTTTTCTCTCAAAAATGTGCTTATTCTTTTTTCATGTGTGAGGGTGTTTCGTCCGAGGTATGTATATACATTAAACGAGTGCCTGGGGCCCTTGAGGCCAGAAGCAGGTGTCCCATCTCCTGGAACTGGAGTTACACAAGGAGCTTGTAAGCTGTCATGTGGATTCTGGAATCAAACTTGTGTTCTCTGCAGGAGCAACAACTGCTCGGAACTCCTCAGCCATCTCTCCAGCCCCAAAGGTCACTAATTTTTAAGAAAAAGCAGCATCTCGCTCTCACAGGCGTCTCCAGATTGCCTCACTTTGCTCTCCTTTGTAGTAAGGCCCTGAAGAGAGTCTTGCATCTGTTTTTTCTTCAGGCCTCTTTCTTCACTCCACCGTAGAACCCGCATAAAGAAACCTATTATTTCCATCTACAAATACAATGCTCCTTCCCTGTTCTTGGTGTTATAGTCTCTGTCTACACTCCCTCTTTTAAAAATACTTTCTATTTTTTCTCAGTGTCCATGACAACACATACTTTATTCCTGCATCTTCAGTTGTCCTTCATGACTATTTTCTAGCTCTACAAATGGCTGTTCTATCTACATCTTCTCCCGGGCATTGATCTCTCAGTTCCAAACACATTTCATTATCTAAGTCTGTTCCCATCACCAACAAAACATAATCCAAAAGTTTCTTTTGTTTTTCTACATTGTTGGTGTTGAAACCTCTAGCTTCCCCCAGAATTACACCAGCTTCGGTCTCTTTGCTTTTATTTTTCGTTGATCATGCTGTATTCACACTGCGCCAAAAATGGCACTTTAAGAAATTGAGTGAGTTCATATTCTTGTTTTTTTCTTTCATGTAAAATCCTTTATTTTCACTTGGAATAAGATCTCAATTTCAGATGATTTTGTCTACAGCTCTTGCTAACCTCTTGCACTGTCTGCTCCACTCAGCAAACACTCATCCTCTTGCAAATTCTAGAACTATTGACTTTGCAAGCAAATTCTCATATCCCTTTTTAAGATGATAGGGTATTAGGAATTATAAGTTACTCATGTTTGTCATATTTGTAGTCATGTTAGTTAGGATTACTCAAAGATGTACTCTACATAGATAGGCAATCTTCAAACACTTCAAAGATCTACAGGCTATATGTTTTAGTAACTTAGAATTCTGTTGATGTGAGACACAACTGCTCCTGACAGCACTGATCTACATCCCAGAGAACGATGGGTACCGAAGATACTCCATATGGAGCTTGTTTTCTTCTTGACAAAACTGACTTATTGGGCAAAGAGGTGCCCTTGCCTTAACTGCTGACAGTAAGCTGACTGTCTAATCTGGACAGGCAGGATGCACGGAAAATCGAATGCTAAACCTAGGAGCAAGACAAGGTAGGCAAGTCCTTTGAATTTCTCTGATTCTGAAAATGGTCTGTTATATAGTGTAGGTGTGCAGCCAGAGTTGGTTACCCCAACGTTTGCAGAGACACTTTGGATGCCTGTCCAGGTAACCAGCGGTTTCTGTCATTTCTTGCGTCTTTTGGAAGTCACTTGCTTGCACTTCCTGCTTACTCAGGTAATATTATTTTAATTCTCAGGTCTTTGATGGGGTTGAAAACTAGATGGTCACAGTAGCTAAGGTACATTAGCAACAAGACTTAGACTTTTCAGGATAGAACAGCTATTGAATAATTTCTGTTATAGCCTGGACGTTTAGTATGTGTTTCTTGCTTGATATTGTTGTTGGTTGCAGTTCTGTTTTTGTGTATGTTATTACCCTTTCTTTCTCCTGGACAATACTTGATAATTGTTCTTATTGCACATAGTTTTGTGTTAGGTTTAGAACCTTCTTATTTAGACAAAGGAGGGAAGTGTTATGGGAACTCACTTTGCCAATAGCCTTGGGGCAACAAACTCTAGGGGCTGGTCTTGTCTGCTATGTGACAACTCATAAGCTGGAGGGGAAGCACCTCTGGGTCTCTTGCTCTGGCTTGTGGCATGGCGGTCAAGGTCCAAGTTGCAGAGAGGGATCAGTGGTGGCATCTACTTTGCTCTGTATCTGTGAGTTTGTCTTTTCATAGTAACCCTTAATGACTTGGTTATCATTCTTCTGTGGGTTCTCGATTCACCCCTCCATGTCAATCAGAACAGAACACAGAATGTCACTTTTCACAGATGCATGTATTGCCATTTCAACCTTAAGTGAACTGTCAGAAAGTCCCCATTTCATTTTCACCAGATCACCTGTTCCTACCAAACATTTCCTGTTTAAATTGTTTACTTTATAAAGTAAAAGAAATTTTATGAGAATAGGAACTTGGTTTGCTCAATAATGAACCCTGGTACACAGAAAACATGCAGAATGAACAAGTATACCAATTTATATACTTCTCCTAAAATCTAAGGGCTTATATATGATTTCCCCCGAATGGCAGCAAAGATTAGTAAAGGGGTTGTTTATTAAGTTTCCATGATTTACTATACAGATGCATCTGAGAAATGTGTAAGAAGTGAGTTCTTACTTGAAAGACTGAAAAGTATCCAGAAAATGCATGGGGCAGTCAGAGGACCCCATTATTCACTGACACACATTTCTAAGAGTAACAGACATTAAATTTCCCATGCAAAACGTTTTAAACAATAGGGATTTGAGTAAGAAAAGAAATCTGAATCTATTTTGTCTATAAGAGCTGTTTCTATTCATTTGCCCCTCATTTTCCTCTGTCACACACCTGCAAACTCAGTCACTATAAAACAATCTGTCTACATGAATGTCAAAATCTCTGGAATTTGGAGAATGATACTCCAAGAAAGAGATTAAGTAGTCAGTTCTTATTACTTTTTTATTACTTACTTACACACACACACACACACACACACACACACACACACACACACGAGACAGTTTTATCCTGGGTGTAGTTTTCTGTATCCAGAAAACACTATACTTCCCACACCAAAACTTAGAATAATGTGCCCCAGATACTGAGAGAAAGTAAGAAAGTAAAAAAATATGTTATTTTTCTCATCTTTATTTACAGTCAGAGGACTTCTTATATCTATGTGGTAGGCAGTACTTATATAAAATAACAAATAATGGACAACCCCATATTTATGGGAGACACAAACTCAAAAATGTTATAGGCAGCACAAGGCAGTGCCAGTGTTTTTATGTTCCATATTTCAAATTTAGGTCATTTTTTAAACTTGAGCAAATCATCTGATATTTCTCAAACATGATGACCGTTTAATTGATTAGTATAGAGATGTAAGTAGTTTCTTCTATTTCAAAGAGATTCTCTTTTAGTAGTAGGAAGAAACAATCAAGGATCATTCCAATTTTCATAAACTATAATTACATCTATTATTTAGCACCTCTCAACTTGTCATGTTCCATCCACATTTCCTTTGGTTACAATACAAGAGAGTGCCTTGGCTTTCAAATAATTGTGTTTAAATATTTAGCAAACATGACTTTAGACTAAGTAACAGCTATCAAAGAATTAAACAAAAGTCAATACAATTAAAGATATGAGATATTTGGAATATTGGAGAACACATTGTGTATGATAAGTATGTGTGTTATATGGACACGTGATCAAGTGGGTGTGCATGAGTGCTTATGGTATATATATATATATATATATGTATATATATATATATATATGTGTGTTTATGAGTATATGTGTGTGTGTGCACACATATGCCTGCCTGTATGTAAACTACCCCATTACTACATCATGACCATGACATTTCTTATAAGACAGCTTTATTAGCTATTATTCGAAGGTGAGGGAGTTTGAATCTTGAGGAAATGTCACAGTTAGACTGGGTCTTTGGGGGCCACTGACTCAGATTGTCTCTGTACTACTGAACCTGGGCAGTCACCTCCAAGAATGTTTGCTGTACTTTCCACATACACTATTTCATGCTGCTCTTGGTTTTATGAGAAACTGTTCATCTTTATCTAACGTGGCCATAAGAAAGAGGACAGTCACACCTGTAAATCCACAATACACAGTAAACCCATAGCCACTGGTAGGCAATTTGACTTGTTGATTATAATATTGAATTCGTTATTGTTTTGAAGAAGCTAATAATCTTCATTAAACAAGTTTCTTTCATATTAAAATGAGCCTCCATGTATGAGTACATTTACATGTTGATGCATGTGTGTGTACATGTGTGTGTGAAGGCCAGAGGTCAATGTTGGGTGTTCTCATTTTGGGGACAGGATCTCTCACTGAACGTGGATCGAGTGGGTCATCCTGATTGGTTGGCCAGTGGGTTTCTGGGATCTATCTGTTTCAACTCCTCCAGTTCTGGGCTTCCTGATTCATGCACTGTGCCCAAACTTTTACATGCTTTGGATTCAAACTCAGGTCCTCCTGTTTGTGTGGAGCCATCAGCTTCCTAGACTCTGAAGTAAGCCATTACTTTTATGTAGCAAAGTTGGAGTATATTAAGAAACAGCTCTGACATAGATTTAAGCATGGGTTATTATGAGAAGGAGAGAGAAGAAATGCTTAAGAAATAGTTCCATGCATTTAAGGTAGTCACCGATCTCATTATGGGGGAAGGTCATTTAAGGTAGCCTCTCTACTATTGTTTAGATTCTTAGTTGGGGTCATCCTTGTGGATTCCTGGGAATTTCTCTAGTGCCAGGTTTCTTGTTAACACCACATTGGCTCCCTTTATTAAGGTATCTTTCCTTGCTCACCCCCTCTGTCCTTCCTCCAACTCGACCTTCCTAATCCCTTATGTTTTCCTTCCCACCCCCTTCTTCCCTCCTCTCTCAACTCCCTCCCTCCCTCCACCCCCATGATCCCAGGAGATCTTGTCCCTTTTTTCTTCTTGGGGGTTCATTGGGGGATCCATGCTTGTCTATCTTAGGGTCCTCCTTATTTCCTAGATTGTCCAGAGTTGTGTACTATAGGCTTGTTATCCTTAGCTCTAAGTCTAATATCCACTTATGAGCGAGTACATACCATGTTTATCTTTCTATATCTGGGTTACCTTACTCAGGATTGTTTCCTCTAGTTCCATCCATTTCCTGGTGAATTTCAAGATGTCATTTTTTTTTTTTGTTATTATTTTTTTTTAACCACTGAGTAGTACTCCATTTCGCATATATACCACATATTTTTTTCAGTTGAGCGACATCTAGGTTGCTTAAAGGTCTGGCTATTACAAATAATGCTGCTATGAACATAACTGAACAGATGCCCTTGTGGTATGAGTGTGCAGCCTTTAGGTATATGCCTAAGAGTGGTATTGCTGTGTCTTGAGGTAGATCAACTTTCTGAGAAACTACTACACTAATTTCCAAAGTGGCTGTACAAGTTTGCACTCCCACCAGCATTGGAGGAGTGTTCCCCTTATTTCACACCCTCTCCAGCATAAGCTTTCATTGGTGTTTTTGATTTTAGCCATTTTAACAGGTGTAAGATGAAATCTCAGAGGTGTTTAGATTTGCGTTCTTTAAGTGCCTTTTGGCCATTTGAGATTCTCATTCAGTAACTGATAGAAGCAGAAGCAGATATCCATAGCCAAACACTGGGCTGAACTCCTGGAGTCCAGCTGTGGAGAGGGAGAAGTAATGAGCAGAGGTGTCAGTACCATGTCGGGGAAGCCCACACAAAAATCTAACCTGACCTGAGCAAGTGGAAGCTTGCTAGGGAACCTGCATAAGATTCCCACTAGGAAACCTGCATAAGATCGAGCTAGACCCTCTAAATGCGGGTGACAATTGGGGGGCTTGGTCGGTTTATAGGGCCACTAGCAGTGGAACCAGTATCTAACCCTGGTGCATTAATTGGCTTTTTGGAGCCATTTCCTATGGAGGGATACCGTGTATAGCCTAGATACAGGGGGTAGGTCCTTGGTCCTGTCCCAAATGATGTGGTAGACTTTGATGGTTTCCCATGGGAGGCCTCATACTCTCTGAGGAGTGGATGGGGGTGGATGGGACAGAGGGATGGTGGGGGATTTGGAGTAATGGAGGGAGAGGGAACTTGGATTGGTATGTAAAATAAGATTGTTAAAAAAGTTTCATGCATCTGAGGTAAAGGAGTGGGCTTCTCAGGAGTGTCCAGATATTTCTCTTAGCTCAAGAGTTATAAAATACCTTGGCTTTTAAGAAGCCAGTTAATATAGTCTGCATTATCTTGTCTTGGTTATAATTGTAGGGGAAGACACCAAAGTCTGTACACATCTGTTATAGGCCAAAAAGCTGTGGCTTTGGGAGCTCAGCCTGAGTCACATGACGACTAAATGACAATTGTTAAGCTGTGCACTTTCTTTTTCTTTCACATCCATTGGTGGGTTTATTTAATGGCAAAATATTGGGCAGGACAGAGTACATGGAAAGCCATTGCACAATGGGCAAGAAAAGCTCTGGCCTTTCTAGTCTCATGAGAAAATTCTGTTACATTTCAGTGGTTACTACTGATTTAACCTTAAATAATTGATTTTAGAACATTTTTATTGAATTAATTTATTTATTTTACATACCAACCTCACTTTCCTTTCCTTCCTCTCCTCCTATTCATTCCCCTAACCCCAATCCATTCCTCTGTTTCTGTTCAGAAAGGGGCAGGCCTCCCATGGGTATCAAGAAAGCATGGCATATCAAGTTGCAGTAAGACAAAGCACCTCCCCTTGTATTATGGCTGGGCAAGGCAATCCAGGATGAGAAACAGGTTCCTAAGAGTCAGCCAAAACTTTAGGGACAGACAGCCTCTGCTCCCATTGTTAGGCATACCACAAATAGACCAAGCTACAGAGCTATCATAGATATGTAGAGGGTCTAGGTTGGTCCCCTGCAGGCTCACAAGTTGTTGATTCAGACTCTGTGAATTCCTAGGAGTCAGATTAGTTGTTTCTGTGGGTTTCTTATACTTTCCTTGACCCTTCTGGCTCCTACAGTCCTTTTCCCCTCTTTTCAGCGGGATTCTTGAGCTTGGCCTGATATTTGGCTGTGGCTCTTTGCATCTGTTTCCCATGAACCTAAACTCACCCTCCACTCTGTCCCCACTTTTTCCTTTATGTATAGGAGATGCTGCTTTTTTCTTGATGGAAAAACTGAGGGAAGTAATGCCTTCTAGACCAAATGGCTGTGTTAGGATCCAATCTGGGTTCAACATACAGCCTCTCAGTCTCTAAAATATCAGGCAACATTTGAAGTAAAATATTTCAAATTTAGGTCTATTCTATTTTAGACATGGTCAACTTGATTTAACTCACAAAGTTCCTCTTTTATTATAATTTTGGTTACACAATGGCTTTCCTTAAATGACTCTCATTCTCTTTTACAGAAATTTTGAATGTCAAGAACTTGCTTGTAGTGAGATATCCACCCCGCCCACACTTGTACTGACCACACCCATTGGGGGCGTGGGGATAAGTGTGGGCATGACCAGTGGAGTCTAGGCCTGTGTCCTGACCGACCGGATTTACTCACTTACTTCCAGGTCAGGGACAGAGACTATCGACAACCTTGGAACAGGAACAGCAGTGGTTGTCTGTTTCTTGTGTAAGTGAATTCTCCCAGAATAAACCTCATTCAGCCTGTGTTGTGTCCCAGAATCTTATTACTCACATAACTTGCTTATATTTTTTCATGGTACTATTTAATTCGTGTACGTCTTCATACACTATTTTAATCTAATATATGCCCATTACAGTTTATTATTCTGTCTATGTCTCTACTTCTTAAATAAAAAATAATTAATTAATTATTAATTAAAAAGCAAAGCAGTATTGAATTATAAACAGCATAGCTTCTGTCCTTGTGGGAAAGGCATGGCCTTTACACTTCTAACTTTTACTATAGAAACTAAGGACTGCAGAGGGAATTATTCGAATTAGAATCTTCCTGTTCTTTCAAATCTATTTTCACTTCTTTTGTCATAGCTCTTGACATATCTTTGCAAACACCATCAACCCCGACTCATTGTTCTCTACCTGTTACATAATGTTTTATAAAAGTCAGCTTGGATGGGGCTCTCCATAACAGGAAAGAGAGAGTCCTGACTTGCATTATCATACTTTGGGGGTTTGTTTCTTATTTTCCTAATGTTTCTGACAATTTACAAATATATTTTTGTACTGTTATGATCATATCTCAAATGTCAAACAATTCAGGTCATTATATACTTCAGATGAGACCAAAGAGGTTGCTCTGTGGGAGTGATAATTCCTTCAGAGAGAGGTCTCTTTTACAGACCTTAAGCAATTACATAAGAGGTTTGAAATATGTCGAGAGTAGGAGACAATTAATGATTTCTCTTCTATTTAAGTACACAGGAAATATATTGAGTGCTTGGTGCACTTATGTTACTTTTACTTATTGCTAATTGATTGTTTTAATTAACAGGATAGACATATTCTCTTAGATTTTGTTTCCAAGCCTACCCAGGATCCTAGTGAATCACAAATGCGTATTTCTCAATGGTTTTATGTTTTGCTTTTTCTGATGCTTGCATTTCAGCAATGCTGTGTTGTAACTTGGGACAGCTGACACTATCTGATTTCCCCTGTCTTCTCTCTCTATGTTCCTCACTCTTGCCATTCTTAGAGCTCTGGATTCTACACACTTCTGTTTCCCTTTTCTTATGATAATGCTATTCTGATTGCTCATCTATGTTTGAGTAAGTCCTTCCTTTACCTCCTTAATGGGATGGGAGGGGATGTCAGGGGCATGGGAGGGAGGGAGAAGGAACTGAGATCGATATGTAAAATAAGAAAAAGTTATATATATATATATATATATATATGTGTGTGTGTGTGTGTGTGTGTGTGTGTGTGTGTGTGTGTGTGTGAAAGGAACTCTTTTGTGCATAAGCACTACAGAAGTATTTGGCTTCTATGATACATTATTGCATACCTGTCTCTAAAATTTCTTTTGTTTTCTGTAGGCTGACAAATCCTCAGGAGCAGAGACTGACCTCTTCCTAAAGACTCAAGTACTATGTAGCAGAGAGTATATATTAAACAAATAGTTCCTCATTAGCTCACAATGTTTAATGTTTTCACTAGTTGTCTAAAACTATGTTTTGTAGATCTGTAACAATATTTTAATGTAAGATTGACCCAAATCTGCTAGCTTTAGAAGGTAAAGAGAGATGATTCTGGAGTAAATAGCAATTAAAACTCTCTTTTAACACAGATGTGTCCAGTGTGATAATTAGGATATAATTATTAAATTTTATTGTCTTTTTTTTAAATTTAGGATTTAAATTTAACTCAACCTCTAGTTTATCTGCCAGGCCTATATTGGTCTAACCTAAAGCCAACAACAGTTACCAAAACCTTGTGCTAATTTTTCTAAATTACAGGAACACCACATCTATAATTTGTTTGAACTTTTGGGGTTTTACTAATCAAGCCCCGCAGTACATGAAACTCTGTTCATGCCTAATGTGGGACACCATACCTGTCTTCCCTGGATGCAGAGTGACTAGGTTCACATCCTAGTGGTTCACATCCGGTGGCAGGGAGAGCCCCCTTCAGTGCAGCCTCTTCCTGAGCTGCAGCCAGGGGAATTTCCTGGTGTTAACCCATGAGGTCAACAACTTTTCTGGGCTTGACTCAGATCTTTGAGCAAAGACTCAGGGTTGCATATTCACAGTGTACATGGTTAAAAATGATGTAGGCTATTTTCGAAGTAAAAATTAAATGCTTCCTAATTTTGAAGCATTTTATAAACACCACAATTCATAATCTCATGTAAAAATAACTTCACAATTTGCTTTGGTTGGTACATTGAAATATTTAATAAACATTTTTTTGAAAATGGAATGCACTTTCAACCCTGTAAGTTCCTTCACTGGTAAAGGTCAAGCCACCTGCTTAAGCTAGTGATTTATTTAGGTAACTGGTAGATGCTTCTAACTTTGAACTTCTCTGATGTGTAACTTTGGTTTGCTTTAGTGTCTTCCTTATTATTTAGCAGAGAATATCATTATAGGAAACCTTATTTTCCTTATGATGGCAGTGTGCCTATGTACAGTTTGATACTTACAGTTTTGATCGAAATATTTTTACATGCAAACACACACACTAAATGTTTTCTTTCTTTTGTGCCCATGTTAAGTAAGTGCTCCACTAATGATGTCTTCTATACCTGCAGTCTTTCTATCATGTTTGGAATTATATTATTTGTAAACTATATTAGACTTAAAATGAATAGTTCAAGGTTGAAAATGAAGCATTTTAACATATACGTTTATGTTTTCAAATCATCATATTTCATATTTTCTTCCCTTATCTGACCATATACTTTCTCTCGTGTGTATTGTGTATCTATTAAAATGTGAACCCGGGACTGCGGGATTTCTCTTTATAGACTAGAAAAACTCCCTCTGTAGCCAGGTTGTTAATTTCCAAGGTGGAAGGCCCTGCTGTGTTACCTGAACGGGAGGCAGCTGTGCATCAAATTCTATGATGGAGGCCTGGACAGAAGGCTGTGATGGAAGTCTGTTTCGTGAGAGGCTGTGATATGTTAATTACTGGACGGAAGGCCTCAGTGTGCCAGCTATGTGGACTGAAGGAAGGCGAACTACCTCCATGCTGATTCACGGCATTAGGAACTTGGCATTGATAGTGTGTCTTCGGCTTGTCAGAACTCACCTTGGGCAGCTCCTCAATCTGATTGGCATCCAGATAGAGCTCCTCTAGCGTGCGTTCGAAGTTGAAGACCTCCTTGGGCACCTGTTGCAGGCTGCAGTGGGAGTAATCCAACACTGAGATGATCTCTTCCTCGCCGCGGAAGCAGCGGCAGGGCACCAGGCGGCCAATGAGCTTCCGTTTGGTGGTCATCTCCAGGCACTGCACTGGGAGAGAACACACAAAGATGGTTAGCCCTGATGTTCAAGGAAGGCTGCACCCTCAGAGGCTGACTACAACACTGCAGTGCGCATGGGCCACACAGCACACAGGCATCATGCTCCCAAGCTCTTTAACTGCCCCACGGAGTGCACTCAGGCACAGGGCAACTTTACAAGAGTGTCCTATTCCTGTCGTAAGAGTCAAATTTCACCCCAGAGTTTATGATGTCCTTTTTGGCCCACGCCTATGAATGACTTTATTGCGGCCCACACGCTCATTGAATACTATCTTCATGAAGTCTTCATTATTGGCAACATAGAACCCTGATTCATTCACATGGAGGAAAAGAATTCATAATCACATTAGAAATTTCTAAAAACCCTGACATATCTCTTTCTTGTGCCTTTAAGTTGTTAAAATGAGCAAAGGCCTTGTAAGCCATGATATCATTAATACTAAGCTTATTTTATACGTGTTCATGTCATTTTCTCCCAGGGTAAGTTCTTGAGGGTTGCAGAACTGTTTTATTCATTCTGGTATCTGTTTTAGTGCTTGGCAATTCATAACTATTTATTGACTATACAGTGGTAGGTGAAGATAGGAACGAGCAAATGAATGCTTGGAGTTCTACTCCTGATCACTATTATGGATAATTAGCTTGAGAAACATTTAATGTTAACTAAAGGTCACTCTTTCTGTGAATGTGCCCCCACTGGGCACTGCTTTCTAACTCTGTGTTCTTTCTACACAAATATATCTTGAATTCTTTGGAGATCTTAACTTACATATCCTTAAATATACAGTATTTTCTATTTATCTTAATATACCATATATATATATATACACATATACACACACATATATATATATATATATATAATACTCTTATATAAATCTTAAATGTACATCACTATAGTTTGATGACTATAGAATTAGTATTAAATGAACATTAATTCAATCTTTGCATTTAACTTGTGGATTTTTTGTGTTTATAGGTGTGTGTGCGTGCGTGGGTGCGTGCGTGGGTGCGTGCGTGCGTGCGTGTATGTAGGCCAGAGGTAACTGTCAGATGAGATTCTTAGGAACCATTAACCTTTTATTTTGAGATGGGTTTCTCCTTGGCCTGGAGCTTGCTGAGTAGGCTAGGCTGGCAGGCCAGAAAACCACAGGGATCCCCCTGTTTCTGCTTTCCCAGTGCTGGGATTGCAAACCTACATAATCAAACCTGGATTTTTTTTTTTTTAATATGGGTTTTGGGAGTTGAACTCAGGAACTTGTGTTTGTGTGACAAGCACTTTACCAACTGATCTATTTCCCCAGCTTGTTAATTAGGCTTTTGTAGAATAGCAAGTTATTGCTGAGGGGATGGAGTGATGGCTTAACAGTTAAGAGACCTTGCTGCTCTTGCAAAGGACAAGTATTTTGCTTCAATCATCAACTTTGGGTGATTCTGCAGGCATCTATACACCACCCCCATACAGCCTTTAAAATGTATTGTTTAAATAAAAATGAATGACATTTATTAAAAAGTTATACGGAATTTAATTTTTAAAGTTGCATAGTTCAAATCAAATTTAGAAGCTACCAGGTACAATTTACTTGAAAGCTGCTGGGTTTTTACCCAAGGCTGTCCTTATGTCTTGTTTAACTTCTGAAATTAGTGCAAGGATATTCTGGGGACAAGTTAGCGAATGAGCACTTACAGATGGTTATTTTCACATGGAAATCTGCAGAAAGATAACTAAAAACCTTAACAAGATGATTTTCCTTCTCTACCACTTTGTACCATTCCAACTCTGACACTTAACCATGTCTAGAGAATGAATCACAAGACTTGGCAACTATTGTTTTACCAAATTTTGTTGAAATTGTGGGATAGTGGAACGTCTTATCTCTACCTGGAATCTAGCACTTATTTAGCACACAATAAGGGCCCTAACAAGTGAGTGCCATACCTTTGCCATCTGGTAAACATGGGTGGAGTACCCTGCAATTGTAAAGGTAAAGATAATAGACTGTGGTTGGCGGGCAGAATCGGCAAAGTTGTGGTGTGGAGCATAATTCTGTGGGAGTTAAAAGTTGCATTTCCTTATTTGTGTGGGTATCTATGTGAGTGCATAGACATATGTATGTGTGTACAGGTGTGCCCACCTGTGTAAGTACACAGAAGCTGGGAGAGGGCATCTGGTGCTTTCCTCAATCTCTCTTTGTCTGCACCTTTGAGGTGGGACTCTCCTGGGACCTGCATTTGCATTTTCTCCTCTAGGCTGGAAGCCAGCAAGCCCCAGTAATCATCCTGTCTCTGCCCCTGTAGAGATGGTGTAACAGATAGACATGGGATTGGCTTGGTAATAAGCTTTGGAATAAGAATTCTAGCCTTCGTGATAGGGCAGCAAGGACTCTTAATCAATAAAACATCTTTCCAGCCTCTGCACTGGTGTATCTTTTGCCTGTTTTTCTATGTATCCTCACTGGTTCAGTTTCCTGAGTTTCTTCTGGATGTGGCCACACATTCCCTACTGTGCGTCAGTACTCTGAGAATGCTGTCTCCTTGCTTTCATCTGGAGCCTTTGCTTCTGCAGACCCATGCCGAGCTTCTCATCACCATACCCTGTAACATCTACACTTCCTTCCTGTGTTAGAGCTTCTATTTTCTAGGTTGTATGTCTTCTTCCAAGATTTTATTCCTTCAGTTTGGCAGAAGATGGCTTCCATTTACTTGCTGAGACAGTATGTATAGTAGGTACTTTTTTTTTGAGATCCTGAAGATGGCTTATTTTACCCACAAAGGATTGAAAAGTTCAGCTGAATATACATTTCTAGGTCAGAAATACTTTTTCTTCATAAATTTGGAGGCACATTTTTGGTATCTTGTAAGAAAGCCCAATTCCATTCCTATTTAAAGACCCATTTCACACTCAACTTCTCCAACAGAAAGTTTTAAAATTTCATCTCTGGTTTTAAACATTCATGACAATGTGCTTTGAGCTTTCTTAATTTGTGCTTGATTTTGATGCATTTTCCCTTCTTGAAATTCTGTTGAAGGTTGTTATTTAATGGATGCTTGCTTTCCTGTCATTAGAACCATTATCTTTCCTGCAATTCCTCACTAACTGGATGGGAAAACTATTTCTTAGATATAACCTACAAGTAAGTTGCTTATTCCCTGGTAATCTCTATGTTATTGTATTTTGATTATATTTTCCCAGGAAGTTTTCCTCAAGTTTATTTTCTAATTCCACGTAGCAACTTGCCTTAAATCTGATAGTGTATTTTATACTTTATGAGAGTTTTTTGTGGTATCCAGGGGGCTCTGTTTCATAGCTCTCTGTTTTCATGTCAGGGGCCTATGTGATCTTCATTTCTCTCAGATGATGTTAACTATAGACTTCCCCTCCCTGGTCCTTGCATAGCTCCCGAGTTCCACTTTATTTGTTTCCTTTGGTCATCTTCTTTAAAAATAGAGGATTTCCTTAAATATCCAATAATCTATGGCTGTCCTCCAACACTGAATGATGCTCTAAATGGGTAATTAAAGCTTTGTGTGCATGACACGTTTCATTTCAGGATGAACTGTCAGAAAGCCAAAGAAAGTTCCAAAGAGTGTTCTGGTCGGTCATCTACCTGGGCTTGGAAATTGCTTCTTTGTAGAGGCAAGTTCCTAGTTTTGTATCAACTCCCCTGCTTCCTGTGTACACGTGTTTGTGTGCTGTGGTCATATCAATGAGTACTTCTGTGTATGTGTGTGTGTTAAATGCACCTGAATGTAGAAGCCATAGCTACTCTCTGGTATTGTTCCTTAGGACTCAGTTGCCTTGTATTTTGAGACTAGGTCTCTTATTAGCCTGGAACTCCCTAATTCAACTTGCCTGACGGACTAGGGAATCCTCCTGTCTTTGCCTCCCTAACCGAAGATCACAAGCATGCATTACTATACCTGCTATTTTCACATGGGAATTTGACATGGGTTTAGGGCCTCCTGCTTACACATTAAACACAACTCACCAAGCTCTTTCTAGCTACTCTTCAGTTTTTCGCATCTTATTTGTCATCTTCAGTTTTCATAAAGTGGAAAATGATGGGAGATGTCATTCTGTAAATATGTTTCTCTTATTGGTTAATGAATAAAGCCCTGTTGGCCAATAGGAGAGCAAGATAGGCGGGGCTAGGAGACAAGGAGGAGTTAGGAAGGGGTAGGTAGGAGATTCAACATGTCGGACCGAGAAAGCACAACTTTGAATCCTCTCTCTGGGAAGATCACGTGGCAACACTTAGATTAATAGAAATGGGTTAATATTTAAGACAGAGCTAGTCAATAAGAAACACTAGTAACTGGCCAACAGCTTTATATCTAATACAGCATCTCTGTGTGTTATTTGGGGTTGGCAAGGCCGTGGGACCAGGCTAGTGGGAAAACATGCTCGTAACAGGAAAATCAACTCTTAACTCTTATACCATAGAGATTATTTTATATTGTAGTTAGCAATGTGTGTGTGTGTGTGTGTGTGTGTGTGTGTGTGTGTGTGTGTATGTGTGTACACCACATCTTACTCTCTCTTCTAAAACTATGTTGAAGTTACCTACTAGTGTCTCCTCATGTCTATACAGTAGGGAGCATATACATATACTTTGAATTCCTTTTAGTCCAGTGGAGTCTTGCTTATAAGAATAGATACTTTGAAAACATATATATTGGGCTAGTGGGATGTCTGGGTGAGCAGAAGTGTTTGTTACAGGAGCCTGATGTCCTGACTCTGATTCCTGGAACCCACATAAATGTGAAGGAAAAAACTGAATCCTGAGAATGGTCCTACACACACACACACACACACACACACACACACACACACACGCTGCGTGTGTGTATACATATACATATATGTACACATTATGATGTATGATGTATATATACACACTGTATATACACCTATATAATATTCATATATTATATGACATATGCATATACATAATACATATATGCTAAACTCCTCTAAAAAAAGAAAATACAGGTAAGGTTAAGGATATCCTTGCTGTAGTTACTTTACAGTTCTCAAGATGAATCTCAAGGCAACCTGATTTTTGCAGTGGCACTACTAAGTAAGATCTGGTCTACTCTTTCATACCCACACTCAGTGTCGGCACTACTTGGTTCTACTTTTTGCATCTTTTCCCGTGTCCTATGCTTTCCTTCTAATTATTCATCCTCCTCATCCTCCTCCTCCCCCTCTTCTTTTTTTGATTTTTGATTTTCCCATTTAATTGAAAATAGATTCTTTTCTCATATAGTATTTCCTGATTATAGTTTCTCCTCCCTCTGCTCCCTCACCTTCCCTCCCTTCTAGAACCACCCTCTTTCTATCTCTCTTTAGAAAAGAATGGGCTTCTAAGGAATAACAACCAAACGCGATAAAATAAAATACAATAACGTGAAGCAAAAACTATTGTGTCAAAGTTGGGCATGATAACGCAACAGGAGGAAAATATATCTAAGAGCAGGTACAAGAATTAGAGACCCATTGGTCCTCAATTAGGAGTCCCATAAAAAGACTAATATGAATAGCCATAGCATATGTGAAGGGGAGCTGGTGCAGGTTCACGTAGGTCCTGTGCTTGCTGTTTCAGTTTCTGTGAGTTCATGTGCATCTTGGTTAGTTGATGCAGAGGGGCTAGTTTTTCTGGTGTTGTCCATTTCCTCTGGCTCTTACAATCTTTCTGCCTCCTCTTCTGCAGGATTTCTTGAGCTCCGAGGGGAGGGATTTGATGGAGACCTCCGATTTAGACACTCTCTCCACATAATGTCTGGCTCTGTATCGCTGTATCTGCTCCTGTCTGCTGCTGGAGGAAACCTCTCTGATGATGACATGATAGAGCACTGTTGTGTGAGTCTAAGAGAATATAATCTTGAATAATCTTATTCATTTTAAAACTTTTTTTAGAACAATAGAATTAGGTTGTACCCTAGGTCTTTGGGCTGTCCAGTGCCTGGTTCTTGGTTCCCTAAGCAGTGTAGGGTATGGATTTCTTTTTGTGGAGTGGGCCTTAAGTCACACCAGACATTGATTGGCCACTCCCGTAGGTTCTGTACCACTATTGCTGTAACGTACTTTGCAAGCAGGACAGCTTTATGTCAAAGGTTTTGTGGCTGTGTTGATGCCCATGTTTCTCTTTTAGTAGGCTGAAGAGTACCTTTCTACAGCAAAAAGATTAGAATACAGGGGTGAGGGTTCCATGGAGGCACCAGGTCGACTCTTCCTGGTTCAATGAGTTGTATGAGTTCTGTTCTTGGCAATGGAGGTTCCACTTTCAGTTTGCAGAGAGCTTAAATTCACATATCTTTTCATCAGGTTCCAGGTGAGCCATGCCTACATCTGAGCAGGAAACAAAGGTGCATTTTCCCTATTTTAAAAATTCATATTAAATAGGAAAAACACCTTCTTCTTTTTTTTTCCCGGAATAGATTATGATATCTACAGAACGAGAACATCATACAGCTCCATGCTGTAGGTCACTTTGATCAAATTCTAATCACTCAAAACTCAGACACTGTACAAGAGCTGGGTCCACATACGACCTGTTCAACACAATGTTTCTCAGAATTAGTATAGCATCAAGGAAGATACATAAAACCATTAATAATGTAAGTAGTTGGATTTGGGTGCTAAAGATGATTGCATTTTCTAAATTTGTATTGTCTTTACAGTTTCAAACCAGCTTCCAATCTGTTATCTTGGGGATTCATGTTTTATGTATTTTCTGAATTTTAATGATAAAACAGTTAAGGTTTAGTGAGTCTGTAATGTGCATAAGGCTCAGAGATCTGGCTGGGAACTTCACATCTCCTTAGGCAATGCCACTGTAAGTTGACTTGCTTTAAACCAACTTGATGTGAAATAGCTACCGGCTAAACACCCAGACACATGACATAGCCATTCTCTCACAATGGCCCAGGAACAGTAAACACATCTGATGGGTAATTTATGTGCAGAATACAGATACAATGTAGTAAAAAGAGGTACCATCAAGGGAGATGACTTTGGTCTCTAATGATCGCTTTAAAATAACTTTTTAGCCCACAGAGGCTTTGTTCAACTACTATTGCAACAACAAAAAGGCAGAGAGAAAAATGTGCTTTAGAAACAGGGTATAATCTAAGACGCTCTAAATCAAGAGTTTGTCACAAACACACATTTGCTTTTTATGAACTGTGGTCACAGCCCAGAATGCATCAAAGCCAGGCAGCCTCACACCTGCAACTTTGTACACTGACTAAATAAACAATATGATTTTCTCAGCATTTTCCCATTTATACACATGGAAAAGGAGTTACATCAGGCATGAGGGTGAATGTCATCCCAGCATGCGAGAAACAGAAGCAATAAGACTACCAGCTCAAGTCCAGTGTAGGCTATACAGGGAGACCTGTTTTCAACAACAACAAAAAGCAACTTAGATTCTTGGGGTTTTTTTGGGGGGGGATTGAAAAGGTCAAGAAGAAAATAAGAATGTTTCTTTTGGCAAGGCTGGTACAGTATGTTTCTTTGAAGTTAAAGATAATCTCCTTTCTGGGTTCCCACAACACTGCATGGTTTCCTTCTTAAATCTTGTATGTTTTTCAGCCTGTGCTGAATGCCTACAGGGGATTTTTTTTTTTCTTTCTTGTCTACAATTGCAGCCTGCAGTCTACAGACACAGCCTCTTTTTCAATACTCTACCACAAATATTTGAGAGCAGTGTTTCCTAGCCAGGTCTAATCCAGGTGAAACCGTAGGAAGATTCATCTTGTTACATTATGCAAATCAAGCAGCACTGAAAATTTAGATAAAGAAGAACTGCCCTCACTGGAGGATTGTACATTCATGAAAGGTGACGGTATATGCACCACACGCCTATGAATGCCTTTTCTCTCTATAACCAAGACAGTCTCTGAGCTGATCTTGACTAAGATGCCCTTGACTAAGATGCCATACCTCACAAGAGGAGGAACAAAAGAGGACTCAGCCTTTCCATGATATGATATGCATGCTGTTTTTTTTTTTTTTCATCCACACAGTCTGTCACTTTTCAAGTGACAAATGTTTCTAGTTTATACTATGGGAAACCTTTTGACTCAGTAACTGTGTCACAGGAATGGGAATCTGCCAAGCTCACTCCACATCACACTTAGAAAAAGACATCTTTAATAAGACTATTACTGAATCTCAAGTACATGTCTGAAACCTGTATCAGGGGCTGTCTCTCTGAGGAGGGGATGCTGAGTCGGTTGTCAGAGGCTGGCTCTGTTCCTGGTTGTTGAAATGCTCACATCCCAAACTTCATTTGATCTCATGAGGTAATTTTCATCTTACCATTATAATACATGAGTTTTTAATATTTTGTCTTTCTGTCATCCCAAGAAACATCATCATTTTGCCTGGATCATTTGGGCCGTTGGACAGGCTTTGTCCTGAACTTCAATGCTGCTGTCATCAGTAATCGAAACAAGTGGTCAAACGAGGAGAGCAGATTGAGTGTTTGGTTTCAAGGGGCATTCACTGATACCTCTACTAGTGTCTACAGAAAGGCTTCTTAGCAGAATTTCAGGGCTCTGTGCTCTCTGCAGGAGCCTTCATCAACTGACTTCAAAAGACTTCTTTCCAAGGCTATTCACAGTATAAACCATCACCCCTGATTTTGTCTTCAACTGCTTAATGAGGTGGTTAATTTAAATAAAATTTACTCCTCTATAGCAGGCACTGGAGGTATTTGCTAAACTTCTGCTTAGAGTTTCATGGTTTCTTTTCTTGTTTTGGTTTGCACTGTACTGTTCATGTTTATGCAACGCAGAGTCAGTTTTTATTGTTTCCTTGCTGTGCTAGGAATGTGGTTATATGCAGGGAAACATCAAGGAATAAAGGTGTTCCCTGAGCTAATGAATTTATACAAGAGGGACAAGGAATACTAATCAGAAAGCTAAGAAAATAAATCTAAAATTGTTTTTATGCTACCTGCTATGAAATAGCAGAGTCTGAAGCTTTTATATGTTGACATATACTTACTACAGTTAGTGGAATAAAAATACACTAAAATATGATTTTATGTATAAATTAATATATTGTTTCCTAAAATCCATGTGCATTCTTCAGATCTAAAAGTTTCACTGAATCTATTTTTTTCTTAAAAAAAAATAAATAAAACAAACAAACAAAAAAAACCCAAACCAAAACAAAAAACTACTTTTAGTGTGTGGTGGTAGACATCAAACTCAAGGCCTCATGGGGCTATCTCCAGACTACGTCTCTAGTCTTTCATTTTTCAGTGACAGTTTTTCCCAGATCATATTCCTGTACTTCACCTTTTCTTTAGAAATAAGTATAAAACATTAGAATATTAAAAGTTCAGAGAGGTTGCTATGGTTTGAATATTTGGAATGTTTGTGTCCCTCCAAAATCATGCTGAGGCTTAGTTCTTAGAGGTGGGGCTTCCCAGGAAATACTGTAAGACAGTGCAAAGGAAAGCTCAATATCAGATTAAAAATATCCAAACATTGGGAGAAGTTTATGATTCAGTAATTAATGGTTCCAGTCATGTTTCTTGAGAGACATTGGTTTCCAGGAAAACAGCTAACCTCATCTAAGAGTAATTGAAAAAATTAACTTCTAAGCCTTGGGATTTTTCAAGGAGCTAACTTCTCCAATGTAAAGATGTTAAGTTTTGTCCTAGTGTTCAAAGATTTGCAAACATTTAATATGCATAAAGAAAACGAAGCATCTTTGTCAGGAAGAGGCTTCGGTAGAATCTTGTGTTTGAGACAAACCTCACTTTAATCACTTATCCAATCCTTGAATAAATTTCTTACATCTTAATATCTCTTGAGAGTGCAAAGTCAAGATGATGACTCATCTTAAAATGTTAGCATGAGAAAGTTCATCTCAATATGATCTTTGGGAAGTCATAGAGAGAGGTAAAGTTTATAAAGTGTGACAAGTACTTTCTTAAATAAAAGCTTGGGTATATAGAAGTTAATGTTTATTTTTTGGAAAAAATATGCTTCTGTGGAATGTTCCACATCTTCCTCCATTGGAGCTACAGCCTCAGAGCTGGGAAGAACTTCAACATGAGGTGTTTTACCCCTGGGTTCTCCCCTTCATGAGGAAGGGACCCTGCTCATCTCTCACAGGGCAGGGTAAAAATGTTCCCTCATTTTCATCCTGTACAAATGACTGAAAAAAAAGCAGTTTCAATGATATCTCTTGGTATTTCATGTTCATTCTTCAATCATAACTAGAAATTTCTGATACTGCTTGTGTTTACTAATATTTTAATTAATGATGGTTGTAGCCCTGCCTTCAGGACAGTTAGATCAAACACTGCAATTCTGAGATTCACCAAAATAAACAGGGCTTGTAGTGATAATCTTTTAATCAATTAAGTTGCTCTGGGTATAAATCTAGGCAGTTACTTTATAATTGGGAAGATTTTAACAGTCACGGTACGTACAAGCCTGCCTCATGTCACCCTAAGGCTAAAAGGAGAGTTAAAACAAGAATTAATTCAAGAAGACATCTGTAGAGGAAGCCCAGGCATAAAGAATGCAGCCCAGGACTCAGAAAACACTAGAAAAGCTCATGAAAACACAAAATGGCTGAATCAGAGCTCATTTTAAAGCTGAACAGTTCTGTTAGGTTTCAGAATTGGAGTTTTTTTCTTTTCCCTGTTAGTCCATGATGTGGGATAAGGAGTGTAATTTCAAGCAGCAATTTGCAATATTCTGAATATTTAAGCGCCCATCTTGATTCATTTTGTAAGTAATAAATGCCAGAAGCAGAATTGGTTCATTCTTAGTGAAAGAAAATTGTTACTGAATTAAATTATTTAGAAGATGATTAAAATCCAACAGAATTTGAGAGAATTAGGAGAATACAACCAGGAGAAAAATGTTTTGAAAAGCTCTGGAAAAGGCCAAAGAAGGGAGGTGGCTCTTACACTAAAAAGGGCATGTTCAGATGGTGGGTCCTGCTAGTGGACAGAATGTCCTCAATGTAACCAAGGAACTACAAGTCTCATCAGTCTTAAGACTCATAAGGTATGTATAAAACTCTTCACTAGCTCCCTGTTGCTTTCATTGTCGATTACATAGTTTTGGCCACTGCTTGGACCCAGTTGGTAATCTCCTCTTGAACAGTATCCAAATGCCCTCACACTCTTTGTTCAGATTGTGCTGCCTCTCTCTTGTCCTGTGGTCTCCTACCTACTAACCTCTCCTGAGTTATGCTTCTAAGGAAGAATAAAATTGTTTCAAGGAATAAACTCAAACAAAAATTTTCTCCTAAATATTCTCGAGTTAAATAACTCTCCCTTGATAATGTGCCTACTTTCCAATCTCAAGACCTCAAAATCTGTCCTTATTTGGAAGATGTAATTTTGGAGACATAATGTTATGATTGGTTATACTGGAGTAAGAAAGACCCTTCTCCAATAGGACAACTGTCCTTATTAACATAAGTCTATGTGAAAGGCCATGGAGGGACAGGATGGAAGGCGCAGAGGGAGGAGGGCCCTCAACAAAGCTGGGAATAGGTCCTCTCATAGCCTCAAAGGAAGAAGTGCTACTACCTGGACTTTAGCTACCTGCCAAGAAAAATGAAACTAAATTCCAACATTAGTCTGTTCCAGTTTGTGAAATTAGAAATAGAAGAAATAGAGTAATAAAAAAGCCACATAAAGATGGAAAGCACAGAGAAATGTTGGATACTATACGCAATTCTGTTGTCTTTAAATTATTTGATTGCTGAGAAAATAACAACTACTGATAAAAGAAATGCTGCGGGATTAATTCAATTTATATATTTTAAAAATGCTTTGACTTCAAAATTTAAGCCTAAGGACAAGTTACTGGGGAAAAGGATTTTTATTTTTATTTCCACAGAAAATGAAAAGCTATGGATTCTTTCCAAACTTATGTGGTTTGATCAAGCAAGACCCCCTGAAGCAACATCAATGGGACATTACAACTTTACAGACCACTACAGCCAAGATTTCTGCATCTTCTTTGGACCCCCATGTCAGCACCCTCTACCAGCAGGAAGTAGTTTGGAAAGAATGACGCCCAAATTCCCAAATATTGTTTATACATGTTTGTTTTCATTTAAATGGGCTTGATTATAAATGGTTATAACCACAAGCAATCTTTTTAAGGTAAAAAGGGAATTATGGTATAGATATGAATACTTTGCTTTGAAATGGATTTTCTTTTATTGATACAATTTAAGGTCAATTTTGTAATATGTATATTTCTCCTCTTGTTTAGGTATTGTGTTTATATAGCTCATTGGAAAATGTAATGTATAATTTAGTACAGATTATAGAGAGTTACCTATGGGAGTTAAGTTAGTTAGGATTTCTAGATATGCAGATATATTTGAGATGAATAGGCATTCTTCAAACCTTTCGAAGACCTACAGAATATGGCATTTAAAATGGTTTAGAGTTTTTCTTGACAGGGAGACACAACTGCTCCTGGTAACACCACCTACAGAAGAAAGGAAGATGGACATCGAAGAAACACATTATGGAGTTTGCTTCTAATATGGCAAGACTAGCCATCTGGGCAAGGTACTGCTCTTCTGGATTGTTTGACTTTATGTTGTAGAAACTGGACATGCAGGACCCACAAAAAGATGACTGCTGGTCCAAGATGGACATTGCTACAGGGTTCCTGCTTCATGGAAGAGGCTGCCAGACAGCCAGACAGTCTACAGGACACAGAGAAAAATGACTGACAAACTGCCATTACAGGTGGACAGTTTAAAGTTTCCTGCTCTGCTGAAAGTCTGCCAGACACATTATGGCCTATGGGCTGAAGATGGAACATTACAGAAGAACTTTGGGTGACTGACCAGGCAATGAGTTGTTTCTGTCATTTCTAGAGTTTATATATTATCCTTCTATGGTCTTTGAAGGAGTTGAAGTCAGATAGTTATGGTTATAGTTTTCCTTAGTTAGGATTAAAGATAAGTTACATATAGGACTTTAGACTCACAAAGATAGGATGGATGATATTTTCTTTAAGTCTTACAAAATGTTAATGGACTAAATATTGTTAACTGTGATTCTTACTTGATAACTGTTGTATGATATATTTTGCAATGTTAAGGTTAAACCCTTCTTTTTATTTTAGACAGAAAAGAGGAGATGATGGGAGATGTTATTCTGTATATATGTTTCTCATACTAATTAATAAAGCCCTGTTGGCCAATAGAAAACTAGATAGGCGGGGCTAGGAGACTAGGAGGAGGAAAGAGGAAGTAGGAGGAGTCAGGATGGAGATCTGAAAGAAAGAAGATGTCTGCTGCGGCTCCCGGATAAGATAACCACGTGGAAATACTTAGATAAGTAGAAATGGGTAAATAATTAAGGCAGAGCTAGCCCATTAACAATGATAGTCATTGGCCAACAGGATTGTATCAAATACAGAGTCTCTGAGTGTTATTTGGGGCTCACGTGGCGTGGCGGTGGGACCATGGCGGCAGGACTGGGAGGCTGGCGGGGAGGAACCTGCCATAACATAATGGTACCAGGAGTGGGCTGATGCGGCTGTGGGCCCAGACTGGTGGCAGGCAGGATGGAGCCGGCGGGAAGGAACAACCTGCCGCAGCAACAAGTTTGTATTATTATTATTTTTTAATCATGGAAATCCTAAGAAACCAATGCAACCGTGTTTTTTAGTCTTCAAACCATGGCAGGTAGTGGCCCTTCTCTGACATCTACAAAGCTGATGGTCTTGTGCCAGGTGAAATTGCTGCAGTTGTCTGCTAGTCAATCTTTTGAGGTAACAGCTCTTAAGTCGACTCTGTAAGTCCTTAACTTTTGCTCTGAACACATCACATAACTGTCAAACCAGTGAGTGTCACTATTTTCTTGTAGGTGATTGGATATGTAAAGTTAAAAATTTCATTTGGTCTTAGGCTCACCAGCCTGTTAAAAATGGTTTATGAGTATGATTTCAGATGCAGACAAAAATGCCCAGTGAGAACATAAAATAAGGTACTGGGAAGAACATGTGTGAGATCACAGAAAGATGACACTAACTGTGCCCACTCATTCTCAGAAAGGCACATCCATGAAAAGAGCTGACTTCCAGTGTCCTTAGGCAACCTCAGAGTGGCTGTCATAAACCACTTGTAAATTAATTCAAAGAATTAAATGGATCTTAGAAGTGTTTTGAAAATGACTTGACAGATGTCATACAGAAAGGAGTGTATCTCGGGTAGCAACAGTAGCTCCCATGAGAAGCAAGAGCTTTGCCTGGCAATAGGACATGATAGAGACTTGAGAGAGGAGTTAGAAATCACATGTTTTGGAAAGCACACCACCAACCACCAGCCTGTGAGCTGCATCAAAGAGAGCTTTGTAAAGAAACACTATTTCTCAGGCAGAAGGAATAACATTAACCAGAGAACTATCCAGGTATGTCAGACACATCACGTTGCTTAATCAGAACCATCTTCTATATAAATTCCATTTGCTATTTAGTTAATATGTGGAAAAGTAATGCATGTTTGGAAATAAAAAGTTAGGAAGTGTAGAATAAACAAGGATATATCACTCCCCATATTCCTAACATACACAAATAAGACACTGCTATGGTGGAATGCATCTTTCCATTTACATAGGGTGACATCTTAAATACATACATATAACATTCCAGGCATACATATTGTTAAGATTAGATTGTGAATCTTAAAAGCATATACACAAAACAGATAATCAGATAAAGAGGCTATCAACAAGAGTGGGGGCCATAGGAGGGGTTTGAGGGAGGGTAACTGGGAGGAACTGGATAGAGGAATGGAATGAGAGGGAGGAAAATGATGTATTTCTATGTCAATTAAAAAGGAAAAAAGATTAAGTATGTTTTGTGTCATGCTCTTTCATTTAGCATTATACTGTGAACATTCTCACACACATTCCTTGAAATATGTTTGTGAAGACTGAAAACATATCTCTTATTTCTTTCAACAATGTTCTTCACATCCTAGGAGCATATAAAAGTTATCCATCTCTTCACATTCTAATCCATGTCCTGATAAACAACAGTAAACATACTTTCTTGCACATTCATCTACTGCATGACGTGTATTTGAAATCTCACTACCACCAAATACTGCAGAGTTAACTCTTTCTGCCAACCGATCATACGTAGGGTATTACACATGTATACGCATCTCTGTTTCACTGTCAGAAGCTGTTGCTATCAGGGTATTTTCAACTTCCATCAGTTGGATGATGCAGACACTAATTTAAGGTATCTTAAATCTCCATCTTTAGTAATGTTTTCTTTGTGCTAGGCATATAAGGTCGGTCTATTGCATTACATGTAGAGTGACTCTAAATTGGAAATCTCCATCAAATCTCTCCACTCAGAGCTCATGGAATCCCTCAGAAGAGGGGAGAAGAAGGATTGTTCCAGCCAGGGGTGATGGAGGATACCATAAGAACAGATAGATCCTTTGAATCAACTAATCAAGACACACATGAATCCACAGAGACTAAACAGCAATCACAGGGCCTACATGAATCTGTACCAGGTCCTCTCTCTCTCTCTCTCTCTCTCTCTCTCTCTCTCTCTCTCTCTCTCTCTGTGTGTGTGTGTATATATATATATATATATATATATATATATATATATATATATATATATTTGCTGTTAGTCTAGTATTTTTATGGAAGTCCTGGCTGTGAGAATGAGTGAGTCTCTGACTCTTGTGCCTATTCTTGGGGCTCTTTTCCTCCTGTTGGGTTGCTATGTTTGACTTTGATATGATAGTTTTTGCTTCATCTTATTGTATTCTATTTTGTTGTGTTTGCTTGTTATCTCTTAGAAGCCTGCTCTTTTCTAATGAGAACAAAAATGAGTGGTTCCAGAAGGGAGGGACAGTGGGGGAGGAACTGGGAGGAATAGAGGGAGGGTTATATTTATGAGAAAGAATCTATTTTCAATATAAGAAAACAACAAAAAATTTAGATATCTGAGTAGTAGAGTGATGTCTTCTAAAATATAAGATTTAAAAAATAATCAGTCTACTGAATAGATTTAATTCAAAGAAGTACAAATAAAACAAAAAAACAGCCATTCTATCCATCACTGTCTTTCTACCTCAAATCTGGGATCCCCCATTTTCTTCCTAGAGGAAATATATCAATCTCACAGGTTTCCAGTGTTTGGGTTGCACCATCTGCTGTGCAACACCCTTCTCTGGCTATGACATTGCTGTTGTCTCCTTGAATCTCAAGCAGACTTGCCAGCAGGCTATCAGCACAGATTGGTCCATAGAGAAGAGAAAGGACTCTTGAGGCTTGCCTCAATCTGAGGGCTTTTAGGCAGTTAAAGGTTGCTAAGAAAGAGGACTCATGAATTTTCTAAGCGGATAAATAGGCATTAAGAGATTCTGGAAGAGACTTCTGGTGGGAAGTGGTGTAGCTGCCTAGAACTTGCTTTGTTCTTGTAAGCAACCCTATTCAAACTTATTGGCTCAGTAGGCTAGACATGGGTGGAACTGGTTCTTTGTTTCTGTCATTGTTTTCCATCCATGGTAAATACATGATTTCTCTCTGCCTCCTCAGGAAAAAGCCTTATACTATTATCTCATGTTGATAACTAGTCTCACTCTTAGGTTTTGTTCCAATGGAATACTGATAACGCAGATGGAAGTTCTGGAAATTTTCTATTTACCATGGTTAACTCATTTATTGTAAGAGAACCCTGCAATGATCAGATAACTGTTAAAATCATAGCATTTGGAGAACTGATATGACATTTTATTTTTTAAAAAAATATAACTTTCTAGTTGATTTTTTAGAGGGGAGGCATATGTGCTTGGCATGCATAAATGGAGAGGAAAATAATACCGAGTTTTTCTTTCTGACTGCCACTTCAAATGGAGGTAACTCTCTTAGCATAGTAAATGGGATGTATTTATTATATCTTTTTGCTTCAGAGTTATCATGAATATTGTTAGACTGTTTTGTAAGGTTTATAATAGATATGAATATGACATAAGAAGCAGTCTATTTTTATCATTTTTGAGATATTTTTTCATTTTAAGTAGAAAGAATAAATACATTCAATTGTATAACCTTGACATTAAATGATAAATGAACATATTTTCCTTTTTAGTGTTAAAGTTTCTATTTCAGTTCTCATGAGACTTTTCCCTATCAAATTTTGCCTCCATACAAACTGTCATCTACAAGGATCTCAGTGCTCTTTGATAAGTAACTGGGTTTGCACATCCTTCGTTTTTCTCCTTTCCAAACATGACCCTTCTAAGATACTACAATCTTTGTTCACCACTCAGTTGTCATCTCATCCTTCCGCTGTGGGAAGCATCCCTCACTCCCCATTTTCTCTCTTCCCCACTTTAACTCAGGGATGAGTCAGACTTGCAAATGTGGTTTTTCTCTCTGTAGCATAGCTGAGGTGCTACTTTCTCTCTGGCCCCCACCTAAGCATATTTTATGCTGGAATCCTTGGATTCTGCCTGTTAAAACTGTCAGCCTCTTCCTGGCTGGTGCCTAAGTACGAAGCCTCCGCATCGCATCTTCTATACTTTTTGCAAACATTTTCCTCTGCCAAGAAGGATCATCATTGTCTCCTTAAACGGGAGACATCTTGATCACCCGACTTCACTTACAGTTTGAACGTCAGTTCTTTAGCAAACCTCACCACCTTCCCCAGGCTGTGACTGCTCCTCTGCTCTCAGAGCAGGACCTAGACTTGTGCTGAATGGCAGCAGAGCTCAGTCTGAGGACTTATTGCGAGCTCAGTTGCTCATTCCCAATCAAGACAGAAACTTTCAGTGTTTTTATGTACATTGCTAGACAACACATATAGGTGACACCTAAATGACGATTTATCCTTCCTTGGAATGTCTTCCACAGTATCATTTACCTTGTAAATTATACATTCTCAGGATGGATGCAATAAACACAACCATGCCCCAGCTCAACTTCCTGTCACAGTAGAATCTCTTGTCTTTCTTAGTGATTGCATGACTCAGAAGTGCTTTTTTTTTTTTTTTTTTGCTTCAGGACAAGGAATCCACGGCATTAAAAACAATTTCTTTGTGATATAGTACAATTATACTTTGAGAAAACCAGGGATGCTTGGCAAAGTTGAAGGCATAAGCCTAATATTTTACTCGGAAATACTTAAACAATGCGGGTCTATAGTAGTATTCTTCAAAATATGCTGTAATCTTGGAATGGTTAACTTGAGAGTAACACTTGTCAAGCATTAGTAAATGAGTGAGCCTCATACCCCAAGTTATTAATAGATATTTGCTGAGATATTGTATATTTAAATACATACATTGAGCATGTACAAATATCTTTCAATAACAATTAATATAAAGACACTGAACACATTCACGATAAAGTATATAAAATTAAATACAACTATTTCCTGGTTAATAAAGTATTTGCTTTGCAAGTCCAAGAAACCAAGATTGATTGCTAGAGCAGTCCTATTCTGGCAATGGGGAGATGGGGCCAGGGCAACTCTGTGGCCCTCTGGCAGTAGGTCTAGCCTCATTGCTGAACTACAGGCTAATGAGAGACCTTGTTTCACAAAACCAATTGGACAATGCCTTAAGAACTACAGACAGGCTTGACTTCTACCTCTATGTGCAAATTAGCTCTCAAATATACCTGACCCTTCACAAGATCATTTTCTGTCACTATGGCAACAGTTTTGGCTATCTTTTTGTTGCTGTAGCAGAGTACCCGTGTTTGGTCATTTAAGAGGAAGTAGATGTTGTTGGTTCCTGACTTGGAAGCCCATGGCCCCATCCAGGCATGCTGCTCTTGGAGAGGGCCTCTTGCTGCTGCATGCACTGTGGGATGAGGGAAAGCAGGTTGGGTGTGCAGAAGGAGGCCATCTGGTTGAGAGAGGAAGTAAGAGGGTGAGTGCAGGAGGCTGAGACCTAGTACTAAACCACATCTAGAACAGCAGACCCCTCCTAAGACCCAACTCATCCTTTTTCAGCCTCCCTACTGCTCAGTACTGATGCATAGGGACCAACCTCAACATAAGTCTCAGAGTCTCAGACTAAGTCACACTAAAACCACAGCATCAGCCCTACCTGACAATACAACCCTGTGTGTGTGTGTGTCTGTGTGACTACTCTAAGGGACTGATACGCAGTAGGTCCTGTGACCTTCCTTTTGCTTATGTTCACCTCCTGGTGTCGCTCTGAAGGAGAGGTGTTTTTCTGGATGCTGCTCATAAATGTGAACATTGGGTAGTTATACGATCTGATTCTGACTAGCAGGTAGAGGGTCTTATTTTTACACTGTAGTTATCCATTGATTTTAATTTTCCTTATGATAATTCCCTATTTATTAGCAGAAACCAGAACACAGTGTGTTCTCTAGTGATTATTGTCTTGAACAATCCAATTCATAGCCAACAGTGTGCACAATTTAAACTTGTTTTTGGCAAAATATTGAGGGATTGACTGAAATGGCTAAATGGATAGAACACGTACTATGGAAGCATTAGAACCTTAGGTGATCTCTCCAGCACTCATGTAAAAAGCAGAGCATGTGGTAGACACTTAGACACTCTAGAGCTTGGGGGTGGGAAGGCACAGATGGATCCCAGGGTACTACTGGCCAGCCAGGCTACCCTCTGGATTACACACACACACACACACACACACACACACACACACACACACACACACACACAGGTATGTGTATACCATGCAGACACACTCACAGAGGCATGTACACACACATGCACACACATTCACACAGGCATGTACACATACATGCATAATGCATACACATAGGCATGTACATACACATGAAAATACACATACACTAACACACAGAGGCATGTGTACACATATGCAAATACACACTCACACAGGCATGTACACATACATGCATAATGCATACACATAGGCATGTACATACACATGAAAATACACATGCACACACTAACACACAGAGGCATGTGCCCACATATGCAAATACACATTCACATATGCACACACATGCATGTACACACATGTATACATAAACACACAGGCGTGTACACACACATTCACATATTCACACAAATACTACTTGATATTTTGGTAACTTTGTTTTCATTAAGTTAAATGAGCTATGAATTATCTAGCATAATTTACTCAGCTGCCCCATTAGCCAGTAAATAGCTCACTTCTCTTTTTAAATTTAAATACAAACACTACTAAGTATAACTGAGAAAACCGAACACAAAGGCCTACCTGAAAATTAAGTGATATTCTGAGAGTCTCAACGTAATCTCGTGCTCTTTGATGCTATGTCCTTTGAGTCTATGCAGCTCAGTCATTGTATAGCTGCCATGGCAGCTTAATGGCAGAGAAGTGGTTTTCAGGCATTCTGACACTTGGATTTAGGAATATTCCTGATATTCCATGCTAGATCTATTGAAAGCCTTAGTTGTGCCTTTCCATGACTAATATCTTTAGATTTTGCGCTTATTTTTATTTTAGCCTCTTTTCTGCTAGTCTCATATGCTAAAATCTGCAAGAGTCCCATCATTACAGCCTATAACTCAACTGTCCACCTCTACCTTTCCTTTTCTAAGTTGGAAGAGACTACATGGAAGAAACAACTTGATGCCCTCCCTCTTTGCCCCGATCTGAAGTATTCTTTTCTACCAGTACCATGACTTCTCTGGTTGCGCCATCATGACCAATTTCCGCTATGATGCTTTTAGCGATTCTCTTGACCTCCTTTTACCTTTCTACACAGAAATTTCACATTATGCCCAGTAACTTACAATCTTCTACGTTAGGCACGATTACAGTTTGATTTTCTTCTCTAAGGGATTTCTCATTGGGCATCTTTTCTTAGGCCCTGCTTGTTTTTACACTGTTAAGAGTCCTTCAAGAACTTCTTCCTGCCTCCACACTTCTGTGAGTTTTCAGGGTCCACTTATATATTTCACTTCTCAAACTTTCAAGATTCAAATTTGGAATTCCTGCTAGCTTATTAGGTAAAGTAGTTTGGTTCCTCTGTGCCTTCTCTGTCACCTTTGCTTTCACACAAACTGTCCTTGGGGTTGGGAGGGGGCGGGGCTTGCCATTACAATGGACAGATCCTTACCCTATATGTTGTTTTAAACAAAAATAGTTTGAGCAATGTGCACCCCCCCCCACACACACACCACACAAAGAGAATGGGATCCAAAAGCCAGTTGAAGCACTAGGAATGAATCCTGGTCTCTCCATGGGATTCCTTCCCCTCTGAGGAGTGGAGGGTGGTTAGGTTTGGGGGTGGGGGAGGGTGGGAAGAACAGGAGGAGGACTGGGAGTGGGAATTGGGATTGGAATGAAAGATGAGAAAAGATTGTTTTAAATTAAGACCATGATTAAAAAATTATTCTCCCTTCCAAAGGGGTACTATTCACTTCCTCAAAGCCAACGTGCATGACAAAGGCCCACTAACACTGCACACACTAAAACAAATAATACTTTTTCAATTTATTTGGGAACTTGAATTCACAATAGAAGACAAAGCAGAAAAGCAAGAAGACAGTTGCAGACAAAAGCATACCAGAGATGCTATAAAATACTCAAAACCTAATCAGAACCAGCTTTGGGGCATAAAGCAGATGATGAGGGGGCAATTTCAGGGCCCACCTGATCAGATTCTCCAACTCCAGCTCTGCCATCCCTGCTGCATTCTCAGAGCATAGGATTCAACAGTCAGCTGCAGCATTCTTTGTTAGGACGAAGCACACTTTCCTTTACCCGTGGTCTCAGAAAGATACAGAGGGCCTAGCATAGGTATTCTAGTCTTCAGTTGGCACATGTGAGTTCCCAGTAAGTCTAGGCAAGATTCTATACTATTATGGCAAAAAAAAAAAAAAATAAGGCAGTTTTTTCTCAAACAGAGTTAACAGCCCACTGAAATAAGTGTTGACTTGAATCCCACTCGCCTTTATAACTTTTTCTTAAAAACCAAAAGAGTAACTTCATATTGAATGTTTCTCAACTTCTTATGTCTCTGCCACAAAACTTTCAGTATAACTGTGAAGTACAGAGATTGACAGATGACCAGTTTAAGAAAAGACCCTGCCCACAAAGTGGCAGGCTTGCACAGTCAGCGTTGTTGGGTGACCTCTGAACAGGTTTGCAAGAGGCAGGAGGCCAGGGACTGCCCTCCTAAGGAAGGAGAAAGGAACACAGCTAAGCTAAGGCCCAGATTCATAAAGCTACTAAGGTTCCTAACCTTGTGAGGAGTTGGGTAGCCGCTGGAGTCATTTCATCTATGTCTGGCAGATACTAGGTTAGTTGTGTGGACCATACACAACAGGCAGGCTTTAAGGGAAGGAGAGATGCTTATGTAGACAGTAGGGAAGGAGCTGCAGGTGAAGGAATGGGAACTGGGCATGAGTACATTACAAAACAGAACTCTTAGACTGCTGCGAAGAAGCAGAAAATCTAGGCAGAGGCCTGAGGGAAAAACCTTACCTTGCAAATGTTAGAATTTTGCTTACAACCTGACAGCCTCAAAAATCTAGGCGGCTGGCATCAATGGTGGGTAGCCACACGGACTGTGACAAGAGACATGATGGATGTGTTAAGAAATGGGGGTTATTATCTCTCAAGAAATGAAGAAACTGAGTCTTAAAAGGAGCTCATAATTCTAGGTTGTATGAGTCTAGGTTCATACAAGGAGTGGCTTATCCATGGTTTGTGCTCCTCCCTTACCAAGAGAAGAGGCATTTGTATTAAAACTCACACAAACGTTCTACACAGACATTTCGCTTTCTCAGGAGATATTTAGTTTCCTTGGAAGAGAGTCACAGCATGTTCATAGCACTGATGGATGACTTTTTGAAAATAGGCTTTTGGTTATCTAAAATGGCCCACTGACATTTAAATAAGGCAAGTTGTTAAAATATGGACAAAAGATTAAGTACTTTGTGTTTGTACTTAATATACAAAATATAAAATATAAAAATATAAAAAAATAATCATAAATAGTTCCCTGTTTTTCCGCTAAGGCACGAAGATACTACAAAGTGGGTCTGCAAATGCTGAAGTTACAGAATAAATCTTACTGAATCAGTCAGAAAAAGTGACCAGACCTCACAGGAATTAAAGAATCAAGCAGTATATTTAATTGTTTTTCATGTTAGTGTACTTTTGAGTGCATGTGTGTGTTTGTATGTGTGCACACATGCGTGGGTAAGCACACACATACACGGCTCCAGTGTGGAGGTTGGAGGACAGCTCTGTGGAGTAGATTGGTTTCATACTTCCACTCAATAAGTTCTGAAATTGAGCTTAGGTCTTTGGACAGCAATTGCCTTTGTTAACCGATTCAACTTATTTTCCCCTAACTGTGTAGCTTTGCTCCCCCTACAGAATCTACTCTTGAAAATTTCAGGTATTTCTCCATTTTCATCCTTTTCCCGCTACTCTTGAGTAATTATGCTTCACAGAAGTTATAATTCTGTGTCTTGGTACTCATTAAAACATAAAATTTTATTGTGTAAAATGTGCATCTTTCCTTCAAATAAGGTTTTATTATTTTTAATTTAGTCAGGGTTCCATTATACATCCCTGGCTAGTCTGGAGCTTACTATGTAGACCAGATAGACCTCTAACTAGAATAAATCCTGCTGACTCTGCCTTTAGAATGGTTAGGTGTGTGCTCCAAACCAAGCTAGAAAGTTAATACTTTTTTCATCTCCAAACTTAGGTTTTTCTGTTTGTTCAGAAACTTATGACTTTTGAGTTTTATTTATTAGATTCTAGATGATTTTGCAATTTTTAAATAAAACATTTTCCTGTTGAATTTCTATATGGCTTTTCTTAGAGAAAAACTAGCAATGTATGTACCCTGTTTACCACATCACCTGCTTATCCTTATATTCTCTTAGTAAATTTGATCCTCTTGTTAAACACAGTGGCTTGGAATTTTATGTCACCAGTGAATTCTGTATTTTTTCTCTTTGGTTGTCTATTCTAGTTATGTGTGTTTCATTTTGCTTGGTTTTCTTTTTGCATTTGCTAAATCTTCCATGAAAAATCCAGATTGGAATGACTGTCTATATCTTTATTTTAAGTAGATTGCTTTGGGACTTTTGTCGTTGGTGTAATGCATCTATTTATAGTGTTGGGATTTAAAAGTAAAGCCTTAGACATTCTGAACAAAGTGTTTTTAATGTCAGTAACACACATATTTGGTGGAGGGTTTCTGTGGGAATACATATATCATATACAGCAATTTTCTCTTAGTCATACATTAAGAATGTCTGTGAACTGACAAAAAAATGTTCTTCTCCTGATAAAATCAGTGCAAAGTATTCTTAAAAATAACAGAATAGTGCTAATTATTACATGTATATTCTTTGCAACATCACACTTTTCAACATTTTTATTTTCAGATTAGACTTATGACAAACTTTATTACTTTCAGTAAATTAAAAAGTTATGGAATTAAAATAAATCTCAACTCTGTAGTGGTGACCAATGATACCAGGAAAGAAAAAGGAGAGAGGAAGAGGCTGGGAGAGGGCCTCACAAAGGCTGTGAATGTGGTGTGGCGAGATGGGGGTAATTCATCCATTCCCCAACTCTAAGGGAGTTCACACAATGCTGAGGTATGAATGTTATTACACTTGGTAATACAGCTGTCAGACACAGGGTATTCACACTTCAAATGCACACAAAGCTAGTGATCAAATATGAAAAATGGACACTGAATGTCATCTGGTGTGACAGAATAACAAATAACAAGATCAATAATGTAATAATCATGTCTTAATGTATAACCTTATTCTGATGACTAGAGAATAATGAACAAGACTATCAGCCAGGACCTTGAAAAGATGACTGGTTGAGAACACACACATTCTCAAGAGGAAGGGAATACTGTACACTAAAATACTCCAAAGGCATCATGCCTAAATATACTGTATAAACTGATTATATTAAAAACAAAAAAATAAGCCAAGCTCTATACTCTCTCTCTCTCTCTACTCTACTCTCTCTCTCTATATATTATATATATATATATATATATATATATATATATATATATATATATAGCCAAAATGCATTTAGAGGCAAGTTGAAACTTGAATTGAGAACCTATTGGATGATATGGAAATAATACAAAGATTTCCAAGGTATAGTAGTGGTGCTGTGGTAATAATAAATATTTGTATTTATTTCAAGAGGGTCACATGAAATTTTAAATACTTATGGTAATAATTTCTGTTTCTAAAAGAGAGAAAGCTAATGTAGCTGGCTGTTGGCAATGAGAGAATGACAGGTAAATGATACCTGATTACCTATTTTTCACAGATTTAAAAACTTCTGAAAATTTAGAAAAAAATTATTACTGTCACAATGTTTCTTTTTGTTGCTGTTCAGCCATGTAACTTTAATAAGCCATCACTTTGTCTAGATTGTTGGAAACTGGACATGGAGAGAGAGTAAAGCAGAGGAATATATTGATAATGAGAGCATGAAGTAGACCTGTAGGAAGAGTTCAAACCACTGCTATAAATATTGTACATGAACCAATAATTGTAACCTTTAAAGCTTGTTCAGAATTAAACATGCATAAAGTCACATATGACTGTTTTGCTAGAAGTAAAGGGAATTCAGAAAGCTTAGCTTGAAGCAATGGAGAATTGCTTAAATGAATATGTAATGTACTTTTAATAGAATATTATTCAGCAATTAAAATGATATTACAGATGGATAATAATAAGATATTTATGATTCAGTAAGCTGGCCAAATGATAATGCCTGCTGTTTAGCTTTTCCCAAATAGAAAGGACCAAAACAACAGCATTCCCATCAAGAGTTTCTAAGTGAGAGCAGCAGGGGTCCATGATTTACTACCTGAATGATTCCCTCTCCAAGAGACAATGGCTTCTTGCATCTTTCAGTCACCAAGATGCTCTGTGGTCATTGTGCCATATTCACATACAGTCATTCCTGGGCTGGGCCTGCAGCTCTATTCTCCAGAGGACAAGTACCTTAAAGCATTCCATTTCTCTCATCTGAGTCTCATGCTGTGTTCTTGGCATGCAGGCCCAGGATATAGCTGTAGTTGGGATGCTCATGATCAAGCAATGTCCTGTTACTTAAGAAACCACACAAGGGCTACGTGTGCTCTCCAGGGTCAGAGCCACATTCACTCCCTACTAGGCTTGAACTACTTGAACTATTGTCATTCTGTGAATATGTTTCCATTATTGGTTAATGAATAAACCCCACTGGCCAATAGGAAAGCAGGATAGGTGGGACTAGGAGACAAAGAGGATTTGGGGGAAGTAGTGAGAGATTCAAAATGTAGGACGGAGAGAGCAGAACTCCAGACTCTCTCTCCAGTAAGATAAGACCATGTGGAAATACTTAGATTGATAGAAATGGGTTAATGTTTAAGACAAGCTAGCCAATAAGAAACAGTAGTAACAGGCCAACAGCTTTATATCTAATACAGCATTTCTGTGTGTTATTTGGGGCTGGCGTGGCTCTGGGACAAGGCTGGCAGGAAAACTACCTATAACACTAGTGGGAGAATTATATCTGCCACACAGAGGAGTGAACCTGTCTGAGATCACAGGTACTTTGGTAGTCCTCAGATATCCTAAGTTTTGTGCCCTAGAACATAGTGCTCTGTGCTCATCTTTAGCTAGGTTAGATCAAATACCAATATAGATGCCCTCAGTTAAATCTCTCCACTGTGATATGAGATGCCCTCCTGCATACCGTGAATATGTTTTATTACCATTGGTTAATAAAGAAGCTGATTTGTCCAATTACCAGGCAGAACTGAGCCAGGTGGGAATCCCAGCAAAGATACAAGGAAAAGGAAGGCAGAGTCTGGAAGGTGTCAGCAGCTGCTGGAGAAGCAAGATGCCATGGCTGTATGTCAATATATAAAATAATATAAATGGGTAATTTAAGTTGTAAGAACTAGTTAATAATAAGCCTGAGCTAATAGGCCAAACAGTTTGTAGTCAATATTAAGCTTCAGAGTCATTATTTTATAAGCAGTTGCAAGGATTAGCAGGCGGGAGAGAAACCAGTTCAGCAGGACCAGACTATACAGAGAAAAGTATCCAGCTACATCACTGCAAGTAAAAAGAGGGTGGGTGATTCATAAAGCTCAACCCATATTGGCCTTTCTACCACCTCCACAAACTTTGGTAGCCCAGGCCAGTAAGCACCACAGACACTGCTTGCATGAGAGATATTAGAGAAGTTACACAGAGATTATACTGCTGCACTCACCAGAAGCCAAAGACCATGCACCACCTCGTCTGACCTGAAAACTCTTCCAGAGACATGTATTTTTTTCCCCTGTAAAACTGCTGAGTGCAACAGGAGGCAACTTTCCCACCAGACACAGATTCAGTAACAGCAGAAACACTAGGCCACAAGAAGCCTGACCATCAGCTAGTAAATCACCCTGAAGGAAAGGACTTAAACTATGATCTTATGAAGAGTTCTCAGGATTCAAGAGAAATCAAACAGATGATTCAATGAAACCATCAAGTCATGATCTGAATGAGAAATTCGACATACTTATCAGACAGACAGAAATCTGATGCTGAAGGAGTCAGTGAATACACATTAGGCAAAGTACAACTGAGTACTTCAGTAGCAGACTAGAGCAGACAGAAAACCTTCTGAATTTGAAGAATCATCTATTGAAACAATCTAAGTGGGCATGGAGATTAGAAAGAGTGAAGGGAATATATAGAATTTGTACAATACTGGTAAGTAAACACTTTTACATTATGGGAATTCTAGAGGGAAAGGAGAGAATATAAAACACATAAAGGTTATTTAAAAGCTTCTCATGTTTTAATTTTATATTTTACCTTTTGAAGCTAGGCCCTATATAGATTGGTCAGCATAGAACTGTCTATATAACCCAGGCTGGTCCCAAGCTCAGGATGCTCCTGTTTCTGCCTTCTGAATGCTAGGATAGCAGGCATGTACTTCTATGCCTGGTTGGAAATAAACTCAATGAGAAAGAGAAATGGACATCTAGAAACAGGAATATAAAAGGTTTGAGAGTAGATTCTACCCAAAGAGGTCCTTTCTCAGATGCAGTCAATTTCCAAAAACAAAAATCCAGTGCCCCCAAAGGAACCAAAACCAATCAAACAAGTGTCAGTGTGGGAAGAAGACTCCTGACAGCCAAGAGCATGATAGCTAGTTACCTGCCAGCAATGAAAGAAAAAAAGCCTTCCTCAGAAAAGTAAGTGTGGGAAAACTCACAATCACCAGACCAGCTTAAGCAGACTCCTAGAAGAGTGTTTCACCAGAAGCACAGATTACTATGGCCAAGAAAATATCTGAAAATGTAAAACCCAAAGGCAGAGGTAAATCCATTATCAAATCAAATTTAAAATGCTTTGTCGCCTTATGGGTAATGTCTTTCAAGTCTCATATATTTACATATGTGTGTATATACATAGGTATGTATATTGATAGAAAATAAAACAATATAAAAAGCTACATGTCAGAAACAAAAAATAGGAAGAGGAAGGTAAACAATGTCTATATGTAATCAAAGCTATTACTAGTTTAAAATAGTCTAGAGTATTATAAGACTTTTTGTAAAGTATAACAAGTGCAAATCAAGAAATGATAGCAGACACAAAAATGAGAAAGAAAAGAGAATTTAAGCATGCAACAACAGAAAAACCACCAAATCATGAAGTTAAAAAACAAAAGAGTAATAGTAACAGAAGATCCACAGGTCATAAAGAAAACAGCACTATGTCCATTAGGGAACTCCTCAAAATGTAAAGGGATTTGACCTGCCAGAGAAACAAATCTAATCTTAAATGACCAGAAAGGAGATCCAACCATGAACCTCACACAGGACACTCAGTTGTGAAAGCTTTAAGATCATACTAGTCAAACTCCTGGAATCCAGTTACGGAGAGAGAGGAGTGATGAGCCAAGGAGGCAGCTGACCTGGACAAGGGGAGCTCATTCACCCCCGTCTGGGAAACCAGCATAGGACCAACCCGGACTCCCTGAGTGTGGGTGTTAGTTGGGAGGACTGGGTAGTCTATGGGGTCTCTAGTAATGGATCAGTATTTATCCCTAGTATATGAATGGACTTTGGGAACCCATCCCACATAGACGGATACTCTCTCAGCCTAGGCCATCCTCCAAATGACATGATAGACTTTGAAGATCCCCATGGAAGGCCTCACACTCCTTGGATAGCAGAAAGGGGATGGGCTGGGGTTTGGTGGGGGTGATAGGGGAGGATGGGAGGGTGTGGGAACTGGGATTGAAATGTAAAACAACCTTGTTTCAAATTTAAATACAAAATGAAAAAACAAAAAGATCACATGTAAGGTGAAAAATGAAGGGATGGAAATCCTTTAATGTAAAGAGAATAAAATCATCACAGCAAATAAAATAGACAAAGTCAGAAGCTGTTATGACAGAGTTGACCATTGTGATTAGAAGGCCACTTCACCAAGAGGACCTAACAAAACATGTATAAACATATGTTTCTTTACCCATACACACACACACACACACACACACACACACACACACACACATGATTTGACATCAGAGCCTCTAGTCCTGTAAAGCAAATGCTAGTGGATATAAAAGAAAAATAGAATATAACAAGAGTAAAGACCTTCAGTACCTGTTGACAATGGCTAGAACAAGATAGAAAACCAGTAAGAAACTGTTGATTTGAACTGCATTCTAGATCAAAAGAGTTTCAGAAGATGTGTAAAGAACTTCTCATCCAAGAGCAAAAACACAAGACCTCCCCCAAATAAAACAACCAACAAACATAAACCAAAGTCTACAAACAAACAACCAACAAACCATCCCCTAAGCAGAAAACACATTTATTATTGCATAGGGAATATACCCCAGTTGGGTCACTGACACAGTTTTAACAGACCTGAAAAGAATAAAATCATGTCCCGCATTATTTTTGATAATTGTAGCATGAAGCTACAGGTATATGGAAACTAAGTGGCACTTTAGTATACTTGGTGATCAAAGAAGAAATAAAAGGAAAGATTTGAAACATCTCTAGACAAATGACAATGTGAAGATAAGAGGTCAAAACTCATGAGATGTATTAGAATTCCTAAGATGAAATTTTATAGAAATGAATGCCAACAGTCAAGAGGAGTAACGGCACCAAATGCATGACTTGAACGAAAAGATTTAACTTGAAACCAGCAAAAGTAAAGATACAGTAAAGATCGGAACACAAATAAACCAAACACGGAACAAGAAATTTCACCGAGAAAATTCAGCAAAACTGAGCGGAGTCTTTGGGAACACAATTGAAAGGGCCTTAGAGTACTAACAAAGTAGATGACACACAACCAGAGATGAAAACAGAGATGATGTAAAAATTCTTTAGAAATAAAAGGCATCATGAGAGACTATTAGGAACAATAGTACATCAATAAGCTAGTAACAGAAAAATGGATTCATTCCTAGAAAAAAACAGCCTGTCTAAACTGAATCAGGAAGATACAGAAAGCCTACATAGGCAGACTGCTACAGACTACGTTCTTTGCTGCTGTGACCAGTGCCTGACAAGAGACACTTCAGGGAGAAAGGGTTTATTTTGGCTCAGGATTTTAAAGTACTGTATACCACAGCAGGGCAAGGGTAGTGATAAGAATCTGTTGGTAACTCAGAAGAGGCTCTGGGCTATGTAACCATCAAAGTCTGTTCCCAGCAACTTGGCTCGTCCACCTGGATACTACTCCTGAAGGTTCCAAACAGCATTACCAGGTGGGGGACAAATGTCCAAAATGCAGGAGCCTATAGGGAGCATTTTACATGTAAACCAACAACAACAGCAGAGAGATTAAAGGAGTAATTTCAAAAGCCTTCAACAACAACAGCAGCAAACAAAACAAACCAACTAACCAGACAACAATAAGACAAAAATCAATCCAGCACTAGACAACTTGACAGGTGAATTTTATCAGTCAGTGAGATAGTGCTAAATATTTCTTAAATGCTTCTAAAAAATACTACAGCTAGAAGAAATACGTTCAAAACCATGCCGACAAACAAGCCAGGCCAAAATACAAACAGAGAAGGAAACCATAATATTACTGAAGAACATTAGAAACAACACAGCTGGAAACACAGCTCAGTTGGGTAAAGTACAAGTCATGCAATACACAGAACTTGCAGGAAACAGACAAGTGCCAAGCACTGAGGGCATGGAAACTGGAGATCCCAGAACTCATTGTCTGCTGACTTAGCTCAATTGTTGATCTCCAGATTCAGTGAAAGACCACGTCTTAAAAAATTCAGGGAGACAACTGATGTCAACCTCTGGCCTTCACACTCAGGCACACGCATCAGGAAACCAAATTTCACAACATCAAAGAGATCCTACATCATGATCAGAAGAACACGCCCCATGTAAAGTCATTAATGAATATGTGAAACAGTCAGTGGGCTACTTCACAGTCTCAGAATGAGAACCATGGGCTCATCCCAGCTGACACAGAGAGCCACTTGCCAAAGCTCAGCACCACTCCTTTGAAACAGCTCCATATTACAGGTACAGAAGAAAATTCCTCAGCCTAGTAAGCCCCGGCTTAAGAAAACTCCAAAGCTAACAAGGTTATCAGTGGGGGAACAACTGCAATCTTTCCCATCAAGCTCTGATCTTTCTACACCAGCTTGACTTAGTGTTAGCCAGAACAATCATATAAATGAACATAAAAAAATTAAGACTGTACCAAAACAGTAAAGGGAAAACTAAAATTACTTCGATTTGCAAATGATAAGTTTCTGTACGTGGAAAACACCAATACCCCAATAAAAAATGTTAGAACTAAGAAATAAATTTAGTCAAGTCACAGAATATAAATTCATGTAAAAATCAGTTTATCTATGTACAAGTAATGACTTAGGTAAGAAAGCAATAAAGGGAATAATTTCATTATAATAACATCAAGATAAATAAACACCCAGGGATAAATTTAACCAGAGAAGTGCTATATACTTAAAATAACCAAATGTTATATAAGAAATTGAAGACAGAATAAGCTATTCCATGTTAATAAGCAAGAAGAGTGTAGGGCATTTATACCCATGATAACACACAGGTTTAAATCATTCTCTGTTAAAATGCTGTCAGCATTCTTCACAGAAATTGATCAAATAATACCGAGAAAGCAAAATAAAGCTGGAGACATTAGACTTCCTGAATTAAAGTCATACCGCGAAGCTACACTATTGAAATAATCCAGGGCTGAGACAAATAATCCAGGCTGAGTAAACACGGACCTTTGGGACCAAACAGAAAACCAAAGGAAAAAAGGCCAACCGCATGGCCAACCGCATGGCTAACTGGTCCTTGATCAGGACCCCAGAGGAATGGGCACTCTCTTCCATAAATGAAGCTTGGAAACTATAGTTTCTCTTCTATTCTTCTCTCATACATTACGTTCTGACCGCAGGCTCCCTTCCCTTCACTCCTTCCAGCACCCTCTCCCCATATTCTCTTTCCTCCATATTCATTGCTACTCTGTTTTCCTTCAGAATCCCTGACCTCCTAGGGATATCAAGCAAACACAGCATAATAAGACTAGGCACAAACTCTCTTTTCAAGGCTGGACGAGGCAACCCAGTGGGAGGAAAAAGGTTCCAAGCATAGGCAAAGGAGTCAGAGACACCACCCCTGTCTCCCGTTGTTGGGAGTCCCACAAGAACACTAAGCTACACAGTCATAAGGTATATGCAGAAGACTTGGCTCAGACCCGTGGAGGTCTGTATTTGTTACTTCAATTTCTGTGAGCCCCAATTTGCCCTGCTTTGTTGATTCTGAGATCCATGTTCCCTTGGTGCCCTGGATCCCTCCAACTCCTACAGTCCTTTCTCTCCCTCTTCTGTAGGGTTGGCCTTGCTCTGTCTGGTGTTTGGCTGTGTGTCTCTACATCTCCCCCCATTGGTTGCTGGATGATCCTCTGATTACAGCTGGGCTAGGTATCAATCTGTGAATACAGCAGAATGTCATTAGGCGTAATTTCATTGAGTTTGTTTTTTTTTTTTTTTCCCAGCCTCTGGTTTCTGGTCATCGAGGCAGTATCAGGCATGGGCTCCCTCTCATGGTGTGGGTCACAAGTTAGACTAAAATAAAAACAAAGATATTGAGACTTATCCTTTCATGTGTGTGTTTTCGTGTGTGTGTGTGTGTGTGTGTGTGTGTGTGTGTGTGTGTGTGTGTGTGTGTGTGTTTAGACTGAGGTATCTGAAATATACTTGCAGATATTTTAAATTTATTTGACTATAGACTTGCATTGCATAATGTGGTTTCCTGTCATAATTGCCTCACTTTATAACAAAAATTCTGTAGTTATTCATGGGTAAAATAAAAAGTAATTTTGGAGGCTCTTATACTTATTATAGATAAATCAGGTTCTTAATTAGCAAAGACAAGGAAACATACATTTAAATAACAAGTAAATCACACTATTCTTGCTTTTGGGACAGTATAAATGAAATTACTGAGTTAATTTTACACTCTCTCCTCTGACCCACAATGGATAACATGTCACTTCATGGGATGTGGGGAAACTTGTGTTCACAGAGACAGGAACAAGGGCCAATTATAAGCTTAATTGCATGTCTAATGGGCAGCAGGATCCTTGCCAGGCTTCCACTGAAGGGCTTTGGATTAAGAGTCAGAAGATCTGGACTCTTGTCCCATCTCTGCTGTCAAGCAGCCACATGGTTTAAGCCAAATCACCTTTTCTAAATATGTCTTCAGCTATAAATAGAGCCGTTTCAACTGTAGTGATTACCTGACTCTATTGCCTCCTAAATACACAATACAGGTTCTTTTTAAATGGCTGTTTCTACAAAAACTTACTAAGTGTTTTTTACCTGGAATATTTTTCCACATTTTCTGATTCACAGATTCTGTCGCGGCTCCTGAGCCATTCAAAGCCATCCGAGGCTCTAAAGAAGCCATTTACCCACTGTAATAGTGCCTGTGTGATGTCCAAAAAGACCATCAGACAGAAGCATGCTTTCAGAGGGGCATGCTGGTTGCAGTCTAATTTCCATTCACATCTACATTTTAATTCAAGTGTGTTTGTTCTTAAAAGGTTCATAGAGCCAGACATGCAGGAACAACCTGGGATTCCAGCACTAAGAGGGCTGAGGTAGTTGGGCCTCCTGAAAATTTAAGTGTCCTCTGCCACATAGCAAGGTCTTGTCTGAAACCAAAATCAACCCAAATAATAATAATAATAATTAATAATAATAATAATGAAATGAGGCAGAACCAACTCTTCATTTATTTAGCCAAAAGCAGAGTCAAAGTACAGCATATACTAACCTTGCATCTCCTTATTTTGTCCAAGAAATGGATCTGTTAATACAGTTACTTAATACAATTCCTCTCTAGAGTATGGCTTTTGTTTATCAACATGAAGAAGTTTTTTTTTTTTATTTTATAGCACATAAGCCTTAAAATAATTGCTGTTTTACAATAATTCAACTTAACCAAGACGTTGAGGTCTTTTAAGTATTCATTAGCATATTGTCTTTGACTTGACCAGAATTTCTGGTATTCATCAGTGACCAGAGGTTTTTGTTGTACTCATTTGTATCTTCCTTTGAACAACTGTATGCTTTAGAATTTTAAATAACATTTACAAATATGTTTCTTTGATACAATGTTAAATGTTTGGCTCATTAAAAAAATACTTAGCTGTTCTTAATAACTCTAGACTTGTTAAAAATCAGTACATTAAAAGTTATCTGATAATTTTTATCACAAAGTTAGACTTGTTTTGTAACTCATATCACGTTTTCTAAGTGGGAGTATTTTCCCTCCTACTTGATTGTATTTTCTAAGTGTTAGGTTCCAAGCTGGGATGAAGGAAATCAAGCACTTTCTCTGGCATTTCCAAGCAATCTCCCCCAAGACATCTTTCTTCTTTATTGTAAATTAGAAGTCAAGGGACAGTAGAGAGAACCTCTTTCCTGCTTTATTTTCATGTAAGAACTCATTTCTTGCTATTTATAAGCAGGCTCTCTGGGCTGTGGTTCCTGTTTCACAAGCGGTAATAAACTGTTCCGAGCATCTGATGTTATTCTGCTATCTTCAACAGAGTTCTTGGATAGATTTGCTAACATTCACAGATGGAGACCACATCTACTAAGTTTGACATTGAACATTTTGTGCCACATAATGTTTTTCCAGTTTGTTGTTTGATAGCAAAGGGAACATTTTTTTCATAAGTATCATCCAAACAAAAAGCTACCTTCCCAAAGGGTGAACATATGAGTTTCATGGTGCCTCTTTTTGCAGGGCCTGATTATGGGGCAATGTAATTCTTGTCTCATTCTCTGATGTGCCTGATTGTGTCTGCTGATTCCACATTGTGTAAAATAGTAGCTCAGCTTCTGTAGCTTTCATTATCCTGCTCACAAGCACACCTTTTGGTGTTTCTTTTCGGTTCCTGTTGGGCAGAGCTGCAGAATGCAGGTATTTTTTTTCTTTCTTTGCCAGTTTGTAATGACTTTAATAGAGAGAGTCACAAGCTCTCCAACCACAAAGGTCTCCTTTTGTTTGCTTTGGTTTGTCTTGGTAGGAATAATCGAGATTTTCTCCCTTAAAATGGAAGGAAATGTAACTAATTTTCATCTTTCCATGGCTAATGGTCACAGAAAAGGCTGGATTTGAGAGTCAAGTAATGTGTTTCCAATTCTGTGATTCTCTATGACAGCAGGTAGTTGGAGGTAGCAGAATCTACCCACTCTGTGTTGTTCTCAAAGAGTGTATCTCAAAACAAGGGAGCCAGTGTTTTTTTCTTTTCTTCTATTGCTGCATAGCTTTCATATAGCTTTATTCTTTATTAATTATATTCTATAAGCAAGTTTATGGATAGAACTGGAGTGTGTCTATATGTGTCATTTCCAAAGCAGGAACAGAACTCAGTAAACCCATTATATGCTTCTGGGAGTTTTTGGTGACAGGGAATAGTAGAATGCCAAGTGATGTGATCTGTTCACAGGTTCTGATATGCCTTAAGGGTCAGATTCCATAATTTACTAGATTTCTTTTCAGCCTCTGACAGTCTTGACTTTTTCTTTCTTTGTTTGTTTTATATTTCTCCCTTTTCTTGCTTCTGTGAACTCACCTCCTGAATTCACATCTATGCTAGGTACCAGTGATTCTCAAGAACCCCAGAGTTTCAGAAAAATACCTTTCACTAACACGTTTTAATCTATTCTACTGATAATCTCACAAAATATAGTCCTATACCATCTGAAAAATGAATGAATTGTCATTTGGTACATATTGCAAACGACTGAAAGTAGTTGCCACTGCATTAAGTAGCTACAGGGAGCATAAAAATGCAGGGTGGTAAAAAAAAACGATAGGATAGTGTAAGTGTGTGTTGACTCAGATCCCTCCTGGGAATTATTTTACATTATCCTTACACTCAGAGCAGCCATAAATTAATAATTGCCTGAATGATTAACAGTTTTTATTAACCTTTTCTATATTCATGAGCATGGGATTATGTTAAACTTTTATATTTATAATTTCAGCCTCTTCACTTAGCATCCTCTTTGAAGGAAAGGCAAAGCCACACATAAAATATGCAAAGCCAGGCTCTTCTATGTAGTCAGAGCTCGGAAATGATGTATTGCCTTCGCCTGTAACTTCTGAAATTTTTAACCTACATGCTCCACAGAAAGTCTCCTTTCTAATGCTAATTGATATAAAAATAATCCTGTAAAATATATTCATTTTCTACATAACACATGGTAATAGGCTTGACTGTAGGAATACACATGAATTTACCATATCCTTTTCCCTATGGTTCAGATAAATTGAAATCAGTGGGTCAATGAGAAGAGGAATGAGAAGAGATCTAAACTGGAGAGCACATGCGTAAATGAAGCTTCTACCTGTGAAGATCTATTAGAGAGGAGTCTGGTAAACAGAACCGCTGAGCAGCCAAGAATGGGGTTTGAAGGCTTCAGTAATGCCTTCTTTTACAGCAGTGGTTCTCATGACCCCTTGACGGGGGGTTCAATGACTCTTTCACGGGAATTGCGTATCAGATACTCTGTACATTAAATATTTACATTGTGATTCATAAGAGTAGCAAAATGAAGTAGCAACAAAATAATTCTATGGTTTGAGGGGGGGTCACTACAATACAAGGAATTGTGTTAAAGGGTCTCATCATTAGGAAGGTTGAGAACCACTGGTTTACAGCAAAGTGTATCAGGAAGCCTAACTTTCCCATGGTGCTTTGAGGAACCCAGAACCCCACACTTCCTTGTACAATGGACTCATTCATAGTGCCACAAGTTGCTGTAAGGCTGTTCACTAATGGCCATGGACATCTTTTTTATTTAAATTATAAACAATCTTATTTTACATACCAATCCCAGTTCCCTCTCAGTCCTGTCCTCCCCCCCACCATCTTAGCCCCCATTCTCTCCCCAGGGAGAGTGAGGCCTCCCATGAGGGATTATCAAAGTCTGACACATCATTTGCAGCAGGGCCTAGGCTTCCCCTGTGTATTTAGGCTGAGAGAATATCCCTCTATAGGGAATGGGCTCCCAAAATCCATCCATGCACTAGGGATAAATACTGGTTCCACTGCTAGAGGCTCTGTAGACTGTCTAGGCTTCCAACTGACTCATGTTTAAGGGGCCTTGTTTGATTCTATGCTTGGTCCCCAGCTGTTAGGCTGAGGTCCCTGTGCTCCCAGCTGACTTGCTCAGGTCAGCTTTTCCTGTGGGTTTCCCCAGCATGGTCTTCACCCCTTTGCTCATCACTCCCCCTCCCTACAACTGGATTCCAGGAGTTCTGCTCAGTGCTTAGCTGAGGATCTCTGCTTCTCCTTCCCTTGAAGGTTTCTTCCAGCCTCAGGCTACCCCGATTTCTCTGTCTCTCAGTAGTGCTGCTCAGAAACGCTCCACACACAAATCTACGGAGCTCAACCTAAGATCCACTCAATTTTCCAGCCTGGTAGGTGATGCAATTCTTATACCCGGTTCAGAAACTACCAGATCTCACAGATAATTACATATCTTTTTTCACAGCCTCTGACTCTCACAACTTCTTTTTCAAAAGCACTGTTCAAAAGTCTTTTTGCTACATTTCCAAGAACCACTGACATGCATATGGTTCTGGTGGCTGTCCCCTGCTTTCTGTTAAAGTTCTTTCAAGTCCCTACCCCTACTCCAGCCAAAGGAGCCACACCCAAAGCCATTGTAGCTCCTGTTCTCTCATCACTTTAGTTTTTGGTTTTTTGTTTTGATTTTGTTTTTAAGAGGATTTTAATTTTTTTTGGGGGGGGGGAGTGTCTCATGAGCGTATCACTCTATAGAGTTCATTGGAGTAATAAAGTTTTTAAATTACTATCCATCCTATTTATTTCAAGCAAATCCTTCCATGAAAGCAATACAGTACAGATTGAATGGTCCTTCCCACCATGTGGCGACATGTGGGTTTTCCTTTAGCAACCATGGCAACCAACAGCAAAGTCAGGAGAAACCTTCCCTCTCTACAGTGACTTGTGTTTCCTTAGAAGCAACATGAGGGTCCAGGTATGGGTCTCAGTACATTTGGGCTACAGAGAACGTATTCCACCAATGTCCGTTTCCCTCTGTTCAGTGTTTGCTCTCTCTTCAGGCGCATGGTTCTCTCTATCACTCTCTCTATCTAGCAGTGCCCGCTGGGAAGATGTTGGACCATAGGGTGGATATGGTTCTTTGTTCAGCACAGATGAGATATATAGTCAGACATGGCAGACGTGGGGCTTGCTTGCCTGTCATAGCACCCTCAGGGTCTGGCTCAGGAAGAGAGCAGCACAGGCCTGGCAGCAGCCGTCACTCACCATCCTGCTGTGAGACCCAAGCACATGTGTGTCAATCTCTCTGCTTGTCTCCAGCCTTTCTTGAGGTGGTAGCTCTGCAGCCAACCTATGATTCCTAGAACCTTCTACAACTTTGCTTCCAATCAGAATAGCTGTTCCACATGGATACCTGAGTTGTATACTGGCACTGAGGTGCCTCTGAGGACCCTGCGGAACCTTTGTCAACAATTTTACTCTTGTCTCTTTTCATATAATTGCCTTTACACATTGTGACTAACAACTTTTTTTCAGAACAGGTTAATGAATTTTAAATAAAAGTAAACTCCAAATGAGTGTTTACTTTTGAGACAAATGTGTTCAGCTTGATCTGCATGACATCCCAGGCCTCTCTGACTTAGAGTGTTTATACTTAGCCTCTTCCCCCCTGGGGTTGTGTAATAATGCGATCAGTGGAAACCATACTTCAGAGTCTAAGTTTTCATCATTTCTCTGACTGCTGACACACAGGAGAATGCTCTCTGGTATTAGACAATGGTAGGAAAATCTAGCTCTGAGATGGCCGGTGATCATAGGATAAAAGCTTGATTTCTTTCTACCATCCCTGGGTTCCCAAACAAGGATTCTGGGTGGTTGAAGTGGATAAATACATTTCTTCCCTGGGGAAGGCTGATAGGCACCTGGCAGGACATTTAATACCCTGTGTTCCTATTTCCTATAAGGGCTAAAGGGCTTTGCTTGTGAAGGGTGAGGTTTGCCCATCTTGTTTATTTAATTCCTCATAGGAGGAAGTGTTAGGGCATCCTGAGCATCTGTAGGCTGAAAGTCCCAAATGTTCCAGCGTTTAAGAATTTTTGAGTGTACACATGATGTCACAAATAGAAAATTGTGCATGACCTCACAGAGACTGACTGCAGTCATAGTGTGAGTGGGTATCCTACAATACGATTTAAAACTACTTCTAGTTTATGCACATAATATATATGATAAATAAAAATAAAAAGTATATTGACATTTATGTCCTATCTCTAAGATATATGTACACAATGCATATATTTTTAAACATGGAGACCCTTGCCCCTCACCACCTGCAGCAGGCCACAAAGCTGACTCCCTTGCTAGCTACAGCACTCAGGAGAGTGGGCCCCGCACCTTGCTGGTGCAGCACAGTAGATCTGATCCTGCTGACTGGGGCTTGTTGAGCCTGACTGAGAACATGAGTGTGGGATATATGGCCCCACCTCTCATCTGCCATAGGGTGGCATTGGCAAGGGAAGTGATGCCTCCCCACTGCCTATGGCAGGTGGGAGAGCTGGACTTGAGATCATCAGAGTGAAAGGGTTGGCCCTCATTAACTGCAGCACTCAGGAGAGCGGCCCCTGAACCTCACCTGCGCAGCACAGTAGAGCTGGCCCTTGTGGTGTAGGTATGGGTGACCCAGCCCCAAGGGTATGAAAGCAGGAGAACTCACCACCCCTTGTTCCTTGCTGCTCAGGGTGTACTAGTCTGGGAAAGTGTTGAAGAGCTCACTCTGTTGGTGAGGAAAAGGGAGAGGTAGTAGTCTGACCAATCCTGTCACTACCTAGGCCCAGAATCAGGATTATGAGCTTGTTCACCCCAACATCCCCTTCATCTATGGTCTGCTGGGCATGTGAAGGGGCTGTTTCTGCAGATCCAAAGCTGCAGGATATCCCCACGACACAGGACAATCAGATGTCCAAGAGGAGTCCCACTAAGGTCCAAGCATCGATAGTGTAGCAGAAACCAGAGGCCTTGAACCAGACCAATAACTTTTTGCAGTGGACACTTGCAAGTAAAGATATATGGATTAAAGGGTATATCACGTGTGTGACTGTCACACTACAGCTTCCATGATGAAAATTTTCTCTCTTTTTTTCTCTTAAATTTTATTTTGTTTTGGGATTGAGTTTGCAAGGGCAGAGGGCCGATATAAAGGGGCAGGAAGACGAATGGGATCAAGGTGCATGATGCAAAAGCCACAAAGAAAAAGCAAAACAAAACACGAAGAAGGCTGGAACAAGAAAGGAACATGCATGTCTCTAGCATTTCCAATCCGGCATTCTTGACCTGAGCAGTCTTCATTTTTAAGACGAGGGAATAGAAAGAGTGAAATTTAAGTCAGCAACTACCATGAATGCACTGTATTCTAAACCAAATGGTCTCACTTTAGAACATGTATGACCAACAGCTGGACTGCATAATTCCATGACTCCTATGCCTTTATTGTTCTAGATAATAATCTGTAATGGACTGGACATTTATAATATGAGATGGAAGCCTCATACGTTATGGTACTAGAATGATGGCTTCTGTATAGTATTGGGTTCTCAGGGCAGGGCCTTCATATATGGAATTAGTGCCCTTACAAAGTGGACTCTGGGTCTCCTGGCCCCTTCTACTATAGAAGGTGACAAAGGAAGACAGCAGCCTACGAGGAAACAAAAACATTTCCTAACTGAACATGTGATCTGCTGTCACTTTGATCTCAGAGTTTCTAACTTCCAGAATTATGTGAATGAACTTTACTTCTTAGATATGTCCCAATACTGACTTGTAAAGAGGAAGGATCTCTAAGCATTTTGCAAGCTGAGTAAGAAAACTTAAAGGTTTAACTTCTAGATATTCTTCCCAATAATTTGTGGAAATTTCCTAGTAAAGCACCATGGTTAGATGTGATTGAAAAGACTTTTGTACATATGCTGCTGCTAATGTGATCCTTGTTTTCTATGAATCTGTCAAGGGTTATCACTGATATTTCTTTTTAAACAAAAAATAAGTGAGAGTGTGTATTAATATGCACACAGTGCTATAGATTACAGAAACGAACACAGAATGTCCAGTAGCTCAGATCATAGGTGGTTGTGAGCTTCCATGCGGGAGCTGAGGAACTATACCTGCTCTTTAAGAGCAGCAAGTGCTTTTAACCACTGATCCATCGGTCCTGCCCCCATTGATGGCTCTTAATCTGGAAAATGTCTTCAGAACAGTTATGTAAGAGCATAAAGCCACTTGCATGCTTAAGATTAAAGATAAAAGACTGTCTCATTACATTTTCACTGTCATTGGTGAATTTAGTTAAAAATAAATAATTAGGAGCCTGGCACCACTATGACATACAAAAATGATCCCACTGCTCTGGGAAATTAAATATAGAAATAAATTCTATGTATAAGAGTTACATAAAAACTAGTTCATGCAATACAAAAACAGTAGATGCATTTTGCCTCACATAACTAAAAGGGCAAAACCTAACATCAATAAGACCTAACTTTACTGAGGAATCATTTGTAGTGCATTAGAAAGCAAATAAGGCTGGTTTGTGCCCTGTGACCAGAATAGCTATGAAGTGATAAAATAAAAAGGCTAGCATAACATAAAGAACAAAGCTCCGTGAAAGGCTGCATTCCTGTAGCAGAAAAAAGACCTTTGGCAGAAGTCAGGACACTGCTTTGTATCCAGCAGAATGACTAAAACCAGAAAGGAATGACTGTTGCCTAGCCAACTTCTGCATAGCAGGGCAAGGAACGGATCCTTCCCTCCACAGAACACCAAAGAACAGGATTCACACAGTCCTGTGAAGGAGGAAACCAGTCCAGGATATAAGTGCAATGCCATATTCATCACAGTATGAATAGTGGTAAAAATGAAACAGTCTTGATGAGGAGCAATTTCACAAAAGCCACGAAACTGCAAAATGGTGTATCGCTGTGTCTATCAATCCCACACAAGGTCTTCGGGACACCATTAAAAGATCAAATCTATGAATTGTGGGCATAGAAGAAAAAAGGCAAGCTTAATAAAATCATGGCAGAAAATTCCTTAGATATGGGTCAAGAGATGGCTCTGACTGAGGCAGTTAGAATACCAAACAAATGAGTCCAGGAAGAACTGTCTCACAATGACAGTCTGCTGTGGAATAAGTCTTTTGTACACTGTGAAGATGTATTGCTCTCATTGGTTTCACAAAGACCTAACTGGCCAATAGCTAAGCAGGAAGAGGTGAAGTGGGACGGTCAGCCTGGGAAGAAGAAGGGAGGAGTCATCAGCCAGACTCAGAGGAAGCAGGGTGTACAGAAGATGCGCTAACAAGCTATGAGTCACATGGTAGCATGTAAACTAAAAAATCATGGGTTAATTTAAGTTGTAAGAGCTATTAGTAACAAGTCTAAGCTTTTGGTTAAGTATTTATAATTAATAATAAGTGTCTGTGTTGTTATTTGGGAGAAGACTAGTGGAACAAAAATTTCCGCCAATACCATTCAACATCAAATTATAGTTAAAATACCAACTATGTAGTAAAAAGAATATTTAAAGCTGAAGGAAACACCAAGTCACACATAAAGGCAAATCAGAAAAACGCCATGTTTCTCCACAGAAACTTTAAAAGTCAGGGACTTTTAAAGATGCATTTCAAGTTCTGAAAGACAATACTTTCAACATGGATTCCTATTCCCAGTAAAGTTATCCTTTATAAATGAAGAAAGACAAACTTGCAATGATGAACACAAGCTGAAGGAATCCATGGCCACTAAACCAGAGGTATAAAGGATATGAAGGAATCTTACACCTAGGAAAGAAAAGTTAACACATTGCTGAGGCCACAGGAAAAACTACACCCCGTGAGGACAATCAATAAGTGAAAGGAAATACAGCATAAAAACAAATAGCAGGATTTAGCACATACCGTTCAGTAACGGCTCAATACTGATGGTTTCATATCTTCAATCAAAGGATAATACCAACAGATTTGCTTAAAAATAGAACCCATCTGTTGTTATAAGCAAGAATGAACCTCCTTGTCAAAGCCTTAGGATGAAAGAACTGAAAGGGCATTTCAAGGAATAGAGCTGGAAAGCAGAATGCGTAGTGATGCTACTATTCTACAAAACCTATTTCAAACCTAAATTGTTAGAGAAGAAGAATATTATTTCTCATTGATTAAGTTCTTCATCTAGCAAGAGGATAGCAGAATTCTAAGTAGATGTACATTAGACATCAGCACATCCAATTGTGGAAATGACCATTTCACTAAAAGCTATTTATAGATGCAATGCAATCCCAATCAAAATCCCTATCTCATTGTTCACAAAATAGGAGAAAAAAACTACCCTAAAATTCATATAAAACTATGAAAGAGCCATAGTATACAAACTAAAACATGGTACTGGCACACCTAATATTATAAAATAAGCACTATGGTATATAAAGGCACAAGTTGATCATAACATAATAATAGAGGGTGACTTCAACAACCCACTTTCAAAAATAGGTCATATGGACAAAAGGCAAAGAAACAACTGAGCCAACTGTCATTATAATCAAATGGACTTAACAGCCATTCCACTCACCCACTGCAAGACACACATGTTCCTCAGCAGCTCATGACCTTTCTCCAAAAACATAAACCACATTTTAGGACACAGATCGGTCCTTACAAGAAAATTAAAAACTTTAAATTCTATCTGTTCAAAATGGAGTAAAACTAGAAATCAACATCAAGAGAATGCACAGAACTTAAGCATGTGACAGAGAGATGGTTGTGCCATTACAGAGACCAACATTATAATAAAACTTCCTACAACTGTATGAAAAAAAGAACACAACATACTGTCAGACACAACAAAAGTAGCTCCAAGGAGAAGTTTAAATCTATGAATGCTTCCATTAAAACATTAGAGTAACACCAAATAACTAATTTAATGAAGCACCACAGGATTTTAAGAAAGTAAGAACAAGCCATATCTACACTCAGACAATGGAAAGAACTACTAAACACCAGGGAATACGCCAATGAAATGGAAATGAATTGATTAAATGAAGCCAACACTCAGTACTTCTAGAAGATGAATGAGATTTGCAAACTGTTGTTCAAACTAACCACCACAAAGAACATTCATTAATAAAATGAGAGAAAGGGGAGATATTACAACAGGCACTGATGAAATTCAAAGACTCTTTATGTTGTATTTTGAAAGTCTAAATTCTAATAAATTAGAAAGTTATAAAAACATGGATAATTTTCTATACAAATCTTACTTCAAAATAGTCCAAGAGAATACAAACAATATAAGACTGAAGAAATAATAACCAAGTTTTTCAACTAATAATAGCCAGATGTACATTCTTATGAATTCTGCTGACCTTTAAAGAAGAAATAGCACAATGTTCCTCAAATTATTCCATAGCCCAGAAAGGGAAGCCGTATTACCAAACTAAGTTTTGAAGTTCGTATTGGCTTGTTAAAAAAGCAGATAAGAACACAACATAAAACAAAAATTATAAGCCAACTTCTCTAATAAACATGGATGCAAAAATTCTTGAAGAATACATGCAAACCAAATTCCACTATGTGTTGACAAAACAAAACTAATCAAAGTCAATTTACTGTAACAAAGAAGACTTCAAGCCATGAATGAAAGAGTAAATCAGCATTGGACCGACTCAGACCCTCTGAACACGGGTCTCAGCTAGAAGGCCTGGGAAATCTATGGGACCTCTGACAATGGAACCAGGATGTATCCCTGGTGCACAAAAGGACTTTGGGAGCACATTCCCCATGAAGGGATACTCACTTAGCCTAGAGGCAGGAGGGAGGGCCTAGGCCCTACCCCAAATGACTTTGCAGATTTAGATGACCCCTCCTGGAAGGCACCACCCTCCCTGTGGAGTGTGTGTGTGGGGGGGTGGGGGGATCAGGGGTCATGGGATGGAGGGAGGGAGAGGGAACTGCGATCAATATGTAAAATAAGAAAAAAATTAAAAATAGACAAATTATAAATCTAAAAAAAAGAGTATCTTAGAACACAAATATATCAATATATCAAATATATCAATGTCTATGTGTGATATTATTAGACATTTAGATAGAATTCACACAATCATGTCAATAGAGGCAGGGGGAGTCTTTGGCAAAATCTACATCCCTTTGTGAGAAAAGACTCAAAGAAACTAAGAATTAAAGGAATATCTTAACATAACAAATTTTATGTGTGAATAGTTAATGTTAATAGCCAATAGTTAATGTTTTATTAACTAAGAAAAAACAAAGTGTTCCCACTAAAATCAGGAATGAAATAACTGTTTATTTTCCCCTACTTCTTCAAAACAGTGCTTTACGTAAGTTAAGGCAAAGAAATGAAAGGGTACAAATAGGAAAGGAAAAGAACCAAATTATCTCTGATGCAGATAATATGATCCTGGGCACGAGGCTATAAAGGCTATAAACATTAAGGACTGACAAACAGAAAACAAAATATCAGGAAACAAAATTAACACACAAAAAGTTTCAGGCTTTTCTATACACCAATAATAAGCACACCAAGAAACAAATCAAGCAATCCAGATTCTTTCAAAAATATCTAGGAATAAACCTAAGCAAAAAAGAGAAAGATCTCTACAATTTTAAAACACTGAAGAAATAAGACACCAGAAGACAGAAAGACCTCTCATGATCATGGATTTGTAGAATTAACGTAGTAAAATTATGTAACTATATTATCAAATGTGATTTATTTCTTTTGTTCTTTTTTAATGTTTTTATTTTAAAACACTCTTTTTTCATTTCACATACCAATCCCAGTACCCACTTCCTCCCCTCCTCCTCCTCCTCTCTCCATCTTCTCCCTACCCTACCCTCCATTCATTCATCAGAGAGGGCAAGGCTTCCCATGAGGAGTCAATGGAGTCTGTCTCACCACATTGAGGCAGATGCAAGGTCTCTCTTCTATATCTAGGCTGAACATGGTAGCCCTCCAAAGAGAATGGTTCCAAAAAGCCAGTTTGAACTGGGATAAATCCTGATCCCACTGCCAGTGGTACCACAGTCTGCCCAAGACACACAACTGCAAGCCACATTCAGAGGGCCTGGTTTGGTCCCATGCAGGTTCCTCTGCTGTCAGGGCTGAGCTCCTGGAGTCCAGCCAAAGAGAGGCAGGAGTGATAATATGAGCAAAGGAGTCAAGATCATTTTGGGGAAGCCCACAGAAGCAGCTGTCCTGAGCTAGTGGGAGCTCACTTACTCTGCCAAATGTGTTGTTATACATCCAATAAAATTCCCATCAAAATTACAATGACATTCTTCACAGAAATAGAAAAAAATTCCTGAAAGACCTAAGAAGACCCCATGCTGACAAAGGCATCTTCAATAGAAAGAACTGGGCTCCTTGATACTGATTTGACTCCAGAGCCAGAGGAACAAGAAAACAGGGTAACAATGTCACCAAACAGACTTGTAGACCAAAGAGCAAAGTAGACAACTACAATGCTGCAGTTGTCTGATTCTTTACAAAGACCCAAACAAGCCAACATCGGGGGGAAAAGACACCGTCTACAATGAGGTGGAAGAAGTTAGATGTCCACAAAGAAATAACTGGGATTCTCTTTCTATCTCTTGCCCTGTATAAAAGTAAATCCAAAGTAAGAAAAAAATTAAAATCTCACATGAAATTCTGAAGCTTTTAGAGAAAGCCACAGGAAAACCACTCAAGATACAAGAATGATGATCAAGGACTTCTGGCAAAGGACTCCATAGTTTAGGAAATGATTATCAAGAATTGACAAATGAGATTACACGGAATTAAAAAGTTTCTTTATTGCAAAGTAAGGAATCAAGTGAAGAGACTGTTTGGACAATGGAGGATGGAATTGCTCATTCATTACCCACCAGGGAATTAACATATGGGATGTGTAGAGATCATAACCAAATACTCCAAACATAAACAATCCAGTCACAGAGGGGATAATGAAATGGACAGGCAGACAGCTCTCAGAGGATAAAATGGCTAATTACACATAAAAGATATTAAATAACCTTCTTCACTAGGAAGATACAGATGAATTAAAATTCATTAGATCACACCTCATCTGAGTCAGAATGGCTACCAGAAAGTGTTTACAGCAAATGCTGGTGAGGAAGGAGGGGAAAGGTGACTCTCACATAGTCTTCTGGAAATGCACATTAGCTTGTCCACCATGGAAAGCAGAATAGAGGTTTCTAAACTTTCAAAAATAGAGCTCCCATATGACCTGGTTTTACCATCTCTATGTATACATGCAAGGACTCTACACCAACATGCCAACAAGACCTTCACACATCACTGTTCATTACATCACCATTCCTCACAACTGAATTTTGAAATCAATATAGGTGTCTATCAATTCATGTACAAAGTAATTGTGTATATATTTGACTTACTACAATGGCCTCCAGTTATATTCATTTTCCAGAAATTATGTAATTTAATTCTTTACAGCTGAGTAGAACAATCAATTATAAAATAAAACAATCAATCCAGTATGATATATATATATGCATATATATATAGATATATTATCCAAAATGTGGAAGATGAAGCAATAGGGAATGACTTTTTAATGTGCTCAAATCATATATCCTACAGATACAAAGTTCACAAAAAAAGACAAAATGGAAAGTTTATTTTTTGGGACACTAGAGAGGTTCCACCAGGCATAAAAATGATATTATCTGAGATACAAATATTAAGGAAACAAACCAACGACAGAAAATGCAAATAATCGGTGGCTATAAATAGAGATTGACTCTGGGAATTATGGTTGAGTGTGATCTTCAGGAACATGTCTTGATGCAGCAGAAGATATCACAGAATTGTCAAATGTCACTGTGTTGAACTGTAAAAAGTGAAGCACTATGCCAATGGGCAGACACAGAAAAAGCAAACAACAAGAAGTACCAAATAAATAAATAAAATTCTAAACAAAATAATAAAGGTAAGAAAGAGGAACCTACACACATACGCTACAGGGAAAATAAGAGACAACGTGGAAAATAAAGAGTCAAATTAACAACTAAATTTAAGTGTAAATTAACTACATATTCCAGGTAAGATCAATGTTAAATGTAAATTAACTACATATTCCAAGGAGGATCGATGTTGCCAGACTAGATGATGTGCACAGAAAGCATAAATACAAACACTAGTAGGCTGAATGAGGAATGCAAAAAGAAAAACACACAGATGTTAACAATAGGAAGGCTGGCAATATTTGAAAAAAGCAGAAAAAATGGAATAAAAGCAAAATTTGTTATTAGTGATAGAAAGAATGTTTCATGAAGTATTCAGCCTATTAGCCATGTAACTGTCCATTCTGGCTATTATCTAGGTGATTTGTATGTGAGTTTTCATATTCTTTATAACAATGTATTTTTTGACATTTTTACAATGAGCTCAGATTGTATGTGTGTGTATGTGTGTGTGTGTGTGTGCGCGCACGCGCGCACACGAGTGTGTGTGTATAGTTATTTGTATTTTTATCAGGATAGGAAGTAAGCAGACAAAAAGAGTAAGAGTCATCTTTATCTAAACAAAACATCTACAACAATCTTACCAATTCTGCACCAATTGCTATAGAAAAAAAAATGCCTATACTGAGAGGTAGAAGTAGAACAAACAGGGATTATGGGGAAAAGTCTCCCAATTTCATAGTGTTTTCAGTGATAGCTGTCTATTAAGGTTTCAAAAACAGTAAAATTTTCTGAGCCCATTTTCCTCAGTTCAACCACAGAGGGAACTGCCTAGAAGAGGACCTGAGGCTTCTGTCCACTTGTCAGCTCTCAGAAGCACACCTGTGTGACAGGGGCCACTTGGAAGTACTATGGTGCACACAGAGCCTTTGCAGCCTTGTGGCGAATCGGTAGAGATTAGCTAATGAAAAAGTGATAGGCTATGCTATGCACATTTGATAGGATTATCAGACTATAAGGTTTCCTTAACCTATATATATTATATATAACTAAATATATATTACTAATATATATATAATATATATATAAAATTGAATTCATCATTCAAATTATGGCAAGTTTTAGAATATTAGAACTGGACTTCCCATGGTAAATCTGAAAAACAAAAAACAAAATAAAACAAAACCTCCCATTGGGTCCATACAAGAAGAAACCATAGTATAATGGTGCCATATTGGATTCATAGACCATCTCTTTCTCGGTGTTGGGTAGGCTTAATTACCCATTTCAGCCATTTGGCAAATCCTTTTCTGCCAGTCACCCTACCCAAGAACTTATTGGCAGTGCACCAGTGACTTCCTCGCTACTTGTTCGATTTCGGTTTTCTCTTATTCTATGGTCCACTTCCTTCAATCCCGATGACTGCGTGGATTGTGAGGTGAGCCTCAGAACAGCTCCTGGGACGCGTTCACCTGTTACTTTGTAACATGTCTTTTGTCTGGTTAAATTCTTGTGATTTCAAACATCATTCCTCTCTGGATAATTCCTCCCACAGGCCTGATGCTAGCAAGCTCACTACTGTGTTTATTCCCACTTTACTGAGTTTAGAGGCAGAAGACTTTACCTTCCTAAACACGGTTGCCATGGGAACAGCCTCCTTTGGAAGTCAGACGCCCTCTTTTTAATGTTCCAGGTCACAGCTCATCCATCCAAAACTACTGTGGATCCTGGAGTGTGCATGTGCCCCTCCCCATTTTTATTTATTTATTTATTTATTTTGAGAATTTTATATACTATACTTTGATTGTGTTTACCTTCCTCCCATAACTCCTCCTAGCTGAGTCCTCCCTTCCCTCCCTACCCAATTTTGTGTCTTCTTTTTAAAAAACAAATCAAATTCAATCTGTGCCTGCCCATGAATTCTTGGATACCTGGCCTTGAACTGAGTGAGGCTGGCTAAGTATGGTCAACCTACAGGAATCCCAACCTTGAAGAAAACCGACTTTTTCTCTCAACAGCTATCAATTGCCAAAGCCTTTTTAGCTGAGCTTAGGGCAACTGTTAAGAGCCAGAAGCTATGAATGACTGCAAGGAAAACAGTGTTTCCCCTGACAGCATGGCAGTTACACGTAGGAACACATGCAGCTGTGACTGCATGTACAAGGCATTTCTTTCAAATTAAGGCCTTGGCCTATCTATGACCACCTCTTTAGTTGGGGCTCCTACTATTTACACCCAGCTTCTCAAGTGACAGCTTCCTGGAGTCCCACATCCCCAGCAGTCCATTTACGTATGCCTCCTACTCTTCTCCCTATATTTAAAATCAAGTCAGCTTTTAGTGTCCTTAATGCCTTTTAAAAGTCATGAACTTCTTGAATTATTTCTTAATATATATACAAAGGTATTTGTAAGTATTCTTTCACCATTTTCTTCCCTTAAGTATGAAGGCTGCCTCAGTGAGTAACATAAAACAACTCTGAATCTTGAAGACTTTCCTTCACAGCTGCCCAACCCGTAAGAGATCTCTTTATGCCAGCCCATTATAAAACATGTAAGCAAATGCTTAAAACACGTAAGCAAATGCCTTAAAGGCAAATAATTTGCATTATAAAAAATTTTATCTTCATCTAATTATTGCTAAGTATGTTTCCTCTTATATCCTGTTGTCTCAGCTTCATAAATATTTGATTGACTTTATATATTAATACTATATAATCATTCATAAAATTTTTGCAGAATATTGAAAAGGAAGACACTTCTCTTGACTTGTAAAATTCTTTAGGAATCTGTTTTGCTAAGACACTCAAATACATTGCATATTTTCTAGTTTCAATCATAGGACTGCCTTCTATATAATTTTAAATATGGAAATATTTACGCACAATTTCTGAAATTTCAACTGTGGACATCATAGTTCTTATGTACTTTTATTGGCAAATACATTACTATCACAATTAATACTGAGAAACACTTAGAAGTTACTGCTCAAATGTTTAACACTTAAGAACTTATGGCACTAATTTTTATCTTGAGATGATAATGTGTGTTTACATGCCCATATGCATGAAATATTAACACATACAGTTTATAATTGTAAATTTACTTACACTAAAATATTTGATGTGTGTATTTTCTAAAACCTTTTTGGCTCTGATATTTGATTCTATTATAATTTTCAAAATAAATTGGAGGATACTCAACATGAAGCCAAGAGAGATATTTCAAACATTTCCCTTGCCACTCGGTTAATCTCATTTATCCTTTATTCTTCATGGAGCCCCCATTTCTAATCTATTCATCCACACATTGCATGGTTTTACCACTGAGTCACTGATTTTATCTCTTGGAAATGTCATAGTGCTCTGGTAAGTACACAGCTACTGCCCTATGCCTCAGTTTCATTTCATAATACCTTGAAGTTTTAAAATACAACCTTCAAAAATGAATGCATTATTACAAAATAATTTCCTCATATGACTTTTGACAGGAATCAATACATTTGTGCCATGGTTTAACATGTCACTAGAAATTGAGAGATTCATTTTGTCTTTTTATGACTGAATAAGTGTTGAATTGGGAATATAAAAGGATAGCCTGGGGGAAAAATCCAGAATTTAAACTCACATATGTGTTAAATAACTTCACTATTATTTACAGAAAATGAGTTTCCAGAAACCCACAATGGCCCTTATTCTTCCTAATTATTTTTTTTTTTTCTGGTGTAGCCAGAGTTTAGCACAAATATTGCTAAGTATCTTTTTAAGGTTGCGAGACTATTTGGTCACCGTAGTGTCAATCCCCAGAAAACGACTCGACCCTGTACACTTATGCATAGGAAGTATCACAGTATCTACTTGCTAGTCACTCCTGTCTCTGAAGACGTCTAGGCTGTGGGCACTTTGACTTGCATTCTTTTCATGTAGCGGGCTCCTTTAAAAAAAAAAAAAAGAAAATTTAAACAATTTTAATTAACTGTGCTTATAAATTAACAAATGCATCTAAATGAACTTAGTAAGCAAGAATGAGTAGCAGCCAGTTGCTACATTTCCTGTCAGTGTCATTCCCCAAACACCATCCAAACATTTGAGCCATGGCTACGTAAACTCAGTGTGTGACAGAATCTCCCCTTCCGAGTGACATTTTCATCCCTGTGAGAAGACTGCATATACCATAATATTCCTTTTGCTGCTTTAATGCTGCATTAACGGAATAATGGATGAAAAGTGCACTTTTATTTATTTTGGAAATTATAAAAAACACAATTCAGAGGAGCTCCAAATAACTCCATTTGAATGAAGTCCTATGTTTTCACTACTTTAAACACTAAATTAGTAATTTCCAGTGATCTTGAAGCAAAGTAATGTGCTCTGATGTGGTCTCTTCCCATGCAAAAGTGTCCATGGCTGATGTCTTCAATGTATAACCCATAATGAAAAAAAACATGAGCCTAACATATTCTTATGCACTTGTAATAATCAAATTTTTAAGAGTAGTCTCCATTGGATGAATGAAGTTATATACATTCATTTTGCATAAGGATTTGACTTTTATATGTGTCTTACCCATGGTTGACATCAGAAATAAAGAACAATATACTTTAAGATTATTCAGTTGAGTGCTCTCTTTATGAAGTCTTCCCATTCATAGCTTATATGAGACAATCTCTAGGCAATTATTAAATTATCCAGGTTATACATATCCATTACTTACTATAGAACTGAGAAGTATATATCTAGTCCAAGCAGAGTTGGGAAGGACTGGAAGGTTTTATGGAGTTCAACAAGTTTCTAGTGTTACTTTCACATAGTTAATATTCCAATCAAATCTTTAAGAAATGGGGTGAATAGATGAAGGAGATATTCAAGATATATTTAATTATGCCAACTATGTACAGATGAATTTAGCTACTAAGGGTTCATCTCCAGGGAGAACTCTAAAGTATGTTTTGAAAAACTAAAAACATACTGACAGTGTATAAATATCAATTAAAATGATGAAGATTATGTTCATTTAATTGGTGCAATTATTTTTTTTTTGTTTGAAATGCTCAGTCTTAGAAGAACTAAAGCTTAGCAAATGAATGTTAAGGCTCAAATAATTTCTGATTACATATGCATTGTTATAGTGAAATACAATGTATCTGGTAGACTAAACATAAACAACAGCAACAAAAGATGACAGAGAAATTAGAGTTGTTGTGGCTCAACATCTTTATAGATTTGTAATTGTGTCAGAGGAAAAAAACCCAGGTTCCCTCTCACAACACACAAACACTGACTCAGCAGCAGGGTTTCTTCACACAGAAATGAAGGCAGGACTCAGTTCTTTCTACCTAGCCCTTCATTTTGCCCAAGTTTTCATGTTCTGCAAGTCAGCTTGCACAATCCAGCTCAAAGTTCTGGTCTTGAGCTTCCTCTCTGGGGTCTCTTACGGTTCTCAAGTGCATATTCTCAAGTGCGTCTTTTGGTCTTTCAAACTCTGCATCCCATAGATGATCAGATTTTCATCTCGTTTTTTGCATTTTAAAATTTAAATTAGAAACAATCTTATTTTAGATATCAATTTCAGTCCCCTCAACTTTCCATCCTCCCATGTCCCCCACTGGCCCCAATCCCATCCCTCTTCTGCTCCATGGAAAGGGTGAGGCCTTCCATGGGGATCATCAAAGTCTGCCACATCATTTGGAGCAGGGCCTAGGCCCTTCCCCTGTATATCTAGGCTGAAAGAGTTTCCCTCTGTGGGGAATGGGCTCCCAATGTCCATTTGTACACTAGGGATAAATACTGTTCCACTACCAGAGGGCCCATAGACTGCCCGGGTCTCCTGACTTACACCCACGTTCAGGGGGTATGGGTCTGTTCCATGCTGGTTTCTGAGGTATCTTCTGTTGTCCATGAGCTCTGGCTTGTTCAGCTCAGCTGTTTCTGTGGATTTCTCCAGCCTGGTCTTGACCCCTTTGCTCATCACTGCCCCCTCTCTACAACTGGATTCCAGCTGCTCTGAGCAGGAACAGAACTGGTGTTACTGAAATGGCCATTCGATAGTCATCTAAAGGATGTTAATACAGCTTAGGCCTGCAGACTAGAAAGCAGGAGTTAGCTACTTTAATTTGATTTCCTGCAAAATGACAACAATATGTGAATTTTACTATTTACATTTAATAATATGTTATTAAAATCTAAACAATCATTTTTATCTTATGACAAATAAAATTGTGTCAAAACACATTATTCAACTGCTGAAAAGTAATGTATTTTAATTTTTGATAGCTGTTTTGCCTTTTTAATGTTCTTTCTATGTAGCTCAGTTTGGTCTCTACTGTATGAGTACCCTTAATATGCCTGAGTCCCTCATCTCTCAAGAGTTGGGATTATAAGCATGAACCCCTGGATTGTTGCCATTTTTAAGATAAAAACTGTGTGGTTCTGCTCATGCTCATTTGTTACTTACTGTGTTGAAATAAACACATAGCTGAATTGGTAAGAATATGTGTTTGAATGCTTTAGGGATTTTAAATCTGAGCAGGCTTACTTCTGTCTCTGTCAGATGTCTACAATGATTCATGTGATTAGTGGGTTTCTGCCATTTCAAAACAAAAACCTGTAACCACAAATGAAAACACCTTTATGTGATAATAGAGTAGACTCCAGTATACCAGCATTCACGGGTCCCTTCCTTAACATAAAATAAAATGCTCTAAGATGTGTAAACAGGTAGAAATTTTCTACTGTTCTACCAGTCACAGTTGGTATAGGGTAGTCTTGGCTGAGAGCCTGAGCCTGGGGTGGAAGGAAGTCTGTTTCAGTCTTACTGAGGGAGTTTACACACGCACGTATTGTTTGAAACCCTTTTAGAAGCTTCCTTGCTTTGGGCTATACTTCCCTTTAAGGCAATTCCTTTCCTGTCTTCTTAGTTAACATTCTAGAACCCCAACCATGTCCCCGGATGCCATAGCCATATTTAAACCATGGCAGTGGAGAGGCACACACACTACAGTGTTTGGATATAGTCCTCTGGAGTGCCCTTACAATCAGCACTTGATCATACTTTGACCTGCATTTCTCACAAGCTACTCGAAAGTAGAAAGCACATGTTAGAAATCCTCTGAGCACAAGTTCCTACTTAACACATGATTTCCCAGGGGCAAAGCCTTGTTCAGTTACACTTTTAATCAGCTCGTCTGGTCTCACTGCAATATTTAACACACATTGCCACAGGCTTTAGTGTGAATGTAGAGAAATAGGCTAGACATTGTTGCCAGGGTCTACAACCTCGCACACGCTAACGTTACACTTAGATACGATCCTTCATTGCAAACATTGAATCAATCATTAAAACCATCTTTTGGAATCCGTAGGGTAGAGGCAGTCTGCCTGACAATTGCAAAGTTTAAGGCGGAGGACCCGAAATGATGCCAAAGAGCATGAAATGTCAAGCACGCTTCGAAACAAGTATTGATTTGTCTGAAATCTTTAAGTTAGTGTCATGGTCAATGCTTTCTCGGTGTTTCTGTGACATGGTTACTAATTGTCATTGATCATTTAATGCTGATAATATGCTCGGAGATGTTGAGGTACAAACCCTGCATAGCAAAGAAATTCGATGAGTGTTTTAGGATATTTTGATTGCACCGTGACACTCTGAGACTTTTAAATAAATAACTGGGGGCAGAGTCAGTGATTTGCTGACCAAAATTAGCCATAGAGGAGCCAGAGATTTGGATAGAGAAGGCACACAGGAAAGAAAGGGCTGGGACTAGAGTCTGAGCTTCCTTTTGGTTCCGGGAAGAAGGAAGACATGTGTCTTCTGCAGTGTCTCTGGCCAAAAAGCAGGGTCAGCTAGTTGCTACTCAACCTCTCTGAATTAGTCAGCTTTCACTTCAGCTTTTGATTCCTAAGTCTTATTGACAAATAGAACAGTAGAGACTTAATTTAAACCTACATATCAGGCCAGGCCCAGAGTGGCCAGTGCGGCATTGACTTCAGGGTCATGGGGCCTCAGACAATAATTAAAATATCAGTAGATTCATATGCAGCCTCCAAACTGACATATAAACATCATGTTACACCCAGCATGCACTGGGGCTTCTGGTCTCACTCTGGCTCTCCCCTCTTCTTCTACCCTCATTGAAGGTAAGTTTCATCTAACTGATGTTTATTTAATAGTCTAGGAGTGTCACAGTGTGATCAAAATATCCCACAAAAGATATGCATCTTTCCAGAAAGTACTATGGCAAGAGACTTTTTTTGCATTTGTACTTATTTTCTTAATATATTTATTATTTTTTCTTATTTTACATATCGAACCCAGTTCCCTCTCCCTCCCTTCCTCCCAAGTCTCTATCCCCCTCCCATTACATTCCCCCTGACACTCCACAGGGAGAGTGAGGCCTTCCAGGAGAGATCAACAAAATCTGTCAACTCATTTGGAGTAGGGACTAGGCCCTCCATCCTGACGCTAGGCTCAGAGAGTATCCCTCCATGGGGAATGTGCTCCCAAAGTCCTTTTGTTGCACCAGGGATACATCCAGGTTCTACTGTCAGCGGTCCCTTAGACTGCCCAGGCCTTCTAATTGAGACCCGTGTTCAAGGGATCTAAGTCTGTCTTTGCACAATGCTGGTTTCCCAGCTAACAGTCTGGGAGTCTCCCTTGTTCAGGTCAGCTGTCTCTGTGGGTTTCTGTTGCTTGGTCTTGCTCCCATTTTCTTATCACTCCTCCCTCTCTGCAACTCGATTCCAGGAGTTCATCTCAGTGTTTAGCTGTGGGTGTCTGCTTCTGTTTCCATCATCTACTAGATGAGGGCTCTATGATGGCATATAAGTTAGTCATCCATCTCATTATCAGGGAAGGGCATTTAAGGTGGCCTCTCCACTATTGCTCGGATTGTGAGTTGGGGTCATCCTTGCAAGTCTCTGGGCATTTCTCTAGAATCAGTTTTCTCTTCAAACCTCTCTCTCTCTCTCTCTCTCTCTCTCTCTCTCTCTCTCTCTCTCTCCTCTCCTCTCCTCCTCTCTCTCTCTCTCTCTTCTCTCTCTCTCTGTGTGTGTGTGTGTGTGTGTGTGTGTGTCTGTCTGTCTGTCTGTCTCTATCTCTGCTCTCATCTATTCTTCTCCTGACTCAATCTTCCTAGTCTCACATGCTCTCATCTCCTCCCCTTCTCTTTCTCCTAGTTCCTTCTCCACTCACTACCCCCTCCCAATAGGGTAAACTACAGGTGCAAAAGAAATTAGAAAGATCCATTCTCTAAGTTTGTTATTTTAAGAAAAGCTATGTCTTGTTCATCCTCAACAAGTAAAAACCAGCTACATTTTTAAGGTCACCAGTATGTTCATAAAATTCATTGTAATTGATATCACTCATATGTAAGAATCAGAGTGAGAAATTTCCCCAGGAGTTTGAACTCAAATATTTAACAATGAACTTGCAAAATCTGGATGGAGCAAACAGGTATGGTAAAGATCTGCCAATAGATATGGGAAACAGAATCATGTGTTACTCTGTCATAGATTATGTTGTATTATTGGCACAGCCACCAGAAGACTCTGTGTAGAGATAGAGACAAAGCTGATTTAAATGTAAACCAAGATACAGTTTGACAAAGCATAGCCTTTGCACTACATGATCCCAGAAAATGGACACTGGGTACATGTTGGGGGACATGGAGGGTTTCTGATTGACAAACCAGCCATGGTTTGAATGCACCTAAAACAAAGATAATTGAGGAAATTGTTTTAGAAAGCCATTGCTAAACCACAGAACAGTCTTGGATGTTGGTTGTTAAAGTCATAGATACATGGAGGCAGGGGGAGGGGCAGACTACAGTGATAACTTAGAACTGACAGCAAACATCTCGGTTTAGGTGTCAGGGAGAGACAAGAATGAAGAAAAAGGCATTAACATTTACTGAGAAGGTGTTTTATTCTGGATTTCACCCCAAGTGAGCACAAATGGTCCCATTCAAGTTTGTGTCTCCAGAATTAGAGTCTGACTGAGACCAAATTTGAAGAATTAATAGTTTATTTGGGTGAGACTGTCAGAAAACACAAATATAGAGTAGGGACAACATAAATAAGGAAAAGATGCACGTAATGGGTGAGAGTGGTCCACTCTGGGAAGCTGAGTCTGCATTCTGAAGAGACTCTAGGAGACAATGTGGATGCTAAAGTCCAGGTAGAGGATGGGAGGCAATCCTCAGCAGGCATAGACCCTTTTGGCTTATTTCTTGTTGTCACCAATTCCTTTCAGAAGTCTCTAACAGGAACTCACCATTGCTTATTTATTACCTTTGGATACTTTTCCAAAGTTGTTCATGATGAATTTGCTTCATTTCTTTCAATGCTTCTACTTTTGTCATTGATTGAGCATCACATGGTTGTTTTGTCTTTTAACATTTCTTACAAAGAGGTAAGTGGATGTTTCTCAATCATTGCATGGAGCGTAGATAGTGAGATCGTCTTCCATGTGTGGGAACCTTAGACCCCATTCTCAGTAACAAGATTCCAGGTCATGATTATCTGATATGAAATCCTATACATTCTACCCTACTGTGATAATGACACTATACTGCTTTCTATTTCCTGCCTCAGAAAGCTCAGTTCTTGCCTATTTCCTATGTAATTAAATCTAAACTTCTCTGCCTGATGTTTAAATCCTTCCACAATCTAAATAGTTATTCTTGCATCTTTATGAAAAAATTACTGAATAAACACATTACAGGACAAAAGAAATGCTGCCAAAAGCTATATGGTACGATGACTTTCAGGTTGTTTTCTGTTAACAATTAGTTTAATATTAGGAAACGGCATGATCTAGCCTCTCAAAATACCAATGTGAAACGTCTGTACGAGGGTAAATGTGATTTCTAGGACCACGGAGGTTGGGTTTGGGGACTGGGGGTTGGTATGAACACTAGCAACTAATGCAGTGTTTCTGAAGACAAAGGCAGGGGCATGCAGAGCACCACAGGTAGGGAAGCGTAGTTCCTTTTATTCCTGTGCACACAGGTTACTTTGTTCTAGATGGCTGTATCTGAAGATAAGCCACATAGACATAGGAACAGAATGGAACTGCTAAGGATGACGATAGAAGGAAGAGAAGAAGATAATGTAACACTGTTCATGTTGATCAGGATACAAGGACAATAATTTCATTTCAGGTACCTCATTGGACCATCAAGAGACAGTTATTAGCTTGACCACATACCTTGACAAAGGCAAGGAAATAATTTCGTATTAGGCCATGCAACAAAATAGCTGAAAGAAGAGCTCTTAGCCTGAGTCCTGGGTGGCACTGCCCAAAGAACTAAATCAGTATGTGGCCACTTTTGAGAGGTGGCAGGATAAGAAATGAGCAGCACCTATCGACTGAAAGTATTTAATGCCTGAGATATAAAATGGCACTATAAGCAGAATGCTGGCTTAGTGTGCACAAAGGTCTAGGTTTGCCCCCAGCACCACATAAACCAGGCCTTTAGCTAACCCTTTTAGTACCGACACTTGTGTGGTTCAGGAAGGAGGATCAGAAATTTAAAGTCATCCTCAACTATGTAGTGAGTTCAAGGCCATCCTGGGCTACATGATACCATCTTCTAAAAATACATTTGGTGTATTTCTTTATGCTATCCTCCTCTCCTTAGTGGGAGGATTGTACTTGCTGTCTTTATTTCTAGGCAAGAAGTCCACTCCAGCTGATGAAGCATAAGCCATTGGAAGCTTGGAGAACCCTCTTTAATACATTGGTACTCTTTCTATCTATGACAAGCCTCAGCTGTGCGATGGAAAATGTCATTCTGTAAATATGTTTCTCTTATTGGTTAATGAATAAAGCACTGTTGGCAATAGCAAAGCAAGATAGGCGGGACTAAGAGACAAGAAGAAGAGAGGCAGTAGGAGGGAGGAGATTCAAGATGGTGGACTGACAGTTAGAATGCTTGTCCCTCTCTCTGGTAAGATGAGACCATGTGGAAGTACTTAGAGTAATAGAAATGGGTTAATATTTAAGACAGAGCTAGCCGATAAGAAACGCTAATAGTAGGCCAACCGAATTATATCTAATACAGTGTCTCTGTCTCTGTGTGTTATTTGGGGCTGGCGCGGTAGTGGGACCAGGCTGGAGGGGAAAAACCTACTCATAATAGCTGTGGATTCCATGTTTTAAAAATTGATTATGGAACAAAGATAAGGCAGATATGAGCTGGAAGCCAATGTGCGTCAGTGTGTCATCGTCCTGGAAAATACACTTTTGATGTGACACTGAGGTGTTAGAGCTGTTTATCACACAATGGCAAAATTGTGCAAGAACTATAAAAGTGTCTTCCAGATTCTGGAAAAGTTTGCAAATTAAAAACTGAAATTATGCATAAAAATATCTTCTAGAAATAAATTCGGGTTTTATAAGAAAAATCAAAAATGTTATTATACCCATTAGTAACATTAAAAAGAATTTGACCTGTTAGCACATGAAGACACATGATTCCAGTGAAGTGGGAAATGAGTCACTCTGTTATGACTCCAGTTAAAATACATAGGAGAATTCTATTCGGAGCATTAGCAATGGTTCATAATATTTAAGAGAACTTTGGCTTTCTATATCCACAGATATATGACTGATTAGATGTGGGAATTATTTCAGTCCTTGGGAGTTTTATTTATTATATCAGACTTGAAATGTACAATAAATAAATAAAAGCAAGTGTATTATAGTTATGAACAAAAGAAAACATGTTTAAAATGGAACAAAACCTGTAAATGAGTCTTGAAGTGATTATTTAACATTGACAGTTTTATAAACACAATAATTGTGCACTCAATTAAAATATTTTAAAAACTAGGTATAATTTAAACAAACATTTTCATTACATTTGCGGTTTTTCCTAGGCACAAAGGTCATTCGAGATCATTGGAAATTCAGAGCAAAGGTCATGTTGACACAGTGACACATTTCACATTTTATAGATGGGAAAATGACAGCTCATGTTGCTAGAACCAAACTCAAGGGAATTTAATCAATTTAGCAATTCTATAATTCACTAATGGACTTTCAAATGTTTTATAAAATATATCTTTCTCTTTGGTTTTTAAAAATCAATGTACAAAAAACAAAGATGGTGACAGATGCCAGCACCCATGACTATTTACCAAGCTTCTGTGATCTGGGAGACTAAGAGTCTGGGAAAGTCTAAGAAGTCTGAGAGACCCATGGAGGCTCCAGGGGTGGGTGACAAAATGACAGACAAAGAGTTTGCAGAGCCTGCAATGCTCCAGAACAAGTTAAAAAAAAAAAAAAAAAAAAAAAAAAAAAAAAACAAGACTTACAGGAACACACTACTTGCTGCAGTGTCTCAGCCACCAGGCTGGCAGTGTAAAATTCATCCCTGATTGCTGATGAGCCCTGTGGTTGCCACAGGGATGTGTGTGGCTCCATGGAGGTCACTTCTGGGCCTACACCCCTTAGCCAGATTTAGGCCTGTGTTGTTTGCCATGCTGGGAGATGATAAGTGTAGAGCAGCAGCGATGCCCACAGCCTACAGGTACGGTGGTTGGACTTGTACCAATGACATGGTGGTGTGAAGGGACAGGGTGATGTGCAGTGGTGCAGTGGCCAGGAGCTTCCTCAGAGACATGTCTGTTGCTGAGTAGGGCTGACACTAGGCCCACTGGCTGACTAGCCACCAACATAGAGCTGCTGTGGCTATAGCCAGTGCTACCTGCCTTGCTAGGAGACAGATATGCAGGACTACAGTGTGCATGCTACAAGCACAAAAGTCAAACCTGGTAAGCCCCATGGCAGCAGATGTCAAGGGCAGGGAGGTGTGCGGCAGCCAGGATCTAGTATAGAACCTTTGACTGGATACCCTGCCTAGCTGCAATACTACCCTGACTCTAGACAACAGCACATATCCCACTGAGTCTCAGCAATAGTCCAGTATTTATAGTGCTTCAGAAACCAGAAGTCTTGGACCAGACCAAAAACTCATTGCAATGAATATTTGCATACAAAACTGTCTGGGTTGTACATATAATACATGCTGCAGTTTCCAGTGCTACTATGACGAATGGATATTTGATGGAGAGGTGGGAAAGATGGAGAAATGTAGCTACTGGTGAGTGAGTGGTGGAGAAAACTGGAATTGGAGATACAACTGAGGTCATAGGCATGAGAGAAATCTGACTCATGAGGACCAGCACCAAGATTAGGCAATCAGTAAATGATTGCCAGTAGAGGAGGCTCTTGGGTAGACAAGTTGTGTGGGGAACTCTGAGGATTTAGCTTTCAGGAGTCATCACTCATGGTGGAGAGGGGTCCAGAATGCAGGCTTCTGTAAGTAATCTCCTACTCATGTTCTCCAATAAGCTCATTGGGTCCAATAAACTAGACTTGGGTAGAGTTATTTCTGTGGTCTTTATGGTTGCTTCCCTGGAGTGAATTTGTTCATGCTCCCCCAAGGTAAAGTCACAAAATTCAGATCTTGCTAAAGACACATATAAACTATCATTTGATACAGAAAATATAATCATGAAAAGAAAAGCTCAAAACTTTATTTAAGACCAAAAGACTTATTGTGAATTGACATTGAGTAAAAATGAGGGACAGTCAATGAGGGAAAATAAAATTTAAACATTTCTGTTATAAGTGAGAATAACTATTCAAGAATTAAAGGTGTTTGACATGTTTATTTAGGTATCTTGTAACCTAAAGCATCTATAAGCAAGATTGACCAAAGTTTTTCTTCTAGAAAAGAATAAAAAAAGATTTAAATAATGAGGCATAGTGACTAAAATTAATGTATATTATCATTTATTCATATCTATCTTTCACCTGCATCTATATATTATCTATCCATTAATGATATTTACTTATCTACAATCTATTTATCTATCACCTATTTATTATCTGCCATCTACCTATTATCTATCATGTTTCGTTTCTGTCATATATCATGTATGTATGTATTATCTATGTACCTATCTAATCTACTTACCTAGAAGGTATAATTTTGAGTTGGTGGTATTTTGAAATATTTTATGTCACCCAAAGGGTGACCCTCATTATTTACATGTAAAAGACACATGAGTATATTTTTATATAATTTTGCGTATTTGAAATAATGATTATATAGTCCGCTGAAAGTTTCCTACAGATAAAGGTACAATACTTCAGTTAATTTTAGAATATATGGGCTTCTTAATGAAAGAACAGATAATATGTGGCACTGGAAATATAAATTATGTTTATTTATTAGACAAACAAAGCCATTGATGCCAGAGGGGGCAATACACTTGGGAGATGGCTACTCATACACCTGCTCACCCCTTCCTGATCACCATTGATTTTTTTTATAAACACAAAAAGCCATTACAGCTACTTAATGCATATTATCTTATGCCAGAGATGATCTGTATTTCACATCTCATCAGTCAGATAGGTCAGCAATATATCCTCAAGTGCCATTACTGAATATTCAATAAAAATCACTTCCAATGTTTATATTTTTCTCTTCAGTTTGCTTCTCTGTCATAGTCATTCTGACTCTGCAGCAACCTTCAGTACACATGTGTCTCCCAATGGCCAGTGAATAATCAATGCTGAGAATCTGTGCTTCAGACCTGACTTGAAGAAACACAACTGGGATGGACATGGAAGACCCCAACCCTGAAGGACTATAACCCATGGTATTTGAGGGTTCTATCTGATCTGCTGAGGGAGAAAAGCAATCAATAATCTGATCCATATGTAAAGCCTATCAACTACAGCTATTATCAGCATGGCAAAATCTTATATCTTTGGAGTAACCAATAGTTATCTAATTGGAATTAATGCTAAGAACAAGTGGGAAATCAAGCCCAGTACTATAAACCCAGCCAGTTATTGATGATGTCATGGGATGTAGAAGAGAACCTGCTACTGTCACTTTCCTTAACCAGTATAGTTTATAACTGCATTCTAAAAATGTATCCTTACACCAGGAGATAATTGTAGCTCTTATGTGCCATTAAGGAAGCTTACTTTTGCAACAGATGGAAACTATTGATGATATATATCCACAACTGGTCAAAATGAAGAGGAAAATGGATGGCTGGATGCCCAACCCCAATTGATACATCTACAAGACAATCTCTCTATCTAGGATCCAGGTAACATCACAGAAGAGGTGACAGAAAGTTTGTAAGAGCCAGAAGGTCAGGACATTTGATATGAGATAGCATCTTTGATATCAGATAGGTTAATATCCAATGTCAATGAATTGAAATTTCAGAAGGACTCACACATAGATGAAGAGTGATAGAGAGATTGGCAATGACTGCTGAGAGAAGAACTGGTCTTTTCCAGAGATGAATCTTGATAGGTTGTCTAGTTCTAAGTGGTGAGCCGTGGTGTGTGTGTGTGTGTGTGTGTGTGTGTGTGTGTGTGTGTGTGTATATGTGTGTGTGTGTATGTGTGTGTTACATTACTTCATACATATGCATACACACATATTATATACATATATATATTTTATATGTGTGTGTGTTAGTCTTATATCAACTTGATACAAGCTATACTTACTTGAAAGGAAGGAACCACAATTGAGAAAATGCCTCCATAAGATTCAGCTGTATGGCATTTCCTTAGTTATTGATTGATGGAGGAGGGCTGAGCCCATTGTGGGTTGTTCCATCCCTGGACAAATGGTTTTGGGTTCCATTAGAAACCAAGTTGAGCAAGCTATGAAGAGGAAGTCAGTAAGCAGTACCTTTCCATGATCTTCGCATCAGCTCCTGCATCCAGGTTCCTGCCCTATTTGAGTTCCTGCGCTCACTTCCCTAAGTGTTACCTAAAAATGTTAGTAAAATAAACCCTTTCCCTGACAAGTTGTTTTTTGTTACAGTGTTTCATCACAGCAATGGTAACCCTAGCTAAGATACATATGAATAACACTAAATGGATTTAGTCATATATATTTATGTATGCATGAATACATATAATAATAATTAAAAAAGAAAATGTGAAAAATTTAGAGGAAGTAGGGGATTTTGGAGGAGTGACATGGAGAAAGGGAGGTAGGAATTGATGTAGATACATCATTCATATATGAAATTCTCAAAAATTAAAATAAAACATAAAATTACTCTTAAAAAGAATTAGTGTCAGTAATCTCTTTTCTTCTATCTCTCCCTTTTTCTAATTAATTTTATATCAATTTTAATTAAAAGCAGTATACCTCAAGACCCAGCTATACCACTCTTGGCCATATACCCAAAGGATGCTCAATCATATCACAGGATATTTGCTCAACTATATTCATAGCAGTTTTATTCATATTAGCCAGAGCCTGAAAACAACCTGGATGCTCCTCAACTGAAGAATAGGCAAAGAAAATGTGGTACATTTACACAATGGAATATCACTCAGCTGTTAAAAATAATGACATCAGGAAATCTGGAGGCAAATGAATGGGACTAGAAAAAAACAATCATCCTGAGTGAGGTAACCAAGATCTAGAAAGGCAAAGGAAAACTTGTATGTGGAAGAATATTATTTTCAGGCATGTGACTTTTGTTTATGCTACATCTGTTTAATTCTGTAAAGCTGTGTTACTCTGCCTGTCTAAAACACCCAGGGGTCCTAATAAAGAGCAGAATGGCCAATATCAAGGCAGGGCTGGCAGGCAGAGAGTATAAACAGTAGGAGAACTGATGAGGGAGGAGAACAAGGAGAGGAAGACACCAAGGGCCAGGCACCCAGCCAGCCACAGAAAAAGAAGGAAAGAAAGGTATACAGGAACAGAGAAAGATAAAAATCCAGAGGCAAAAGGTAGAGGGGTTAATGTAAAATAAGAGAAGCTGGCTAGCAACAAGCCAAGGTAAGGCCAGGCATTCATAACTAAGAATAAACTTCCATGTGTGATTTGCTTGGGAGCTCATTGGCACCCCTCCCCTAACGAGTCCATAAAGCCAAAAGAGCTAAAACTTTGAGTTACGCTTATGCTCACTCACAAGTGGATATTAGCTGTAAAGGATATAACCATGCTACAATTACAAACACAGATAGGCCAGGTAACAAGGAGGGCCCAAGGGAAGATGTATGGATCTCCGTGGGAAAGAGAAATAGATGAGATCTACTGGGTGGAGTGGGGGCAGGTTGGGATGGGAGCATGAGGGGTCAGGTTGGGGAGTTAATGGAGCAAGAGAGTATAGAAGGAGATGACTAGGAATCGGATGCATTTTGAGGTCAGGTCGAAACCTGGTGCAAGAGGAACTCCCAGGAATCTATAAGGACGACCCCAGGTCGATAGTGGATGTGTAGCCTGAACTGGCCATATCCTGCAATCAGATTTAGTGACTACCTGTAGTGAGATATCCACCCTGCCCGCACTTGTTGCACTGACCACTCCCATTGGGGCATGGGGACACATGTGTGAGTGACCTGGGGGAACTAGGTCTGGGGTTGGGACCCCAGTACTCTCTCTCCTACTTTCTGGTCAGAGACAGAGAGCATCTGGAGGCATCCTTGGAATGGGAACCTGCTAGTGGTCATCTGTTTCAGGTATCTGCTGGCAGGGTGTATATCTCACTGCAACTACCCCAATGTCATCAGAGAGCCTTCATTTAGTAACCGATGGAAACAGATTCAGAGACCCACAGCCAAACATTAGGCTGAGCTTGGGAATCCTGCTAAGGGGGGGAAGAAGGATTGTAGGAGCCAGAGGAGGTCAAGGATATCACAAGAAAACACAAACAAAAATCTAAACTGGCCCACTGAAAGTCACAGAGTCTGACAACAACCAGGGAGCCTGCAGGGACCAACCTAGGTCATCTACATATATATTTAACAGTTGTGTAGCTTGGTTTACTTGTGGGACTCCTAAAAATGGGAGCAGGGGCTGTCCCTAAAGCTTTGGGTGGCTCTTGGGAACCCATTCCTCACCTTGGATTGCCTTGCCCAGCCTAAATATGAGTGGAGGTGCTTTGTCTTACTGCAACTTGATAAGCCATACTTTGTTGATACCCAGGGGAAGTCCTGCCCCTTTCTGAACAGAAACAGAGGAGGAGTGGATGGGGCATAGAGGTGAGGAAGGGAATGGGAGGGGTGGAGAGAGGGGAAACTGCACTTAGGACGTAAAATAAACCAATGATCACTGATTAAAAAAGAGCTTTTTTATGGGTGGAAAAATATGAAAAAGATAAACATTTACGAAAAGCCTTAAGCTAACTTTGTGGCCAACACGCTCCATGCCAGATGCTGCCTGGAAGTGGCATCTAGCCAAAGTACTGTGGGTGACACAATGCCAGCCAGAGTGTGGTGAGTGCAGAGTGCACAGCTGTCACATTTGCTCTGCAGTGTTGACATCCAGAGAGAGCAGTAAGGACCAATGTACTTATGACATTCTCTGTGTCATTCCACAGTACCCAACAGACAACGTGGTCTGCCAAGTACTACCTGTCACAACACCATGAGAGAAAGGTAGCACTGTTCAATCTTTGGATGCCAAAGCAAATCACTCAAAACGTCACATATATTCTCCATTTTTTTTTTAACATAATAAGGGAGTATTTGCCTGTGTTCTGTACCACAGATGCCCAGAATTACACAAAGTAAAACATAACACCTGCTTTTTGGACATGTTTTACTAAATGTACTTGAACTTATAAGCATGACTTAAGAATCATTAATGCAAAGATTTTTGTGATTTTTGTTTGTGTGGTAACAGCATTAATTCAATCAATTAAAATATTTTAATGGACTCTTTCCTTCAGCCTGTGTGGTACCTCAGGTATCATTTTGGAATAACACTAGCAACCTTTGTGTACTAATTTGAAATGAATTAACTTCAATGATCTTAAAATGATTCACCCTGATTTAAGAGAAAAATTTAATTTAATAAAACTATAATATTCTAAATATACCAGAAAGCATTTCTTGGTTTTCAAGACTTTTAATTCACAGGAACACTTACATATTCTAGACTTGAAAACAGCCTTGTGCTGGTTGGAAGTTGGGTTGTTAATGGACCCATCAGGAACCACTAAGAGACATGAATTCATAAATACATAAGTGGCTTAAGATGCCATCAACTTAATAACTTGCCTTTTTTATTTCATGTGATAGATAAGAGAACAAAAATGAAAGTATGTATTTTTTAAAATGAAGATTCTTTCTTCTATTAGTCATTAATTAATTTATTCAATGGACAGATAATTGCCAAGCATCTTCACATATTCAGCTTTGTGCTCCAGGCAGGTGATACCCATGTAGCCGTAGGGGCAACATCCCTGCTTCCTCAGAGCAAAGAGTTAGCACTTAACCATTTTGTTAGGCGTTTTTCTGCTTGGGACTGTGGTTGCACTTGCTTACTTCGGGAAGCTGGTGTATTAACAAAGTGGTTTCCTAGCTGGTAATCTTAGTTTCTTATATAAAGAATTTGATCTGGCAATTCAGGGAGGAAGTTATTTGAAGCCTGATAATTTGTCTTTTATCCATCATTTTAAGCCACAGGACAATCTTACCTATTTAAATTTAGAAAATATCCTGAGCTGAATCAATATATATCACCCAAGTTTACAGCTACATATGTAGCAGGTAGAAGGTAGGAAGCTCAGAGAATAAAAGAGACAATGCCACAGAGGGTGGGAAAACTCTCTGGAACTGTCTGAAATCCTGAAAGTGGGACGTTGTTGATTTCAGATCTTTGGGGCTGAATCACAGAAATGGTATCACTCAAGAGGGAGTAGCCATGAACCCCCTCTACTGACATCCCAGACTTTTTTAGATCTTTGTGTCTTCTGTGCCTGTTTGATTCCCCTCTATCCCTTGGCTGGAGTAAAGAGACCAAAACTAAGATATGGCAATAGTTTTATTCTAGGACATTGGTTTGCGCTTCTAGGAAGCAGTGAAACCAACCTCACACAGGCAGGTCCCTTCCAGCCTTAGTTTCCTGCTTACTGATGTGGGGTGGAAGATGCAAAGGTGCCAGGTTAATGGGTTTCTACTAGGAAAGTCACACAAGACTGGGCCCGTTGCTTCCTCACGGAGAAGAAGAGGCGTTCATCAGGCTATTACTTCCCCTTTCCGAAGGTAGTAAATAATTGCCAGAAAAACAAAGAGAGAGATTTTTCTTCAGTGGTGCAGCCTGTTGTTAGGCGCCTTGTTTTAAGTAACCTATATAAACTTGTTGGTTCCCAAAGCTAGACCCTAGCAAGTCCTTTCTTTGGTCTATTTTTGGCACCCTGTCTGAATATGACTTATTAACTCTCCCTAGGAAAGTCGAAAAACAGGAAGCCATATCACTTTGATGTGAGTTAGGAAAGGGAAACTTACGGAGTTGTGTCATGTTTACTGGATGCCAGTAATTCTCTATAGGCTGTACTGTGCATGAGTTCATATAAACTTTGCTACTATTTTATATGAAGAAAAAACACAGAAAGAGTAAATTGAATAAATTACCTGAGTCACAGACTAACTGTGAGTAAAGCTGTCAATCAGATGTAGACACCTTGGGCCACCTATGTGTTCCAGCTACTCCCAAAGGCTGTAGCCCAATGCTAGCATCAGAGTACTTGTGAAGAAGGATTTGTGATATGCTTTTATGTGAGTACACATCTTACTCCAGAACAGGATACTATCCCTCTCTCCTTAACCTTTGGGAGGCAGTGATGCGGGACATCCTTCTGTATATATGTTTCTTTTAGTGGTTGATGAATAAAACACTGATTGGCCGATAGCCAGGCAGAAAATATAGGTGAGGATATGAGAGGAGGAGAATTCTGGGGAGAAGAGGCAGAGAGAGGCTGACAGATAGGGACTCCATGTAGAAACCTGGAAGGCAGGGTGTGCCAGGCATTCTCTGGTAAGATAAAGCCATGTAAAGATACACAGATTAGTAGTTATGGGATAATAATTAAGAGAGAGCTAGCCAGTAAGAAGCCATAGTCATCGGCTAACAGTTTATAAATTAATATGTCTTTGTGTGTTTATCTGGAGCTAATAGGCTGTGGGACCGGGTGGGACAAGAACCTCCAGCTACATTTGGGAGGCAGTTTCAATAGGACTCCTCAGGAAACTTGTACTCTATCTCCTAAACACAAAACCAGAAGACAGGTGCTTGACTCCCATCAGAGAGAAGTAAGTCCCTGATGGGAGATGTTATTCTGTATATATGTTTCTCATACTGGTTAATAAAGCACTGTGGCCAATAGAAAACTAGATAGGCAGGGCTAGGTGCCCAGGAGGAGGAAGATGAAGTAGGAGGTGGAGTCAAGATGTAGCCCAGGGAAGACGCAGCACGCCTGCCACGCGGCTCCCCGATAAGACGACCACGTGGAAATACTTAGATAAGTAGAAATGGGTTAATAATTAAGACAGAGCTAGCCCATAAACAGTAATGGTAACTGGCCAACAGGATTGTATCAAATACAGAGTCTCTGAGTGTTATTTGGGGCACACGTGGTTGCAGGACAATGGCGGCAGAACCAGCGGCAGCCGGCGGGGAAACCTGCTGTAACAAGTCCCAGGTTACTAGAGGTCCCCCTTATCAATCTGCATGCATATGCAGTTTTACTAAGCAAGTAGGGTGTGGGTATCTCTGCTCATCAGAAATAGGCCACACTAGAGAGTGAACTCAGTTGGTTCCATGTTTGGTTCTGCAGAAACAAGCATCTGGTGGGATAGATGACCCTTTGGAGAACAATTTGGAGGGCAACTCTTCATTACCAGATGCTGACCAAGATGTTTCAAGGACCTTTATAAGGGAGACTGCATCCATTGAGGTCATGTGAGAAGTTCTGCCAGAGAAGGAGTTTAAGGAAAGGAATGGCATGAATTCTTGAGGAGACCCCTGAAACATGTATCCAGGCTACATCCTCCAATGCTAGATTTTTTTAAAGCAATAAATGTAAATCTACAACAGATAATTTTGGTAACCAAAGCAATACCTGGTGTTGCTTTAGATAGTTCCCCAGGCTTTTAACTTTAGTAAGTTGGCCCCCGAGGACCTTGACTTTAAGGAAGATTGTTAACTCATAAAACATTTGTTTCTGAGCACATAGAGCTGTTTGGGCCTCAGAATTCTGCCTCTGTTGGTGGAGCTAGGCTGACCACTAAGCTCTTTGGAAGATTTTATCCTGAAAATGATTTCTGTATCCTTTAAGGCAAAACAAAACAAACTAAAAAACCTAACACTCAGTATGAATTTCCACCACCTGTCAAAGATTAGTGAATTAACATACAAGTAATAAGTTGTGGTCCATTGTTTTGGTAAAGAGCTTCTGCTTTGTCCTAAGTGGAATTAAAATGCCAAGGAGGCCAGGGCAGTCTATGGGGGCCCTGGCAGTGGAATCAGTATTTATCCCTAGACACACAGGGGAGTGCCTAGACTATGCCCCAAATAATGTAAGAGACCCAATGATCCCCCATGGGAGGCCTCAACCTTCCTGGAAAGTTGATGGGGGATGGGATATGGATTTGGTGGGGGAATGGGGAGATGGGAGAGGGAACTGGGATTGGTATTTAAAATAAGATTTTTTAAAATTTGAATTTAAAAAATTATAAAAAATTTAAGGAAAAAATGTGAAATCATTTATTGAAATCATTGCATATCCAAGACTAAGAAGAGAGGAGCAAAAGCCTATGTTTGGAGCATACTGGCCATTGAGAGAGACCAGGTAATAGATCAATGGGTTAAATGAGATGCTTGTAGTGCACAGAAGTGAATGAGACAGTTTCAGTTTTATGTTTGGAAGACAACAGTGGAAAATAGAGGACAGCTTTTTACTTTGGAGAAAGAGAGATTTCCCGAGGAGAACATTTGTATTTCACAGTCTAGATTAGATAGACAGCTATGAAATAGAGTAGTAACCTGAAGCCTAGGGAAAAATAAGTATCCAAATAAATGGATTAGATCATGATGTGAGTAATCTAAAATGAATGTAGAAAGGAGGACATAGAATTTAGAGAAATCTACAGAAGTCAAAATAATATTTTAGAGAAAAATCTGAAAGGAGTTCCCTAGAGGGAACATCAAGGAAATTTTGACAGTGTGGCCACTGATAAAAAGCATGTAGTGATAGACAGCAACTAGGAAATTGTAGGTTGAAAAATAGTGACAATAACAATGAGCCCATGAGCCCATAAAATCTGGGCATATTTAAGAGTGGACAGACAGCAAACCAAAAAAAAAAAAAAAAAAAAATCAGGGCTTCCTTAGGTAGTTTTCAAAGTCATTATTTCTATGGATTTCTGAGTTGCCTTGCCAAAGGAAGCACTAGGGAAAATTGTGAAACTGGGCAATTGTCAGAAAGACAGGGTTGAACATCAAATGCATCTCATAGAAAGAGGAAGGCAGAGCAGTGAGAGGTCTTGTTTGGGCTTGAATTTCATTATTAGTGGGGAGTTTCCTTTGGATGGGTTTCACACACAGATATGGCAAGATCATGGCAGGAAATGGTTTGGAAAACTTTTAAGTCAACAAGGGGAGTTGTTTAAGCTAAATTCAGTTCAGAGCCTTGGAAAGAGAGTAACCAGACAGGAAGCAAACAAATGTCTCCTATGAAGATTAAGGTGGCACTGTGACTGGACCAAAGTACCAGATACTCAATCAACCTATGTTGTGGATGTTTCTGTAAGATCGTTTTGAATATGGTTAACTTGTAAATCAGTGAGCCTTGTGTAAAACACTGAGTTTGTAATATGGGTGGGGATGTCAGCTAAAGGCTTTAGTAGAAAAATATTGAGCCCTTCTCTGCTAGCAGATATCATTTGAACTTGAATTTCAATAGTGTGTTTCAAGCCTGCCAGCTTACTGTGCCTGCCAACAACTATAGTGAGGTGAGTCAATTCCTGAAAATAAATTTCTGTATATACACATGCTGTCTGTTCACATTCTCTTCAGAATCCTATGTGTCAGATAGACAATGAAGATAGGTACATACATACAAACATACATACATACATGCATGTATAAGTGTATTCTAAATATCATGTAAGAAATACTCCAAAACTATTCCCTATCTAAAAGTCTTGATATTTTTATGGCAACCTCACCTTGAAGTATTACAAGGAGTATTGAAATATGACTTGTGTATTTTACTTATGAAGAAAGATGGAACAGGACAAAGTTCTATTGCTGAGGCAAAGAGGATTCTTGAAGGAGTATGCCTATTCCCTACCAGGTCCCCTGGAACACACATTCTGAAATATGGACAACAGCCTTAGGTCAGGGTCATGATGGGGTTGATTCTTCTCATGGGACAGATAAGAATGGCAAAAGCTGAGTGGACCTGAGTTCTACAGCGATGCAGATGACAGAGGCCACTGGGGCTAAAGGATTAGAGACACCCTCTCTCCATACTTTGCGGACAACCAAATGCCTACTTTCTCAGCAAGGAAAGGGGGATTTTCAGGTTTTGAAAACATGGCATGGAATGGAAAAAACACTGAAAACAAGTTCTGATGACCTTCGTGTCCAGTACTGCAAGTTTCTGAACTTTGCAGAAAACACAAGTGTATCTTAAGCTCTCCAAAACAGAGCCAGTGTTTTAGGCAACTCATCCCCCAGATTTGCAAATAATCTCAGAATAGAAGGTTCTTCTAGTTAAGTGTACATGTACAACCGATTTTCAACAGTCGGTAGACATTATCCTTTCTCCATGGATCTCAGTCCCTTGATGTTTCTTTCACTTTTAAATCTTGTGATGTTGCTCCAGTTTTTTTACACTATGAAATATCTATGACTGTGTCATAACTTACTTTGTTTTATGCCCGTTTTCTCCAACTCCATCAGGAACTTTTCTACGTGGTCTTTCAGGTTTTGTTTATTGTGTATCAAACATTATTCTATAGAAAAGTAGAGCTAACAGAATATATAGTATATTACACACACACAAACAATGAGATTCATTAAAAATAATTATAATATTATTCCAACAATCATGGGGGCTGAGAAGTTAAATGTCAGTTTGCAAGCCGGAGTGGGTAGCAGTGTAGCTGAAAGGCCTGCTGGACAGAGGCAAAGGCAGAGGGATGCGGACCTTCTGTTGCCAGAACAACAGGCACTAGAAAAAAATCAATGGCCACATGTCTTCAGTGTGACAACATGAATCCAGCTTTCCTCTACCTTTCTCTCCTCTTCAGCCCATCAGAGGCTGGATGGTGGCTACCAGCTGTAGATAAAGGTAATCTAATTTACTCAGTCTGCTAATGCCAGTGATGACCTCTTCTGGAATAATAACCCCATAGACACAAAAACTTAATCTTTAGTTAACACAGTATCAGGTTGACATATAAGTTGTACTTTGGCACTATATGTCATAAGCATCAGGGAGTAGAGAGAGGCACACAAAGACCCTTTGTGTGTGTTTGGTAAATGTATGTAATTTGATTATATCTTGGTAACATGTATCTTGGTGACATATAGGACACAATTTTAGAAGAAAATAAAAGATGACATGATGTATCAAGACTTTGTCTAAGAGTACTCTTGGAGTAAAATATATTATGCATCTTTTCTGACCCTAGAATGACTCAATGAAAAGAAGGTTGATGTTTCCAGGGCAATGAAATATTTCTTTAGCTTTTGAAAAACTTAATGATTACACTGAATTGATTGGGTAAAAATTAAGGAGAACCTTAGACATAGTGTGTTCTCTGTGTCTATCTAGCCTCCCAACGCTGTGCTGCTGTTTGTATCTTAAGAGTCCATGAAAGCTCATGATTTAGTGGCTTGATTCCCAAAGAGGGGTGGAGTGGAAAACTTGGACCACATGATCAGTTTGAGATGACTTGGTAATCAATAATGATTATAAACCTCGATTAGTTGCCCCCCTTTAGTTTTACATTTCCTAGTCATAAAGTGAATAGTTTTGTTCTGCCACCTGCTTCCCTTAAGGCATGTAGCTTCCCTGTGATCTTAAAGCCATGGGGGCCAGTTATTAGTGGACTGAAACTATTAATAATGGTTATCTTAAATAATCTTTATATGCGATACTTATAATAGTAAAGATATGATTATAAGACTATCAAATACTTACACGAAAAGTTAAAGTTTTAAAAATGGTGTGTGTGTGTGTGTGTGTGTGTGTGTGTGTGTGTGTGTGTCAGAGAAGTGTGACAGAAGCTCTGTAGCTAGAGTTATAGGTGGGTATGTGTTACCCACCATTCATGCTGGGAACTGAATGTGGGTCCTTTGGAAAAGCACTAAGTCTCTTAACTGCTCACACCTCTCCAGGTCCTTATATGATATTTTAAAGCCTCATTTCTGATTCTAGTTAGAAAGTAGAGAAGTTCACTTGATATGCAGGATTTGAAGGAGTTCCTGCATCAGTATTCAGCCCTCCATTTCTTTAGATGGAGCTGATTTGGTAAAGAAACATTACATAATTCTTTTCTATAAAGAACTCCATTGTCAAATATCACATGAATGTCATCCAATCTGGTCTCTGTAAACCACAGAAATGAAAGCTGATCTTTAACTGCATGACACTTTGCTGGGCTTGCTACTGGAATAAAGAAGTAGTCTGTTGGATGTCATGAGACCCCATCTATCCTTTTAACTGTACCTACTGCAGTAGTAATTAAGCTGTGTCTTTCATGATTATTCACTGTTTAAGGAGGTTATTATATGTCAACTATTATGAGATAATACTAGAGATTAAATACAAGAGATAAAACGATGCATAAAATGTATCTGTTCCATCTGTAAGCAGGTTATAACTGAGGGAGCTAAGGGTGACATGCAGATTAGAGGATAATTTACTCTTCAGGAAGGAGCACAAGAAGTACCACATGAACACCCAGGAACTCTAGGAAGTATTACAGGAAGTACCCCACGAGCAACAGGGTCTGCAGGATGTACTATAGGAAGACTTCAGGAAGTACATGAAAAGCTTGTCTGGTCAAAGATATCAGGAACAGAAGGAGGAGGTTCTGTCTTCTTCCAAGAGAGCAGAGAGGCACCAGAAATGTGGCCATGAATGGGGGTATAAGACCAAAACAAGTCTAAGCTGTGAGGATGTTATTCCAAAGATTTTACCAGTTCTTTCTTGTCAAAAATCTCCTGTTCTTTGGTTCCTCCAAGTCATGGATGCCAGCGGTTGAAACCTAATCCCAGTGAAGTACTACGTGGCTAGACAAATTTCACTTCAGTGTGTGTCTGGTGAAGGTTCAAATTCATCACAAACAAGTGAGTCACAGGTGAGCGAAAAATAAATAATGATGGATGTTTTCTAAACTAGTATCTATTACGTCATCTTAAGGGAGATGCTGCAGAAATAACAAGGTTGCTATATCAAAGCAAGGATATGGTGTTCTTTAAGTATGTTCTTCAATGAGACTTTTAAGTTATTAATATTACTGCCCTGCCTTGAATGGCAAAACCACTGAAATACATCTGAAATACCCCAGGGTGGTACTAGATGCTTAGTAGCGTTTACTAATTTCTGAAGTATAAGAATGTTCAAGCTGCAAACCCAACTTTATCTACCCTACTTTTAATCTTAATTTTTTGCTGTGATAAAAAGTAGTCAGTGGAATGTGTTGATACGTGTATGCACATAAATTCAACTGAGTACCATTTTCCGGTTACACTGTGTAACTGCAGCTTAAGACACCAAGAAACATGATGTTTGATAAGGTTTTAAGTTTACCATTAGCGACCATCAGAAGTCACTGACCACCTCTTTCTAAGATCATGCATATTATCAATTTGATTTTTCTTGTCCCATTTGTGTGATAGTCATCTTAGAAAGGAAACTTAGCCATGAGAACTGGGGAGGCGTAGTCCCTTCTGATGAATGACAAAGCTGAGCTGCTGAACAGATGTGGGTATTGCATAGAAATAAGGACCCGATGAAGAAAAGAACATTTTTCACCCAACACAGCAAGATGGAGCTGATGAGGACTAGAGCTCCAAAATCACTTGTTTCTTTTGTTATCTGAGACAGGGTCTGATTGTGTAGCTCAAGTTAGCCCATGATATGCTATCCTGCTTTTATTTCTTTAGTGCAGCACTTCCAAACTTTCCAAGTCTTTTCTGCCAGAGGAGCTCCTGCCTATATTGTATTCATATTCTGCACTGATTTCCCTCTATTTATCATAGAGCATCTAAGTTGTATTTCTGTTTAAATTGTTGATGCACTGGCATATTTATTCTATACTTCTTATCAAGGGTGATTGTTGGAGTTCCCGTATCTCTGAAAGAGAAAAGTAAAAAGGGAGACAATGTCAAAAGATGATGTAGTTGATTCTGGCTTTGTTTCATAAACCTTCAATTTCGGCTACTTAGGTGGCTGAGGTAGGGAAGATTGAAAATTCAGGACTGGCATGAGCTACACAATGAGTTCAATACTAACAAAAGCAACTTATCAAGACCTTATTTCTTTTTTAAAAACATGAAAAAGGAGGAAAGGCTGGTGAGATGTAGCTCAGTGGTGGTGTATGTGCTTACCATGTAGAAGATCCTGGATTCCATCCCCTTTAGTAAAATAGTAGGAGTCAAAAAGGGTAGTTACAAAACACAAACAGTTACAGCACATGGCATGTAACATCTGGTATGGAGGGAAGCACACAGCCAGGACTCTGGGGTTACGCTTTGACAGTGCCAGGAGTTTGTAAAGCCACCCAAGCACGGGACCAGGTCCTTTCACTTCCGGTGACTAATACAAAGACAGTAACATGACTAAATGCAATAATACTACCAAAATGGCTAATGCTAAAATATTTTGATATTTGAAGTGATTATATGACATATGTATTTGCATTGATAATGTTATTGTAGTTTTTTAAACATAATATTCAGCTTATTGGTCCAATGATTGATCAATGAGTGTGTGTGTGTATGTGTGTGTGTGTGCTTTTTATAGCTCTTTATATATTGTAGATAACCTCTGACCTGAAGTATGACTCACAAAATATTTGTCTCATTGTATAGAAAGACTGTTCACTTTTCTGGTAGTTTCCTTTAATGTGCAAAATTATTTTAATTTCATTTATTCAGTTTATTTTTTGTGTAATTGGAGTCCTATTGAGAAAGTTCTTGTTTGTGCCTGCATCTTGAAATGATTTCTCTATGTTTTCAGTTTTTCAGGTTTTAGTATCTTTGATCTTTTTTCAGAAGCTTTTTGTCAGGTGGATACTTAGCCTAAATTCAAAGTTTTGCAGAAAGATATTCAATTTTTTCCAGCACTGTTTGAATTTTGGGGATTCCAAATCTCACAAAATAAATGGTAAGAGGTACAAATGGTCACATATGTCTTGATATAAATGGAAGATATGTAGATAGTTCTCCCAAACTAACTATCAATAAGTGGTGTTATAAAGTACAGACCAATGGGATTTAGTAGATGTACTTGCAGTATTCCAATCAACAGATGGGAGTACACATTCTTCTTAGTGGCAAATGGAACCTTCTCTGAAACCAATTAATTCATAGACCACAAAGCAAACTTCAACAGTAACAACAATGAAACATGTGTCTGTTGTCAGCCAATAGTGGAACAATCTAGAACTCAACTTTCACAAAAACATCAGGGAAAAAAGGTATATTTAGAGTCTGAACAACATAATTCTGTATTAATAACAGGTCACTGAAGACATTTGAAGATTCCTAGAGCTAAATGAAAATGGTAGTAGTTCTTAACAGTAACCCTGGATACAACCAAGTCAGTCCTGAGAGGAAAGTTTATATCTATAAACACATACATTGAAAGAAAAATGAAAAAGTGAAAATAAACAACCTCATAATGAACCTTTAGGTTCTAGAAGTAAACAAGAAGCCATGTCCAAACATACTATCTGTCAAGAAATAATAAAGATTACAAAGAAATTAATATGATAGAGAGTGAAAGAATACTATATAAAATGGATTAAACAAAGTTGATTTTTAAAAAGAAATGAAAAAGATGAATAAAACCCCAAATAAAAGGAAAAGAGAGGAAGCCAAACTAATAAAATTAGGAACTAAAAGGAACTTTTAGGGGAGGCCTCAATGAAATCCAGGAGATAATTAAGGAATGCATAAAAAATTATATGGTAATGAATTGGAAATCCTAGAAATGGATCAATTTAGAAACACTAAAACATAAGAAGTTAAAGCCACATTAAATTTAAAGTTATAAATAGCATAAACAGACCCATAATGATCAATGAGATTGAAGCAGTAATTAAGTTTCCCCATAAACAGAAGCCTAATACTTCATAGAACTATTGCTGAGTTCTTCTCAACTTAAGGATGAGACACAAGAAATACTTCTCAAATTGTTCCACCAAATAGGAAGGAAAGGAACAGAACCAAAGTAATTCTATAGTCTTGATGTCAAAACTAGATAACAACAACAAAAACCTCTTTAGTCCAATGTCGCTGATGTACATAGACACAAATTTTTCAACATGATATTTGTAAATTGAATTTTAAAACAAGTTAAGAAGACTATGATGGGAGATGTTATTCTGTAAATATGTTTCTCATACTGGTTAATGAATAAAGCACTGTTGGCCAATAGGAAAGCAAGATAGGCGGGGCTAGGAGACAAGGAGGAGAGAGGAGTAAGGAGGAGTCAGCATGGAGAGCCTGGAGAGAGCAGCATGCAGGACCGTCGCTCCCCAGTAAGATGAGCCACGTGTAAATACTTAGAAAAGTAGAAATGGGTTAATCATTAAGACAGAGCTAGCCGGTAAGAAATAAGTAACTAGCCAACAGCATTATATCAAATGCGAGTCTGTGTGTTATTTGGGGCTGGTGTTGTGGCGGGACCAGGTAGCCAGCAGGTAAAACTTACAAGACCATATATCAGAACCAAGTCAGTTTTAACTGAGAAACGCAATGTTGGCTAAATACACATAAATTAATAACTGTAATATGCCAAATAAATTAAAGCCTCAAAGTCACATGACTTATTCCTAGATGAAGAATTGGCATTTGACAAATTTAGAGTGCCTTCACAATAAAATGTCCTAAAAATTTACAAAATAAATGCAATGTATCTCAATATGATAAACTGTGTGTACAAAAAACCTATAGCCAACATCATACTTGATGGGTAAAAAATTCCAAATATTTTCTCTAAACTCTAGAATGAGATAAGAATATATCTTCTCCCCAGTCTTGTTTAATTCATAATTATAAATCTTAACTAAAGCAATAAGAGACAGATATAAAAGACATACAAATGAGAAAGAAAGAAATCAAATTGTACTCCTTTGCAAATGATATGAGTCTATACTTGAAAGACTATAGAATCTACCAGAAAACTTTTGGATATGATAAACACTTTTAGCAAAGTGGTAAGGAATAAGACAACATAGAAAACTTGCTCAGAAAAACAAAAATAAAGAAAATTATCTCATTCATAATGTCTTAAAAAACCACTTAGAAATACACCTACTTAAGGAGATGATACTACTACTACTACTATTACTACTACTAACAATAATACATTGAAGAAGCCCTGTGTTGGAAGCACCTGCTATTCTCCTGAATCATCAGAAATGGCTATACTACCAAAACTAATATACAGAGCCATTAAAGTCCTCATCAAAATTCCAATGACCATTCTTCACAGAACTAGAAATCACAATCCTAAAATTCTTGTGGAAGCACTAAAGACCTCAGATAGTCAAAGCAATCCTATGCAAAAAGAACACTACTAGAGGTAGCAAAATGCTTAACTTCAATTTAAGCTAATGAGCCACACTGACAAATACAGCATGGTAATTCAGAACAATGAAAAACAGTAGAGGGCCCAGAAAGAGTCCCACACAGCTATGATCACTTAATTGTTAACCAAGATAACCAAGATAGAAAAACACACACTGGAGAGCAGATAGTCTCTTATGTAACTTTTTTTTTTAATTCTTGGCTCTTTTTACCCTTTGGGGGATCCTCTACCTAAGTTTCCCCAAGAAATCACACATGGATTCTTTTTCTTACTTATGAATGCCCAGACTTACATGGCTTGTTCCTTGCCAAGTTTCTTTTCTTTCTTTCTAGTGGTTTTTTTTGTTGTTGTTGTTATTTTTTTTTTGTTTTGTTTTGTTTGTTTTGTGAGACAGGGTTTCTCTGCATTGATTTGGAGGTAGTCCTGGGACTTACTCTGTAGACCACGCTGACCTCAAACTCACAGAGATCCTCCTGCCTCTGCCTTCCGAGTGCTGGGATTAAAAGCATGAGCCACTGACACCCAGCTCTTACCCACTTTGCTTAAGTTAAGTTATCCTGTCTATCTTTTGTCTCTGGGATTTTACCTTTCTCTATTTCCGTGTACCTTTCTTTATTTCTTACTCCATGGCTTGCTGTGGAGTTAGGTGGCTGGCCCTGATGCCCTCCCACTTCTCCTGTTCTTAGATTTTTTTCCCCCAGATTTCTCCTCCTATTTATTCTCTCTGCCTGCCACCTCTATGGCTGTTCGGTTCTTTACTAAACCAATCAAATATTTTAGATGGGCAAATTAACACAGCTTCACAGAGTCAAACAAATGCAACATAAAAGAATGCAACACATCTTTGCACAAATGTTCCACAACATAAAAAATACAACATCTTAAAATAATATTCTATATCATTACACTCTGTGCTACTAATTACATTCAAAGATTAAATGCACTTTAGTGTAGTTGGACTGAGAGAGAAGTTAAGTGCATGATTAAATTGAAGGCATGGATAAAGGTAGGACTCTGTGAGGGCTTGCAACCTATAGGAAGGGCTTTGTTTTTATTGGGTAAAATCTTAGGGCAATATTAAGGTGAAATACTTTCAGAACTATACTTAGGGTTATCACTTACAGGAGTGTTCCTTAGAACCTTGGAATATTTGCAAAGTTTATTTGTGGAAAGATTTAGATTGTACTTTGAGACACCTTGAGTGACATTGAGAGACCTTAAAATCAAAATAGAGAGGTGGGAGGGAATAAGAATTTATGCCTTTGATTTCTATCATCATTTAAAAGTAAAACAAAGAGCCCAGAGAAAGCTCAGGTTTTGAAGAAAGCTCAGGTGACCTAGGTTTGGATTTGTGGGGTTTGCACTGTTGAACTAGCTAAGATGTGTTAAGAAAAACATCTGTATCAGTGGAGAGAGGTCAGGGTAGAAGCTATCAATCATGAGTTAACTGATTATGGGGCTATCTGACACTGATGAGGTGGTCTGTGTGGGTAGTATATGGTAGTATATTTGGAACAAGGCAGACATCACAGTGCTTCTAGAAACTAGTATTAATGGCTGTAAAGAGACAGTTGACTATGCAAAAGGGAAGCCTGAGACACTGGAGGAAAATTAAAGGAACACTGTTCTAAGAGGGTCATGACCATAAGAGCATCTTTGCTAATCTGTTTCTGCTGTACAAGTTATGACAAGTTGGAAGACTCACCAACAGAAGCATTCATTTCTCACAGCTCCAAGATCAAGATGCAGATGATTTGTGATTTTGGTGAGAGCCATTTTATGATTCGTGGAGGCTCCCTCTTCACATGTGATGACAGCAGAGGAAGGATGAAGAAGCCTCTCAGTGGTCCTTTTGTATGAGGTAACCGGCCTTTTCCATCCAGACCATCTAACTCTATCTCAGTAGGATGGCCCCTACTGTGATCCTTCAGTAATCAGATTTCAGCAAATGAACTTTGGAAGGATGTAAACATTAAGATTATTTAATTTTTCAGAAAGCACTTAAAATGCTTGATGAGGTTATCAAATGGCAAGTAGAACTCTAAGATTGTGTTGTGAATGTTATTGCATCTTTTTATGTTGAATTCTTACAAAAACCACTCTTATGAAAACAGAAAACTATGACCTTCCTCAGCCAAGAGAATATGGCAAAGATACATTGACACTATGGCTCCTATAAAATTACTTTGAATTAACAAAAATTAAGATTATCTTGGGTAGTTCTTGTTCAGTCATAATGGGAGATATTATTCGGTATGTATGTTTCTCATACTATTTAATAAAGCCTGTGGCCAATAGAAAACTAGATAGGCGGGGCTAGGAGACTAGGAGAAGGAAAGAGGAAGTGGGAATGAGGAGTCGAGATGTAGCCTGGGGAAGAAGCAGGACGCCTGCTGCGGCTCCCTGATAAGACGACCACGTGGAAATACTTAGATAAGTAGAAATGGGTTAATAATTAAGGCAGAGCTAGCCCATTAACAATAATGGTAACAGGCCAACAGGATTGTATCAAATACAGAGTCTCTGAGTCTTATTTGGGGCTGGCACGGCTGTGGGCCCAGACTGGCGGGCTGGCAGAAACATACGTTACAGTTGGCGCCCAACGTGGCTATAAGAACTTTCACTTAAAACTAATAAGAGCTTTAGAAACAAAGGAACAGAGACTAGCAAGACTTCTTAGTAGCAGCATTTTCTTGGTTGGATTTGTTTTGCTGTAGACAGAGATTTGCAGGGCTCCTTTAAGGGAGGTTTCCAAAATTAGCATAAGCGGCGAAAACCACCTTGCTTTTAAAGGGCTCTGCTAACACTTCGTTGGTGTGTAGGAGAGCTGTAATGGAGGTTTACACAGTGTTTTAAAAAAATACGTTAGCTTGGGAGAGAAAAAGAAACAGGATACAATGGTTTAAAAAAGAAAAAAGGAAGTAGAGTGGATAGGTATGGTGGCGCACACCATTAATTCCAGCACTGGGCAGACAGAGGCAAGCAGATCTCTGTGATTTCAAAGCAAACCTGGTATGCAGTGAATTCCAGGACAGATAAAAGTTACACAGAGAAACCCTGTCTCAAAATATGTAAAAATAGAAGTAGAATAAATAGAGTAATAAAAAAGCCACGTAAACATGGAAAGCACAGAAAAATTTTGGATACTATACGCAATTCTGTTGTCTTTAAATTATTTGATTGCTGAGAAAATAACTACTGATTAAAGAAATGCTGCTGGATTAATTCAATTTATATATTTTAAAAATGCTTTGACTTCAAAATTTAAGCGTAAGGACAAGTTACTGGGGAAAAGGATTTCTATTTTTGTTTCCACAGAAAATGAAAAGCTATGGATTCTTTCCAGACTTATGTGGTTTGATCAAGCGAGACCCCCTGAAGCAACGTCAATGGGACATTGCAACCTTACAGACCACTACAGCCAAGATTTCTGCATCTTCTTAGGATTCCCCATGACAGCGCCCTCTACCAGCAGGAAGTAGTTTGGAAAGAACGACACCCAAATTCCCAAATATTGTTTATAAATGTTTGTTTTCATTTAAATTGGCTTGGTTATAAATGGTTAATGACCACAAGCAATCTTTTTAAAGGTAAAAAGGGAATTATGGTATAGATATGAATACTTTGCTTTGAAGTGGATTTTCTTTTATTAATACAATTTAAGGTTAATTTTGTGATATGTATATTTCTCCTCTTGTTTAGGTATTGTGTTTATATAGCTCATTTAGAAATGTAATGTATACTTTAGCACAGATTATAGAGAGATACCTATGATAGATAAAACTTGGAGTTAAGTTAGTTAGGATTTCTAGATATGCAGAGATGTATTTGAGATGAATTTGCATTCTTCAAACCTTTCAAAGACCTACAGAATATGGCATTTAAATTGGTTTAGGGATTTTCTTGACAGTGAGGCACAACTGCTCCTGTGTCAGAAAGAAAGATGGATATCAAAGAAACACATTATGGAGTTTGCTTCCAATATGGCAAGAGTAGCCATTTGGACAAGGTACTGCTCTTCTGGATTGTTTGACTTTATGTTGTAGAAACTGAAAATGCAGGACCCACAAAAAGGTGACTGCTGATTCAAGGTGAACATTGCTACAGGATTCCTGCTTCATGGAAAAGGCTGCCAGACAGCCACACAGTCTACAGGACACAGAAAAAAGTTTCCTGCTTTGCTGAGGAGTCTGGAGACACACTATGGCCTATAGGCTGAAGATGGAACATTACAGAAGAACTTCGGGTGACTGACCAGGCAATGCATTGTCTCTGTCATTTCTAGAGTTTATATATTATCCTTCTGTGGTCTTTGAAGGAGTTGAAGACAGATAGTTTTGGTTATAGTTTTCCTTAGTTAGGATTAAAGATAAGTTACATATAGGACTTTAGACTCATAAAGATAGGATAGATGATATTTTGTTTAAGTCTTACAAAATGTTAATGGACTAAATATTGTTAACTGTGATTCGTATTTGATAATTGTTTTATGTTATATTTTGCTATGTTAGGGTTAAACCCCTTTATTTTAGACAGAAAAGAGGAGATGATGGGAGATGTTATTCTGTATATATGTTTCTCATACTATTTAATAAAACTAGATAGGTGGGGCTAGGAGACTAGGAGAAGGAAAGAGGCAGTGTGAAGGAGGAGTCGAGATGTAGCCTGGGGAAGAAGCAGGACACCTGCTGCGGCTCCCTGATAAGATGACCACGTGGAAATACTTAGATAAGTAGAAATGGGTTAATAAGTAAGACAGAGCTAGCCCATTAACAATAATGGTAACTGGCCAACAGGATTGTATCAAATACAGAGTCTCTGAGTGTTATTTGGGGCTCACGTGCTGGAGGGACCATGGCGGCAGGACCCGCTGGAGCCGGCGGGTAGGAACAACCTGCAGTAACACAGTCAGGTGAAAATATTTAAAGGGGAACAAGACTCTAATTGTAAAAAGGGAGAATAAACACCCATACTTAAGAGTATCCATGTACCCAAACTAGAAGGCATCTAGAACCTAAAAGGTGTCCCCAGATGCCAGCCAGCAAAAAGAGACAGTAGTTGGTCATCAAATCTTTAAGAAATAAATTCTACCAGCAGCTTGAAAGCACTCAAAAGTGGATGCTTCCCAAAGTTAGATTCTGAGAAGACATAAGCAGAGATCCTAGGACTGAACTCTTGACTCATAACTGAGAGATAGTAAACAGCAATTTAGCCAGTGTATTTATTACAGCTGGTGATACGGAAATAGAAAAGCTTGACGATGTTACTGCTTAACTGAATAGAAGCTGTTCTAGGGTAGTGACATGATTGGAGCCCCATCAGTACTGTTTGAAGGGGCAAGTGTGAAATAAGCAAATGGGACTGCCATAGGAGGCTCTTTGGAACAGAACATAGACATGCATACTTAGCTGATCAGGGATGTGGCTTTGAGAACATATTTTCACCTAACTTATTTTTAAGATGAGGAATAAATTGGCCATGTCTAAAAGTCTGTTTGTATAAGAATCAACTTATTTTTCATGAATGTTTGCTCAGCCTTGCTAGCTGCAGCACAGCTAGATGAAATTAATATTTAATAACCAGCTAAGAGCAGTGTCTTGTGGCCTAATGTTGATCTCAATGTTGAATACACTATAAAAGATTATAGGTTATCAAAGACAGCAGTGTGAAATATGCCATTTATCAAAAACCTCCCTCCACAGAGAGATCCTGTCATCTGAACAAAGCCCCAGATCCCTCTGTGTTCCCTTGACAGGTAGATGATGCTCCTGGACTTTCTGTGATGTTGACTTCTGAGGTGGCAGGTTTCCCTGGAAACTGAGCAGATGATGTGTGATGGACCCTAGGCTTAACCGGTAGAATCTACACCATATGTTAGATATATCGACAGATAGCATGAATTACAGTCTAGCAGTTGCAAGGTCAGCCTGACGCCATCTGTGTGGAACTTGTACTGCCCCACACACATCATTTCGTCTATAAAAAGAAATAGCATGAATTTTCAGTTTTTGATAGTTCTGGGGATTGAAGCTAGAGTCTCATGAATCTTTGGATAATTTGCAATGTTGATATAAAATGTATTCTATCACCCTCAAACAAAAGGTTAATTTGGCATAAGATGGTGATATTAGCAAGCTAAAAGAGACAGAATTAGAGGAAGGGAAAAAATCAGAAGGGCAAAGGAAACTTTCTATTTCTCAGGTTCAGTGCAACACAATTCATATAAACATTCTTCTCACAATAGTCCTGTGACCTACCATCACCCCTATTTTAGAAGTATATAAACTGAGTCTTTCATGAAAATAACACAGTGGACTGCAGTTAGTTATTGTTACATGTGTTATGATAGAGACTATACCTAAAAATATTAAATAACACAATATTCCGTCTCTACCATTAAAAATATGGTGTCTTTTTTATCAGGGGATGTTTCTCCATCAGAGCACAGGGAGGACTTCTCATTTTTCTCATTTTATTAACAAAGGGCAAGCTAAACCTCTGGAGTCTGGGGAAGAATATAATAATATAATATAATATAATGTAATGTAATATATATCATACACACATTTATATATATGTGTGGTGTGATATGTGTGATATATATGTGCATGTGATATGTGTGTATGTGTGTGATGTGTGTGTGTGTGTGTGTGTAAGCCCTCTCATGAGGATTTGCAGCAATTATAGCAATAAAATTCTTAGATACAGATGAAGTATCTCAATAAATATATATAGTTTACACCAGAAAGAAATAAGCCTTACGTATGAAATAGTATATCTACCATCATTAGTCTTGTGAAGTTGATGGCTTACTCTCATCTGCCATCAATCACTTGGTTAGCTGTTGGTTTTCAGAGTTAACCATGCATCACAGTTTCAAATACAGCTTCTTGAACTAAAGACTGCTACTCTACTCTTAGATATTTATTCAGCAAGTTTGGGCATAAGCGTTTGACTCTGCTCATCTAGTAAGTTTTCAGGTGATTTATCTGCTTCTGCTGGCTCAGATGTCACAATTTAAGAAGAAACACTACTTCAGATAGGAGTTCAAATCTTTCCCAAACCATTAGGGACGGTTGGCCTGTTATGCCATCAGTTGGAGGTCAATCTCAGCTACCTAGTGAAACTTTGTCTTAAAGAACATAAGTAAGTATATAAAGCACATTTCTCCTAGAAAGATAAGGACTTTGGCTTGTTCTGTGGAACATTTGACCTGAATCGTGACTACTTGAGTATTTCTGTGAAGCTAAAAGTAGGTCTTCAGAGTTTCTAAGCAAATGTGTGATGCCCTGTGTTTCCATAAAGATTTCTTTATGGAAAGAGGCATCAGGATGGATACCATAGTAAAGTGCAGTTGAGTAACTATTGGCCTGTATAATCACTAAAAGGGCACTCATGGAAAACACTATTTATGTTAAACAGCAACTCTCCAGGAACCATCTACCAATGTATTCACATATTTACTTGCAAGTTTTTAAGATGTATATCAGAGATGAAGATAAGGTATTGAACCAGAAGGGGAGAGAGTCTGGTGTTTCTTATGAATTTAGTAAAAGAGGTTGTACTTAAAAGTAAAGATCTTCATGAGTGCATATAGTTAAACAGCATCTTCATTTTCACATTTTAGCTTTTACTGGGTATTGTTTATATGGTAATAGGATACAAATCTACCATTTAAAAAGATCATCTTTCTAGCGAATGACATAGAAGTCACTACAAAAATTCTGCACAACACACAGTGAGTGTGTTTCACATGCTTTAACTGTGAATGCAGGCAGTGTATTTGATCCTCACCCACATGTCAAACTAATTTAAAATGCAAATATAAAGTTAATAATCTCCTGTGCCGTCTATGTTTGTGGAGCTCAGCAATGACTTCATAGTTAAGAAATGTAAGTTCTTAAAATTGGACAAAATTCAGATGAATGTTTGTCATAATGGAACATAATTTAGTATGCCAAAAATAACTATATGCAAATAGCACAAGGAAAGTTAGCATCACGAGTCATTTCACAAACTTCAGATGTGAATATCATGTCAAAAGTCTCCCACAATCTGTTATAGGCTACGGAATATAAATATTTAAATAAAGTGTCTACAGATGACTACACATTGTAACATAAAATAATTTGAGGCTGGATTAAAGTGTTTTTACAGTGTCATTTATAACATCCGGCTTTCAAATCATTTTACTAAATTCTATTAAATCAAAAATTTCAGTTTGACAAATGGGTATACATTTACCCTTAGGCATTTAATTCTCTAGAAGCACAGTGTTTTTCAAAGAGTGTGGCATTTTAAGAGAGAGAGAAAACATGTTTGGAAGAGAACTGTAGTCCAAAGGAAATTGTAAAATGTTGATTTTAAGCACGTCTCATAAGGTTCTTTACCTCGGATCATTAGTATGTATGATGTAGAGAGATTCTGAAAGATTTAGAATATTGTGTGTACTTTTCTGCTCTTGTTCAACACAAAATCCAAATGCCATGGGAAGTCTCTACAGTACCAAAGGAATACTCATGGGAAAATGGGGCTTGTAGCACTTGTATTTATTATAATTAGTAAAAATTCAGGTCAGTTTAACATTTATTTATTGAATATTTCCCTAATTTGCCTGAGATTTAAAAGTAAACTTGTTCATTTTTTTTTTGTATGCCATTCACTGTAAATCTACCTAGAGCATGTTTGTTATGATGAGACATACTTACACTCCTCTTCAGGCCTCTTCCGTAGTACTGCACGAGCCTCCTTGCAAGGACTTCGCTGATATTGTGGGGGATTCCTTCCCCGTATTAGGCTCTCCATCCTGTAAGAGAAAGACCAAGAGTATTTTAATACATGAATCTTGATTGATAATGGAAATACCAAACTCAAGGTTAAATACTGACAGAAGCTGTACAGTCCATACCACTGAGAGTATCTAAGATAAGGCGACCAGCGAGCATGGACCATGGTAAGCTGGAGAGTGTTCGGCTTTTGAATATATTTTTATTTAAAATGTTAAAAATAAATCATCTAGTACCTGTTGGAAACAGAAGCAAACACCCACAACTAAACACTGAGTAGAATCCACATGTAGAGAGAGAGAGGACAAGACCAGGTTGCAGAAACACAGAGAGACAGCTGACCTGAACAAGGAGGAGCTAAGGGGGCCCCCAGACTGACAGCTGGGAACCCAGCATGGGACTGACTCAGACCCCGTGAACATGGGTCTCAGATAGAAGGACTGAGCAGTCTAAGGGACCTCAGACAGTAGAACCAGGATGTATCCCTGGTGCACAAAAGGACCTTGTGGACACATTCCCCATGGAGGGATACTCCCTTAACCTAGAGATAGGAGAGAAGTCCTAGTCCCTACTTCAAATGACTTGACAGATTTAGATGACCCCTCCTGGATCATGTGGAGTAGGGGGGGATGGGAGGAGAAGGTAGTCGGGGTGCATGTGAGGGGGAGAAAGGGAAAGAGGGAGGGAGAGAAAGGGAACTGGGATCGATATGTAAAATGAAAATAAAAATAAAATTATATCTATATCTATATCTATTTATCTATCTATCATCTATCTATATATCATGTAGAGTTAGGGAAATAGCTCGGTAATGTCAGTCCTTGCCGTATAAGCACAATGACTTGAATTTGATCTCTAAATCCATGAAATAAAAATGCTAGGTATTCTGTCATGCTCTTGTAATTCTGCATGTGGATTCTAGTTTGACTCAGTGTTTAGTTATGGGTGTTTGCTTCTGTCTCCAACAGGTATTACATGAGGGGTCTAGAGACCTACAAGACTGACTCCAACTAACAATTCGAGCAACCGTGGAAAGGCTACCATAAATGCCCTTCCCTGATAGTGAGATCATCAACTAAATTATCCACCACCATTTTGCGTTTTGATTGCTGTCCTGGTATCACTTAAATGTCTGTTTCATTCAGTGAGATTTTCTTTGAGGACTACTGAAAAGTTAACCAGGGCCAAAGAAGACTTCTATAAATTATGTACATCACATGGTCATGAGAGCAAACATTGAAGACATTAAAATTCTCTTTATTCTTTAACATTGTAAATGTTGTGCCCACTGGGAAACACACATTCAAGTGCACAGTGTTATATAACTGGCTCTCCCGTCTTTTGGGGATCACTCTGCTGTCTATGCAAACTCTTCAACAGTGCAATTTATGATGCCAAACAAAGTTACCAAGGATGAAACCTCAGAGTACCTTCAGGGTGCTACAAACGAGCTGTACCATCTATTCTCCAGTTTGACATGCCCACAGAGGAGTGTGTTAGTAGTTCTAGCAATGAAAGATGAAGTGAGAGGACCACAGGTGAGGCAGATGGTTTGTCTCATTGAGAAGCTCTAGGAAGTATACCCCGCATCTGTTTCTGAGAAGTATGTACACCTATGTCAGTATGTACACCCATGTCAATATCAAACATTATGAATGGACACTTGGAATCTGTAAGCAAAAAGTGTCTACAACCTTTTTGGCATCTCTCCAAAGCATGCTTTTCTTGTGTCCCCAATCTAGCCATGTCTCCACCATCTGAGAATCTTCAAACAACTCTTCACCCTATTCCAGAGCTGAAGATGCTAACCGAGTCACAGTAGTCAGTGAAGTTGGGTTCTACATCATTCTGTTTGGACACTTAAATGCTTAAGAACTTCTACAAACATCAATTACATGTTTGAAAATTCAGAGGATGCAAGTTCAATGGATCCACTTAGGTGATAAAATCTTATAGAGGTGGAATAAGGACCCTGGACAAGAAAACAGGTAGGATTGATGTTGTAAGAGTGAGGAACGACCAAGGAGATAGTGCAAAGCCTTGCTGCATCACACGGTGTTCTATTAGAGGAGCCACTGATCAATTTGAAAGGCTGATGATTGCCACAGTAAATATTTTTGATGTTAGACTTGTTTGGAGTGGAATACACACTTACATTGATTTAGAATTGTGGCCTGAAATGAGAGTGTGGCTAAGAATAAAATCTGGTTGAAGTAGACTTATACTGGAAGGAAGAGGAAGAGAGACTGATTGGATTATGATGGATGTGGAAGTCAGGAAAAGAGTAAGTTTTCTGGTATAAGTGTCCTCAATGTTCATTTTCTGAAAATATCATTTCATTCTGATGAGTCTCCCTCTAAGAAATGCCAAGTGATTTGCTTAGGGTCATACAGAGCCAAGTTTGGTGTTTAGATCTATGTTCATCTCCCTTTGATGTGGGTTTTGCTATACAAGTTTATGAGAGGATGGGGTTGTAGGGCAGCTATGGTGTTTATGTGCTAGCCTTGGACAGCCACTATGGACTTCAAACTAGCTAATGAAACAGATGGACTAAACTTGGGTTTAGTAATTTTATTGAGGCTTAGTTTATTCCAATGGGAGTTTCAGTAAGCCTACAGGACTACAGTTTTACACAGTTCAGCATATGTAGAAGTATTGAATATTCACAGAAACATTTCATGTTTTTGTGTTAATGTAATAAAATACCATGTCCAAAAGCAACTTGGGGAAGAAAGGCTTTATTTCATGACAGTACATCTTGAAAGGGCAGGAGCTCAAGACAAAAATCTGGAGGAAGGAATTGTCTCAGAGACTATGAAAGAACACTGCTTACTGACTTGCTCTTCATGCTTTGCTCAGTCTGCTTTCCCATAGCACCTAGGACCACCAGCCCAGATGTGGCACAACAATGGGCTATATCATCTCCTTCCACCCAAGAAAATACATCACAGGCTTTCCTACAGGCCAGTCTAATGGGGTGCATTTTATTAGTTGAGGTTCTCTCTTCCAAAATGACTCTAGATTGTGTCAAGTTGACATAAAATTAGCTAGTACAATACACCTTATATTTTTATAAATTAGCACTTTGATAGAAATAATCCATGTTAAAATGAATAAATTACAAAATAAGATTAAAATGAAAGGACTGCAAGCTTATAAAGATAAAAAGATGCTTATCACATATAGTCATAAATAATACTGGACAAAGATTTATACTCTCATAGGGAAAAGGAAAATACAAAGTAAAACAGTACAGTGGCAACATACTATAAGCATTAATTTTTATAAAGCCCTTGAGTTGTCACTTCCCTGATCTTTGAAGATCTTTGAAGTCTCTCTACTTAGATTTGAATCCCAAAAAACAAAGAGTTGAAGGAGAAATGGAAAGGGCCATGCTCCATCACTTGTAAATTTTTGATGGAAGGTTGAGTCCAAACCACAATAATCTGATCCTGAGTGCTTATAGGAATCCATGTTAAATGACAAATGACAGTGTAAGAACCATCAGTACCCAGGTATCTTGGCTAAATATGTTGAACTGACCTAGGTTATGGGCAAACTACAGTTGGAAATGAAGACACTCTGAAGAGAATGAATTTCATTCAAACAAACCACAAGAAAAACTAGAATTCCTATACCAGAAACACTGACCAAAGCCTGTGGAGTTGGAGCTGAGTCAGGTGCCTGGCAGAAGATAGCAGCAATTTCTCAAAGAGCAAGAACCAGAAATGGTTTCAAAGAGGAAACAGTTCTATGCTTCTGTGTCATATGCCTTAAAAACCAGCAAACACATTGCTACATTTCCCCCACTTTTTGAAATTGAACTTTAATTTTTATTTGTGTTTGAATGGTGTATGCATAAGTCCATATGTGCACATGCATGCACGTACACATGCATACATTCAAGTGGAGGCCAGAGGTGAACATGTGTGGTCTTCTTTGATTTCTTATAAACTTAAGCTTTGAGACAGAGCTTTGCACTGAACCTGCAGTAGACTATACTGATAGGATTTACTTGTCTGTGTTCTGGATGTCTACTGTGAGTATCTTTTTCACTTTGGTTCTTGGGATCTAAACTCAGGGCTTCCTACTTGGGTGGAAGAAACTTTACCAACTGAGTTATTTCATCAGCTCACCCCTTATTCTAAAAAAAATAAATAAAATAAAATCCAAAATTGAAAGGCACCATTAAAATTTCTTTATGTAAAAGAAGACCAGAGCTAGAATGTGAACAGAATATAATTTCCTCTGCAGATGTAACAAACAAATACTTTTTCGAAAAACCTGAGATGAATGGCAATAACATATGTAGCAACAGGGAAAAGTCAAGGTCCTCAAACACTTGGAATTTGAGTTTTGCATCAATTTCTTACCTTTTATTTTTGTTCAGAAAAGATTCTGTACTTTTTATCCATCTAGGTAGAAGCACTGTTTAAGGCAAGGCTGCTATCTTTATGCATGTGTCTTGTAAACATATAGGGTAGTACAAGGGATAGCAAGCTCTCCTTAGTAAAGTCCTTACAAAATGACTGTTTTAACCTGTGAGATTTAGAAATATGGTCAGCAACTAAATCAGGAAAGAATAGCTACTTGTGACATTTAAATTTCACGTGTTTTAAAGGTTGGTATTTGTGAGCGAGAACCCAAAAGTCATTAGGGCACAGACCCCACTCCCTTCAGAGAAGTGGCTGTGATTTTACTCTCATCCCTAGCTGTCTCCTGGATCTCCTTCTCAGAATCCTACACATTTATTCTATACCCTGGAATTGGGCAGAAATCATTTCTTGTGGGCCTGACCAAACCTGTTGAAAATGGTGCATTTACGTCAAAAGATTTATTGAATTAATGAATGGCATTTGGTACAAATATTTGCTCCAGTACAGAGCTAATGTGTTTGTGGTTATACCTCTATTTGTTCTCATAAGGACTCTGTGAGGTCAGAGTTTTAAAGCAAGATCAAGACTCATGCTTAGATTTCCTGTTTCTTGTGGTTCCCTCCACTTGAGCAGAGCTGGCAGGAGAAGTTCCTTTCTTTCCTTTCCTTTCCTTTCCTTTTCTTTTCTTTTCTTTTCTTTTCTTTTCTTTTCTTTTCTTTTCTTTTCTTTTCTTTTCTCTTTTTTCTTCTTCTTTTTTGATAGGTGCAGTGAACTTTATTGATGGTACTCAAGAGAACAGGGCTCCATAAGCCCCTTAATTCTGGGGGTCTGGGATGGAAACTGTGAAGGAGATTAGTGTCAGGGGCTGTTGGACAGGGACGGCTGAGGAGCCAGAGCCTCTCTCTCTTGCTCATGTCCTTGCAGGGGGTAGATGGTTTAGGATGGGCTCTTACTCCTTGGAGGTCATGTAGGCATGAGGTCCACCACCCTGTTGCTGTAGCCTAATTCATTGTCATACCAGGAAATGAGCTTTACGAAGTTGTCATTGAGAGCAATGCCAGCCCCAGTGTCAAAGGTGAAAGAGTGGGAGTCACTGTTGAAGTATCAGGAGACAACCTGGTCCTTGGTGTAGCCCAGGATGCCCTTCAGTGGGCCCTCGGATACCCCAGAATGCCCTTCAGTGGGTCCTCAGATGCCTGCTTCACCACCTTCTTGGTGTCATCATACTTGGCAGCTTTCTCCAGGCGGCATGTCAGATCCACAACAGACACGTTAGGGGAAGGAACACGGAAGGCCATGCCAGTGAGCTTCTGTTCAGCTCTGTGATGACCTTGCCCACAGCCTTTGCAGCACCAGTGGATGCAGGGATGATGTTCTGGGCAGCCCCTCGCCCATCACGCCACAGCTTCCTGGAGGGGCCATCTACAGTCTTCTGGGTGGTGGTGATGGCATGGACTGTGGTCATGAGTTCTTCCACAATGCCAAAGTTGTCATGGATGACCTTGGCCAGGGGGACTAAGCAGTGGTAGTGCAGGAAGCGTTGCTGACTATCTTGAGGGAGTTGTCATATTTCTCGTGGTTCACACCCATCACAAACATGGGGCCATCAGCAGAAGGGGTGGAGATGATGACCCTCTTGGCCCCACCCTTCAAGTGGGCCCGAGCCTTCTCCATGGTGGTGAAGATGCCAGGAGACTCCACACCATACTCAGTGCCAGCATCACCCCATTTGATGTTGGCAGGATCTCGCTCCTGGAAGATGGTGATAGCCTACCCATTGATGACAAACTTCTCATTCTCAGCCTTGACTGTGCCCTTGAACTTGCTGTGGGTAGAGTCATACTTGAACATAAAGACTATGTAGTTGAGGTCAATGAAGGGGTCATTGATGGCAACAATGTCCACTTTGCCAGAATTGATGGCAGGCCTGGTAACCAGGCGATATAGCCAAATCTGTTCACTCCGACCTTCACCACTGTGTCTCAGAAACCAGGCTGCACGGAAAGATGGGACTATCTCTAGAACAGGGAGGAACAGATAGAAGAAGTTCTTTTCCTTTATTGACATTACTTAGTCTTCCCATTGAGCCTTCTGTCTCAGAGAAGGAAGTACTAACACATGTGGTAATTGCCTAGATGTAGAAGAAATGCATACCAAGAGACTATAAAGTATTCATTTCTTGATGGAAAATGGAGTTGGTTGACATCAAATAATAAATGTCACTCTTTTGGAAATACACAAACTATATAAGTGACATGGCATAGCATAGAATATAAATGACAACAGTCTTTATGGTAAGATATGTGAAGATAAAGTTTCTGCTTTCAACCTACTCTTCTCCCGTGAAGAAGTTCCAGGCACACAGGCCAGTGGTCAGTCTTTAGACGAGAACTGATGCAAAAACTTTTTGTAGTTTTCTCCAGAATTTTACATGTGGTAATGATCACTCACAACGAAGGTACTGTATGTTCTCTTCAGGTTGATGAATCGCCATGGTTAACCTGATGAACAGCCTGATGCTCTAATCACACTGATAAGTTTTTGGACTTTTCAGACTATAAAATACTTTGATCTCAGTATTCTATACTAATATGAGGAAACAGAACACATTTTTTTTTTTTACTGGGGAAAGAATAATAACATCGACTCATTTATTTATGAAGACACGTTTCTGGGGAAAACTGAACAAAGCCCTCATTTAAGATTGGGTAGACATTGTGACACTCTGTACAACTATGATGGACTTTGCACACTTTTGTGATCATTTCAGGAACACCACCACCACCACCAAACACGAAAACAAAACCCCAAAGACCCCAAAACCTTTCTTGTTTATCCTTTTCCCTTGAGGGGCCACTAGGAAATACCAGGCACAAAACCATTTCACCTGCAGAGTCTGTGCCTGTCATTTCCTTTTTAGTTCCTTCAGGAAGAACTTGTTCTTCCTTCCACTGGCTGTTCAGTTTCTTAGGGAACACACTCTACACTAAAGAAATGCCAAAGCTTCTCCATTGATCCTTGCTCCGTCAAGTCAAGAGTCAGATTTTTATGTGGCTGAGGACTTCTGTTTCACTCAGTCTTTAACCCATGAGGTCCTGTGTAAACTTCTCCTCATCTCTTTTTTTCCCCCTCTATCATATTTGTTCCCATGTTGTGTATGCTCAAGTGAGTGACAGACTCCTGTCTCAACCCTCTACCTTGGCAGTATCTTTTCTCTGGAACCCCTTCACTGTCTTTTTGTTGTTGTTTTTGTTGTTTAGATGTTTCTTTCAGAGTGGTGCTTCCCCCAGTAGCTACATTCCATCCTTCACTCCCTGCAACTTCTCCAGTGCTCTCAGATGCACCAACTTCTCGTTCTTCCTCACCAGGCTCTTATTTCCAGTGTCCGTCAGTTTCTACCATCATCTTTATCCTCTTTCAAATCAGAATTTGTTTGTCAAATATTAAGAGTCCGAACGTACTTCAAAATGAATGCAAATATTACTTTTGTGTCTATTAAATAGTAAGAAAATGGGAACATTTGCCAAAGATGGTGGTAAATTTGTTTATTTTTTTCTATTTTTTTTTTATTATTGGCTCATCTATGTGAGGCTATCTATATTGTTGCATATGTGAGGCTCCTACACCCTAGTGATCCAACTCTAATTGTGAAACAATTGGGCACCCAATGCTGCTGTTTTCCTTTTAGCCCATGTACCTTGTAACACAGGGAAGTGTGTATCCGACAGTAATGTCCCAAAGAAACTGTTTCCCACACACTGGTCTTAAGTGAGAAATGTCTCTTGGGAAGGAATTATTGTTTTGTATTTTAATGATTTGTTTTTATTTTATCTGTATGAGTGTTCCGCACATGCACGTCTGGGTGCCATATACATACATACAGTGCTCAGGAGGGCAGGGGAGATTATCTGACCCTCTGGCACTGCAGTGGAGAGGTGGTAGGGAGCTGCTGTGTGATGGCTGCAGAATGAATCTAGGTCTTCTACAAGAGCAGCAAGTACTCTTGACTACTAAGACATCCTACCCATTCCTTTGTTTATTTTAAATACATGTTTAAAAATCTAATCAGGTTATATTTATAATTGTGACTCATTGACAATAATTTAGATTCATGCTTCCTGCCTTATTTTGTTTTTCTTCCATTTTCTGAGCTGTTTTTCTTTTCTACCATATTTTTTTTTATTTTGAACATTTTTTCCATGTCTCTATAAACTTATATGTTTAATATGTTCTTACTAGTTCTCAATGAATTATCTATTTTTAAAACTACTTTTCTTAGTTTTGAAGATCTTCCTTGAGTAGTTTCATCCAAGCAAGTCAGGGAATTTCTAAATGAGCACAGTTTATACTGATCTGAAAATGTCTTAAAATACCTTTGTGAGGTAAAGAATTAATGATGGACAGTTGCACTCAAAAGACCATTGAATGTGTTGTTTTTGGCTTTGTGGCTCCCTGGTTACAGCTTCAGTTGCTTTCATCTGCTCTGACCTCTGGTCTCCTCCCTTACACACAGAGGAAGTAGCTTTCTGTTCTTGGAAACCTTATGGATGCATCATCCTGAATTCTGTTCTTACAGTTCATGTGGTGATTTTTATAGACTCCATCCTTTTCTTATATTTTCATCCACATTCCTTGAGATGCTCCCTTTAGAAAATTCAGGTCTCTGAACCCTCCATATTATGACTCTCCTTGAGCCTCTTCTCTGGCTCATGGTTAGACTTGTGGTTGCTGGTTTCCCAGTGTATTTGGGGATTTTATGTAATCAGCTCATTTTTTTCTTAGACACTGATCTGTATGGGTTATTGAGGTTGTGCTAGAGATTTCTCTTTGTTGTGACTCTTGGCTACTTCTTAATTTTATAGTTATTGCAGCATCTCATTTGAAAGTACTTAAATTATATCAAATGATTATGTGTAAGTTTCCATGGAAAGGTACTTGCAGAGGTTCATGCTAATAGCAATGAAAATCACATTTTTTGACATTTCTAAATTTAAATTCAAAACTATTTTATTTCACATACCAATCCCAGTTTCTTCTCCCTCCATTCCTCTAAGTCCCCCCATTATCTCCCCATCCCACCCCTCCATCCACTGATCAGAGAGGGTGAGGCCTCCCATGAGGAATCATCAAAGTCTGTCACATCATTTGGGGCAAGACCGAGCCTCCCCCCCACCCCTGCTTCCCACTAAAAGAGTATCCTTCCATAGGTAATGGGCTCCAAAAGGCAAGGTCATGCACTAGGGATAAATACCGGTTCCACCGCCATCTGAAAATCACATTTAAAAAAAATTCTGTTATCTTAAAGGCACTTATTTGGAAGCAATCAGAACAAGATAATAACAATTACCTAAAATGTCACCTTTGTGTCTGAAATATGAGATCTTGAAGCCTTAGAAATGGCACATGGATAAGGTGTCTGAGAAAGCAGAGGTGGGAAGACAGAAGATAGTTCTCCCGTTTCATCATTGTCAAAGTTTCTAGCTGTAGGACCTCTTTTAGCCCTGGCCTTTTTGTGTTAAATGAGAATAATAACACCAAAAATATACATTATTACTTTAGGCTAAAATAAGAACCATTAAAAACCCATAGTAGTCATACAAAAGTGGTTAAATGAAAACTAGCTGCTATTGGGTACATTGGAGGAATCAATAAAAGAATTTATGAGTGGTAACTGTTGGGAACCAGCAGTCTCCTGACCCCGCCCCTGATGATGGGCGGGGCGCTCATGGCCATGTCATCCCTACATCAGGCTTTACCTGGCTGATCAAGCTTTACCTGCCTGTGCAGGGGACTCAGTTATGCATGTGCAAGCCCCCCCCCTTTAAAGTAAGCGCGCCAAGCATCTCTCTCTCTCTCTCTCTCTCTCTCTCTCTCTCTCTCTCTCTCTCTCTCTCTCTCTCTCTCTGGGGCCCCTTCTCTCTTTCTTTGACCCCCTTTTTTCTCTCTCTCACCCCGCTTTCGGTTGGCCACCAGCTACCTCCCTTTCTCTCCCATATCTCAATAAACTCCATGTGGGCTCTGAGTCTCATGTTTGTGTTTCTTAGGCAATAGCTGCAGCAAAAGAACAACAGTAACCAACATGTCCCCCTTATTTTCAATATTAACTTACCAATATTAACTTACTATTTCAGTTGACAGAAATAGTATATCAATTAGCAAAAATATAAGTATGTCTATGACTCTTGTGAAATACCTAATTAAAAAAAAGCCTGAAAGATAGTATGAAAAAACCTGGCTTGTTCTGCAGAACTATTTTAATCAAAAATTTAAATAGAAGAAAACCTGAGTGTTTACTCAGCGTCTTTCTGTTAAGTTTCTTCACTTGTTATACTATCCCTACCTTTCTCTTGGCAACATTCTCTGTGGCATGTCAATAACATCCAATGGCTAATACATTTAATATTATCCTTTATAGTATCTTATATAGAGAATATACTTGTAATTATATCCTTGGGTGATTTAGACACACAAACTCCAATAGTGGCAATTTTTATAGTTAGTATAAGCTACCTTCTAGTCTGCCACATATGTGTGTCTTATTCTGAAGTAAATCTACATACAGAAAAAATTGAAGCACTGGTTGTTCTGTGAAAATGACCATCTCTACATAAACAATGTTTTAGCCTGACCAATGAACTGTCTTAAAGAATTAGAAATTGTGAGTTTGTCATTTTCTTTAAAATGATCATGCCTTTAGTCTTTCAGACTAATCCTTGGGTAAATTCCAGAATCGTCTCCACTATCAGTAACATAGAAGTGCTAGTGAGAAACTTGGTTAGTGTAAACTGAGTTCAGTAATTAGTATCATGCAACATGAGTGCGCACCCACTCGCGCACGCGCGCACACACATACACACACACACACTGCAATGACCCAATCTCAGGCTTATAATTAGCCATGGCTCTTTTTACCTTGTGAAGCAGCCAGGTTTTGTCACTGGACATTTATTTCTGTATTTATATTCCTTCCTTCCCCCTCTGTCTATTTCTGTTCTTCCTTCTCATCTGTTGCTATGACTTACTGCAGTGAGACAATGGCATCTGTTTTATGATTTTCTTTGCTCTGGCACTGCTGTTACTTGTGTAGGGCATTGTGAAAACCATGAGCATTTATCAACGTTTAGTGAGCATCTGGGGTGCACAATAGAAAAGCGTGAGGAAACTCTATTTTACATTTATAGGAATGTTTGAACCGTGGATTTTGTTAAATAAACTGGGTGGAGGCTGCTGCTAGGCAACCTAAACAACAAATGGTTGACTTCAGAAAAACATTAAAAAAATATTATCTTCTATTTACTTATTGTTATTTATTAAAACATCCAAATCTCACTCTTTTAATATTATTGGCAATCATTCCTTTGGCTGCTACCAAATCATAGCCCATGAAAGGGTCTGCATCTAGCATCCTAGGCATTAGCTGCTTCTTTTTCTAGGTCAGTGACATAAATTTTGGACTGTATGTTTGCACTTAAGAAATAGGAATCATTGAAGCTTTAACTTAGGCTTCTTTTTGGAATCAACATGTTTTTTTTTTTTTTCATAAGGTGGTGGTTTTAGGACTGAATCTGAAACATCCCCCAAGAACTTACATGTTGAAATCTTGGCTCCCACTGCTGTCGTGCTTAAAAGAGGGGGGGGAGGGCTGTGGAAGGTGGTGATTTGTTCAGGAGGACCTCATCGACAGCTTCATCCACTGATGGACCCACATTTTGTTGGCATCACTGGCAAATGGAGGAAATGGCAGGAAATGGACTTTGTTGGAAGAAGCAAGTCACAGACAGCTCGTCCAAGTATGGTATGCCTGGCAGTGTATTCTTCTCTCCTCTAACCCTACCTTATCCTGTACACACTTTCCAGGCTGTGACAGGGTAAGCAACTCCTCCAAAATCTTCCCTGGCTTAGGTTTTAAAGCTGTGCTCCAGCCAAACCCAGGCATCTAGGGAGTGATAACTGCTATAATTTGGGGAGAAACTACTGGTAAAAAATGGTATTCTGACCACTATGATAAGGAAGAGATTAGGCATATACTTCAGGGGAGTTCATGCCCCCAAAGCACGCTGGTATATAACAGGCTTTCTGAGAGCAGAGGCTGAGTGAACCCCAGCTGTAAATGGATATGGGTGTCTCCAAATACATAATACCTTGTTACATAGTCCACACAATGAATGGGATGGAGAGCAATCTATCGAGAAGGACCCAAATTATGTCTGTAATTTATACCAAAGAATACTAGTGACCAAGCAAATACTACCAACTGAAAGGAACCATGTATGCTATCAGTCAAAATTCACCTGAAAACACGGGGAAGAAGAAAGTCCCCTTGATAAATTCGGCTCAATTCCAGTGGAAAGTCAGGCAATAAAACTTGAGAAACACATTTACTGTTTTTGGAGTGTGCTTTGCTTTACAGAAAATACTATCTGTTCTTCCTTTTAGCAGTAGTATAACACTAGGAAGTTCCTGAAAGTCCTCAGTCAGCAGCTGTCTGGAGAGGATGGGAATGACGTCTTTCCTAAATTTTAATCCTAAAGTGGTGTTTTCTTCTACTCTGTCTTCATTATGCATGTAGGCTTTAGAAAATTATAGAGTTAGACAAACAGATGCGCTTATAAGATATTCTATATCCAGTGAAAGACATGCATCTGATTTGGGATATTTAACATCACCAAAGTGAAGATTTTATTAGAGCTTTTACTTAATTTGCTGTCTGAATTTGTTAAGATAATAAGCAGGTTCTTAATCATAACAATTATTACCTACTGGTAAAGTAGGAAAAGACATAGCATCTCATGTTACTGCTGGATTGTGTATCCTAGTTGATGTCCAACTACAAAAAACCATAAATGGACCTGTAAGCAGACTGTTAGGATGCACTGTGTCCTGACAAAGCTCATAAGTTAAGAGTGTAAGTGCCGATGCTGCAGAATGTAATTGCTTTGGGAGGTAGGACTCTTAACAACATGATTAAAACCAACCCGATTGGGTAATTCCTAATGTAACTGATTGGTTTATTTATGAGAAGAGAAAGTTTTCACATAAACTGATACCTAGGCCATGTTTACAAAAAGGGGACCTGTGAGGCCACAGGGAGAAAGAGGTACCCATAAGCCAAGAGAGATCTCCCGAGAAATCACGCCGGTCAGCCATAGGCTTGGATTTCCAACCTCCAGAGTGTAGAAAAATAATTCTGTTGTCCAAATATACATGACTCTGTTATAACAGTGCTAGCAAAGTACAGTAAAAATGCATGCTATGGTTTTTACCTTATTTTGTGCTAAAGGTGAAATATTCTGTTTGCTCAAATTCTATAGCCTGATCACAGGCAAGAAGAGGAGCCATTTTCTGAGCTTAGCACTGTCACTTTGGAATAAACAGAAGACAGAATGATGACCCAATTCTTGATTGATGGGCATATGCCAAGATTTTTAGAAAATTAAGATTCTGTTTAACTCTTAACCTTTTATGTAGCATTTGAATTTTAGATTGATCTTTAATCACCTGATTTGAATGGAGGTTTGCTTTAAGCATTGCACTAACTTCTCCAAGTATCAACAGCAAAAATCATCAAAAGGGGTAAATAAAGTACCTCACTATGATGGACTGCAAATCAAACTAGAAAGGTCAGAAACCCAACTTAACTTCCCTTTCAACAGGTAAATACTTACTGCCTTATTCTATTTCTTATTTCTGTGAAGAGACACCATGACCCTGGCAACTTTTATAAAGAAAAGCATTTAATTGGGACTTGTTTATGACTTCAGAGGTTTAGTCCATTATTAGCATGGTGGAAAGCATGCCTCACACAGGCAGACATGGTGCTGGAGAACTAGCCAAGAGTTCTATATCTGGATCCACAGGCAGCAGGAAGAGAAAATACCTCTGGCTTGGGCTTTTGGAACCTCAACGCTTACCACAGTGAAATACTTCCCTAATGATGCCACACCTCTTCCAACAAGGCCACACCCTAATAGTGCCACTCCCTGGTGATCATGCATTCATATTTATGAGCCTACGAGGGTAATTTTTACTCAAATCACCACATTGATTCTGGAAAAATGTGAAATATTGATACTATAGTGTCCAATGCAGGTTTTTTTTTTTTTAATCCATGCTATGAGTCCTGTATTCATTTATTAAGAAGCCTGAACTATCTGAATTAGCAGTCTAAGCAAAGATGCCAAGAACAAATAAAAAACAATCCCCTAAGCCCCATAACAATAAACTTTGTTATGAAACTCACATGAACACCTGCATATAATGTACAAATTTGGTTAGGGCTCAGTAAGTACTCATGAAGCCTGAGTTAATTCACTGTATTAGTCTCCAGATACGTAATGGCTTTTGAAATGAAGAAAACCTTAAATTATAACTACCATATTTTATTAACAAAGACAAATCAAATAATATAGCCTAGTTAGGAAAATATCCACCAAACACTATCCAATACAATGAACTCCAAGGCTTACTATTCCAGTTTCCATTAATAAACTATTAATCAAAATTATTCAAAAAGCCTGATTGTATGAATTAAACATCTCATTAACTTTTCTGTTCCCCTGTGAGGGTCTTTTGTAAATTGTGGTTAGTGTTTCACAGAGGAGGAAGCACCTTCTTCTATTACAGCTAGAGAATGATAAAGTCAGAATTAGAATTCAGGCCATCTTGTTCCATTACGTAAATTGCTGGAACTGCAATATATTTATTTCCCCAAAGCTAAACTTACTGTCCTTACAAAATAAATGTATGTATATCACTTTACTTACTCTTCAAAAGCAACATTATGCAGTAACATTACATGCCTTCTTGAGGAAAACATAATTTTTTCAGATATGAATGAAGAATAAAACTACTTTTAGTGTACTTGGTGAGGGTGACATCCTTAATTTAGTATGTTTCATGAATGATGGCCTATGGCATTGTGATCCTAGCTCACATGTGCCACTATCTGTACTGGATCAGACTCTCAGCTTCTCAAGAGCATACATGGAAACATTTACTACTCTATCCTAAATGTCAATCAAAGTGGCTCAGGGAAATTGAAAGTTTGAGTGAAAATGGGCAACAGACCTAAACAGACATTCTTCAAAAGAAATCACACAGATGTCCAAGGAGGTAATGGGAAACTCCCTCCACATCGCCATCCAGCAGATAAATTAGAATCCAACCATGATGAGATATAACCACTCTCTGCAAGAACAACTATTGCCAAAATGACTATTTGAGATATTCATCCTGTGGTAGAAAAATGAGAAATTTTCCAGTCCTCAGATGCTGTGACAGCTCAACCAACCTATTATCATAGGCAATAACTTTGACTCCTCTCCCTCTAGTATCTCTTTGTAATTTAAACCCATTTCCCCAATATCACATTTTCACCACTAACCCTTGGTAATTTTTTAATTAAAAATATTACTACTAAATAAAAAGTCTAAATATAACAAACAGAGGAGAGTGTGGAAAGAGTTCTGTATGGCAAGATGGATCAGTTAGTAAAGTGCTGTCAAACCTGATAACCTGAGTTCCATTCTCAAAAATCATATGACAGAGGAGAGACATTACATCTAAAAGTTGCCAGTCATTTGATCTCCACAGGTGTACTGTTTTGTGTTCTCCACCAATTAAACATATTACTATAATAAGAAATTAAACAGTGAAAGAAAATGGAGCACTTGATAGTGTTAGGGATCTACATTAGTAGAACCATTGTGAAAACAGTATGCCGATGTCCTCTAAATTGTTTGATATGGCTGTTAACCCAAAGACATAAACCTGTAAGAGATGAAGTCAGGACTTTGAAGAAAGATCTGTATTCTTCTTACTCAGAATGCAATGTGACCTTGGCCAATCGTCACAAAATGGCAAAAGAAAGTAGGTGCCTGTGGTCTGCTTAACAGTTAAAGAGTATATGACATGCACACAATAGAATATTAATCACAAGTACAAGGAAATTATATCTGATCGTTCACAACAATGTGAATGGAACTTCAGACCATCATGTTAAGTGGAATAAGGAAGACACAGGAAGCCAGAACATGATGTCATATATACATGGGATTCTTAAGAAAATCAATTTCGTAGAAGTTGAAAGTTTATGGCTGCTAGCAAAGGCTGGTGAGAGTGAAGGCAGGGAAAGAGGAGTAAAGATTGATCAAAGGACACTGGGATATGGTGAGAGCATGAGGTTTTGACATGATCCATCACGCTAGATCAGTAACGACAACAGTGAGAAACTCAACAGTTTAAAAGCCTGGAGAAAGGAGCTTGAATGTTCACCTTAAAGAAATATAAACTTTTAAGGATATATATATATATCTACAGACAAACACAATATATATGTTTGTATATGTGTGTGTGTGTGTGTTGTATGTTGAAACACAATGCATTACTCCACTAACGTGCATATTGTTGAATTTTAAAGTATCAGTTAACTACAGAGCTAAGTTTGTGCATATTTAATACAAAAGGGAAGTTGCTACTTTACTGTAGTGCTATGTATATCTCAAAGCTTTGATCACTGTTTCCTTTTCTAGCTTTAAGAATAATACATCAACTGGTCCATGTGCACACCTTTTCTATGCATATTTAATATACATTAATTAGTCTCTTATTACTTCTTTTGTAAGTATGTACACCTACGTACAAGGTGCCTGAGCTGTAATGTGGATGCAGATCAAAGCACTTCTTATCTGACCAACATGCAAGCAGGCAATGTCAATCTCTGGACCTACTGTGTGATCTGTCCCATCCATATGCTGGGTCATGTGTTTTTGTTTATGATCCTTGGTTCCAGGCTGAAAGTATGGCGGCTTCACTCACAGAAAACAGCCACATAATATACATAGTACACTTTAAACCATTTCCAGATTTTAGTTTGCAAATGAAATATGAAATACCCTCATTTATCAGCTAATGTACAAGAAAATGTCTGAATATTTTTGTATAATTTGAAAATGTTGCTTACATAACTATTTTTTTCCCACTAAAAGCTTCAGTTTTTCTGGGGAATGCACCTAAATACTAAAAACCTGCCTCCCCATTTCCTGAGGATCTTGAAGTAGCAACACTATCCGGTCTATGCATACATCAAAAGTCACTAGAGGACTCCAGAGAGTTCTTTAAAAGGCTCTACTGCTTTCTTCACCCTTTTGACTTTTTTCTGCGTGTAATGGGGCCCCAATGCCCATGGTAGAGGTACATGTAGATAAATGAGTGTTTGATGGTTTGAGGCAGTTTGGGGTGATTTATATTCCTCACACTTTAATATGATCCATAACTTAAACAAATATCTTGATTGTAAGAATATTCAAGCGTGTCTGTGAACTCCTTTATTTAACTCCATTAAATATTTATAAAGTAGCAATTTGTCACAGAAATCAGAGCTAACGGATAGCTTTCTTAAGATGCCTAACATGCTGCAGGGACTAATTTGTCTGCGAGTGAGGAAAGCCCAATTAGCTGTGAGAGAGAATACTGAATCTTTGTGAGAAGAAAACTTGAGTCAGAGTCTCTTTAAAATCCTGGGTAAGTGTTTCTGATCTGGATCATGTTGATAATTCACCATCAGAGTGCATTTGCTAAATTTTTTTTTTATTTCCGAGAAGTGGAGGAACCAATTTGTCATTAAAGCACAACTTATCATTTATAAATGACAAATAAATGAATGGCAAGTGGCCGCAGTTCCACTATGCTCAACTTTCCTTCCTTGTTTGCAGAAGGACATTGCTGACACGGCCATTCATCTCACAGAAGCACTCATCCTGGTGAGAATGAACTGATGGCATGCAAGCCAATGAGGCCAACAGAGCAGAAGGGAGGTTCTTAACTGAAATTCAGATTGGCAGCTTTGCGTCTCCACTGACTTTCCCCCACAGGAGGAGGGATGGTGAAGTTCACACGTCACATGTTCTGTGAGATGTACTAGCAACAAAACATGGTTTCTATCACAACACTAATTCTGGGGGTTATTACACAACTTTGCTTGCCTGTATCTGCTTAAATAAAGATAAAGCCATCTTCAGCTCATATTTTACCTTAATGTTTCTCCTGAATTTATACATATAATTTATTTGGGTAAGAGAAAAACTGAGGTGCACTGGGAAAAAGTGAAGTAAGCCAGCTCTTTGTGTGTGTTGTGGTGGCTGGAGAGATAGTTCGGCAGTTAAGAGCATTGGCTGTACTCGTTTAGGAACCACTTTCAGATCCCAGCATGCACATGGGATCTCAAAGCCCACTATGACTCTAGTTCCACAGTATCTGACTCCTTCTTCTGGTCTCTGTAGACATCGGATGCTGGTATGCATGTACTTACACTCAGGCAAAACACGCACACAACTTAAAATAAAAGTAGGCAAATCTTTAAGATTGTGGTTGGCTTCGCAGCTTGTGCCTGTACGTCCTCATCCTCGTCCTCTGTCTTACTTTTTGTTTCACTGCTTTTATAAAATTTGTAGTTTTTATTCCTTCACATTTTGCCACATTCATCATTAAAAGACAATTTTTTTTCCGTGATTACTGCAGGGCCTTACCTAAAACTCTCTTATAACTGTCTATTTTATGTTTATCAAAACTTAACTTTGACAGTTGTTTTAACACTGTAGCCTCTTCCATAGTTTCTAAAGCCACAATTTGCATAGCATATTCTGTGGTTACTAGCATATCTTACCTACAGGTGTTGGTTTACACTGTTTAAAATTCAATACCCAAATTGAAAGCTAATGACACACCAGCACATCATCTACCTTCCCCTTTGCCTTGAGGTCCAGACTTTCATATTGGGTCAGAATGCCTTTCCTTGTCATTCTAACTAGAAGGAACCTAGGAATAATTTCTATAAAGCAGCCAGAGTGGGGACAAATGCTCTCAGCTATCATTTCTGTAAAAAATTCATTAATTACTCCCCTATCCTCTCTCCCCTTCTGTTCCTCTCTTTTCCTTCCTCCTTTACTCCCTCCCTCCTTCCCTCTCTATCTCTTAATTTTAATATTCTTGGCAGTTTTTTTTTTAATTTTAGCACTTTGAATATTCCTTCTCACCTTTGTACCTACAAAGCTTTTCTTGGATATCTGTCTCTTCTCTTATCTTATGAACTGTCTGTTATATGTGATCTTTTGCTTTTTGCAAATCACTTGTCCCTGAAATTTGTTGTTCCTTACGATGTATGTTGCCGTAGATTTCCCTCTGAGTCTTTTCAAGTTGGTCACTGTGGTTTTGAACCTCATTTCTGTCTCCTGTTAAGTTATAGGTATTGCTGCATTTGATTGTATTCAATACATTTCTCAATTTCAATGCAATTGTCTTTGTTCTTCACACTGGAAGTTAAATGACCACGTTTTGAAGTCTCTGGTTCTTGGTTTGTGTACAAAGCTCTCTGCTGAATCTCCTTTGTATGAGTCTCTTAGTCAAGGCTTTCTGTGCCTCAGCTTACCTACCCTTCTGTTCTTTCCTATATGTGTCTCAGCCTTGTTTAAGCATAGACATCTTTGGTGCACAGAGACTTCTTACAATCGTATTCTGGAGCCTTTCTTCTATGCTTCATATCTCTCCCCAGTTCTTATGACTAAGGATCTGGAGCCTTATTTGATACTTCGAAGTCGCTTTTCCTAGTTTTTTTCATGTGCCTCATATTATGACGGGGGCATCTCTTATTTAAAAAAAATGCCATTTCTCCCTTTTGTCATAGATTGCTTCATACATGGTCGACCTACATTAATTCAGAAATTTTGGGAAGGATGCATCTTTGTTTGTTTGTTTGGAAGAGAATTATTTTTTTTCAATTGTTTTATTTTTTATTTATTTTTACATTTCAACCACAGTTCTTCCTCCCACCCCTCCTTCTCACCTCACCCCCCATCCCATCCCATCCCAAATGGATGGGTAGTTTTTCTATTATCATCCATTTGTCTGAAAATGTCATGAGGTCATCAGTTTTACAGCTGAGTAGACTCCATTGTGTATATGTACCTTATCCATTCTTTGGTTGAGGGACATCTAGGTTGTTTCCAGGTTCTGGCTAATACAAGTAATGCTGCTGCAGACATTGTTGAGCAAATGCCCTTGTGGCGTGATTGAGCATTGGGGAGTATGCATAGTGAGGTACTCACTCTGCCTGTACCTGTTGCACTGACCACGCCCATTGGGTATGGGGGCAGGTGTGGATGTGACCTGGGGGGAACTAGGTCTGGGGCAGGGTCCAGAGCTCTCTCTTGCTTGCAGGATTGAGATAGAGAGCATTTGGAGGCATCCTTGGGACAGGATCCCAAGGCATCCATCTGTCTCTGTTGTAAGTTATTTCTCCCTGAATAAACATCTATTCAGCCTACCTGTTCTTCCTTATTATTCCATGATAAGTATGCATCTTACACAGGCCTACATGTGCAATTTATCCATTAAGGAGTCTGGTACATCTCCTTCTCAGGGACTTGCAATCCCTCCCCCCCCCCCCCCCCGCGGTTTACTTTGCTTTACTAGGAGCGAATTCCTTGGTTCTACAATGATGAAGCATTACACTTCCATATTCTGAACATCCACGACATTTAAACATTATTGGGCTCCTATTCAGTGATTTTAGTTGGGCACAGATGCCCTAACAATGGTGTACATTCCTCATTCTTCACACACTTTTGAGAATGAATCCTCAAGTTGTGTCTCTTCCTCTGCTTACGCCAAAACACCCATCGCATAATGCAGCAGCTTCCTCCCCTTAGTTTTCAAACCAAGGCACCCGAACTGTGTTGAGGATATCAGTACTCTCAGTGAGACAAGACAGAAACCAATCCTGGAGCAGCACTCCAAAGATGTGGGAGTTTAATGGCACATTTCACTCTTTAATGCTCTGCAGCAGAGAGGCTTGATTAGAGAGCTGGGCATCCTCACAGGGTCTCACACCTGCTGAGGGAAGGAAAATGACACTGTTCCTCTTCCCCACTCAAGAATTCTTATCCCTGAGCTTGCTTGGGATGCTGTCACCTTTTAACTGAATTTTAAATATTCCATAGTGATGATTCTTTCCATATATTATTGCTAAATTATTGTTTCAGTAGTGAGCAAGTGTTGGGCTTTAGGTTGAACTGTCTTTCTTACACAAGTCTTTCCACAATGCTTTGACTTTTTTCAGTTAACTTTATTTGCTCATGTTTTCTAAAATAACTTTGGCTGGTAGAGTAAGGTAAAATGAAAAAAAAAATCTTTGAGTTGACAGGTGAAGCTTGACTTTCAAAGTTCCATTATGCCCAAAGTGGCTGCCTCATTTTAATCTCAACCGTAAAAAGGTATGATTGCGTTCCTTTCACATATAATATGCTTCCTCCTAGCAACATATCAAAAGTCGATTTCTAAATTAAAATTCCTCCCCAACTTTGTTAAATAGCCTATATTTATGTAGATACACGTGAACATTTGAAACGATAAACAGAAATTATGAGGAAAGCACTAAGAAGTTACTACTATTTCTGCTTTTAGTTCATACCAAAGTTCAGTTATATTCAGGTAGAAGATCTTGTTGTCAAGTGTTTAGGAGCTGGCATTCACCACTTATTTTCATAAATCCAGACATATCAGGTTGTCTGGGTGTTGGTGGGGATGATTTAGCTGGAGGTCTCAGTCCATAACTCAGAGTAGAGCATTGCACCTGTCAGCACTGTTGTAACTTTTATATGAAGATAGCATTGCTTCTAGTGGCAGCTATAACGGGGTGAAAAATGTGGAAAGATATACATGTTAAATTAGGTAAGCTAGCAATAGCAGGAGTAATGATGCTTGTGACAGGTTCCTCAACTCTGCTGGAATATCTGCAATCGCAGAACATTAAGAGTGCATCTCGAAAGAAAGAATTAAACTCTTCGCACTGTAAGAAATTGTACAACATTCTATTAAAAAAGACACAGTTGTTAAAGGCAGTAATTGAATACAAAGCTTAAAGGCACAGACTTCAAATACAGCCTAACTTTCAGACAGCCCACAGTGTATTCATTTAAAAAAAAAAAGATTTATTTATTTTATTTATACAGTGTATGACTGTTTTGTTTGCATGTACTGTGTATGTGCCTGGTGGAGAGGCCAGAAGAGGGCACTGGATCCCCTGATATTGGAGTTACAGATGGTTGTGAGTCCATGTGGGAGCTGGAAACTGAACTTGGGTCCTCCGGAAGAGCTCACATGCTCTTAACCACTGAGCCATTTCTCTCCCCTCCCCTTCACCATCTATTCTTGTATACCTGTATAAAACGCATGCCTATATAACAAATGAGAGATGTTGTAGCTTTTTTGTGTGTGAAGAAGCATTTTAAGAATACTCGAGAGTCTTTAAAAAGTAAATCCACTCTATTTATGAGGAATAAATGAGATTAATAGCAAGATAAATGAAAATTATTTTTTTCTTGAATGAGAAAAGTAAATAATGAAGAAATAGTGTGAAATAGTACCTACCTTGACAGAGAACAGAGAAGTAGGGAATTAATACTTATTTTGAATATTTACTTTACACTGATGGGGTCTCTACCTGCATCTTGCAATCTTTTATTTATACTTGCCTGCAGTCATTCATGAAGTTTTTGAATCTGTGAAATTCTCACCTGGGAGCTTGGGACTCATGCAGTTGTAATTAAGATCAGGCATCAATTTGAAGGAGTACTTTTTTATGATAATATATTTTTAATTTAAATTCGAAACAACATTGTTTTACATGTCAATGCCAGTTCCCTCACCCTCCCCTCCTTCCCTGTCCTCTCACCCCCATCCCATCCCCTTTTTGCTCTCCAGGGAGGGTGAGGCCTTCCATGGGGGATCTTGAAGGAGTATTTTCAACCCCATTCTTTATGTTAAGTCCCCCATACCAGCCTTGCAAGTCCTTGGAAATATCTACATTGCTTGCAGTATTGGCTAGACGCAACTTGCAACTTCTTTTAGAGGTTTGTCTGTGCATGTGGAGAGAAATGGGAGGATTTTTGTTGTTGTTGTTCATCTTGTTTTATTTTTGCTATTTTTTGTTTTTATTAGCACAATATGGTGTAGAAGTTTTGTTGCCTTGTTCTGGAAGGCAGCAGGCTTCTAAATTTCTTCCTAATCCCCACCATTACTGCCTTCTGATTGCATCCTTAATGATGTTCCAGAATTTTTTTCTTTCATGTGGGAAAATATACGTCATTGTTTAGCGGCTTCAACAGTTCCCTGTAGTCTATGTTTAATTACTTTCTTTCTTCTTTTTTCCCTGCAGATATAGACCTTTGAAACCTGAAGGTCTCAACCTTCCCTGCACTGCTGAGTTTCATTCATACCTCTGGTTAGGCAAAACACATTTATTATTTTCTTTTACTTCCCAGAGTTAAACCACCCCAATTGAAATAATAACCAATAATTTTGTAGGACTTGTCTCCCAGGTACTGTTTTAGACGTTTTATAAGATAAAATAATTACTGTTGTTACAATTTTATAGGCGATTAAAATGAGGCACAGATGAGACGGAAGCCAGCACAGCATCACAAGACTTAATTCATCAGTCAAAATGTTGAAATGTCTAGGAAACAGGCTGCGAATCCAAGAACAACCAGCAACATTAACAACAAATCTTTACCGCTTTAGGAATACACCTTCACCTTCTCAAAGCAACATTTTTATTTTTCAGCATTTTCCATTGATTTTCTAGAACCCACAAAGATACAACTTACTTAACCAGGTATCTCAGAAAGTTAGTAAACAACAAAATCAAAATCCAAAACAGCAGCAACGACAACAACAAAAGAAGGCCAAGTGTTGTTCACATACACTTACAAAGAAACCTTACACAAGAGAAAATGCTGACCGAGGAGACAGTGTTTCTGAGGACCAACAGAAAGCAGTTCACAGCTTCTAATATTTGGAGAGGGGAAGAAAGGGATTTGTGAAGCCAGGGTATTCATCCTTGGGTGGAGGTAGAAAGCACAATTCACCATGGAGAAATAGCTACCTCTACAGCCATCCCTGATGGCAGGGACTGGGAGTGACTTGCTTTGCATTTTTCAGTTCAGATCTTTCTCTGGGAAGGTCAAACTGGAAGCCAGCTAACCTGTCTTGCGTTCCACCATGACTACCTACACAAGACTGCAGGCCCCTTGGCTCTTACATTTTCCTCCCCAATCCTACAATTACATTTGTGTAACTCTGCAAGCATTGTTTTCTCATAAAACCAGCTATGATTATAATCAATTAAGGAGACCAGCACTAAGTGGTACACAGAGTGTACCATGTGAATTTGCCTGGAATCACTGAGGCAGGTCTCTACTTTCTTTCAGAGACCAGACTCCATCTTGGATTTGTCTATCATGACTTTTTTCTGTATCAAACTAGTGTTTGCTGTAGCTCCTAACATGTAGTGGGAAACATATAACTTAAAAAGAAAATCCAACAACACAGAATTATTAAAGTTCATTTAGATAAATTTGAAGCAAATGTTATAATGTAAATCTAGAAATGTCACCTTAACTTAAGGGATTTTCATTTGTATGCTAGAGGACCACTGGATTTTAAGTATGAATATGCAGATTGCATTTGCCTTTATAGAGAGGCCAGGTGACTGGAAAAAAAATGTAAGAAATTATTAGGTTATTGCTTTCCTCCAGAAAGACGAAAGAAAATGTAATAATGGCTTAAGTGGGAGTGGTATATTGAGATAAATGTATGAGTTTATACAACAATAATGACAATTCCTTTTTGCACTTACAAAATCAAATTTAGATCATATGATTGAGTTGCCCACACTTTTCTGTATCATATGAGATGGTGACTCTTTGATTGTCCCCTCTTTGATTGTCAGGGAAGTTGTCATAATTTTCAAGATCCAATTATGCCAGAAGGCACTATTATAACTTATTTATTCTGAAATTTAAAATTAAATATAAAACCCTCTCAGCCCTTGGGATTTTGCAATTTGGAACAAGAAAATAAAATCACATTCAATTTTCTTTTAAATTTTCAATAATTTGATATTGATATTTATCTGGTTTTGATGTCCAAACCAGTTGGAGCCTTTGGTAGATTAACTCTCACAAAACTTGGCCTTTATTTGTCTATTATATCACAAAGCCATGGTCACTTTTTTGCATTTTCTTTTTTCAAGGCATATTTACTCATTAGACATCAAGTTGTTTATTTGTAAAAGTCAGAACCCGAAAACTGGAAACAACCTAGATACCTCTCAACTGAAGAAAGAATAAGGAAAATGTGGTACATTTATATAACAGAGTATTACTCAGCTGTAAAAATCAATGACCTCACAAAATTTTCAGGCAAATGGATGGAACTAGAAAAATCCATCCTGAGTGAAGTAACCCAGACCCAGAGAGCCAAACATGGGATGCACTAACTCGTAAGTGGATATTAGGAGTAAAGTACAGGATAAACAACCTACAATCCACAGCCCCCAAGAGACTAGATAACAAAGAGAGCCCAAAGAGTGATGCATGAATTTCCCTGGGAAGGGGGCATAGAAGAGATCACCTGGGTAAACTGGATATGGGTGTGGTGGGATGGGGGATGGAAACTTGAGAGAGTAAGCTGAGTGTTCTGGATTGGGGAGGCAGGTTAGGGGTGGGACTGAGTAACAAAAGCCACTTATTGATGGGAAGGTCATTTGTGAGTTAGGGAGAAACCTGATGCCAGGGAAACTTCTGAGAATTCACAAGGATGACCCCAGATAAGACTCCTAGCAATAGTGGAGATGGTACCTGACTTGCCTTATCCTGTAAGCAGATTGGTGACTACCTAGTTGTCATCAGAGAGCATTTACCCAGTAACTGATGGAAGCAGATGCAGATATCAACAGCCAATCACTGGGCCAAGCTCCAGGATTCCTCATGAAGAAAGGGAGGCAGATTTTTATGAGCATATGGTGATGGTGGTGGCGGCGGCGGTGGTGGTGGTCAAAGTCTTGATAGAGGAACCCACAGAGACAGCTGACTTGAGCTGATGGGAACACATAGCCTCTGGACCTACAGTTAGGGAGCCTGCATGGGATCTACCTAGGCCCTCTGCCTGTGTGAGACAGTTGTGTAGCTTGGTCTGTTTGTAAGGTTCCTAGCAGTGAGATCAGGGCCCATCCCTGGCACTTAGCTGGCTTTTAGGAACTCATTCCCCATGTTGTATTACCTTGCCCAGCCTTGACGCAGCAGGAAGGAGCTTGGTCCTACCTCAACCTGTTGTGCCATGCTTTGTTTAAGCACATGGGTGTCCTTAATGGAGAAGTGGATGGGGAAGGAGGTAGATAAGAGTAGGGGGAGGGAATGGGAGGAGAGGAGGGATGGGAAACTGTGATCAGTATGTAAAATAAATGAAAAAAATGTTAACAAAATAAAAACAATACATGTATTTATCATTTTAAATGGGGGAAAATTTTTCTATAGGAGACAGTCTCCTGAGGTGGCTGACATCATGGGCTGTGGCACTAGACTCCTGTTCACAGAAAGCTGTTAAATTCAGATTAGCCTCCTAAGCCTGCTAAGCTCCCCATGCTCTCTTCACCTCATCTTCCCAAGCTGTAAATTGCAGAGAATGATTTAAGACATAAAGAAACTTCCCAGAAGGTTGAATAGAGAAAAGAAAGATGGGTATTTTATTGGAAGTTAAATGCGTATATAAATTTAATTTAAAAATGAACATACAGAATAGAAAAGCTGTTTTCTAGAACTGAAGATTTACATCTGTGATTCTAGGGTGTATAGGAAAGCAGGCTGAGGGCCTTTTTCTGTCCTGTGCTGGTTCCCCAGCTTTCAGTTTGGGGGGGGGCTGGGCAATCTATGCGGACTCTGGCAGTGGAACCAGTATTTATCCCTGTTATGAGTAGGTTTTTCCCCCTGCCACTGGTCTGGTCCCGCCACCATGCCAGCCCCCAATAACACGCAGAGACTCTGTATTTGATACAATGCTGTTGGCCAGTTACTATTTTTGTTTATGGGCTAGTTCTGTCTTAATAATTAACCCATTTCTACTAATTTAAGTATTTCCACGTGGCTCATCTTACCGGCCAGAGTGGCACTGGTGTCCTACCTCTCCGGGCTCTACATGTTGACTCCTCCTTACTACTTCCTCTTTCCTCCTAGTCTCCTAGCCACGCCTATCTTGTTTTCCCATTGGCCAACAGGGCTTTATTCATTAACATATTTACAGAATAACATCTCCCATCATATCCCTAGTGCAGGAATGGGCTTTAGGAGCCCATTCACTGGGATGGATACTCTCTCAGCTTAGATACACAGGGGAGGGCGCTGGTCCTGCCCAAATGATGTGACAGACTTTGATGACCCCCCATTGGAGGCCTTACCCTCCCTGGAGTGGAGGAGTGGATGGGGGGTGGAATGGGGTGGTTAGTGGGAGGAATGAGACAACAGGAGGGAGAGGGAACTAGGATTGGTATGTAAAATAGAATTGTTTTAAATATAAATAAAAATTAATGTAAAAAAACTGAAAATAAAAAATATAATTTTTTTTAAAAGAAAGCAGGCTGAGCAAGCCATAGAGAATAAGTAGGCAGCAATCCCTCATGCTTCTGCTTCAATTCCTGCCTCCAGTTTCCCATCCCCCTGACTTCTTTAGATGACAGAATATAAGCTGAAAGATAAAATAATTCATTCCCAGGTTCCTTCATGGTCATGGCCTTTATCATAGTGATAGAAAACAAGCTGGGACATAATATCTATGGCTTGTCTCCTTTATTCTGGTAATATATAGTAAATTAATTAATAACCTGCTAATTGGTTCACTTAAATTTTGATACTCAGATAAATATCACTTGTACATGGTACATTTTTCCTTTATTTATTGCTAGATTCAGTTCTGCTAATTGTGTGTGTGTGTGTGTGTGTGTGTGTGTGTGTGTATGAGTTTTTATATTTATCTGTCCCCTAAACAAGGCTTTGTTTACTAATCTATTGTTGGTCTGCCATCTATCATCTGTAACTGTCTATAATATGTTTATCTAGATATTATCTTTCATCCATCATCTCTATTGTCTATCCATCCATAGTGCATACATACATACATACATACATACATACATACATACATACACATATAGTTTCAGTGGGTTCTCCCTTTATGGAGATGACTGATTAACACAGTGAGCGCTGCAGCTCTCATGAAGTTTTCAGCCTTTGCTTTCTACTTAATCAGGTGGTATTTTCCCCATATGATAATCTATGAAGAACACATTTTTAACTATTACAAATTCATCAAGACAAACATGGAGCTGTCGAAGTCTGTAGTTTGAATATTTTTCAGACACATCTTTAGCATGAAAAAAAAGCACAAAAAAAGCCTCATAAAATTTGGAGTCTTCATGAAGAGATCCTCTGTCTTATTTACCCCTTTCTCTCATTAGAAGGTAACCTACTTTTGTGTTTCTTTTTTCTCCTTCCTCTCTGCTCCCTTTTTAAGGGACCTTTCAGAGATTGGTAATAACTTTTAAGTATTATAACACAACTAATTACTGATAAAGCAATTTCAAAAATAATATTCTTTTTAATATTGTGCAGACTTATTTAAGATGATAAAACAGATTTACACCTGGTCTCTAAGTCAGTCCAATCTTTTAATGCTATTATTCTGCTGATAGTATCATTTAGGAGCATGGCACTGACATCTTCCTAGCATCTGGCAAGGGCCTTCTGGCCATACAGCATAAAGGGGGCCACACTCTGGCAGTCAGAGGAATTACGTCAAGTATAAATGACTCCCTTTTGCAAAAACATTAATATTACCACTTGGTTTCCCCTCATGACCTTATCTGATCTTAATTCTTTCCAAAGCCCTCACCTTCATAGTACAGGGACTTGGATATTATGCTTATAAAGGATGAATCTTAGGAATACACACTCAAAGTCTAATGCCTGCGTCTATATCGAAACACACGTACATATGAGTAAAATCAACAGGAAAGACATAGATGATATATTTGAAGACACACAATACATTTAATGAATTGAAAAAAAATATATTTCTCCAAAAATTTTGACACCTCTGATTGTGTAAGTGAATTCATTATTAGAGTGACAAGGGCTTACACATTGTTTACATGGGAGACATAAAGGAAAAGCTCTCAATGTCTCAATGTCTCTGTTCACATAAAATAAAGCATCCCTTGACCCTCTAATCATTTTTGGCTCTTGAATCATTTTGTCCCTCTCCTCTGTTTTTGAAAAAGAGTTAGTTCCTGGTAATCACTGTGCGTATTGCTGCATAGTAATAGAGTCTTGCTAAAGCTACAGTAGATACGGTGACTTACATTAGTATTTTATTCCACTAACAACTTTTAATTTTCTTCTTCTCTATATTTGACAATACAAAATAATTAGTGTTAATACATCATTTCACCCTAAATTATCTCTGCTATTCATCTCAGAAATGAAAGCATAGTAGAACTAACTTTGTGACTCATTCCCAAAATTTTTAATTAACTCAAAATTATAGCTATTTAATTTACAAACTTAGAATACTATTTTAGCCTTTCTGTATTACTTAGGTATAAGTAAAATATCAATCTTCAGTGGCCCTACATTCCTTAGGATGCAATTTTGTTCACTGTTGAGAACAATGACTGTGTGTATGGCCTTGTTTTGGGTTCTTACCTCCATTGTTCTCACTAATCAGGGACAATCACAGTGTTCACTGCTCTGTGAATTGAACACTTCATATTGGTTATGACATGTTCTTCCTACCCTAGAACTCATGAATTTTCTCCATAAAAAAATAAATTGTGTTTTACTTACTTAAATGGAGGATTTCAATTGCTATTAACATAATGGTATTTTGATGTCCTTTGTTGGGGAAGACAAGGCTTAAAATGAAATGGTGCATATTGAAGCAGGTCCACTTTGCAGAAGTGATTAGATCCAATGGCTTGTTCTTACTTCAAGCTCCTTTCTTATGCACACTAGATGGCCTTCAGACTTAAAGCTTCATTACATAGTGATAATTATCATCAAGCTGTTACTGAATATAAAACATCATTCAACACTATGTGACCATTAAGGCAGAAACTTTGGGTTGCTCTTACTGATTACAATCACAGTATAGACAGGCTGTAGTACTTTAGAAAGCTGAGACTTGCCATTGTGATGCCTTTCATATTATCCAGAATTTAGTTTTGTATATCAGGCCTTTTTCTTTGAAAGAAAAATGGGCAGTTTTAATGCACAAAAAAAGAAAGTGGCCTCAGTTTGAGTTTAAACTCTACCCAGTCTAGTGTAATTCTGAACTGAAATGACTTCCTCAGGCAACATTTATTTAACACTATAAAAGAAACATGAAAATTGGGTAACTATATACCTGATACAGTGTATAGGAACTACAGAATACACAGGCCATGGAACATCCCACCCAACAGGATCCCAGCATGCCCAGGTGGTAACTGCTCAGCAGAGAGCTGCTTTACATATCATAGCTACAGTCTGAGAAGAAATATTCCCCCTTAAAGAGAATTCTACACTTTCGGCCACAAAATTAGCTTCACAAAAGAAATAAACAGTAAGTTAGGTTTTTTTTTCTTGCTGGTCCATATCTGGTTCTGCAGCTCTTCAGATAGGGTAAATCTTGTACTCTCTTCTCATGCAGAAGTCCATTACAAACACAGTTTATAGCTTACTAGGTAGTAGAGATTTTTGCTGTCTAGAGTATCAAAATGGATACCCACCATTGTTGTATTTCATTAAACAACATGAGTCATAATTTAAAAATGAACAATAAAGAATAGTAACACATGCTATTAATGGAATGTTCACCAAAGAAAACAATATCCAAGATGCTCATGAAACAGAGGCACATTTGGATTAACTGTTTTCTTACACATTAGTGGTCAACATGTCCCAATGGTTGCTATTAAGAAGAAAAATGAATGAGATACTTAGATAGATGGTTAAACCTGATTCCAAGCAGCCTTCCTCTACCAACACAGAGTAGTATAGGGGCTGTACTCTTTTCTGTCCTCAGGCTAACGTTGGTGTCAACTAAACAAATGTGGCTTTAGTTCCAAGAAAGATGTGCCAGTGAAACATAATTTTGTCAACTGAAGCATTAGTTTTGAAATACATTATGTATTAAAATTTGCTTCATAGTTCGAAAAAGAGTGAAAGTTTGAGTAGCTGGTCAAGATCCTGCCTTGAAACCAGAGGTGGCTGCTGATGTAGCTTAGAAAGTCCAAGCATGCACAAGGACCTAAGGATTGTGTCAAAGTACACAGAAAAGGAAAACAACACCTCTTCCTTGTGATCTTGGATCCAAACACATTTCTTTCTTTGTGAAATTCACCTATAATCTCCTCAACTAATATACCTATAACTTCAACTATGAAATTAAGTACAGTGGCACATGTCTGAAATAACAGTATTCAGAAACCTTGGGTAGGAGGATCCAAGTTCCAGGTCAGCTTGAAATCTTCCTCAAATCAAACCAAACAAAATCAAACCAACAAAGCCAAACAAAAATCTTCAGATGGTGCTCTAAATAGTTCTTCATTAGACACTCCTGTACCTAAAGCTCAGGTCAGGAAATATGTTTTTCTCTATTATTTATATTTTTTCCATTTATTTTACACACAGATGGCAGTACTCCCCTCCCTGATTTCCATCTACCCCCTTCCCTAACCACTCCTACTCCACTCAGAAAGGGGCAAGCCTCCCATGGGCTTGAACAAAGCATGGCAGATCCAGCTGAGGCAGGACCTAGCTCCTCCCACTGCATTAAGACTGGGCAAGTTCAGCTAAGCACTGGAGACAGGCCCTGATCTCACTGCTAGGAGCCATAGAAGCCAAAATTACACAATGAAAAAAAATAAGGAAAAGCATCTTCAATAAATGACGTTGGGACAACTGGATGTTGGATGTGGAAGAATGCAGATAGATCCATATCTATAGTCCTGCATGAAACTGAAGTCCAAAGTGATCAAAGACCTCAACCTATACCTAGTTACACTGAGCCTGATAGGAGAGGAAGCCTATGGGAAGTGGCCTTGAATGTATTGGCACAGGAGACCACTTCATAAACATGACACTATTAGCACAGACACTGAGACCAACAACTAATAAATAGGATCTACTGAAACTGAAAAGCTTCTGTAAGGCAAAGGACATTGTGAATAAAACAAAATGGCAGCCTACAGAATGGGAAAAGATCTTCATCAACCTCACATTTGACAGAGGGCTGATATTAAAAATATACAAAGGACTCAAGAAACTAGACATCAAAATACCAAATAATGTAATTAAAAATGGGATACAGATATAAACAGAGAATTCTCAACAGAAGAATCTTGAATGGCTGTAATACACTTAAAAAATTGTTCAACATCCTTAGCTATCAAGGAAATGCAAATCCAAATAACTCTGAGATACCATTTTACACCTGTCAGAATGGCTAAGATCAAAAACATGGATGACAGCTTATGTTAGAGAGGAAGTGGAGTAAAGGGAACACTCCTTCACTGCTGGTGGGAGTGCAAACTTGTATAGCCATTGTATAGCCACAAACTTGTATAGTTTCTCAGAAAATTGGGAATCAATCTACTTCAAGACATAGCTATACCAATCTTGGGCATTTACCCAAAGAATGCTCAATCATACCACAAGGACACTTGCTCAACGATATTCATAGTAGCATTACTTACAATAGCCAGAACCTGGAAAGGCTAAGTGAATATTATAGAAGAAGGGCTGGAAAGACTGTAAGAGACAGAGGATTGAGGAGTTTACTGTAAGAGAATGTCTCCTACTGTCAGAATCTGCACCCATAAAATCTCAACAACATGACTGTAAATATGTTTCTCTTCTTGATTAATGAATAAAGTACCATTGTCAAATAGAAAAATAAAACCAAGGTAGGCAGGACTAGGAGACAAGGAGGATCTGGAAGATGTAGTAGGAGATCAAAATGTAGGATCAAGAGGAGTAAAAGGCCCAGAACTGATGGAAGATGTCTTTCTGTAAATATGTTTCTCATACTGGTTAATGAATAAAGCACTGTGGCTAATGGGAAAGCAAGATAGGTGGGGCTAGGAGACAAGGAGGAAAGAGGAAGTAGTAAGGAGGAGTCAACATGGAGAGCCTGGAGAAGTAGGACGCCAGTGCCGCTCTGGCCGGTAAGATGAGCCACGTGGAAATACTTAGATAAGTAGAAATGGGTTAATCATTAAGACAGAGCTAGCCGATAAACAATAATAGTAACTGGCCAACAGCATTGTATCAAATACAGAGTCTCAGCATATTATTGGGGGCTGGCATGGCGACGGGACCAGACCGGCGACGGGACCAGACCGGCGGCGGGTGGGCTGGCAGAAAACATACATGCTACAGTTGGCACCCAATGTGGGTCACGAACCCACGACCCTGAGATTAAGAGTCTCATGCTCTACCGACTGAGCTAGCCGGGGACCGGCGGCGGGGAAAAACGTCTCATAACACAGATCCTTTTTCCGGTAAGCCAAGACCACGTGGAAATACTTAGATTGATAGAAATGGGTTAATATTTAAGACAGAGCTAGTGAATCGGAAACACTAGTAACAGACCAACAGCTGTATATCTTCTACAGCATCTCTGTGATTTATTTGGGGCTGATGTGGTTCTGGGACTAGGCTGGCAGGAAAACTGCCCAATTAATATATTTTAAAAATACGTTGACTTCAAAATATAAGTCCAAGGACAGGTTACTGGGGAAAAGGATTTCTATTTTTGTTTTCACAGAAAATAAAAAGCCGTGGATTCCTTCCAGACTAACATGGTTTGATCAAACGAGACCCCATAAAACAGCATACCAAGTGATCCAACATTCAAAATAGCTGGGACAAGGCACTTTACAGACCACTACAGCCAGGATTTCTGCATCTTCTTAGAATCCCTGTGACAGCACCCCTTACCAGCATGAAGCAGTTTGGAAAGAGCGACTGCACAAATTCCCAAATGTTGTTTATAAATGTTTGTTTTCATTTATATGGAGTTGGTTATAAATGGTTAATAAGCACAACCAACCTCTTTTTATAGGTAAAAAGAGGATTATGGTGTGGCTATGAATACTTTGTTTTGGAATAGATTTTCATTTATTGATACAAATTTAAGGTCAATTTTGTGATATGTATATTTCTTTTCTTGTTTAGGTATTTGTGTTTATATAGCTCACTTAGAAATGTAATGTATAATTTAGTACAGATTATAGATAGTTATCTATAATAGTCAAAACTTATGTTAGGTTTTCTAGATATTCGGAGATATATTTCAAATGGATAGGCATTCTTCAAACCTATCTAATACAGTATCTCTGTATGTTATTTTGGGCTGACGAAGCTCTGGGATCAGGCTGGCAGGAAAACTGCTCCTAACAACTAAGGAATGCTGATATGAGAGAAACAGCATTCTCTGGGAAAGACAAACCAACTGGTTATCCAATGCCAAATGGTTAGCCCTGAAAACATACATACAAGTAACACTTTACAGATTGAACAAGTTATATTTAGAAAATATATATGCATTTACATACATGCATGTAACAACAATTAGTAAAAAGTAAGAGGCCAAGAATCTGAGAGAGAACCAGAAAGGATATATGGGAGGTTTGAGGAAGGATAGTGAAGGCAGAAATGATGTAATTATAATTTCAAAAATTAAAAATGGAAAAAATTTATCCTCTGACCTTCTTATCTTAGGGTACTACAAGATTGTGTGAAGTTGGAAGATTTTTATAATAAATCAGGGCTAAAAATCAGTTTTGTTTTGTCAAGTTTCTCTGCTGTTTAAAAGCATTCTTTATCTTTTAGAAAATCACCATTTGAAATATATAAATTATTCTATTTAATAAGTAAAAATAATTACGATGTAAATTTTCAGTGTCAGTGAGACAGATTATACAGGTAAAGAGATTATTGAAGAGTTTTTATGGAAATCAAAATCTATTCACTTTGATATAAAATGAAAAAAGGAAAACAAAATTAGCATGTATTGTATCATCTCCCTGAGAAGTACTATGTCTAATACATTAAATGAATCATTTCAATTACTTAAAAAGACTACTATTTCCAGAAATATAAGTTAAAAAGTAAAACTGCGAGTCAGTATTCTGCCTAACAAGCCTCATATTTGACAATAAAAAAAAATGTCATAAGAAACAAGACTTCTATCAACCCTGAATTGCTGCTTTCTCCTGCCTACGGAATGTGCAGCTATTTACACAGAAATAGTTCAACAACTATAATGTTATTCTTCTTTAAGTTTGAAAATATGAACAGCAGAGACAATCAAAGAACAGCTAAAAATAGGATTAAACACATTTCTTTAGTAGCTCAAAATCTTTCTCAACAAATTAAACAACATCCATCAATAAGAATCACAGCAAAGTCAAAACCTGCCTGGCTTCAGATGTTCCATCATACATAAATGATCACAGAGAAAAGAAAGAGGAAAAGGAGGTAATAAATGAAGACATAGATGGAAAGACAAAAGCAGGGAAGAGAGAATGTTCTCCCAGTTAATATGAAGTCATCGTTAACCTTTATATCTTAGAACAAGACAAGGGATATACGAGACAAGATGAGAGTCTAATTTTACTCATAAACATAATTGAAATATCATGAATAAAATATTAGCAAACTAAATTCAGTCAGGTATAAATATTTATGTCTTTCATAATCAATATAAGTTTATTCCAGGAATGCATGGTTAGTTTAACTTTAGGCTGCCTATTATTATAATTTCTCCAATGAATATATTAAAAGAGAAAAACAGTATTGCATTTCAATGTATTCAAAAATATTTTCAGTAAACAATAACTTTGACACTTTCGTTCACAACATGCTGAAAATACCTGGGTTTCTTTAGTCTTATATATTAGCTGCTTTTCTTGTGGAGCACAAAAATTTTTGATAAAGTAACTGAAGATCGAAAGGACTTATTTTGTCTTAAAGGTCAGAAGAAAACAGTTCATCACGGCAGAAAAGGCAGGAAGGATGGAACATCTTGTCCCAGGATGCCATGCAGACAGCATAGAGAAAATAAATAATTTGTGCCCAGCTGGCTTTTCCTCTTTCCTTTTACATTCAGCCCAGGAGCCCTGCCTATGGAATGGAGCCTCAACCGTTGAGATTATGTCTTCACACTCAGTTAAACCTCTCTGAAAACATCCTTCCGAACTCACCTACAATTATGTCTCACTAATGTCATGCATGTCTCTTAACACAGTGGAAATGTCTACCTACATCTTTCAGCAAAATCATGATTTTTTTTGGTGGACATTAAAAGAACTACTTTTACTGTCATAGCAAAACCAGATCAATCTACTAACAATTTAGATACTTAGAAGGAAAGGGACTATTAAAAAGATAAATAATGATCACAGACATCTTTAGAGATGTCTTTAGAGAATGACCTCCACTCTTTTTTTTTACTTTCTAAATACATTATAAATAATTTATCTGAAGGGTGTGTGTGTGTGTGTGTGTGTGTGTGTGTGTAAAAACCTTTCCATACTTAGCAATTCTATTTTATTTACTTATTGTTGAGGAAAACACACTCTAAAATTTAGCCAGGCTTTGTATTCTACCTTCATCCCTAGAGAATGTCTAATAGAAGAAACTGTGCCACATACAGTAAACAAAATATATTCAAATGTTTTTAAAATGCACAGAAGTAAACAGTCATGTGGCTGCCTGACCTGAGGACAGTCTTCCTTCATAACCAGTGTCATGGTATTATGAATTGCCAAAATGGAGGAGGTGCAACATTCATTCCTTTACAAGGACATTCAACACATGTCAAACTAAACATGCCAACTATTCTGTTATCCACTTACAATTTTAAAAGATGGAACATTCCTACATTTCAACAGAATATGTCTTCATCTATTAGTAGTATCTACGTGGTTTGGGGGTAAAATCTGACAACCCTTTCTGCTCTTCTTCACATATTTAGCAATGCCCTTTGTATTATGTAATTTGGTTCATGCAGAAATATGAACACAGTTTTAAAACAAAGACAAGTGACTTGGTGTGCCTTTCACTCTATCTTTATGTTGGTTTCCATGTACTAGACAAATATTGCTGACCCGGCATAGTCACTGTCAACTTTTTGTTTTCTATGAAGAACCATTTCCCTTGTGTTCCAAATTACCAGATCTTTAAAATTCCAGACACAGGATATATTCACATTAAAATGTAGCCTATAAAATAATTTAACACAAATCCAATTAATTATATAAAATAAGCATGAACTAATAAGTTTTTATAAAATAAGCATGTTTCATGAACAAATAATCAAAACTCATACTCCAAGTGCATTTCATCAAAAAATGCAAGGTTGCTTTGCTCTTTCTGATATCATTCATGCTTTCACATTTAATTTATACTGTTTTAATTTTATCTGTATTCTACCTCAGGTTCCTATGGTGATTGTTTTGCCCTGTTAAATTCAGTGCAACAAAACATTTAGACGTAATTGGAAATATTAATATAGTTTAAAAATCATTCTTTTTATCTTTGTCTTTTAGCAATTAAGGATTAATTCATCAAACTTAAAGCTCATACACTTGGAACAATATTTCTTGTTTGCATATATAATATTTGCTTCATTCTGAAGTTGTATCACCTGAACTATGGACGCAATGCTGCTATGATTATCCTCAAACTTAAAAACATATGAGACATTCTCAGAGTCTGAGGTAGAGTGACTGCACCATGTCATGTTCAAATGACCTTAAGAAGATTTAAATCTCTCTGAGCCACAAATTCCAACTATAAGCTGTTTATAAGGGTCAAAGTCAATATAAAATGAAAGGGATTAAAAGTAAGGCAGAAATGAGCCTGCAAACAGGATGGAAAATGAAGTCAGGTCTTAAGATACTATCTAAATAGCAGAATATAATATAAAACTATACAGACATGGGTCATCTAACTTTGAAAGTATAGTTAATCCATAAATGTGATTTCTCTTATAACAAAAACCCAGGTATTAGCATATAATATGCAATGATACTAGTTACACCTGAAATGTAAAGGAAATGGGTGAGTTCACTTATTTACAAACATTTTCTAGCACATGAAACTAACTTATTTTTCTATAAAAAAGGAATGTGGTCACCATAATATGTCAATTTTAAGTTGTATGTTGCATTATGGAAACTATATTTACAGAATTATGCTAATTGGATATTATCTAATAAACAAAACTTTAAAACTCGTTTCAAAATACAAGTATTAAATGCTTTCATTTAATTAAAAAATTAGAGAGAAGAAAAAAAAGATAATTTACTTCTTGACTATTACTCCCTTAAAATAGTTTTTTATTTATTAGTTTTATCTGTATAAACAGCTTATATTGATGAACAAGATAACACATTTCTTGTTGGCATGGAGATGATAGCTTGGGAGAGAGGAAGGCCCTTACTCATTCACTGATACACCTTCTCAACAAGAAGATAGGCATCAAATGCTCAGAGATAGGAACACCCAACACAAGCCACACAAAAGCAATGACTTAAATAGTAGAGCTCAAAGAAAGGGAAAATTGATATAAAAAAGTTTTCTGGAGTATAAAATCAAAAAGGTGGGATTTATGTGACAAATTATATATAAATCATTAACCAAAAGTACATGAATTAAGAGTGAGTGGTGTAAAAAATTAAAATTGTATATGAGGAAGCTTATCACTGAGTTGATTCTAAATTCAACAACTATTGATAACTGTCTGTCATTCTAGGCAGCCTGCTGCTGTGAGACTAGTGTCTAGCCACAGATCATCTCTGTTGTGTGAGAGCTACAAAAAGTGTCTCAGGAGGAATGGCTTTTTGAGACTGTCACTGGCATGGAAGAGACATTGTTCTATCACAAAATCCACAGAGAACACATTAGATAACCTAAAGTTTAAAATGTCACATAATAAAAGGAGGCTCTTCCAAGGGGGAACAAAAAAGTCTGGTAAGACATGATAAAGGTTTTCAATTTTGACATAGGGTTAATGTTAGGCTTTGGGGATATCTGAGGAGGATACAGACATGATCAGATTTAAAATTAAGATGGATGTTCAATAGGGAGAGGGATGAGCCACTGGACAAGCTGGCTGGAGCTTGAGCAGGAAGATGGAGTGTGGTAAGATCCTACGACAGGAGTCAAGTCAGGGCTTCGGGGGAAGAGTCGAGCAGCAGAATGAACTATGTCCCTTATTTCAGTCAGGAGAACTTTAACATGAGGGCCACCAGACATCAGCCCAGCCTTAAAAACAAGCGTTTTGGACACTGTCTCAGACCTCAGTGTTACAAGCAGGTTTTCCCACCGGCCATGGTTCCACAGCCGTGCCAGCCCCAAATAACACACAGAGACGCTATATTAGATATAATGCTGTTGGCCAGTTGCTAGTGTTTCTTATTGGCTAGCTCTGTCATAAATATTAACCCATTTCTATTAATCTAAGTATTTCCACATGGTCTTATCTTACCAGAGAGATGATCTGGAGGTGTGCTCTCTTGGTCCTACGTGTTGAATCTCTTCTTACTACCTCCCCCAATCCTCCTTGTCTCTTATAGTCCCACCTATCTTGCTTTCCTATTGGCCAACAGTGCTTTATTCATTAACCAATAAGAGAAACATGTTTACAGAATGACATCTCCCATCACCTCAGAGTACAATTGAAGGGTAAAAAAGAGGAGTTATTGTGGTAGAATGTGGATGCATTGATTGCCCTGGGTGGTAGGCATATCCCATCATCACCCTGGTATGTGAATCATTAAAACAACATCAACTTTGTAGCTACAAGTCAGAGCTTGTATAAAGTGAGAAAGGTTGTGTTTCCTTGGCCAAAATCTAAGGACAATCAACAACTGAGAGTGTGGTGATATATTATTTATGATTTATTAAAGCTTTCCTGAGGGTACAGAAAGCAAAGATAGCCACAAGCCATAGAGCCAGGCAATGGGGACATACACCTTAAATTCCAGCAGCCGTACTAACTAGCCACAGAGGCCTGGTGGTGGCGGCACACACCTTTAATCCCAGGACTCAAGAGACAAAGGCAGATAGAACTGTTAGTTCAGGCCACACTGAAATACATGAAATTGATCCAGCCCTAAAGAGGAACAACTCACACAAATCTCAGGTAGTGTAAGAGCTAGGGGCAGGCTGCTTTGATTCTCTGATCTTCAGCTTGAACCCCAATATTGGTCTCTTTTTTATTTTATTGTTTGTGTTAAGATTTGAGTGAAGACATCTATAAAGATCCAGGTCAGAATGAACAGTAAACAGTGTCAAGTAAATCTACAGGAAAAAGTATTTTGTGAAAGATACGGTCATTTTCATTGGTGGCCTATACAGTAGCAGCATCACCAGTGATGAGAGAAATCAGTATTACAGTGGATTAAAGCATACAGGAATTTTCAGCAAATGAAGGCAGTCTGTGAGATCAATTCTCTCAAAAAGGAATTGTTTTTAAAGTATATAACACAGAACCCAGGAAGGAAATATAACAAATTGAACTATATGTCTATCAGGAAGTTGAAAAGTAAATACAGTACTTAAATATTTATTAGAAAGTTCCTGTAAATACTATTAAGGACAAAATGACTATTAGAAAAAGAAACCATAAATGAGAGCTTAAGAAGTTGTTGACTCTCCTTAGTCACTAAAATGGTAAAAATAAAAAAGTCAATCTTTGATTAAACACAATAACTCATTAATTACAAAATAAAAATGGTCAGTAAAGCCATGTGTCACTTAGTGATAGATATGAACTTGAGTACTCTATCGTTGTAAAAACTTCTTAAGCATCAAATCTCCCTCTCAGAAATATGTTCTGGGATGGTGTTCTACTGAAACAGTGCATCAGTATGAACGCAGGCAATTCTTTTATAAGGATGTGCAGGCATCAGGGAAGAAGAAAGGTGTAGCAGATGTAGGAACGGCCACAGTCATATAAGCTTGCTTGTGATGGGAGACACTATTAAAGTTAAAGGTAGTTTCTCATTACTCACTAAATACCTAACAGGAGGCGCTTCAGGGATGGGGGGCTTACTTTAATTCACAGGTTCAGAATGGCCCATCATGAAAGGGAAGGTGTAGTGGGATATTCACTGTGTCTGCTTCTATGGCACTGACCACACCCATTGAGGGGTGGAGCCAGGGGCAGAAGTGACCTGTGGGGCTTGGTCTTGGAAGGAGGCAGAGAAAGCTCTCTTTTCTGGCGGGACACAGAGAGAGGAGCATCCAGTTTTAACTGCTGTGTTCATCTGTCTGTGTTGTGAATTGTTTCTCCATAATAAACATCTATTCGGCCTATTTATCCTGACCCTTATTAAACTGCAATAGGAAGGCAGGGTGGAGTGGACCGTCCCTGTAGATGTTTTGTGTGCAGTGGTGATTGGCTCACAGACCAGAAGCCTGAATCCTGATAGCCTAGTCTCCTAAGCCCAACTTCTGTTAGTTAAGTCCCAGAGAATGGGTGCATGGCGACAAAACAGTACAGTCTAAAGCAATAGCAAAGCTGTTACTTTTGTAGGTAGAGACAGGAAGGAAGGGGACAGTTGCACATGCTGGAATGTCTTCAGACTTGTTGTTTAGAAAAGGACACACCTCATATGGATCTTTCCTATATTCCCTAAAGTTGCAGAAGAATACTCTCAGCTACAGAGAACCGAAAAAGTTGAAATCCAGTTATACATGGAGGTAGATAAGAAATAGTGACCAAATAAAACAGGACCACAGAATCAATAGAAACTTTGAAAGTATCAATTCAAACTGTTCCAATCTATGGGTTACCTTCTTCCATTACCTGTCTATATAGGTATTCACAGGTCAACAATTGCAGAGAATAAATATAAAGGAATTGAAGGTATACTGGGGTTTTGGTAGTTAGGATGAGATACCAAAGAGTCCAAATTGGTTCAAAGTGGAAAGAAAAGGAGACTCTATAGGAAGAAAATGAACACTGATCATAAGACAAGGTCTTACTCGGTTTAGGAATAGGAAACAGGCAAGCTGGTTGTTGTAGAAAGATACACCTGAAGATTGAATACTTGAGCATAAAATACAAAACGTCCTTGCTTCAACATGATAAATTTCTTATAATAGTACTACTGTACTAAATTCTACCACTATGTCAAAGGTTCTGACTTTTCGCACACAGCCCTAAATAAATAAGTTCACTATCAACCATGACTTTTGAGGGGGGAGCAATACATTTTCTCTAAAAAGTAGACTTTGTGTTTTCAGAAGTGTTTAGAACAAATAATGCAATGTCTCATCACAAACAGACCCTTAAACTCCCACATTATTCATTGTTCCATCCCAGGAGAATATGTTTTCTATGGCTGGAGGATCTACATTGTTAAATAAATACCACTGAAGTTATACTGCAGCCATTATCTTTAAAAAAAATTATGCATTTTACCACGTAAAGCATAGTGGTATACACCTGGAATCCTACTGCTCAGGCAGCTGAGGCAAGAGCATCATAAGTTAAAGGACATAATAGTGAGACTGTTTTTCAAATAAACAAAAATAAAATCCATGGGTCTTGACAAGTCTATAATCACCTGCATTTACCATTACAGAGTGCTGGGGAGTGGTTTCTTTGCCCTAAGCATTCTTGGCTCCTCCTGTTCAAGCACCATCAGCCTTAATCTTTCTGGTGATCACTGATCTGTTTACTGTCTAACATTTGCCTTTTGTAGAAACCCACTGAGTTAGGATAATGTAGAATGTCGCTTCATTTTGACTCTTTCACTTAGGAATGTGCATCTAAATCTCTTCCATGTGTTCACTCAGCTGACAGCTCATTTATTTTCATTACTGCTCTATTCCTTCGATTGAATGCAAGAGTTTGTTTATCCATTCACCTACCGAAAGACATCCCAGTTGTGTCCAACTTTGAGCATTTATAAATAAAACGGGTATGAACACCTGTGGATCGGATCTCATATGCAAGCATGTGCTTAGCTTTGCCAAGCCCGCCACACTGTCTTGCACAATTTTTTTTTAAATCATTTTATGCCCCAGCTGTGAAGAGGCTTATCTCTGCAACCTTAGCAGCAGTGATGTTTTAGATTTTTACCGTTGTAATGGATATATATTCTCATCTCATTGTTTCTGCTAGAAGTTTCCTAACGGCACATAATGTAGAACATCTTTTCACATTCTCACTTAGTATATATGTAATTTATCTTTTTGATGAGGTATTTGATCATATTTCTGCCTGTTTTTTAAATCAGAACATTAATTTCCTATGGTTGAGCTTTAACATTTTTATATATTTCATCTAATCTTTTACCAGGTACTTGAATGTATTTATCCACAACCTGTGATATACCTTCATTCTCTTAATAATGCTGCTTGCAGAGCAGAAATGTCTTCATTTTAATGAAGGCTAGTGTATCAGGTATTATTTTTTATGGGTTGTCTTTAGTGTTGTATCTTAAGAGCCATCACCAAACTGAAATTCTTCTGAACAAACAGATAAGCAACAGCTGGGGACTCTTAAACAATGGAACACATAAAACAATGAACACAGACTTAAATTCAGGACTGAGGAAAAGAAGGTTAATATCTTTAGGGAGGCAGAGACAGCAGAGTTAAAGAGGAAGATCAAGGCAAGGAGACCAGAGAGTTAAGTACTGTGCCTAGCACTGGCAGTGTGCTAAGCATGCGTCTATGTTTGCACCTTTCAGTCCCAGTTCAATGTTATTGGGTGCTATGTTTGAACTGCAGTGAATAAGACAAGGTATTTATTGGCAAAAAGAAAAATAAATTTTATACTTATGTACTTATGGGTGAAGCTTTTCTTTTTAACATATAGTGTTCTGAAATTGATAAGGACACGAAAGCTCCAGCAGAAATAGCTTTTTTAAGTCTTCTGATTCTTAAAGGAGACACTTAAATTTACACTAGATTTTTTGATGGTCATGACAAAAATACTGAGACCAAATGTAAAGCACCAGCTCTTGGGACATACCAGTTCAGTTTGCCAAAGCAGTGAATTTATGCTGAGGAAAGTAGACATACTGGCACATAAAATTCCTGTATCTGTCAGCAGAACTCCATGCCTTTGGTGCTGGGATCACAGTGTCCATTTTCTTGAATTGGGTAGATTAACTTTGACAATACATCATTACAGTACCTCCAATTTTCTGAACATTATGAGGAAGGCATCTTTTGTTTTGGATACATTTGAAACACTAAAAGCCCCAAAGAACTGACTCAAGCCAGCTAAATGTTGATAAATTTAATTTTCCTTCAGAGATGATTTTCTAAGATTTTATCTGGGTGGTTGAAGCTGGATTTTCCACGAAGGAATGCCCGTTTCTAGTCCTGTGTACAAGAAGCAATTGACCTTCAACTGGGGCCAGAAGCCAGAGAAGAAAGAAATGTTCAGCGTGGTTCCCACATGGCGACAAACCTGGACTTCTCAGTTATAATAGTGAGAAGGGGCAGGGGTCAGAACTGAGCCTGCTGTCTCTCTGGTCAGCCATGTAGAATGAAATTGCAAGCTCTATAACCCACAAATATGTTCAGAAATTATCTTTGATTTTTCACTTGTAAAATCCAGTAATAGTGTGGTGTATTATATGCCATAGAAAATCATTAGGAAGTGCTTTCCTAAGCTTGGTAAATGTGTTTTTTGAGACCTTACCCTTCTTTAAAATCCTATTTTTAAAAAAAAAAAAAAAGCAAAGTTAACATCAAGATGATTTCAAATAGTTTCCTTAAATCTCTCCACTCTCAACTTAACCTCAGGTCATGGCTTTTAATAAGGGCCACCCATCAGTCCTAGGGAGTCCCACACATTTGGATATTCACGTATAAATTTTATCATCACTTGCCATTTGTTGAATATCTTTGAGTTGTTCTGGAGTGTATGCCAGGAACACCAGGGCTTAACTAATAGGTAAATTTTGGGTTCTTAGACACTGGATAATTGTTAACAAGACTAACTTGTGGGACATGGTCTTGAGTTAAAGGGAAGTCTATCTGAATACAAGGCCATTTGGAAACTGATTATAATGAGTGTACAAATCACACAAAGTTATGTCCTAAAATTAGGAATACGAGAGCAATGGGTTATAAACCACCCCATATGAAGCTCAGTCCTACAGAATTTTCCACCCACCACCTATTAATTCATCATCCAAAAGTGACTAAACGGTAACACTCACACAGAATATGAGTGATACTGGGACATTACATAGGTAGAATATAAGCAAGACAATGTTTCCTTTCCTGAGGGTAATAACCCACATTCAGGTTAAGACAAATAAGTAGATGGAACTGGAACTGTAACAAAACATTATAACTTCTGTGAAAGATTTTATATATAATGTTTAGGTATGGAAAAGCAGACTTAAAGATGCATTCCAGAGAGGGTCTTGCCTTACATCTTACATGCTGGAAGTTCAGGATTCTGTTCTCAGTTTCACCACAAAACCAAAACCACATGAACGAAAAGTCCAATAACCCAAAGGAATCTTGGGGACAGGTCCTGACTCAGGGAGACACTAAAGAATCAATGGCATCCAGCCAGGTGTGATTGGAAGGAGAGGCTGTAACTGCTAGAAGAAAAGGCAGAGGCACTGGAGAGTAAATGTAGCTGTATTGTAAGTTAAAACAAGATTGGTTGAATGCAGCATGGATTCAAGGATAGTACATTATAGCATATGAAATGACATATGCTATATGACATAGAAAGAGGCTCTAAAAACAATCCCAAATTGGTGTTGATTGTCAGCTCAAAACATCTAGAATGACCTAGGAAGAGAGTCTCAGTGAGGGATTATCAACATTAAGTTGGAACATGGTTGTGACCATTAGGGATTTCTCTCAATTGGATTAATTTAACTTGGAAGATACACTCTGCATGTGGGGAGCTCCATTTCATATGGTGGCCCCTGGACTGAATCAAGAGGAAAGAGAGAGGACGCTAAGCGTTAGCGAGCAAACACATTCACTATCTCTCTGCCTTTGATTGGGTGTGACTAGCTGCTTCAAATTCCCAATGCCTTGACTTCCCTAAAATGATGGTCTATAACTTTAAGCTATGAGCCAAAATAAACCCTCTGTGCTCTGCATTGCTTTGTAATGGTATTTTATGATAGCAACAGAAGGGAAGGTAGGACAGGCGGTAAAACAAGTGGGCACAAGGTGCCAGAACTGTGCAAGAGTTTGCACCCACAAGTAATGTGCAGAACACAACTGGATTATGAAAATGGAAGATGACAAGAAAATCAGGGGAATGGTCCAGGGTGTTTATCGTCGCAGTTACAGAGGAGGAAGATGAAATCTCAACACATAGAACAGTAGCAGCTAATGAAAGGGCATTGCCAATTTCCCTCTTTCAAAGACTGACGCTATTGCAGCCACTGCTACTAGACTAGTTAGAAACTGCAGTGCAGGCATATTTGTACAAATAAAATGATAGAACCTGACAAGGCAATTTACAAGCTAACACTCTAAAGTAGAAAAATAAGCCCTAAATTCTAGGAAAAAATATTGAGTGCAATTATGAGACAACTATATTTCAACCAGGAAATTTTCTAGTGAGGCTAAGATCTCCTGAAAGCTTCAGGCAAGAAATACAAATTCAGTCCTAGGAATTTGATGGATTCCGAGATTCCAAATAGTCTGAGTTACAGAATCTATGAGCACTGGTCAACAGTTATGGAAGGCCAAAGTGCAAGCATCTGATCTTGACTAATTGTGGTTCTATAAAGCAGGGTGAAAATATGGAATAAAAAGAGAAAACAGACAAGCTCACTTTGTTTTTTACTTGAATTTTGACTAGAGAGACCACTGGGTAACTTGTATCACTGTCATTTACATAAGACTTCACTTTTGAGGAGTGGATATGGGAATATGGAATCATGGGATATTTACATTACAAAATAATAATAATAAATACAGATAAAGCACGTATCTTCTTCATCACTGCTTGAACAAGACATTTTTTGTTCTCAACCTTCCCAATACTGCAACCCTTTGACACAGTTCCTCATGTGGTTGTTACCTCCAACCATGAAATTATTTTTGTTGCTACCTCATAACTGTAATTTTGCTACTGCTATGGATTATAATATAAATACCTGTGCTGTCTGATGGCCTTAGGCAACCCCTGTGGAAGAGTCATTTGACCACCCCACCCCCCAACAAAGAGGTCTCTCTCTACAGGTTGAGAAATGCTATTCTAGAGCAAAAGGTAAAATTTCGATCAGAATTCTTTTATACCCATAAAAGATATAGATCATTCAAGGGGTTCAAGTAGCTTCTCTCTCTGTGTGTGTGCATGCATAGGTCAATGCCTGGTGTGGCCCTTGATTGATTTCCAACTTATTTATTTATTTAATTTAAAATTTTTTTTTTTTGGAGACAAGATTTCATTAAGTGTGAACATAAGCCAGCCAGCCCCGAAGGATCTTCTTGTCTCTGTCTTCTCAACACAGGCATGTGCTCCGTAATGTTTTGTGGGCAATGAAGATCAGACTCAGGTTCTAATGCTTATGCGGTGTGTACTCTACTGACAGAGTCATGTCTCCTGAACTCAAAGAGAATATTTTTTTTTAAAAAAAAATGTGGAATATGTCTCCTGATATTTACCATGTTGTAAATATTTGCAATACTTATAATTATGAAAAAGTGATAGAATTGGTAAATACCCATTAGTCTATTTCAAAATAAGAAGTTATCACATGTTAACACATGTGACATTTTTTAACCCGAACAGTTATAAATTCAAAAGTAGTGAGGGCATTAGCTTACATTATATAAATTTCTTTTTGTGTGGTTTAACATAAGATAGCTATCTTTACATATCTGCTTCAGCATATAAAAATCCAAATAAATACCTGGGATATCAAAACATATAATTTTGAGCGAGGGTCTCACTGTGTATTTCAGGCAGAGCTATATTCTGTGACAGCTTCCTGAGTTCTGCGATTGCAGGTGCATGCCACCATGCCTGATCCAGAAAGTATCTCACCATGATTCAGAATATTCTTTAATAGTCTGTGAAAATCCTTTGCTTCTCCTCCAAGTATCTTTTCAGTATAGAGCCTAAAATCATACTAATGTATTTTTATATTCCATTATATGGAAATCTACACCATTATCTTACATTTTGAGTGCACTGTTTATTAATACTTAATTTCAAAGTATGATATAGTGGTCATTTGCCCAGAATTACTTGCTCAGTTTTATGAATCTTTCAGATATTGGACTATTTCATCAATAGTGCTATTAACATCAGCATTGTAATATCTTTACTGGAAAGCTTTCAAGCTCTTAGTGGTAAGTTTCCAATTGTTCTAATTTTTACTAGAAATCTAAAATTTTACAATTTGCCATAAATATAGTTAGTTATTGTCCTTAATGCAATTATCTCATTTAAGTTTTTCTAGGGTATATGCTCATTTATGCCACATAGTTAACTATGAATTGCAGGAACTTTATCCTATGGAAGCCAAATGGGATTGGGGTAGGAAGGATACATGGACCTCTTGAACCCAAACCATCACACAAGGATATTCCTTGGGATCAAATACTATACCTCTGTGTACAACACTACTCTTTTATTCCCAAATTCTATTTCCTTCTTCAAAAAAATCGAAAAACATTTTTATTCAAAGAACATAATTTGCTGATAATCAGTACTCAAAGAATAAAATTTGTTGATAATCAATCACAATATTCTACTTAAACTTAATGTTTTTCTCCTTCACTGCTGACATACTCAAGAGAAAAGGCAGCATTTTGTGTAAGCCAGTGACCGTATATAGAGCACGGGCAGCTTTAGTGGTGGGACACGTTTTTCCTTGTCTATGTGAAGACCATCGCAGTTTTACTGCTTTATTCTCATTGTACAGATGTCAGCTCACTGAAAATAGACACAAGTGTTCCAATAGGACCAAGAGAGCCAGCCTAGCTTAAAGGTCCAAGGACCAAGAGTTGGAGAACTGAAGAGGATGACTGGGGGTCACAGGTGAAGAAGGTGTGAATGTTGGTTATCAGCATTAACTGCATAAAATGAGTTTTATTTTTATTTCTATTCATATACATAATACCATTGACTCATATACACTCTCTTATTACTCTACCTGGGCCTCCTCACTCCTACTTATCCGATCCCTTTTCTCTTATACCCCCTTCCACATTTAAGAGTTACCTTCATTTATTTATGTTTTGTACGTTTATATGTTTTTACGAGTTTATTTGCAGCACATGTATATGTGTGTGCGTGAAGAGACCAGAAGAGGGAATTGGATCCCTGGTACTAGAGTTACAGGTGGATGTGAGGCCTCTGATGTGGATGCTGGGGACTGAAAGCTGGGTCCTCTTCAAGGAATACAGAGTGCTTCTAACTGTAGAGCCATCTCTTTAGCCCACCTTTTGTTTTCATGTATTCAATTTTTAAAAAATCTAGATTCTTCATCTGAGAGAAAATATGTGACATGTCTGTCATTTTGAGATGGACATATTTTCCAGACATTTTCCTACACAAATAACAATTTTTCCATTATGGCTGAATAATATTCCATAGTGCATAATACTATATTTACCTAGTCCCATACTGAGTGATATCTACACTGACACCATAACTTGGTGACTGCATTCAATGAGGCCATTAGCACAGGAATAGAGGTAACTCTATTGTGTGCTGACTGTGATTCCATAAGGTCTTTGAAAGATTACCCCTGCAGTCATGCATAAGCCAACTCCTCTACCAAGGCAGCTCTACACTGTGATACAAGAAGAAAGAGCTTTTATTGTTTACAGTACTTATGAACATGGCACTAAAATTCTCTTATATAGCAAGCAGTACTTAAAAATATAAAATATAGAACATCAAGTTTATACTATGTGGTTAAGCCAAAGTGGTAAGGAATGAGGTGATAATCTCTAAGGATATCAGTTTCCATTTTGTCTTTAAAATTATTTTCTGGAACTATTACCAGTGACAACTGAGATGTAGGTCCCTGCTCTTTAGAGAACATGACCCTAGAGGAGTCATGAAATTATGAACATAAACATGTGTGTGACTTCTGTTGCTTTTTCTCATAAATATAAAAAAGGGATAATCTCAAGCAAAAATTGCCAGGTATTTTTGTAGAATTATAGGAAAAGGAAAGCCTATAAATATGGTTCTGGGAAGAATATTAGACAATTTCCTCCTGGACAGTATTTCCTAGAAAAAATTATCTAAGAGACAAGGTCTGACAAGACTTGCCTTACTACATGAGCAGATTCAGAGAGAGCCTTCCTGGCTGTGTGCGATGTCCTCATATGAGCAACTAATAACTGGCGAGTAAGAAATTGGAATTCAGAGAAAGAACATTAGGTAGAATCATTGACACAGAATTGACTGAAACCAACCAGTTCAAACTCACAAAGTTTCCAAGGAAAGTAGATGGCTAAAGAAACTCAGCACCCATTATTTGTAATAGTAAGAACCTGGAATCAACCTAGGTGCCCCTCAACTGAAGAATGGATAAAGAAGATGTGGCACATTTACACAATGGAATACTACTCTGTGTGGAAAAAAAAATGGAATCTTGAAATTCCCAGGCAAATGGATGGAACTTGAAGAAACCATCCTGAATGAGGTAACCCAGTCACAATAATAGGAACATGGTGTGTACTCACTCATACATGACTTTTAGACATAGAGCAAAGGATCACTAGCCTATAATTCACACCACCAGAGAAGCTAGGATACAAGCAGGATTCTAAGATATTCATACAAGGTCCCTCACAGAAGGGGAAAGGGACAAGATCTCCTGAGCATATTGGGGGGGGGCAGTGAGTGGAGAGGGAGCTGGGAGAAAGAAGAGGAGGGAAGGAAAGCATACGGGACTAGGAAGATTGAGTCAGGGGAGAAATAGTCTAGAGAACACTAATGGTACTGTAATTAGTGCCTATCCTAAACTCTCTGTTGCCCTGATTCTTTTCCTTCAGGGTAGCTCCTACAGCTTTTTCTCAGCATGAAAAGGTAAAGAACAAGAAAGATACAAGAGCATCCAGAAACCTGCAAAACTGTTATTTATCAAAACGATTGCATAAGGCCAGTTGTATCTTTAAGAAAGGCTGGGCAAAACTAGACACTTGTTTTCAGCACTTGCAGATACAAGTGGTAAATGAGCAGAGGATGAAGATTTTTTTAATGCACTTATTTGTTCTTTATAAAACAGGAAATTGCTGATAAAGTCTAAATGTGACTGGCAATTGTGTGGATTTTAATCCACTGTACTTATATTTAGTCTGATTGTTCTATGTTACTTATTTGGTAAAAGTTGAGACAATCAGAAGGAATCTTAGACTTACAAATAATTAAAATTCAAAGTGCAATAAACTCATCTGGTTCTATTGTGTCCAAAAGGATAGGTTGTGGAGAAGGCTGACGATTTGGGTGGCTTACATAACCTCTATGTAATGCCCAAATTTGTGAGCTGTTTCTAGTTAGTCAAGTAATTAGAGTCGCCTGGTGTAATTAGCAATTCCACACATTGCTGCAGCGAGTAGATTAGTTGCATTTCACAAATAAGACAGATCACACAAGTTCTTAAATTTCTGCATCCCTGAAGTCACATGGAAGTTAATAGGAGAGCTGAGATAAGTAATCAGTGCAAGAAAGAGAACATGAAGGAAGACAATGAAAGCTGCCCACAGGCAATTTCAAACTGCTCTTGATCCTTCCTGTGCAAAGAACACAGTCCAAATTGGCATTCAGTCAATGATGGCAACAGCCACAGCGGCCAAGACAAATCAAAGATTTATCTCCTCCAATGCGAACAGCCAACAGGGGGCACATTCCCCAGCGAATCTGCATTCCAATTTGGTGGTGTAGAAACAAGCACAGTCAGTTATCCTGTACCTCAGGATTGTATCTGACTGTATTTAGTACTGCTTAGAATAAACTTGATCATGACATTGGGTTTGAAAACTATACTAATGAAAATATTGCTATTATTATTATTATTATTATTAATTACCATTCTCTGTATTTGTCTTCACAAAAAAGTACTAACATTTATACCTGCCTCTTTACTCTTTACATTAGCATCTCACAAAGTCACTTCAACTACAAACACGAATAACAAATTCTCATGCTAAAATTTTCCAGTGAAGACTGTGTATATAAGCGATGGCCTCCTATGTAAATCTTAACTACTATGAAATGAACTGAAGACATATATTTTAACAGCAGAGTCTTTGAGAGGTAACGAGATCATAAAGGTGTTTCTCTCTTGTCAAGATTACTATCCTCAAGGAATGATACCTAATACTGAAAAAGCATGGGCACTTATTTCAGCTCTATGGAAGAAGAACTCAACAAGCAGGAGACCATTTGTCAATCAGGAAGCATGCCCTCAGCCGAACTTTCTCTGTACTGGACTTTTCCATCCCCCTGATCTGTGAGAAAACTCAGTACCATAAACTACTTAGCCTATGCTGTGTGTATATGTCAAAACAAGTAAGGAGAACAATGAGAGGCTGATCTCTGAGTAGGGCAGAGGTGGGTATGATTCTTTTGGGAAGTTGAACTTCCAGATAGACAGGCTGAAAGGTGAGACTGAAAAAAGCTACGGCAAAGAGCTGTTTGTGAGGAGTAGAAGGACAAATCCTGCCTTTATCATTTACTAGCTCTCTGACCTTGGTCAAGGTCTTTAATTAAGGGAAGTAATTTAAGTCCTTAAACTTTAGTTTCTAAAACTTAGCTCATAAAACTAAGTTAAAAGCATTAGAAATGTTTCATGAAAATAAAATTATATAGCGTAAAATCCAGAAACTAAGTAAAGAGTCCTGTTCTGTTCCTTCACTGTGTGAGAACTATTTCAAAGCAACTTGACAGAAGAAAGGTTACATTCTATCACTGGAGAAAGTCAGGGCATGGATGAATGCTGCTTGCTGGCTTTCTCTCCATGGCATGTTCACCTTGCTTTCTTATGCTATTTAAGACAACCTTTCCAAGGGTGGGGAATCCCCTAGTGAGCTGAGTCCTCCCACATCAATCTTTAATCAAGACACTATCCCATAAACTTGTCCATGGAGTGATTTGATGAAGGCATTTTTCCAATTGTGGTTTATCTTCTCATGTAACTGTAACTTGTGTCAAGTCAACAGAGTACTAATCAGAACAGTGAGTAACAAAACTGTCAGAGAAAACCTACTCTTCCCATTATAAACATTTCATGATGGCTTATGTCTAACTCTTAAGCCATCTAGTCAAATGTCTAATAACCTAAATTTTACACTTTTAATGAATTGAATTTATAGATTTTCAGATATTTTCCAGTGAATTATTTATTAACTTTTACTTGCTTTTTCCAGCAAAAAAACAAAAGAACAATAAAAAACAACCAAGCAAACAAAAAACAACAAACCCACCCCCCCAGAAAATTACATATAAAACACAATTATTTGTCTGAATCAGAAAAAAGGTTGAGGATTGGATGGTTATGATAGGGTTTCATGGTGTGGCTCTAATTTGGCTAGAGCTCACTGTGTATACAAGGCTGGCCCAGAACTCACAGAGTCTTGTCTGCCAATGCCTCTGGAATGCTGAGGTTAAGTGCATACTCCACCATACCTGTCTGTGCTGACCTTTTTAATGTCAAAATAAGATCAACTTTGATTTAATAGTTTTAATCCTCAGTCTTACAAACTTATAGTATAATCTTTTGTTAAAGAAAACACCAGCTTTTTGCTGTATTTTAATTTTATTTTGTTGAATTAAAGTTTTTTTAATGAGATATTAATGTCTTAAAAGTAGCATAGAGGTTTCTTTAAGACATCATTAAACATGGGTGATAGAGAAAACAAAGAGAAAATCACATGCTGGGAGATGCCATTCTATAAATATGTTTCTCTTATTGGTTAATGAATAAAGCCCTGTTTGCCAATAGGAAAGCAGGATAGGTGGGACTAGGAGACAAGGAGAATTCAATATATAGGACAGAAAGAATTCTGGACTCTCTCTCCCATATGATAAGGCCATGTGGAAATACACTAATAACAGGCTAAAAGCTTTATATCTAATACAGCATCTCTGTGTGTTATTTGGGGCTATTACGGCTGTGGGATCAGGCTGGCAGGAAAACCTGCTCGAAACAATCACAAAATGAAAGATGGCATATTATCCTTAGTTTCTGAAGTTGCTTACTTGCAGAAGTTCAGTTGCCAGACAGACACCCCCTCCTGCAATGCTTTTATAGGCATCTGTGAACAGAGAAGCTGCCAGCTTTGTTGGCTCAGTGTGCACATGTCCAACTGAGGTGTCTTTGCTTTCTTGCTTTGGTGACTCACCCATGATAAACACAGATCCCTTTTGTGGCCTTTAGCATTTTCACTTCTTGAGGTTGTGATTTACATGGCCCCAGCATAATGTCAAACACTGTTCATACTCTACGTACAAGAATGATGAAATATAGCCATGAAGAAACAGTATGTGACAGGAAGGATCATTGGGACTGGACTTACAGTGCTAGTAGACAAAAGCCCAATGTTAATGAACCAACAAAAATATGTTGAGATGTCCTGGACTGATTTTTCAGTGGTTAAAATTCATGTTACTTCAGCCGATGATACACATGGTGTTCACAACTGTCTAAAACTCCAGTTCCAGGAAATACAACATCCTCTGCGTTAGACACAAAAGAGGTACACAGACAACCATGTGAGTAAGCTGCCCATACATATAAAATAGAAGCTAACAAGTAAAAAATTAAATGTTGATTGATTTGTCTTTAAAGTAGAAAAATAATAAACAAGGTTGTATTCTGGTAAGTCAAGAAAAGTATAACCAAATGCTTACATGAGCCTACATTTGCCTTTTCTCTACAATCATTGCTTTGGAACTCATTGACTCAGACTCTGAAGTTGAAACTTGCAGCAGTGACTATATTATATTACATGGCATATGTATTATTGACTGTAGCAACATATTTCATACTACTAAATTTAAAATTACTACAAAGCCAAATAAGACAAATAGGTCTAAGGATTAATAAGAGTGACTTTTCAAAAAAAAAAACATAGAACTCTTATAAATGTAAAACAAGTTCCTAACGAAGCTAGAGAATAAGGGGAGGTATATATCCTGAAGGGTAAGTGTCTGGATCCCACTATCAGTAACAATGGGAATGAGCAAAATTGGCAAACTGGACTCAGAAAGTCCCTGTGGTAGATCCAAGGAGTATTAGAAGCCTTCCAAACCAAATATGAACCCGTTTATACCTTCAGTATTTCACTACAAAAAGGATAACCCAGTTGCCTAAACACCATTACAGAGATTAGTTAAATCTTGATCACAGAAAACTGTTGAGGGACAATGGCCCTGTGTTTTCCACAAGAAAGAAGCAAGGACTCATTATAGCAGCTCCATGGCTGTCCTTGGAAGTTCCACCCCACAGTGCTGCATGTGAAATAATAGAATGTTGATTCTTCTTTAGAACACCTTGAGCAAGTTAATACCAGTATCCAAGGACCAAGACTAGCAGAACCAATACCGCAGCTGAATTTGTCTATAAGCTACTCAGGCTCCATTTTAACATTGCTTTGTGCCTGTGTAAAAAATATGGAAAATTGTTTTGGAGGTCAGTGTACAAAATTTAAGTTCTGTATTGTAAACAGCAGCTCAATGCTTTCTGGAGTAGTACTTAATTAAAACACAAAACTTCACCATGAAAAGATGAACAATGTATACACCTATACACACACACACCCAAAACACATGCACCACTCATCAGAAATTTTAATTAAAAAATAAAATATGTACATCGGTAAAAACAAGGCTTTGAAGCCACACAGGTTTTTGTGAGGCCAGGTCACTTTGCAGGCAGACTCCATTGCTTATGTTATTTAGTTCATTCAGACACCAACTTCTTCACCTATAAAACAGCAATTGTAGCACACATACTGAGGAAATGCTCTTAGACTTCTGTACTACCTGCATGTACTTCTTGGGACTACTATCAGTTGTGTTTTCTTTACAGTAAAAAATTTTGTTCAAAGAGATTGAAAATATGCAAAGACTAATGTGATGAATTGTTTTCTTCTGTTGTGTTTAATTAATCCCCTTTATGAATATACAGAAGTGAATCAGATTTGAATCAGCAGAGGATAAAGTACCATCTAGCTGAATGCATAGACTGGAAGCAAGATTCTAAGAGCTGCAATGAACATCCCAAGGTCAGATGTAGAGTTTATCTCCTTCCTCTCATCTTTCTCTTTGGTTTCAAAGATTCATTCTTCTCCAACCCGCAAAGCCTGAGATTTTCAGGCTGCCTCTGCTTTATCTTCCAAGATTCCAAGACCTGGGCATGTTTCTTATGGGAAAATAAAAATCTTATGAAATCACCTTGTATTTAGGCTATATGAAATCTGTAGTTAAAATTTATTTTTCCTTGCTATGCAAAATGTGATGGCCAATCATTGTTGTCAGCTACACTACTTCTGGAAAGAACTGAAATCCAAGCAGGAGGGCATATCTGTAAAAGATTTTTTTGATTGGTTCCTCTCAGGTGGGAAGATCCATATTAAATCTGGGCCACACCTTCTGGTGACAGTCTACAAAACAGGACATGGAAGAAGGAAGCTTTTGTGCTTTGCCTGATTTCCCTTTCTTTCACTAGCAAGTTTATCTACCCTATTGCTGAGGCATTCCACCATCAGCATCAGTACTAGGATCTACTTCTTTGAAATTCCAACATAGATTGAAGATCAATTGAGACATTCAGTATCATAAACTAAACAACTATTGGATTCTTGGTTTTTCTGTTGGGAGACAGCCATTGTTGCATTAACTGGACCACAGCTTGAAAGTCACTCTGATAAGTCTCTCTTTCTCCTCTCTCTCTCTCTCTCTCTCTCTCTCTCTCTCTCTCTCTCTCTCTCTCTCTCTCTCTCTCTCTCACACACACACACACACACACACACACACACACACACACACACACGAGTCTGTTGTCTTCTTTTAGATAACCCTCATGCACTAAGTTAAGTATCTCCTCTTAATTAGAAGGGTATGGAGAAAAATGTTGGATAAGTAGATACTCACACCCTTCCTGTATGTCTATCACTGAATGAAACTTCTAGTCTATTGTAAGAATGCAAATGTTAAGATGATGAAAATATATTGTATGAACGTATAAAATTCTCAGATTAAAAAATGTTATTTTTTTTAAAAAAGAATGTAAGTATTTGCTTGATTTGTTGAAAGATATTAAATACGGCAGGTTTTAATAATAGTAGTAAATAGGGGCCATGGTAGCATTGTTGGTTAACTGGATTCTGCTTTTACCAGTTGGCTTCAGGGTCTTACTATATTATTACCTCCTATCAGCCAAATGAAAAGCAACTTAGGGAAGTTCAAATGATTTTTCAGAAGTCCCGAGCTACAGAGATGCTGCCACAGTCTTTGGAACATGGGAAGGAATACTGAGGCACAAGATGGCTAAGGAAAGTTACCTTAGATACATTACTTTCAGAACAGCCATGAACATAAAAAATAAATCAAAGGGAGTTGATTTTTGAAACTGAATTGTCAAGTAATATCAAACATTTGAATGCTGTTAAAAATTTACCCAGACAGCAACAAAATTTTCATTTTAGATTTGCCAAAGGCATAATTTAAATGTGGTAGACAAACCCCAAAGTCTATTCTACAAACAAGCCCATGCCAACCTGAGTGTTGACATGCAGCTTTTTAAAAGCCACAGGGAAACAAACTGCTCAATAAAATTTCAAGGTGGGGGCCTTTTGCATTTCTCTTGTTGCATTTTTTATTGAGATTCCAGCCAGGGAACAATGCCACACACTTATTAGGTGCAGGTCATTTGTGTTTAAGGAAAGAGAAATTTCAGAATAAGAAGAGTCCATTGATACAGCTTTGGGATGGGCCTTAGCAGTAGAGAACTTATGAGCTTTCTCATGAATGACTAACCAGCTCCCCTTCAAGAAGCTGGCTTCTAGAATAAGAGAACCATTCCAAAAGCCACTACAACTTTTTTTCTAAAGACAGGCCAGAAATTCACTTTGAATACCATCATTCAGGTGAACTCAGATGCACAGACAATGCCAGTACATAACTTTGCTTCATTTGTTTTAAGGAAATTTTATTTTAGATTACAAACAGTTTTATTTTTATATTTATTTATTTGTTTGCTTGTTTGAGATGGCATTTCTCTGTGTAACAGTCCTCGCTGTCCAGGAACTTACCTTGTAGACCAGGCTGTCCTCAAACTCACAGAGATCCGTCTGCCTCTGTTTCCCAAGTGCTAACACTGCCTGGCTAAAAATACTTTTATTTTATTTTGTATGTATGAGGGCTTTACCTGCATGTATGTGTACCAAGTGTGTGGTTGGTGCCTGCCAAAGTTATAAAAGGGTACTTTGGACTAGAGGTACAGATGGCTCTATGTGGGTGCTAGGAATTGAAACCAGGTACAATGCAATACGCAACAAGTGCTCTTAACAGCGAATCAACTTTCCAGCCCTCAAGGGCTGTTTTTTTAAACAATTCTGGTAAATTGGATACCTTGTAGTAAGTACACACATTCTAGAAAGTTTAGAACCTATGTAAATCATCTGTCATTTTTATTTTATTTCTCTAACATCCCTCACAGCGAACAGCTTGACTTCTATAGGTACTTTTTAATCTGTGATATTTTATCTCACAAAACTTACACTGGCCAAGTCACCCTAAACCCTGCTGCCAGTGAGATAACATAATGGAAGCAAAACAGGGATATTGTTATATTTAGAACTACTTCCAAATATTACCTCAAAACCCATCGAACCACAGAGAGTGTTGCCAAAATTCTGCAGTCCTTCATCAAAATAAAAGCTGTCCTTAATGCTGTTATCCCATGGTCCTGATTTCTGTTATAGATATCTAATAGTTCAGCCCACTAAATCAAGCTAAGGTGTTAATGGTGCTCTGTCTTGCTTTAGCAGATCACTTCTATAACTCATCCATCTCTTACCCAAGAGAGAGATTTTTGGTTGAGTTTAAAAGATGTGATTTTTTAAAAGGCCACTTAGTTATTGTGAAAATGATTTTGATTTTTAGTCCCAAGGTAAAATAATGGCATTTGGTTATGTGGACTAGAATCAAATCAACAATGACTAGGCTGTATAAAATAAAATTAGTAGACTGCATAAGTTTTTGAGAGCTGTGGGATTATAGATTTTTAAACTTGAAAAAATGTGAATCTATGAAAAATTTTAGAAACAACAATACAAAACCATGATGTGAGTTTTTAAAAATATGTCTTTAATGGAAATAGAATTGCATCAACTTCTCCTCTTCCTTAAAAGTCCCAAGAATATAAATTATTTACCAGAGTCCAAAGAAATGAAAAAAAAAATCAACACACATCTTATCAAATCAAAAACCTGAATATGCAAATGAAAGCAATCACCAGCCTGGTATTTGAGATTTTATAAGCATATTTATGTGTGGAGGAAGAATTCACTTATTTTCTAACCAACTTTTGGGAGACGAAAACTGCAATTATTGTTTATCATCACAAAGTACGGGCATTTTTCATCCTAAGGATGAAAATAGGGATCATGTTCAACTCAGAACAGGAAATCATGGTGCTGCCTTGTCTGGCACCACATTCAGGATTTTTCAAAGAACACATCAAAAAATGAAGTTAAACAAGAAATGTTCAGGTTATTAAAGAGTTATTACAAAGATTACCAAACATGTAGTCTATAGTGGCATCTTGTTCCTCCAATAGACTTGAATTAATGCCACACCTTCAGTGTAAGGATGTGATCACTTGTAAGGAAGAGGAGGGGTTCTCTCTCTCTCTCTCTCTCTCTCTCTCTCTCTCTCTCTCTCTCTCTCTCTCTCTCTCTCTCTCTCTCTCTGCAGGCAGGCACTAAGTCTCCGGGATCAGAAAACCAGGGTGGTTATTTGCAATCATTGTGTGAGTGTTCCCCAAATAAATAACTGCTAACTCTTTATTCAGTCGATTGTGGACTTCCTTTAACCTGCCCTCATTAGTCCCTAGAATCTGCAATCCAATAAATGAATGGGAAATTTCTACTTATTTTCCTTGAAAGCAAATATCCCCATTTGTTTTGAGGATTAAGATATTAGTTAAACAGAAATTATATATGCAAATATCTGGTAAAGTTATTCTAGTAATGAAACATTATAAACATGAGTTTTAGTAGGTATAAGATTATCATTTTATGCAATAAAAATGCTATACTGTATAATTATTTTAGTATGCCAAATTATTCACAAGAAAACTTATGGATGTGATTTCTGACTCATCTGAATTTTACTTTTTAGGTTATATATCTGCACTGGGATAAACATTAGTTTCCAAATATACATCAAAATCTTATCACTTATTTGGAAATGTGGCCTTTAGATATTGAGATGACATGATGAACTTAGGGAGAGTCCTAAATGCAATCAGGAATTATAAGAGGGAAGATAAAGGGAAAAGAGACTCAAGAAGCAAGCTCTGTGAAGACACAGGTAGAGAAAGGGACAGACACTGAATGGCTAGCTCTATAAAGAAAAACTTAAAATTGGGATTATGTGGGCATGAGCCAAGGACTGCCATGGGTTTCCAGAGCTCTAACTACTATGAGGGTAGCCTAGAGTAGACTAATAATCTGTTAGAACCATGTAGAGGAACCCACTGTCTCACAGCTTAATTTGAAGCTTCCTCTCTCACCATACCAAGGTGAAAAATTTCTTTTCGAGTCACCTGGTATTGGGGAACTTACCATGACAGCCTGAGAAAACTAGCACAATACCACAAAATAAAGGCTTGAAGTTAATAATGGAAACTATTAATTAAAAAAAATCAATGTTAGATTAAAAACCCAGAAGTCTAGATAGAGTATAGACTGTACTCAATAGTAATGTATCAACATAGACCAACTAACTATAATAAATTAATACAAGACCTTAAAAGAGGAGTTGATATGAACAAAATGCACCCCACTTCTTATTTTTGACATTTTCTACAAATCTAAATCAATTATAAAATAAATTAGTTGTTAAGAAGAAATAAGAACTGCTGTTGATTCTGACATAGATGATCATATCAAGAGGCAGAGTGGTTCTAGAACATCCAAAGCAACCTTCTGGCTCCCATCTTCCTATTCTGCTCAGAGACACTTGCTCTGTCTCTTTTTGGCAGACTTCCCATCATGTCTCAGAACTAGGTCTAAGCTAATACTGACAAAGAGTTTGGAAAGTCATTATGAGTGGGAGCAAACTTGCACAGCTCTCCAGCTAGAAATAAATATCTTTTTTTTTTTTTTTTTTTAACACTTTGAGGCAGTGCCAGTACCTGAAGCATGGTCATGAGGGAATAAGAAGACTGGGTATCATGGTCACCATCCACCCCCTGATGTCACTATCTAGTGCACAAAAAGCCAAGTCTAGACCCAGGTTCCAAGGCACCAGGTGTCATTTATACCAGATTCCTTTTCATCTGCTGGAGGAACTTCCCAATGTATGAAATATTATTTTCTAAATCGTTCGAAGCTGTGTATTTAATTACCAGTCTTGTGCCAAATTTAAAAAAATCCTGATAAATAGCTTGCAACATAGTTTAGGAAATAAAGAATTTATTTTATACTGTCATGGCCAGGTTTATAAAGTAAACACTGGAATGATACAACTCCAGAATTTCTGTGTAGTTTCTAGAGAAAATCTACCCTGTGTGGTCTTACAACACTGAAACAAATGGCCAGGAGAATGGCCTGTCTGAGTCTTCTGAGCATGGAATTGTCATCATATGGAGAAAAATTGAAAGAGAGCTGAGCCCCAGAAATGTGGATGAGCATCAACTACCAGGCTGGTCATCAACCTTCTCACAACAGATTTTGTTTCTTTGTTTGTCAAGCTGAGATGTGTTTTACTTCATCCCTGTGTGGCAATAACACTTAGATGCCCTGTGTGGCCCACAACACTTAGATGCAGCAAACATCTCTAGGCTAGTTTTACCTTATATTCTTTTCTTTTTCATTCTAGGGCATCAGGCACACCTAAGCCAATAGTCATGCTTCATTTACCGTGCTAAGTCAGATAAGAAATGAGTGAATAAATAATATTAATTTCACTGTGACCTGCAATAGTCTGAAGATTGGTAGGTATAAAAGGCATTAGAAAGCTCAGGTGGGTCAACATAATGTTGAAGAGAAGCCTGGCCTAAGAACTCTGAAGGTCACGATTGGTATGCTCAGGCTAAGTAACCGCATTCAGTGTCCTTGTGCACGTGGTTGCAAGAGAAATGTTGGGATGTGCAATGGTCAAACTTATGTGTATGTTGTCTAGACCACCATGCTCCTGTAGCTAGCTGACCAAACATTTGTTTTCCTTAAGGTGATTATAAGATGAGATTCATGCTGAAGTCAATGTACTTTGTATTTTCTGAAATATGGTAGCTTCATCCAGTCTGTGGAAAGTCTTACTGGGGAAATTCAGTGTTGGGGCCTGAGATGGTTCATTGGTTAGGAGCAAGCACCTGCTCCCCTTGCAGAGCACAGATTTTATTTCTAGATCCCACAAATTGTCAAATTGTCAGTAACTCCAGTTTCAGGGAATCCAATTCCCTCTGCTGGCCTCTGTATGCACCAGGCAATGCAATGTGTATGCATAAAAACTTTAAAAGGAGAAAGCTTTAAGGTTTCCTTTGTAAGGAGGAATTTGGCCATCAGACTTCTCAGACTTAACCTGTAACACATCTTCTGCCTTCCAGCCCCTGCAGATTTTGGCTCACCATACCCCAGTCATTTACTAAATCCTGAATCTCAATGTCTTTGTGTCTCTCCTTTAGTCCTAATGTTTCAATCTCTTTATCTCTCAATATCTATCTCTAATTTTATGACATAGTGGAAAAGTTTATGCAAGAAAAACCAAAGGCTGCACTCTGCCAGCTCTGCTGCTCCCTGGTTCATGGTAATGTTCCTCAGTTCCTTCCTGCTTCTTCTCACTCCCTGGCTACTGTATTCTACATTCAGCATAAGGCAGGAGCCTCATCTCTCTCACAGAGTAGCTATGTACAGAAAAGTGAGTGAATATTTTCTGATTATAAGGTATAATATAGGTAATTGAAATTATTCTATTGTATTTTATTTTACATCAATCATATTGTATAGCCACATCATTAAATAACATATTCATAGTATCTGCTGAAAGAAATTCAGTTGAGGAGACAAGACTTTCCTGGAGCAGCATAGCATATACCTCAAAAGCTAAACTTTTCTTTTGCAATATTATTACAAAATGAGACATATATGTCTGGTATAAAGCTACATACATATCTGCTAAATATAATAGTGAATTTTCCATGATGCCTACTACATGTCAACGCAACTCTCAAGGGCATTGTGAAGTCTACATGTCCTGAGTTGGGTTATTAGCACAAGTCATCACCATTATTGCGTGTTTTATTTCTTCTTTTAAGTCATACTGCTTATCATTTCATTGCCTTACATATTCCTGGAAATTAAGTCTCAGGATTAAAGAGAAATGAAACTTAAAAATCAGTCAATGCTTAGCAACAGAGAGAAGTCATGACTAGAAAGCTGCACTTTATGTCACTGTGGCTAAACACATCTTTTCATGTGTGCTTAGTAAATGACAAAACATATTAAATTTATATCCATTTCACCTTGTCCATTATCAAAGCCTTGAAAAAAAAGGAAATATGTCTTCTAGAAGTTCTCTGGTAAGTTATTCATTTGGAACCAATGGGTCAAATTGCCCTACTTCATTTCTCCCCATGTTCCAAGGTATGCTTGAAATGACTTTATTGAGAAACACAGATATTTGAAAGGATGAAAATTCTGAAAAAAGCAACATTGCCACCTATCCTATCTTATGAAATAATTTCTGAGTTAATATTCAAGAAGCTGTTTTGAAGGAAAAGGTAAATGGACATTATGTGGCATAAGCCAGTAAGACTAGGCTTCTTTTCAGAAAGCTCCACTCTGCACTTTCTTTCCATGCATTTTGAAACCCAGAACCATAGATATTTCAGTGGACAGCAACTTACTGACAATTTATTACACTCCAGGCATTTCCCTAGCTATTTGGCACACTGATTAATGCTGGGATTCAAATTCAATCCAGAAGATACATTTCTCAAATTGGAGCTTGTGAGGCTACTTCTGTTAAACATAAAAAAGAAATAAAATTATAGCTTATGGTAGACGTAGACAAGGGCTGGATGGGGAAAGACAGAAAACTGCAGTGGACACCTCATGGATTTTCTATTTTGTATCAGGCAATAAATTATGTTATTTGCACATGATTTTTATAACTCTTGTGACTCCCAGCAATTACATCTGCCAGGGTATAATCTTTCCTATTGATAAAGAACCCGTGACTCAGCAAAGTTAAGCAACCTATCCAAGGCTAGCTAACCTGTGATGGGGTAAGACTACAAAGAAGGCCACTATCTTAGTTAAGGTTTCTTTTGGTGTGACAAGACACTAAGGTCCAGAGCAATTTGAGGAGGAAGGGCTTTATTTGACTGAATCACACTGAGGAAAGCTAAAGTAGGAATGCAAACTATGTAGGAACCTAGAGGAGGAGATAATGCAGAAGCCACAGTACAGTTTTGCTTACTGGTGTTGCCTCCTGGCTTTCTCAGAATGGTTTCTTGTAGCACCTAGGACCACCAGACTAGAGAAGGCACCATGCACAATCAGTCACTAATTTAAAAAGGGCCCTACATTCATGTCTACACACCGATCTTAAGAAGGTATTTTGTCAGGCAGGATTTCCTCTTTTCAGGTAACTCTGCTTGTATCAAAATGACATATTTCTCATTTGATGGGGACACAGAAGCTATTTAAGGATTGAAGAAGAAATCCAGTAGAAATTCTTAAGGCCAGTCTTTTGTTTTTTATTTTATCTGTCACCTAAAATACTGTTCATAGGGAAAGATATTACAAAGTGGAAATTTAGGTAGCAAGTACTTATTGGTTTACATTATTCAGTTTTATAACACAGACAATAAAATTTTCTGAAGTAGATTACTCTGAACAGTATCACCAACATACATGGGACTGGCTGCAGATTCTACCAGTACTATGATGTTAACAGCTTTTGGGACATTAAAGAGCTCAGACGCCAGAGGAAGAAAGGTAGAGAAAATGTTGGACACAGCATTCCTCTCCATTCATCTGGAAGGAATTGAAGGCACATTTGTGGGTAAACTATGCACATTCATTTAATATTGTCCATTACCAATCCTGTTCTCTGATAGGTACAAGGTATATTTAAATGGTTATTTCTAAGTAAGGACATAACTAGTCCAGTTTTTACTAAATCTAGTGATTGATTCTTATTCACTTGAGATGATAGACATGTGTCTGTTTAACTTCAAGCTGTAACTGTATTTATAGTCACTGCCCAGTCATGGAACACAGCTCTTTGGGAGATGCATTAAGGCTACGACTTCTCCCATCAGTTGGGATAATTTCAACACAGACTTTAAACATTCTCAGTTACCAATTTGCTTGAGCATCATCTGAACATGGAGAGAAGCTAGAACTTTACATATCCAGGAGAAATCCAGTTTCAGGGTGTTTCGTGAAGGTACTTTCACACAGTGGTGAACAGAAATCTTGTCTTGTCCTACAGCTAAATCCCCACAGCTTTCATTCTAGTCTCATCAATTGCTGTGCTGTATCAGCTTAAAAACCATCGCCTAACCACTCTGGTTTTTCAGCTTTCCAATCTTCAAATGGTATGAATGTTGGTTTCACATGAAGAACAAATTAGCTCATCTTGACCAAGTAGCCAGGGTAAAGCCTGCCACAGATGAAGAGCCCTCGTTACTAGGACTTGTCACATGCTTCCACTTTGTGTGGTTAAAGGTGATGTGGAAGATACACATCAGAGGTAATTAATAACACCCTACATTAAGTCACACAATACCTATGAGGCAATTCAACAGTTTGGGAGTAGGCAATTACCTAGTACACGTTTTATTATGTACAGATTATTTTTAAAATGTATTTTATTTGAGAGATTAAGTCAAAGAAAAATTCTAGTGTTTAAATAATGTTAAATATTAAACATTTTGAAAGAGGCAAAGGATAGGGTATCCATTCACAACCTATATTGTATCATGTTACTGGTGTGGCATCTGTGCTTTCACTGTAGGTGGGGAGTAATGACTTTGTTACTATATCTAGCAACCAATGAGCCAACTCAAGTGAGCTAAGTTCCGTGTGAGCATGATAGTTTAGTGCCTGACATATAGGTAGCAGTATGCTTAGATGAATCAATCTATAGAAAATGGCTAATGCAATGTAAATAAATAGATAAATTCTCAAAAGCAGTATCAGTAATCATTTTTGCAACGATGCCTGTAGAGCAGTCATATTTTCTATCAGATGGTAATAAGGCACTATCATCAGGAATAGACAGTTTCCTGTTCTTTGGCAGGGTTTGGGTAATGATGGGGTGGGGCTCACTCAAGCAAATGAAAGGCTGAAAAGATTTAACAATGAGGGTGTGTGACAATGAATGGATTAGTAGTTTTTAGAAAGATACTTGTTGGCAGCACACACAATAATGTTGGGGGGGTATAACACGGGTGATAGGGAAATCTGTTAAGATGATGGTGGGCTATTTCAGGCCTTTTTTGATGAGAACTCAAGGTGAATGTGAGGCTCCATGTGGATGGAGTGTAGATAGCTCTGAAGGATGAAGGGTAGGAGAGAGTAGATTCAATGTAAAGTCCTAAGAATAAGGTTATAAAAATCATTTCAAAGATTTCCAGGACAGTTAATAAAAATTCTAACATAGCCATTAGCACCAGAGAAGAATGCCCCATCTTGACTTAGGAGAACATATACGAACCACTCATGTGATTGCATTCTAAGATATAAACCACATAAAACTAAAACTTCAAATGCCAATGGTTAGCAAAATCCTTTGCCACTCCCTGAATCTTTGGAAGACATTTTCATTCCAACTATCAAAAGGATAAAGAAGTATACATATAAACATTTATTGTAATATTAATGATACTAGAGAAAATATCTGAATTACTGGGGATGCTGGACAGCTATAACGAATGTCAATTCCATGAAGGCAATAAGAATTACACATTTTAAACAACTTCCACTACTTATTGAATGATTAATACATTGCATATCATTGATATTTCATTTAGTTGTTACAATTCTCAACATAAAGAATTGTTATTCTCATTTGAGGAATAAAGAACTTTTTTAAAATTAAGAAAAAAAATAAATAATTTGTTTTTTAAATGTTAAGGCAACTCCCCAGGTTCTCATTAGTTAGTAGACTGCAGAATGGTGGGAGGTCTCCTGAGGATTGCCACAAATGTCCTAAGAATTCTGGGTCAGTTGCTGTGTTTGTGGCCTTAAGATATTTCAGCCTCCCTTTTCTCAAGTTGAAAAATCAGATCATGTTTCAAATTGAAGTATGTGGGAGCTTGAATTCACAGGCAATGTTCTGAGCACTGAACTGACAAGTAACACACAGAAGAGAAAACATAAACATCATGGTCAGACTTTGGCTCCAACCTTACATGTATATACCCTAGAGGCGTGTGAAAGAAGGGTCCATGTGCAAAGAAAACTTGTGAGTTTTAAATTTTTTCTTGAATCTTGTTTCAACATCGTTTTTATAAAGGAAGGGCACCTTAGAAATAAGATACTCAAGCCTGGATGGAGTGTGTGTGAGTGTGTGTGTGTGTGTGTGTGTGTGTGATCTGTGTGACTGTGTTCTTCTGCGAACACAAGCACCTAGGGTGTGTGTGGACAAGGGTGCAGGCACCTGGAGGTAGTCGTGTTGCACATCTTTCTTCATAGCCCTCCACTTTACTTTTTGAGATAAGGTCTCTCACGGAATCTGAAGCCTGCTGATTCATCTAGAGTGGCTGAGGAGCCAAGGATCCTGTTGGTGTCACCTCAGCAGTGTTGAGATTATAGATGTGAACTTTTATGTGCTTGGCTTTTAATGTGGGTGCTGGGGATCTGAATTCAGGTCTTCATATTTGCACAGGAAGATCCTCAGGAAACTGAGCTCAAGAAAAAATGTCTTTTATAGCACATTTCACACACCCAGGTCTCCTGCTGGCATTTCAAGTTGTTATTATATTATGTGTGTGAGTTTATGAGGAATGAGCTTTGGGTCTTAAACATGCTGGACAAATATTCTACCACTGAGCTATTATCCCCAGTCTAGTCCTCATATTTATGTTTGTTAAACCAAAGAATATTTATTATGTATCTTGTTTAATAAGACAATTCTGAATTTTTACTTTAATCATTTTTAACTGATTCTAAAATCCAAACAATATAAAATAGAACAAAGCAATGTAACAGAAGTTCTAATTGATCTTAATAATAAAAATCTGCAACCAGATATTGGGGTAAATGCTGAAAAATCAGAGAAAGAAAAGAACAATCCACAGTCAACTCACATTTCTAACTCCTCAGCAAAATAGAGACCAAGTTCCTTATACTCCTCTCCTCGCCTAGCCATATAGTTTTCCTGTTTGTCTACACAGTCCTCAAGACCTCAATGGTTAACTAGTGGCTAACTCAGTCCTCTAATCTTTAGGCAACCTTTATTTGTTAAAATATACACAAGATATCACCACAAAGCATGAGTCAGATGCTTAAATATTCTTTCACAATTTTATTATCAAAAGTACTTATGCTTTACTGTGACTTTTTCATGAACTTATTTTGTCATTGATTTGCTTCTAAGAGAATAGAATTATTAAACAACTGAATACTAAGAATTCTCCAATTGTTAAGCAGTCTGCATCACCAAATGCTCATTCTTATATTTCCCCTTGCATACTATCTTTCTAAGCTACATGTGTCAAAGTCAATGAATTTGATTTTAAATCGGAGGCTGCCTCAATAAGACCAATTGAGAATGCCAATCGATTCACCAACATGGATGGGCATTTCTAGAACTGTACAGGCAATCAATAGTTTCTAAGAGAGGGAGAATCAATATTTTTCAGGGGTGAGTCCCCTGATAGGTTAGACAATTCTGAAGTGTTAGCTCTAGACTAATCTGAACAACATTAAATGATCCCAGTAGGTTGTATTTATAAACTTATATAAAACACATGCAAGAATTATAATTATAGAATAAAAGTCACGATTTTAGGACTAGGAATGGCATGGAAGTAATTTGGGGGAGGAGGAAAAGGGAGGGAGAGATTGATGTGAATACAATCATGAAATTCTCAAAAAATAAAACAAAACTAACCTTAAAACATTATATGTAGAATGTGTATGATAAATAAGAAGTTAAAACCTTTTTGTGATATTAAAAGGTCAGTATTCTTGGGTTTGGACCTAAACTCTGCTTCTTAAGATGCTGGGGAATCCTCATCTTCTCCAACTAGCTCAGCATTTCCTTGTTTTCAGTTTAGAAAATAATTTTTTCTTCTTTCCAGTGATGTTGGGAATCTACGTACATACAAGGCATGATAAAAACACACAGAGCAAGTGGATATATTAGCTATGATCATTACCTCCACACTTTAGTTGATGCCAATTCTATTCCTAAAATGAAATCTTAAATTTTCAGAATAATCTTTATCTGACAAACTATACTATAGCTAAAGTCTTAGCGGGTAGAAAACTGTGGTGAATTTTTAGTCCTGTGCTCAAAACAATCTTTGCCTGGGATCTAGATGGGAAATTTACAGTGGTGTGTGGCTGGTATGGTCTTAGAAAGTAATGGATTAGAACTCAAAAGTCATGGAAATGATCAAGTGTTTCCAAAAAGTCCGCTCTTGGAGCAAATACAAAGGAAACATTTTTTTTTTTATTCTTTTAACATAGACCAGTGGAAGATGGGAGATGTTATTATGTAAATATGTCTCTCATACTGATTAATTAATAAAGCCTGTGGCCAATAGAAAACAAGATAGGTGGGGCTGGGAGACCAGGAGGAGGAAAGAGGAAGTAGTTGGGAGGAGTCAAGATGTAGAGCATGGAGGAAGCAAGATGCCAGCCGCGGCTCCCTGATAAGATGAGCCACGTGGAAATACTTAGATAAGTAGAAATGGGTTAATAATTAAGACAGAGCTAGCCTATAAACAATAATGGTAATTGGCCAACAGGATTGTATCAAATACAGAGTCTCAGAGTGTTACTTGGGGCTGCTGCGGCAGTGGCCCAGACTGGCGGGCTGGTGGGCTGGCAGAAACATACATGCTACAAGTGCTTTTGGGTTACATGACAACCTTTTGGAATTTCTGTTTTGATACATTCTAGGTGGCATTCTTAGATCCTTTAAAGAAGATCTCATGTAATATTTTAATTTCCTGTAACACTTTCACTAAATTGAAACATCTGTTTAATTCCACAGACTGCAGAATACAGTGTGTGTGTGTGTGTGTGTGTGTGTGTGTGTGTGTGTGTGTGTGTGTGTGTGATATAGGGCTGAAGAGAGACATCCTAGGATTTTCTGTTCCATGAATGAGACAATGCAATAGCCTTTGTTCCCTGTAGACTTTTGGTAAAGAAATTGGAATTGAATCTTATCACTACACTTGCAATGTTTCTCATACAGGACACATGGCTCAATAATTTTTGAAGAAGTTTATATAGCATAAAAAGTAAAAGTGAATGCAAGAATAAAATTCTAAACAAGAATGGTGGGAGCCTTGGGAGACATGCATAGACAGATTGATAGACACGACAGTTTCCATTTTTTGCTCCATCAGATTCCTGTTGGTTCTAATTGGATGAAAAACGTGGATGTGAGCACAGGATATGGTTCAATGCAGAATACTTGGCTAGAACACACAAAGCTCTGGGTTTGAACCCTAACCCCACAAAAACCAGACATGCGTGTATATATCTATAAACCTAGAACCCGAGGCTTTGGGTAAAAGAATTAAGAGTTCAAGATCATTCTTGATCATGTAGTAAATTCAAAGGCAATCTGAATCACAGAAGACCCTGCCCCCAAACAACAAGAACGAAGAGCTAAGTTCTCACTTGATTGTAAATCCCAAATCACACACCAATTTCTGTTGAATTTTCAGGCAACACACACACACACACACACTCACACACACACACACACACTCACACACACACACACACTCACACACACACACACTCACACACACACACACACACACTCACACTCACACACACACACACTCACACACACACACACACACTCACACACACACACACACACACACACACACACACACACTCACACACCTTAGTAATATGGTTATGGACAAACGTGGTGCTGTAAACTGTCAGGACACTAAAGATCCCTGAAAGTGATCCATCATGAATATTCGTGTTTTATTGTCCCTTCTATGGGGCATTGCTTAGAGCTCAGGTGGCCTTGCTTTAGAGCCTGTGTGATTTATCCTGTTAGCCAGAGAGATTATTTCTTCTGATATCTACGAGGAAAACACCATTGCTATGGAATATTACTTTAACTATGTAAAGGTGTGGTATATTTGTTTATGCTGCATTTTTTTTTAATGATGTAAAAATGTGCTGCTTTCCTTCCCTGCCTAAGGCATCTGGTTGGTCTAATAAAAGCTGAACAGCCAACAGCTAAGCAGTAGAGGGATAGGTGAGACCGGTGGGCAGATTGAATCAGTAGGAGGAGGAATCAAGGCTTGGGAGGAGTGAGAACAAGGAAAAGAGAGGGAGACACCCAGAGCTAGCTAGCCAGGCAGTTGCCAGCCAGATACAGAGGAAGAAAAAAAAGTAGGATATACAGAACAAAAGAAAAGTAAAAAGCCCCAAAGCAAAATGTAAATGAAGAGAGAAACAGGTAATATTAAGCCATAAGAGCTACTGTGACAAGCATTAAACAAGGCTAAGCATTAATAATTAAAAAGTCTCTGTGTCATGATTTGGGAGCTGGTTGATGGCCCAAGTAAAAGCCTGCTACACACATTCTGAGAAGTAGTTTTTTGTCTACTGTCCCTTTTGATGAGGTGCCAACCTAAAACTTTCTTGGCACCCCTGGTTGCAAATGTAAGCTAATGGAAACAATGTGTATGAAGTAGGAGTATTTCAGTCATAGGCCAGACCACTGTTCAGCAATCTCACTGGGATTTTTGCATGCTTCTTTGAAGAAGATCTTTATAAAGTTTTGAGGCAGAGAACGTGAACCATCTTAAGAGTTCTCAGAAACACTAGTAAGTATATTTTACCCTTTTCATAATATTATTTAGAGTTTACTTTCATATTTCAATTAGTTATGCCACTTTACACTAGAGATTAAATTTGATTTTGTATGTGCAATCCTAATCCTTTATGTTTATGCAAATAGTTACAGTTTCTAACCACCATTTCTTAACATGATTAAAAGTACGTAATGGTAATTTTCTTATATATTACAGATTCTTACTGAAAACAATGTTTTTATTTTTTCCATTCTTGTAGCTAAGACTCAACAGAACTCAGAGACTGCCTTTCTACAAAAGCCTGTCCTGTATTTACTTTTGGTACCTATCAATCATACTTGATGTTAAGCCTGGAGAGTGACCTGGCTATTCTAGTTGGGATCTTATGGCCTTCCTTTGCAACACAGCTGGTGAAATACCTTAGTGAATGGAATGGTCATGATTCCTTGGAAACACCAAGAATAGTAGATTATGGTCCTTGCTATTATGACCTGAATCCAGAAGATCCCCCATGGACTCATGTTATGAAAGCTTGATCTTCAATTGGTAGTATTATTTTAAGGGTTAGAGACTTTTGGAGTTGGAGCCCAGTTAGAAGATGTAAATAACTAGGTGTAGGTCAAACTCAGTCTGAGCTAAGGTCCAACTCTTTATGATTTTTTTGGTGTTAGTGGTCCTGTCTCCACAAACAGAGGCTCCTTTTGCCATTTCTGCCTTGCCATGACAAATGAAACTTATGAAACCATGAACCAACATGAACTCTTCCTCCTTTAACTTGTTTCTTCCAGATACTCTAGTCAAAGAATTAATCTATATAAACCTTGTTCCTAAAGGCCCATTGCCATAGTGATACCAGAATATATTTCATGCATTATGTGTCATTGGGGGTAGTGGTTTCTGGCAAAGGCACTTTGGAGCAGATAAAGGGTGTACACTCACTACTGAGTGTACACAATCTATTATCTCAAGGAAAGTGTGGAGAGAGAATGGCTATGATCAATGATTGCTAGTCATTGTTAACATTATTAGTCTCTGCTGATTTAAGTTGCCAACAAACACATCTAAGTTCTTTGGAAGAATGAAATGTAACAGCATGAAAGAGCGGTCTTCTAACGCCATGAAAGACCTCTATTAATACATATACTAATGATTTGTTTAGTGATTTGTTGAATGTTCTATTTCAATATCATGTCTTACTTTAATAGCTTCATCAGAAAGGCACAATTATTGAAGTTTGGAGAGGAGGAAACTTGACCTGCCTTCTACTTAAAGTCTAGTTAGAGACACAGAACAATAAAATTTGTCATGAAACTTTTTGAAGAAATTTATAATATAGTCAATAATTTATTTGAAGAAACTAGAATTTTTAATAATGGGTGGTGATGTTAATATATGATAATCAGATACCATTTGGGGGTAGCTAGTATATATAACAGTCTTCCATATATTTCTTCCTGTACTCTATGTATAACATTGAGTCTGATAGATTTCATTACAGAGGAAGATGGTGAATATAGCTAAGAAGAAGAAAGTCATTACTCAGTCTCAAGTATCAGACCAGGGAGTTTATAAACTTTAATTGACACAGTTGGAAAACCAAACTCTTCCTGAGAGAGAGTAACTTCTTGGAATTTTAAAAGCTTCACATTAAGTGTCAAACTGAGAGAAGTAGACACAGATTACTACAGAATAAAGAAACATTCCATTTGATCTGAAATATCTGATGTTTCATTCAAATGAAGTGAGTGTTTGACTGCACAGGAATATAGCATGAGCTATAATGAAGACAACTGGAGTTTGTACATCCATGAATTCCAATAAGGGGCTTAGTGTTAAGATGGAAAGCATGGAGTGTATGTGTGGAGCTTCACATAGCTCAGATAAAATCCCTTATTTGAGTATTATGTTCTCCTCCCCATAAATTCTCTGGAAATCTGAAAGCTCCTCAGAATACCTGGGTTCTCAGTGGTATATGCTTTAGCAGACTGAAGACTAAAGGAAGCCTCTTTAGACAATGGCCCAGAGATACAGGCCCCAGAGACTCCTTCTCAGGAGTGAAGTCTCTAGGCTCAAGGTTCCTAGAGTGAGCAAGAGCTACAGCAAGGTTCTAAATGTATGGTGAGTTAGGAATAGGATGATATAAAGTACTGTTACTGAATGCCGGGTAGTCCTGGCTCATGTGTGTGTGAAGATGGGTATGCTCTTATATAGAAATTCAGTGGCATTACATGCACAGAGAGCAGAAAAAGGAGAAGGTGTGACATTGGGGAATAGCAGCTCTTTTACAGTGAGTCATACACACCTACATATACAAACACACCAACACCAACACACACACCAACACACGCAGCAGCAGCAGGAGCAACAAAAATATAAGAAAAAATGAAAAGAGGAAAATCTTGTTTTAGGTTGACAGCAAAGTTTTATAAGAAAATAGGAATTTAATAAGTACAAAGATACCTATAAATATGTATGTTGTAGCTTGTTAACCATGTGTTTTGGTTCATCTGATTATTACTGTGGCCATTTTGAATATAATTAAACTATAAAATATGTCTGGTCCTTAGTTTACAAAGCATTACAATTTATGTGCGTCATTTTCATCAATGTATGATGGGGTGGACATGATTATTTTCTTTATTCAGATGGGGAAAAATGAGTTACCCAAAACTATGCAGCTTGTTTGACATTTTTTCAATATTGGCACAGCTAAAGCTCATATCCAGGGTAATCTCTTTTTTAGCCATTCCAAAGCTTATGCTTTCTTTGTTATCATGTATTGGCTTTATTGTATTTAGTCTTTCTAGTTCAGTTAAGGAAATTCAACAAAGTCATCTGCATCTAACAACAGAAAGAAAGGCATTGCTTGGAAAGTAGATCTGCTCCCACCTTCCACAAAACTTCGTGCCAGCCTTACACCTTCTTTTGCTATTGCCTGTAAATATCTATTAACACGTGTCATGTACCAAAAGCTTGCACACAACAGGAATACTGTTCTATTTCTACAATGCAATACTCATCTCAGTGTGAAAGTTAGATGCGTGTACACACACACACACACACACACACACACACACACACAAAATAGTATTGGCCCTAGTGTAATGAATTAATTAATTTCACAACAGAGGACAACCTCCTTGCTTTTCTTCTTGGGATAGTAGAAGGAGGCAGCATGGCACAGTGACATCTGAGCCATCTAAAGACTAAGGAGGAATTTGCCAGCACTACTGGGTAAGGCAGCATGTCTCATCAGAGCGTCTATGAATACAACATGCCAAAATATAATACATATGTGAGAGCTAGAGCATCAAGGCACTGTGGGCACAGTGCATGAGGGTCAAAACAGACAGTGCTGAGTGCACAGACAATGCACGTGGAGAGCATGGGAATCTATCTACTGATAGCTGAGTACTGTTTTATCTCTGAAGCACTGCCCTTCCTTAATCCCTGAGGCTGGAGGAATTGTCTACAGGGAAAACTGAGTGAACTACTCAGAAGAGGAACTAGGCTAGGACCACTGGAGCTTGTCAGAGGTGACATTGTGAAGTCATGAGTTAGGGGAGCCATTGAGGAAACAGTAAGGAGTGGGAATTTGAAAACCTTGAATCAATCATGAAATTCAAAAAAGTATATGCGAAAGACGGATACAAAGTAGACACACAGGGGAGGGCCTAGTCCCTGCTCCAAATGGTATGACAGATTTGAAGACTCCCCATGGAAGGCTTTGTCCTCCCTGGGGAGCAGAAAGGGGATGGGATGGCAGTTGGGAGGGGGACAGGAGAGGAGGGGAGGATGAGGGAACTGGGATTCATGTAAAACAAGCTTGTTTCAAATTTAAATAAAAAATATTATCACAAAAAATTAGAAAAAGGTGTAAAAGAAAAAAAGAATATATTCAAGGGAAATTTCCACCTATTCATAGTTACATCATATTAGGCATAAATATGCCCTGTTATACACTGATAACATATATAATGTACTTGTAGATTACATGGGATCATTATATCATATTAAGAATTTAAAAAAGTATATGAACAAGTAAAATATATAATAAGCAGAGGAGATGTTAAGAGGTAGGCATTTCTTTATAGGTAAAACACTATAACTTCCTACTATATTTTCCCACTTACATACAAAGACTTTCCAGGGGAGAGAAGACATCTAGATACACAGATATTCTGTGCATGTGCATTAGATACCAAAGGAAACAAAACAATGCCTTCCATAGACTGCAATACTAAGACCATGTGCTTCTACAGTTACTTAGTCACTACAGTTACTCAAACCCCATTTTCTTGTACAGACTTTCTAAAACTGAAAACCTGAGGGTCAACAACAACAAACAATTAGACTTCTTATGATCTCAGATTATTCTTAAGAATTGATGACAGTGTTTTAGAGATAAAGAACAAATATCACAATCTTAATACTAAAAAAATATAAAAAACATGTTGACATGAAATTCCTCTTTCTTTTCCATAACAAATTCAATTAATATACAAAGAAACCAACTTTTACTGAAAGATGTATTTCATTTCTGCATTACAAGAACAGAAAATAACCATTATCAAGGAATACCAGGAGAAATTTTAGTTACTGGTGTCTCATGCACCCTTCACTTGAATACCCTTTTAGAACAGAATTTGTTGTTGATTTTATCAGTATGAAAACCAGGGATCACAGAACCCACCTGGCGCAAAGCAGCGAGGGCCTGTGAGAGCCAGGATGCCTGTTCCTCACCACACAGTCTCCTTAGCCTCTCTGCACACAATCAATAGGACACATTTTACTGTGGCCTTGGGCGATTTTCTGGTACTTTTAGGAGAAGTGCCAATTCAATAAAGGAAGAAGAATGAGGACTAGAATTTGTTTTGTCTCCACTGGCAGTGTCAAGATCCTTACTTGGGGCTCTGTATGTATCGCTCCACATCATCTCCAAAACTCAAAGCCATCCTCAGGGAGCTAATGAGTGCAATTGCTGTGACTTCTCTTCTGCAGAGAAGTGGGGACTCTGACTTGAACAATTATAGCCCACAGGTGTCAGTAGAACAGAGATGGGTGGATTGCATAATCTTTTATGTCATCACATCTCTCTAGAGGAACCTACAACTCAGGGAAACTCAACTCAGTTTAAATGTGGTGAGCCATTGTTTACAGCAGTTGCAGAGAATTGTTTGAAGTTACAAGTATAATTCAAAGCTAGTGAGCAACAACTTCAGAAGCTGAGGCTTTTATGTGTATATGGGGGCAGAAGGGAGGGAGGGAGTGAGAGAGAGGGGTTGGGAGAGAGAAGGAGGAGGAGCCATGGAGCTGGATAGCACCTAAGGAACTGGTGAAAACTTAGGTTTATGTCTGGCCTCTAGAACAACACGCACCCACATGAACACATACACAAGTACATAAAAACATATACACACACTCAAAAGTATTGGCCAGATGGGTGAATGGAATAAAGTCAGTCTGATCAAGTACAGTGACATGCAAGATTTTATGTACGGGTACAGTAAGAGAGGAAAAGAAAAACCTCTTAAGTAGGTCAATAGTTTAGACTACATGAATTTACTTTTATCTTGGAAGTTTGAATTATTTTTTAATGTAACTGGAAAAAGTAAGACCAAGTGTCAGACAAACTCTTAGCCCTTCTACAATATAAATGGCAAATCTAGTCCAAGGTGATACTCTAGTGTCACAGATTTATATGGGACTCCATGTCCTTCTATTTCTAAACTCATTTTGTAAGCAAAGCTTTTAGGAGTTTATATTCATCTACGGCATAAAGGAACCAAAGCCATTATCTTGTAAGATGTTTAAGATGAACAATGGGAGAGTTTGCTAATTAAAACTCTTAGAAGCCAATGTTTCCTGGTAATAGTTCATGAAGTTCTTTCTTTGCTCTCTGGTGGTGGCTGTGTTGTTCTGACAAGGTCAGTGGCCCTCATTTAACTGGCTGCAAATGTTTTATCACAACTTGTACTTCCAAGAAATGTTTACTGTGCTGGTCCACAAATTATTCTTGACATCTACAGGCAGTTTGGAGGCTTCTCCTTTTGTGCTTGTGGTACAAATGGATAGTACAGGTTATTTCCATACATAGACTAATTTTCATTACATCAATTCAACTTACAAAAATGCATGCACATGGATCATATATGTACATGGTATTTTGTTTTTTTTGTCAGTTCTAGTGATAAAATCCTAAGCCTTATGCATGCTGGGCAAATGCTCTACCACTAAGTCATATCCCTAGCCCCATTTCATAAATTTATTTTTTGAAAATTTCATGCATGTACCAATGCCTCTTGACTATATTCATCCCTCACTTGTCCCCTTCAACTTCCTCCAGGACCCTCATCTCAAGTCTCTCCCAACTTTCTGTCCTGCTATTGATTAATTTTCTTTTAACAAACTGAGTCTAATATTGCTGTCTACATGTGCTTGAGTGTGGGGTCATTCAATGGGGCATGAGAAATCTTCCAGTAAAGGAAAGCGACCTTATAGTAACCATCAACTACCAACAGTTCCACGGCTAGGATTGGGGGCCTCATGAAATCCTTTTACCTCCTTGCAGAGATTTTTAGCTAGCTTGATCTTGCACAGGTCTTGCATAGGTAACCACTGCTACTGTGAGTTCATGTATGTGTTGAACCATGTTATGTTCACAGCACAGCGTTTCTCAGCTCTACTGTCCCTCATTCACCTCTTATATTCTTTCAGTACAACTTCTTCTCTGCTTCCTAAGCCTTGCAAAGGGGAGGGTGTTGATACAGGTGGTCCATTTATGATTGAGCACTCAGAGTAGTTTATTCTTAGCACTTTAAACAGTATTGTGATTCTACATTAAGTACCTTCTGAAACAAGATGCCTCTCTGATCAAGATTTGGGGCAGCAAAAAACAAAACAAACAGACAAAAAACAGAGTTAGACGGCAGTTTGAAAATGTAATCATTTAGAAAAACATTATAAATATGTTCTTCCTTAGGGTCTATGAATTCGCTGGCCATGGGTTTTAATTTGTTTACATTATCATGCATGAATTCACTCCTGTGGAGAAGACATAAAGCCAGTAGAGAGACTGGTTGTTTACCCCATGAATAGTCTTGTCTTTAGTATACCATCTTGCCTAGCTGATCATTATTATAGCTTACAGGGTTCATGGCTAGATTTGACTATTTTTATCTAACCTGATCTATAGAAAGAGCAAATATATCATATGAAAAATAAAAAGGATTAGAATATTCTACAACATGGAATTTTCCTGGTGTTTTAAACTTTTATATAATTTTCTAGCTTTTCTATCTGACAAGGTTTATTTTTAAGTCTTTAAATTGTATGTGATGCCTATTTCTTCATGAATTGGCAAAAAGAAATTCAATGGTGAAAGTGGTTATATAATTATATAATGGTATTACATGATAACTATGTTTCTTTTTCTTTGCCTGCCCTTCATAGTCTATTATAGAACTGGTAAGGTTTATATAAAGAATATATATATATATATATATGTATATATATGTATATATAGTATATGTTTATGTGTATGTATATGTATATGTGTATGTATGTATAGTGCTTCATCAACCTCTCGTGTAGTGAGATATTCACTTTGTCTCCTTCTGTGGCACTGACCACACCCATTGGGGGGTGGAGCCTGGAGCAGAAGTGACCTATGGAACTAGGTCTGAGGAGGAGCCTGGGAATGCTCTCTTGCTGGTGGGACGTGGAGAGAAGAGCATCGGGTGGAACTTGCTGGTGTTCATCTGTCTAGGTTGTGAGTTATTTCTCCCTGAATAAACATCTATTTGGCCTATTTTTTATCCTGATCCTTATTAAACTGCAATACTCTTGTCCTTTTATTTTCTTACACAATTTATACATAAACTCAAAGAAGTAGCTTTACAAATGTTTGAGATAAAATATTAACAAGAATCAGAATGGTTGGCTGTGAGTTAGTAGAGCAGCTCTGTGAACATGTTTGGGACGCAGCGTGTGGTATTCTGCTAAATGTACAACACCACTGACAATAGAGTAGAGAAGGTTTCTAAAGATAAGACCACTCTGTTCAAGAAAAGAAGGAGAATTTGCCAAGTGTCCTGAACAGCATATTGAGAGGCCTCAGACTATATTCAACCCCCCATGAACACCAGTGTTTGGTCAGGGAAGAGGTAGAACTGGGAAATCATTCTGACAACAGCTATACTGGGCTTTGACAGAAACATGACAAGCCTTCATCTCAACCGGTAATGAATATCAAATGAATAAATTGTTTCAGTGAGGGAGGGGCAAGATGATCACAGATACATGACTAATGTACCATAAAGGTAATCCTGAGTGGGGTACAGAACTAAACAGAGAATTCTCAATAGAGTAATGTAAAATGGCTGAAAAACACTCAAGAAAATGCTCAACATCATTAAACATCAAGGAAATGAAAATCAAAACAATTCTGAGACACCATCTTACTCCTGTCAGAATGGTTAAAATCTCAAACACCAAAGACAGTTTATGCTGGAGAAGAGGTAGAGATAGGGGAACACTCCTTCCTCCATTGCTGGTGGGAATACAGACTTGCACAGCCACATTGGAAATCAGTATGGTGGTTCCTCAGGAAAGTGGAAAGCAGTCTACCACAAGATCCACCAATTCCCCTCTTAGTCATATACCCAAGAGATGCACATTCATACAACAAGAACATCTGTTCAGCTATGTTCATAGAAGCATTATTTGTAACTGCAAGAACCTGGAAGCAACCTAAATGCTCCTCAACTGAAGAATGAATGGAGAAAATTACACAATGGAGTACTACTTAGCAGAAAAATACAAAGGAATCTTGAAATTCACAGGCAAATGGATGGAACTAGAAGAAAGCACCCTGAGTGAGGTAATCCAGTCACAAAAAGACAAACATGATATGTACTCACTCATATATGGATTTTAGACATAGAGCAAAGAATTCCTAGCCTATAAGCCACACTATCAGAAAAGGTAGGAGACAAGGAGAACACTCATAGAGTCATACATTGTCCCCTGGAGAAGAGGAAAAGGACAAGCTCTCCTGAGAAAATTGTAAGCATGGGGGGAGGGAAGAGGGAGTTAGGAGAAAGAGAAGGGGAGAAGAGGAAGGGAGAGGAGGGCATGAGGGAGCAGGAAGATTGATTCGGGGTGGGGTGGAGGATAGAAGAGAGCAAGAGAAGAGATACCATAATAGAGGGAGCCATTATAAGTTTAAAGAGAAATCTGGTACTAGGGAAATGCCCAGACATGTACAAGGATGACCCCCAACTAAACAATCTAAGCAATAGTGGAGAAGCTACCCTAAATGCCCTTCCCCGATAATGAGATTGATGACTACTACCTTATTTGCCATCCTACAGCCTTCATCCAGTAGTTGATGGAAGCAGAAGCAGACACCCACAACTAAACACTGAGCATAACTCCTGGAATCCAGTTGCAGAGAGGCAAGAGTGATGAGTAAAGGGGTCAAGATGAGGCTGGAGAAACCCACAGAAACAGCTGATCTGAACAAGGGGGATCTTATGAACCCCAGTTTGATAGCTGGAATCCAGCATAGGACTGACCCAGACCCCATGAAAGTGGATGTTAGTTAGAAGAATTGGCAGTCTATGGGCCCTCTGGTAGTGAGTGGTTCAGTATTTATTCCTAGTATAAGAATGGACTTTGGGAGCCCATTCCATATAGAGGGATACTCTCTCAGCCTAGACACATGGGGAAGGGCCTAGGCCCTGCTCCAAATGATATGACAGACTTTGAATATCTCCCATGGAAATCCTCACTCTCCCTGGGGAGCAGAAAGGGAATGGGATAGGTGTTGGGATGGGGACAGGGAAGGAGTAGAGGGTGAGGGAACTGGGATTGACATGTAAAAGAAGCTTGTTCCAAATTTAAATAAAAATACTATCATAAAAGAAGATAATTCTGTACTAGGTTATATTTTAGCTAAATTATTGGACCATTAATGGCATTTGCACAAGATGATTCTTATCATACTTCAAATACTACAGTATTGTGCTTTGTTAAAACAACTAACTTTCCTAAAGTCACCTAGCTATTACACAGATACTAGAAAAATGAAATTTCTATAAGTATTTGAATGTTTCAAAGACCAGGGCTGCAGATTGCAAGACAGAAATACAGAGGAGATAACACAGAATCCTGGAGTCCCATGTCTTTTAATGCAGAACGCTCCCACTGAACACACATGTATTTGTATAAAGGAATAAGAGAGGTGGAATCTGAAGAAATTCCTCTATCTCCATACCCTTGCCTCTGGAACTATTTCCTTGGATGCTCAGAATAAAGTCAAATTTCATTAAATCTGTAGCCAATCTCAAGTGAGAAATCTAGGAAGTAGGAGACCCTGGGGGCTGTCAGGTAAAAACGGAAGGTGGACTAAAGAGATGTCCTCACCTTGTGAGCTAAGCAGTTCCCTCTCAATTCAAACATTCTCTCTAGAAGAGAAAAGGCAGGCTCATGAGACTAAGGATGTAAATAAAAAATATGTCATGGGTCTGGAAAAGTGGAAACTTACAAGATTCTCAGAAGACCTAGAACAGGTTTTTAGATGGGAAACTGACTAGATGAAACTAACTAGAATCAAGAGGAGACTCTTGGTCATGTCCAGATAGATGCCTATGAGCTATGCACAAGGAGCCATAGCTGCAGCTTTTGCAAACCACTATCTACATCTTAGTGCTACACATCCCTACGCTTGTGTGTAACCCCCACACTAACATACACACACACACTAACACACACACACTAACACACACACACACACACATACACACACTAACACACACACACTAACACACACTAACACACACACACACTAACACATACACACTAACACACACACTAACACACACTAACACACACACACACTAACTGACACACACATACACACACACATGCACACACTAACACACACAAACTAACTAACACATACACACTAACACACACACACACATACACATACACACACAAACACACTAACACCAACACAGACACTAACACACACACTAACACACACACACAACTTCCCACACTAACACACACACATACACACACTAACACTGACACACAAACACTAACACACACAAATACACACACAAACACTAACACACAATCCCCCACACACTAACACACACACACACACACACACACACACACACACACACACACACACACTTCTGCCAGTAGTCCCAATAAAGACTAATTGTTTTACCATGTTGGACTTTGTTTTAATCCTTAATTTCTTCTTTCACAGGTGTCTTTCTGGGCAGAGTGACTGTGTGTCATATAGGAAAAGTCCTGGAATCTGAAATGGCCTAGTTTTTCCTTATTTAGCAGAACACAGGCTATTAAGCAGCAGCAAAATGAGAAGCTCAACCACTTGTTTAGTGTGCATATTCATAATTGGTGTGATAAAGTGAACCTCTCATAGAGTCTGTTTGTAGAGAGCACATAAATCAACCAAAAAGTAAGAGCCAGCACAACGTAACCATTTGTATTTACAAGACAATTCCAATAGCTTTGCTCAGCCTTGAGTGTATTGGTAATCTGTCATGAAAAAAAATTCCCTAACTGGGAAGTTCAATATTTTTGTTAAAATACAAAAAAGAAAATTATAAAATAATCATGCTTTGACATAATTCTTGAATGTAAAACAACCATTGGTTAAACACAGCCTTTTTATCAATCTTTGCATGTCTCTACAATATTCCATCTAGCAAAAGGACTCCAAATCTTTGAAAACACTGTTTCAGAGATTATTTTGTTATTCCTGAATTCAGAATCATACTGATTTAAATAACCAATAAAACAAACCAACAACAACAAGAAGAACACAACCATGGAAATAGCAACAAATGTGGTCTAATCTTTGTACTTCTAAAGAATTTAGAAATTCTCTTCCCATCTCATGTTGCCTGTGTTCTATTATTTCCTCTTCTCTCTCCCAACTAGCAGTCCCTTTTTATTTTCTATAAAGAGTCCATATTAAACACAAATCTGCAAATTTAATGCTAAGATTCACATGTGAATAACATAAAATGCTTGTCATTTTGGATTTGGGTTACAGTATAATGTTCTACAAAGTCACCGATATAAAACTGCAATAATTACCAGCATGGTAAGATATGCCTACTAGTGAAATAGCGACAAAAAGATTTGTGTGTGTGTGTGTGTGTGTGTGTGTGTGTGTGTGTGTGTGTGTGTGTGTAACTAGCTGCTTTCTCATTGGATTTAAAGTCTGTTCCACAGGGTGAAACATATGCACATATGCCTGGTACTATAACTCTGGCCAGGAATTCATGACTTGGAACTTGTAGGCCCCAGGGCTAAACCAATGCTATTATTCTGCTAAATAGATATAATATAAAACTGTACTCTAAATTTATGTTCGGATACCCATAAGCTAGTGTGCTCACAGATCTGACAAGAGAAGTTTTTTTTTTATGCAATAGAGGGTGGTGAATACAGAAACTTACACTTATTCAAAATGCAGAGTGGAGTGCTTAGCCACAAATGGGACACATATGTCACATCCACTCCACTTTCCAATGCTCAGGTGCCATCTAGGACAAGGAAACAGAAAGACTAAAGATCCTAGGGCCCAAGGAGAAATGAGCCAAAGCAGTATCTTCTGAACACTCACAATAGCTAAGCTTGCCTGCACAAGATCTGCCTAAGATCAGACCAGCCAGCATTGTATCATGGAGTGGGTAGGGCACATGAACTCACTCCCTTAACCAAGCGCTACAGACAGCTGATGACTTCAGGTGTGGGAGAGTCAGTTTATTTTGTGGTGTGGCTCCTGGTCGGGAAGCTAAACTCCTGTGGTTGTCCTTCAGTCCGGAGTATATGGCAGCATAAACTGGATTCCATGGTTTACCTTACTATTTTTAAAGAACAAGAAGTTGGGGTAGAGTGTGGATCTAGGGAAAATTAGAGAAAGGAGTGGGGAGTGGATATGATTTTATACATTATATGGAATTCTCAAAGAATTAATAAGAACATTTTAAAAAACCTTTCAAATTTATTTATTCCATCCATAAACAACAAAACATTTTTCTTTTTAAAATAAGATTCATAAAACAACCATATAATCCAGACCTTAAGGCATAATGTATGCAGTTTTAAATATCAAATGGAATCACAAGCTTTATGAACTGACAAGTACCTCAGACCTCGTGAAGTACACCCACTCTTGAAACCTGAAAGACTCCAAACTCCACAATTTGATTGGAAAGTAAAATTTTGTTATACAACTAAGCTCCGATGCTTCAAAAGATATGACTTTCTTTTTCACCAATGACTTTTTCACCAATAAATGTTTGTGTGTGTATATATATATATATATATGTATATATATATGTATGTATATATGTATATATATATATATATATATATATTCAAGCTGGATATATCTTCCAAATGCTCTACAGCCCAGGGATATAGTAGGACATAGCAAAAGGAAGACCCCAGGAAATTTGGAAAATGTATTTAAATTCAAAGAAAATGAAAAAGATGCCCATACCCAAGAGATAGGCTTCACTTCTGCGGGGACCAATGTTGTAATACACCTGGGGTCAACTGATGGGAGATGTTATTCTATAAATATGCTTCTCATACAGGTTAATGAATAAAGCACTGTCGGCCAATGGGAAAGCAAGATAGGCCAGGCTAGGAGACAAGGAGGAAAGAGGAAGTAGGAAAGAGGAGTCAAGATGGAGAGCCCAGAGAGGTAGAACCCCAGCTGCTCTGGCTGGTAAGATGACCACGTGGAAATACTTAGAATAGTAGAAATGGGTTAATCATTAAGACAAAGCTAGCTGGTAAACAATGATAATAAGTGGCCAACAGCATTGTATCAAATACAGAGTCTCTGCGTGTTAGTGGAGGCTGGTGTGGTGGCAGGACCAGATAGGCGGCGGGGGGGAAAAACCTACTCATAACAGTCAGCTATGTTAAGACATAGAAGCTGCATTTCTGAAAATAAATATGAACCTATCAAGAGACAGATACAAATCTGAAACAAACCTGTGACCCTCAGTCTGTCACAGAGCCCTTGTGCCTATATGGATCTGAGCCAAATACTTGGTTGCCTTGCCTGGCTGCTCATGTGACTTGTTTGGCTGACGTAGCGTGGATGGGTCTAAAGCACATTACACATGAAACAAAGCTCTTCTCATCTCAGGAAATCAGTATACAAAGGATCAGGACGTGAGCACCCTTTCTAGACTATGGAGCAAAATAGTAAAGGAGGGAAGAAATTAGCATTCAGAAGAAGAGGGTATGTATTCATGCTTTCTTTTCATGCCAAAAAATAATTAAAAGGAAACCAAGATAGCAAAATAAAATGAGTCATTCTTTTGCATAACCAATTCTCATTTACTTGAAAACACATTTTTTTTCTTAAAAAGAGGTTTTACTTCTCCCCCCAAAAGAGCTCGATATATTTCTAGTAATTTTACCTAGGTGTGTTTACGTTGCGTTAATTGATTATCTGATTTATGCTGCTTCTACAAGTTAGCTTGTCACTTGGTTTCCTTCTCAGTAATGTCAGTATCTTAGCTGCACTTGAATAAATTAGCTCCTCCAAGGTTTTATGATATGCAACTTGTACCTCCATTTATCTACTTTCTCAAGCCAGAGAACTTGGAATAATTCTTGACTCCACACTTTTCACTGTTTTCTCTGTTAATTCAGCAATGGACTTAAAGCACATAGTCCTATCTTAACCTTTCTATTTATACTTCAAAAACCTCAGCTTTGCTTATCTTTATAAGAATTATCCTCAAAATATGAATAATAAGAAAATATAATGACCTTGATTTTTTCTATGGGCAGTAGCTTAGTTCTAGACTTCTGCTGTGTTTGAACATACAGACAAAATTATAAACTGAGAAAAATAAAGACAATTAAGACTTACAAGATGTTTCCAAGTGAATTGTGTTCATGTGTTTTTAATAATTACTCCATGATTACAACTCCAATCAGTTTTAAGACACATGATTTGTTGTTATATCACAGGATGTTTATATTATATCTCTATAACCATGGTATCATAAGCCAGATGAGCATCAGAATTCCATCTGTGTCTTTTAAACTTAGAAAAAGGAATCATAGAAGTAATCTCTTTGACAATCCCCGAGTCTCAACATAGTCAGCTGTCTGCCTAGCTCAAGCTACAATTGAATGAATACTTAGGGATGGATGCTACTTGGTGTACCTGTCCAGGTACTAGCATGGCCACGTGAGAGCTCATATGAGCCCATAGCCCACTGAGTCATAAATGCCTCTGTCACTCTGGCTGAAACATTTTTTCAAGACTACACCTAACCAGAAGGTGAGGCTGGAAAGTATGGTCCTATGCTGGTCTCAAAAAGAGAAGGTTTTTTTTCATTTCATTCAAGAAATATAAATGAGATAATATATTCAGTTAGTCATTCACACAATGGCACATACCTTTTTATACTAAGGCATGCACTACTTAGAAGTAGACAAAATGCGAGAGTTCCTATGCATGTGCTGGCTTGGGATGCACATCTAAACCCATTACTATTATTCAAACAGCAATGGTATGAATGGGCCATTGTGAAGATCACATAAAAATCACACAATATAAAGGTATGACAATTTTTAAAGAGATACAAGCAGACAATGCACTCACGAAATGGTGCCCTTCGTTAATCTACTGTGGATTCAATATGTTTTTCTTTCAAATAATTACTCTAAAAAGAATTTACCAATTAACACTAATAATTATTCAGCTCAAAGATAAATTTTCAATGGTTTTTCTTCCAGAAAGGGAGAGTGTAACCCAAAGTAGCATTCTAAGACATTCTGTTGCCTTTGTTCCCAGATGAAACACCAGCAGGCATTATCATGTTTGTTATGACGTTAGCTCACGGGACTGAAACTCTTAGCTCCCTACATAGTGATCTGTCTTCTATACTGAGAGTATGCCATTCTATAAACTTTTAAAAAGTAACATTAAAGCAAGTAAATGGCATTTAGACAAGAAAGTATTCATCTATATTCTCAGAATCAAAATGGATTTCTATTTTTTTCTTTCTTCTGCATTTCTACTTTTTCATATGTGATCACACAATGAAATCCTGTCAGGAAAGGGAGACTTAGAGCACAGAGCAGTGAGGAATGGGACCTTGACACAGGCCAAGAACAGGACTTCTGAGCAAAGGAGCTGCCATGCAGAATAAAAGAGTGCACCTTGCTTCTCTAAGACTGACTGCAGAGATACTGGGTCAGTATGGTTAAAGCATCCCAAACACCCATATTGAGAGTCACCCCTTGTAGCAGAACCTTTAAGAGGTGAGTGGAATCTGGGGATGCGTTTCAGTGATAGAGTGTTTGCCTAGGATGTTCAAGGCCCCAGACTGATCATAGCATGAGGATGGAGCCTATTCACGGTTAGATGGCTTGAAGAATTGTTTGAGGGTGGTTCAATGATAAAAGTCAGGTTACCTCTGTCTCTGGGGTGCAAGGAGGGCCTCACTAGAAGTAATTTGTGGCGTGTGGGCCTCAAGCCTCTAGAACATGAGCTGAATAAACTCACTTTATGAAATATATCTACCTAAACTCAGTTACTGAAGGGCACACGAGCCAGTCAATGATGACGCCAAGGAAAAGTTAAAAGGGCGAGTCTTGAGATGTTTACGAAGAAGGGTAATTGGTTGCCAAGATCAAACCAGGTGATGTCACTGTATGAAGGGCTCATGTTCACTAGGTAAAGCATAGGCCCTAGGCACATGATAGGCTGACCGTTAAAACCGTTGACTGACTGTTTTCCCATCCTGCAAAATTTTGCTTTAAAAGATATTTGCTATGGGGCAATAAACAACTTTCTACTTGACTAGATTCCCCAGAGCATCTGATTGTCTCCTGGATCCTGGGAGGCTGGGGAACAGGCCAGCGCACACTAACCTGTCCTTGGACCCAGTTCAACCTTCCATGGTTGGGTTAAGACCCTACAAGTTACGGCAGCAGAAAAATGGCACAATGGGCACATGATTAGCAGTCTCTATTATAGCATAGCTTTGGGGCTAAATGAGGTAAATGCCTTACCAACTGCTACAGAAGATGATGGTATTTGTCTGAGTCAAGGTGTGTACTTATTATTTATATCCACATTTATGATAATAACAATGCCCAGTCCTAAAAACCTGTATTCATACACTTGCTTGAAACCACTCACCGGCATATTTACCATAAGTGATTGAGTTTTATAAGTGAGTAGGGACTCTGTATCAATATGGAATATACTCTTTATTTTCTCTTTTATTTCTTGAGACCTGGTTCCACTATTTGTTAATAAGCCTGGCCTCTGGGCCTCAATCCCCCTACTTCAGTCTTCTGAATATGGGGATTTAAAGGTAGGCACTACACCAGGCCATGATATTTATTTGGAAGTTAAACATGACGTCAGTTTGGACAGTTTATTCATGTACATAGATAGAAAAAAATGTACGTATGCAGTGGCCCCTGATGGTCACATCCCACCTTGGTAGTAGCTACGTGTGAATTTAACTGGAAAGATTTCTGACTCAGGAAGAAAACTTTAAGTATGCTAAGCATTATAAATCTAAGAAGTAAGCCAAGACATAGCATGTAAACTATTGCATCTTTACACCCCATTCTGCTAGACAAAACTAGACCTGAAAGATATGACAGTTGTTACTACAAGGGTGAGTGGAGGCCTGGGTTAGTCGAAGTTGGCATCTTGTCTTCCTGTCATCACAGATGTAGGACATTCAGATTGTGTCACATAGAATGACATGTGGGATTGCATTGTCAGAAACATGCAGAAATATGTCACACCTATGAGCCTTATATTTTTTGTGTACTTCCTCCTGTGCCTATGTGTGGATGCAAGAGGTGACTTCCTCAATTGCATTTCACTTTTCTGTTTGCTTTTTTGAAACAGGTCTCTCAATGAACCTGGATTTCACCAATGTGGTTAGATTGGCTGGAAATCAAGCTCCAGGGATTTCTGGCTGTTCTTGCCAGCACTGGGATTACAAATGTATCCCACCACACTTTGCCTTTTTACATATATTTTGGATATCTGAACTCAGGCCTTCATATCTGCACAACAGGCACTTTACCTATTTAGCTGCCTCCCACCCCCTTAATTTGCTTTTAAAAATAATTATGAGATGAGATATAAAGGTTTAATTTTCTTTTTTCTAAATTTTTTAAATTTAAATTTGAAACAAGCTTGTTTTACATGTCAATCCCAGTTCCTGCACCCTCCTGCACCCTCCTGCCCTCCCCTGTCCCCCCCACCCCCCCACCAACCCCCATCCCATCCTCTTTCTGCTCCCCAGGGAGCAGACTTTCATGCAGTCCTCAAAGTCCATCAAATCATTTGGAGCAGGGCCTAGGCCCTCCCCCATGAGTCTAAGCTATGGGAGTATCCCTCTATGTAGAATGGGATGCCAAATTCCATTCATACACTAGGAATAAATAATTTTCTTAATGCTTTTGTTCGCAAATATTTCTGTGCTTCAATGTTTATAAGGTACGCATTTTAAGAGCATTACTTCAAAATTTCAGAACTGCTTTAAATTGTCAGGATGTTTTCTTTCTTTCTTTCCTCTCTCTTTTTTTTTTCTGTAGAGTCACATGATCTTTCTCTTAGCTTCCTGATAAGCAAAGCTAGAAAAGGGGAATAATCACTTTAGCACTAGGAAGAATGGCACATGGAGCATGTGTTTATAATTTGTCATGCGACAGAACAAATAAGATATAACAGATATTGAAAATGGGAAAGTTGTCATTTCAAAGATAATGTAAAGTCAAACTTTTGGGTTTAAGCAGCTGGAAGCAAACTTTGAGGTGTTGGAATTGAGAAGGCTAATACGTAAACTACAGAAGGGTGGCCAAAACACAGAAAGTGGCATGTGTACAAACTACAATTGGATTTCATTTATTTTCCCAAATTAGAATGACTTCTTAATCAATATATAAGGTAATATGTTATGTAAACCTTTAATGTTGTAAATAGTTTCGTTTTTGTAAGAAAACTCACCAGGTGTCCTTTTATGAAATGAACAGTTAGAAAATAATTCACTTATGCACAGTGAATTAAACATTTCTCATCACACAATGTCCTATTTTGCTGAAATTATCATGAAAAGATCAATGATTTAAGAGGAAATTTTAGTTCCCATTAAGATAGGATCTAGCATCCATATTTAGAATACATCATATTAGTGAAGATTAATTCCTTATTTCTTAATAAAGGCATCTCTTAAAAATGGGATACTTACTGGATGTTAAATTTATGACATTATAGTCTTTTCATGTAGTAAAATCAAATGGAAAATATAACACAATTGTCCAGAAAAATCTTAAGCCACAGACCAAGGGGGAGCTCATGCACCCCAGTCTGAGAGCTGGGAAACCAGCATAGAACCTACCCAGATTCCCAGAATGTGGTGTTAGTTGGGAGGACTGGGCAGTCTATGGTGCCCAGTAGTGGATCAGTATTTATCCCTACTATACGAACAGACTTTGGGAGGCCATTCCACACAGAGGAATACTCTTCAGCCTAGACACATTGGGGAGGGCCTAGGTCCTGCTCCAAATGATATGACAGACTTTGAAGACCCCATGGAAGACCTCATACTCCCTGAGGAGCAGAAAGGGGAGGGATGTGGGTTGGTGGGGGGAACAGGCGAGGACAGGAGGGAGCAGGAACGGGGTTTGACATGTAAAACAAGCTTGTTTCTAATTTAAATAAAGAAATGTCATAACAAAAAGAATTAAAGGAAAAATAAATGCGTGCTGCCATCCCTTGTCAGGCTCAGTTGACTTCATCTATTGGACTAAAGTCTTGCTCAGGCCCTGTGCTATAAAGTGCTTCAACACTTCTATGGGTGTTGCTTTCATGGGAAAACGTTGGGCATTAAGATCTGGTCCCCAAGAGTTGTTCCCACTTACAGTTCTTGATCTTCAACAAAGAAGCAAAATTCTCTAGACCTCAACCTCCTTCCTAACACATTAAAACCTCTGGCATCTTGTCCAACTCTGAAGTCTTGGGAAACAATGAAAAAGCAGTATTCTCCTATCACATGTATTGAGGGAGAGCTCAGTCACACCCTGTGTGTGCATATTTCCCCGATTATGTTATGCAATACTCAGTTTTATCATAGGAGATCTCCAGTGTTTAATACTCACTCAATATTTAAATAAGTAGTATAACCTAATTACCATAGCCTTTATAATTGTCTTACAAAATTAATCACACTTGAAGTGGAGAAGAAAAATTTCCTGTCATGAACTACACTGTCTCTGAATAACAACAAAGGGTACAAGGTAAAAGTCCTCCCATGCACCGTTCTGTCTTCAGAGACTTTGAGAGGTGCCTATTATGGTGAATACAGACCACTGAGCACTTACTACTCAAGAAATCCAGTTATCTACACATTTTAATTATTTTAGTCACACCATCTGTGTCCAGCGTTTTTTGAAATTCATCTGGCATAATTCAGCTTTCTGTCCATTACTCACCATCTTAACATAGTGATGTCTTCATAGCTGGTGGTATTTCCTCAAGTTTCACTTCTTGCTTACCTTCTATCATCGCATAGCTTGGTAATGCTGCCTTCTATAATATATTCTGCCACCTCATAAAGGTATTTTTTTAAATCTCTTTCAAATATGAAAATAACCCTCATTTTCTCAGCAGATTAAGCTAAACTTTTCTTTTCCAGCTGTTGTTACTCCCCACCCCGTAAAAAACTTTTCTATGCTATTTAGGATTTCTGTTGCTTATAATGCCACATTCTTTTCTTCCTAGGAAAATCTGATGGTGAAGTGGTAATGGAGAAAACCAGCAGAAGGAACAGTTTCTTTTTTATGTCAGTTTTCTTCTCTCTCTCTCTCTCTCTCTCTCTCTCTCTCTCTCTCTCTCTCTCTCTCTCTCTCTCTCTCCTCACAGAAACACAATTTTTCACTGATACTTTACCTCTTAAATTCTATGAAGTATAATTCTGTTGTTATATGAAAGCACAGATGTACATGTGTGCAAACACAGCTTGTGTCCCTAGCTTAATAAGTTTGTTATGGTTTTGACCTTTAGCACACTTTGACTCTCTCATAATTTAAAAACATTTTAACCATACTGAACTTGGTGTGAAGCAAAGATAGCCAGGGTAACTGGAGGAATTATATCTTTCAAAAGCCAGTCAATATAAACATTGACTCTATGATTAAAGTGTTTAAATAGATTATGTTGAAGCTAATGTAAGCCTCAATATTTCATGCCCGATCACTGCTATTAAGTCCATGTGTATTAAAATGACAATTGACAGGAGAGTTTAAGTTTATGAAAGAAATGAATAATCAATGAACCTGAATACACATGGAAAATTCCCAGAGTTGCATTTATTTAATAAATTTTCCACGTGTCTTTGAGTGACAAATGATAAAACTTTCCATTCTGATTAATAATGTAGATGGCCTATCTGATTCTTGACAAGAAGTTATTGATCAAATCTACCATCATAGTTTCAGAATTGATGACAGCTACTGACTCAGTGTATACTTTACTTAAAGTTTCTTAATACGTTTTAGTGTAATAGATTCTAACAGGTAATGAAATACTTCTGCCATGAGTTAATTATTACTAGAATACAATCGATAGCATCAAATACTCATGTTAAAGTGGTCACAAAAGTAATATTTGTTATTGTCAAATATGTAGCTAGTTTTTGAAAATCTAGATCACAATATATTTATTTCTGTATACACCAAGAAAATGCAAGTTTTGTTCAGGTAACGACATTGAAATTCTGTCAGTGCACCTAAACTCATGTACATGCAAACAACACTAAATGGACTAAGTAGTTTGTGTATGTGTATGATGTATACATAAATACAAAATAATAAGTATAGAATAAGAGATCATGAATCTGAGGAGTTGGAGAGGAGTTGAAATGAGTAAATGGCGTGATGGAAATATATAAACAGGGTATAATCCTGTATGAAGTTCTAAAAAGTAAAATTTACTTACAAATAAATAGTTCATTTTAAAATGCTCTGGACTTTGACTCTATCAGCTTCAGTTGAAATTGTTGAGATTACGCTTTCTGCAGTATTATTTTGAAATTCTGTTCTTGACTCATCCTGAGGGTGTAGTGGTCGGTGCCTACTACAATGGATGCAGTTCATCCATTGTTCACTGCAAGGAAAGGCAGTTGCCATGCGTTATTCACTGACTCCTCAGCATACAAACCTAATTCTAGGACAGGAGTAGAGTGGACTGCTTCAATAGCATTATTTTAATGTTCCTAAAAAATAGCCTTGACAAGTGTTTGTCTAACCCGACACCCCACAATTTCCTTGTTTAAGCCTTTTATTGTTTGCTACAGTTAGAAGTGGTTTTTGGCTCAGTTATAATGTTAAAATACACTTCTTCATTGAAGTTGTATAGTTGCCCTGGAGGCATGTAAGCTCTGCTTATTCTTACCTCATTTCTACTGAAAGTACATTTCTAATGATTCAAACCCAATTCACAAAATAGGGTTAAACACATCATAGAGGAGTGTGGTGGTTTGATTATGAATGACCCTCATAGGCTGTATTTGGATGCTTGGTCATTTTAGGGAGAGGCATTACTTGACAAGGATTAGGTGACATGACTTCCCACTGCAATGATAATGGACTGAACCTCTGAACTGTAAGCAAACCCCAATGACATGTTTTATTTATAAGAGCTGCCATGTTCCTGGTGTGTCTTTACAGAAATGGAAACCCTAAGATAAGGAGCAAGATTGTTGATTTGTACTGACTGCCTTCCATACACTGTCGGTTCATGGTGCACTTTATTTTAATTTTGAATGCTATGCAAATTCATAATGATGCTTTGAGACATATGCAAATATTGATATGTTAAAGAAGCTGACATGAACACGTGACAATCTGACTATGTGATATTATGGGTAAAGGCAAATCTAAGATGTCTATAAAATGCCAGCATTCCCAAAGTTTCAGTAAAGGGTAGATGAGTAAGTATAACATAAGCGGCTTTTAGGGTGACAAAACATTTTATATAATTTTTAAATATTTGACGGATGTTATTATGCATTTGACAAAGTCCACATAATATGCAACATAAGTATGGACTTTGCCAGGTGGTGTGAATTTAAATTAGTGAATCATGCTCCAGGAGTTCTTAATGACAAGAAGCCCATGGACATCTACTATTTTAGCTATTCAGAAACAGCATCATTATACTGTTGGAGTCATCATTTTAATGTTCAAATTCCACTTTCTGATATAGTAACAGTAAGTAAGATATCCCAATTGACTGATGTGGTCCTTATAGATTCCTAGAGAAAACTTCAAATTTCTCAGAAGATCCTAGAAACATCCCTAGTTTATCATCCTGTGGAGGATAGCAATCACTTTAGGGTCAGAAAAGACTGACACAAACTGAATATCTGCTCTGTGTCACAGATTAAAATTAGTCATTTCAAAAGTCAAGCTGCAAATCCACAGAGTTCTTCCATTTCCAATAATTAGTGCAGAAGATGCCTGCAAACTAAGTTACTGCTGAAGAGAACAAAGGAATGATTTTGTTTCTGGTGTGTGTGGTTGCTTGAGTTTAAAGGACATTATATAGGGTGTATGGTAAAGTGCTGGTTCCCCATTTTAGGCATTTGGGGAATGAAATCATAGCATCAATAAAATACTAACATCAATACCTACAACTTTTCAACTATTCTAAAAAGAAGTGTTTTTTTAAGTTATAATAAAGAAACCTTCTTTTCTTCTTTTTAGACAACAAATATGACCACACACTGTGTACTGGGAATACCCCAGATTAGCACTCTGACAATAATATAGGATAACCTTCATATGCAATAAAGATTTATAATAAAAAGTCTTCACGGCTTTTTTTACATTCAAAGCAAATAAAAAAAACACACACTAAACAATTCATGTTCATATTGTGTATCATATGGAGAAATTAGAAGAATTAAAAGCTTACAAAATAAAATGGAATGTGATTTTAATTAAGAAAATATTCATGCCTGCTTAAAGCAATGCTAAAAATTCTGAATAAAACATGGCTCCTGTAATTGGACCAAGTTCATTTCTTATGAAGTTGTTCTAATTCTGAAGCTGCATATGTGCAAGAGCCTGGATGTGGGAGGCAAGAGTTGCCATGGTGAGCACACATCCTTTAGAGAAGTTAAATTAAAAAGAAATGTGCTTAAAGTCCTCTCAGCTCACGGTATATTCTGGAAATTAAGGATGGTTTTTCTCCCATGACGTCTTGGTGTTGTGGGAGGGTATTGGCGGGGTGGGACACAGACAGCTCAAATTGTAAAGCCTTTGGCTTTTAAGGCATCTTGGAAGCGAGGGATAGCCAAGTTAGGTAGCTGTCATTATTGTTGGGTAAGGAACCAGCTCTACTTACACTAAAGTAATAAATTATCAGAGTTCAGGACATTTCGCAAGCCCGAGGCACCTGAGGGATTCAAAGTCAGACATCCCTAAGAGACATTTGTCTCAGATAGCTAAGGAAAAATAAAATCACTCCTGAACCCCGCTTTCTCACTATTGCCCTGATGTGATGAGTGATTTCAAGGAAGTCTCATAGCCACTGCACTTTCATTCAGCCAGATCTCCAGGTGGTTCCCCAGACCACAGGAACCGGAGTGCCTGAACCAGAGACAACTGCACGTGTTTCTTTCAGAACAGCAGCAGCTTTTGAGGCACTAGAGCACCCACGTGTGCGCCTGCGCAGGGGCTGAAGAACTTTACCCCTACGCCCTCAGAGGGAATGCATCATTTCAAAGTAGGAGCCAGCTGGGACCAGGTGTAGGGATGGAGGGTAGGTTGTAACAAAGAAATGTCAGAGGTTGGTAGCCAAGAGCCATTCAGGCTCCGTTCCTTTTCATTTTCTTTCACCTCTGGTCAACTTTATTAAAAATAAAGGGGAACTTCGGCAACTGTGATACTGAGCTTCTAACAGGCTCAGCCTGGAACAAAGAAAATCTACTTCCTAATACTGTTTCTATTGCGTTGGAGGGATCACGTGTTCACTTTCGCTGGTACGCACCCTGCTCGCCCACGCGATGAAACCTCTATTGTGCTTAGAAATTTTGCCCAGGTTAAAATATGTTCAAACACAAATTGCTTCTCATCCATCAGCAGAGCCCCATCTAGAGACTCCTGTGCACATGCTCTCCTGCTGACCCAATTACCACTGCAGGTAATTCTGGTGTGCTGAAGTGTACTGGGAAAGTAATGGCAAAAAGCAGGTGGAGGCTGGCTGCCTGGATTCCCACCCACCCCCTCCTGCTTTCTGAGATTCCTTTTGATGGGGAACTTGGAAAGGAACGTGGGAGTCGCAGATGGTTCCTTCCTGAGGCCGATTCCCAGGAGTTGTGAAAGTAACCCCTTCTCTGCCAAGCGAGGTGCCACTTGCTTTGTGCCTTGGTGGGGAGGGGCGACCAGTAAGAGAAAGAGAGGGTGGAGGCGGGTCTATTCTGCCCCCCAACCCTGATGGCCAAGTAGTGTAATGAAGCAATTTTGTAGCCATCTCGCTTATGAAGTCACTGTTTTTTAAAGACAATCTGTGCAGCCCGCACCCCCATCCCGCCCCCATCTTGACTCTAAAATTGGTGATACCGATCATCTATGGTAGCCCAGCTAATTGTCGGCGAACTAGTGTGCCACGGTTACCCCAGTGTTGGCGGTCTTTTCTCCCTACCCCAGTGCAATCAGAAGCGCGTCCTGAATCCCTAAAGACTCCAGAGGATGCCAAGGGACCCCACACTGGACCGGGAGCAGTGAGGTTCCCTAGCTTCTCCCGCGGAACACAAAGGAGTTGCCTGGCTTATGGAGACTGGGGCATCTTCCCTGACTCCAATGAAAGCATTCGCCCCAGTGCTCCCCACTTCTTTCTGTCCTTTAGGCTTACCTGCTCTCCTATCCCCTTCTTCTCCCCAAACCCCACCCTTTTCTTTCCATCTTCAATCACATACATCCCCTGTAATTCCTTTATAGATACCAAGACAATAATACAACACCTTCCAAGATAAAGCACAAGTGTGAGCTGCCACAAGTGTGTGTGTGTGTGCAGATCACATTCGCTCCATCCCTCACACACCTCCAGGGAAAGCAGACTGGAGACCCCGGGACAATAAAAATCTAGAAAAGACACATCTCCCCGGACCCCGCGGTCCCAGCACCAGTGCCCCCATATCGCCCCTCACCTTTCCTTTTCGCAATATGTAACCCTTTAGGGTCCCTCGCCTTTCCAAAGCGCCCTGCTCCCAAGCACTCAACCAGCTAGCGCCGGATTCCCACAGCCCCGCAACCGCCCAACGCGGCGGCTTGCGGGCCACCTGAGCCTCCCAGACCCCAGCTCCTTGACCGCGGGCAGAGGTTCCCTCAGCAGCCTACTCACATCGCCAGAGGCAGAAACTACCCATGAGGGTCCTGGGAGTGAAGAAGGCCTTGCAGTTGCCGACGATTACTCCTTAAAGTGCTTTGGGGTCCGCAGTGGAGCCGGTAGGGGAGTCCTCCAAAGCTAAGGCAGAGGGGACTCCAGGCAGATGCCGCGTCAGACCATGATGCCACTGCCCTTCAGGTGCACGGCTGGAGAGGTGCCAGGGGGGAGCTGGGAGCCCGCCGGGAGCACCAGCACGGCCAGTCCCCGGCCTCCGCCCGCCCAGCGCGCCGCGCTAGCAACCGTAGCAGCAGCAGTGGCGGCGGCGGAGGCGCAGCTCCCTCCCCGCCCCCAGAAGGCTCCACAGACAATAAATCCTGGGCGGAGAAGAGAACGGCAGCGCGGGCGAATCGTGTACCCAACTCGGCTTCTGCTCGGGCGGGCCACGCCGCCTCTGAACGGGCGAGGGTCCCCGTGGCCCGGGGCACAGCAAACACAGGCTGGGGTTGTGCGCTCCTGCAGCAGTGGGTGGCGGCAGGGGCCGGGGTGGGCGGCTGCAGGTCGCGCTGGCCCAGAAGCTGGGTGGCCGTGGCTCGGAGCCCACCTTTGGCCCGGAGCGGGGTCCTCCGCGGTGCCGCGGCTTGGCGCACAGGTGCCAGGATTGGCAGACGAGGCGCTGCTCCTGGCTCGCGCCCGTGACTCCACAATCTCCCCGCCCCCTCTCTTTCCTCCCACCCCCTTTTCCGACGACACCAGCTGCAGCTGCTTCAAAGTGTGAGAAATGTCAAGGAGATTTTCCAGGGCTCAGAGACGATGACCACCTTCCCAGACCTCAGCCATTCTTGAACATCCTTGCTTGCCCCCCATGACCTCTACTTGGACTCCCTGAAATTTGGAGGAACAAAATCCCAATCTTGGAGAAATGAGATGTTCTAGCTTTCTCTGGTTTCTTTACCACACGAGCTTTTAGACAACCGTCCAATCTCCCCTGGTTCCTCCGTTGTCTGGAGTGCACAAAGCAGGCTCTGCATGGGGCATCGCGGGCTCCTAGGGGCGTTCTCCCAACAGCCCCGGGCGCTCCTGCTGGCGGCGCAGCGTGTTCTGCAGCGCCAGGAACCTGCCAGCAGCAGCGGCTCAAGGCCTGCGTGCTGGGTGCTCCCGCGCCAGTTCCGTGACGCGGCGCGTGGCTCCGCAGGCTGCCGCTCCTGCTATCTCAGCAAAGAGGCATCCAGGAGCGCCTCCTCGGGGTTTCCTCTCTGCCCGGGTTGCCCGCAGCAGGTAGCAGGATGTCCAAGAGGAAAAAGGTCTATGCTTGTGTGTCTAGTGGCTTATTTATTAGTGTCATCCAGACTTAAAGGCAGCTTTCAAGATCCCACCTCTTCATGTTGGTCTGGGTGGGGGGGGGAGTGGGGGGTTCACTGCTCTGGGAATGTGCAGAAATGAGAAGGGGTTCCCAACTTCCTTTCATTTATCTGCAACCCTGCTCTTTCTGTCCTTAACCGGAGAACATACCCCCCTACACACACACACACACACACACACAGGAATGCACACACAGGAATACATGTATGGACAAAAAGCTATAAAAAGCATACTGATGAAACTTGTGCTATATTTAGACTTCTGTTCTTTAGACACAGCTGAATTCCTTCTATCCCGGGATTCTTCTGGGATTTAGCTGCATTAGAGCTGGGAGCTTTCCCTTTCTTTCATGCCGGTAGACTGTGTGTGACATTCAAATGACACTCAGAACAACGTGCGAGCTACCAATTTACTGAAAAGTAAAAATACTGGCAAAAAGTCTTCGAGGTTGAAAGACCTTCTTCCTGACTGCCAGGGAATGCCTAGAAAGAAACTGGGAACCAGGATCTCTTCTGCAGATAAGCAGGGAAGATTATTGCTTTATCTGGCCAAGTGCTAGATAGGTGGGGACTCTTAAGGAAACTTGCCTTCATTTGCATATAGAAGGGGAAAGGCATTTTGGAAAGCAAGATTTTTTTTTTTTTTTAATGTTGTGAAATGCTGTGAAACTTATCCTGAAAATGACAAAGAAATGGGGTAATGTTGAAAGGACATCTTTTAAAAACTGACCTTCGTTGAACTCTTTTTTTTTCTTTCTTTCTTTCTTTTTCTTTTTTGTTCTGTGAACATCTTGCTGTAAGTTTCAGTGCCTCAACTGGAGGAGGTGCTATGAAAATTTTTTAGATAGGAATTGAAAAATCTTTTAAAAATAGCTCATCACAGCTTATGCCCCATTACAGAAATCCTTTGCAAGGCTTCAGTTCTTTTCCTACTGCTTACAACATTCTTTCTCACAAAGTATTTCACTTACTTCTTTTCCAAAGCTTTATGTTGGGTCTACCCCCTGTGAAAAAGGCATAAGAAGCTCCTCTGAGCAAGATCCCCTTTGCCTTTCCTTAGAGCTCAGAATTTACTTTAACTTCATGATCCACTCTCGTGTACTAAAGCATTTCAAAGACACACTGTGCATCACCACAGCTGGCTATGAGTTAACTTCAGACCTCCTTAAACTGAAGGAACGTCCTCCCACGAGATAGGAGACGGTTTTCCTTCCCATTGGGCGAAAGAAACCACCAACTAAAACTCGGAGGAAGCAGAATTTTTTTGTTTTGTTTTGTTTTGTTTTGTTGTTTTTGTTTTGTTTTAAGCCACATGCCTTCTTTCTCGTTCGCCTTTGTTTTATAATCTCATTTTGGGCCATAAACATCCAAACAGACAGAAGGTGTTGGTGGTGGGATGTGAGAGTTAAAAGAACTAGTGTACAATTTGGATTCCATGCACCATGTTTTCTCCCCTAAAACTTGGGAATCTTGAAAGAAATTAGGGCCACCTTCAGTTTTCATACAATGAGGTGCACTGATGATTTCAGTGTTTTCACACAATCACAGAACTATTGAAATGCAAATGTTCTTCTGTCTTTAAACCCCAACTTTTCCTGTCACTAGCTACTTCTAACCATATGCAGATGACTTGCTAAAAACTTCTGGCAGATGTCTGACATCAAAACAATCACAGCTCACAAAGTTAGGCCAAATAGTTTCAAGTCTAGCTCTATTCCTTATGTGTCTACATATGGTTAGTCATTAAGTTATAAAACTTTATGAGGTATTAATCAAGTTTTCTGAAGCATACTATTAAAATCTTTAAAATGATAATCTGCTCTTGGGATGAGCAGGCCTAACCTTATTTGAAAGTAAAAGGCATGATGATGTTAAATTGTCAGGTGTCAAAAACTTTTCTAATAATTCTCTTTCAATGCATGCAATGTCTACAAAGATCCTCTTTGGGGAATTCCCTAAAGGATAATGTTTCAACTTTAAGAATTGTTAATATTTTTGAAAAGGTTGACTTACTTAGATATTGGTAATTGGGGTAAGAGAAAACATTGCTGACTTTGGATTCATGAAAATACAAGTCTGATAATATCAGAGTATATAGGATTTGGCAGGATAGATCAGCATCAGTGAGCACTATAGGCAGACACTGTTGCTTTGTCATGGTTAGCTGCTGAAAGGCAGGGAGTTTTGATTAAGAAATAGCCATGAATCATTAAGACTTCTTCAAGTAAATTTGTTAGATGGTCTGTACTATGAAAGTTCTCTCTTACATTGCAATCTGACCTAACTAAAGAGAATGCTTTCTAAAATTTTAATTAATTTGTCTACTTTTTAAAGTTAGATATCAGTTTGAATTCTAAAGATACTAAAATGCATGTAACGGGACAAAGACTGTTGGATCTTAGTAGAAAAGCAAATATAACTTGCTAAGAGTATAGATGGGCACAAAGTGGAGGTTGTAAGCACAAGAGAAGACTGCCTATTAAGAAGCATCGAGCCAGCCCCCCCCAGCAAAACAAACAAACAAACAAAAAACCCTAGAAACAATGGTTAGCAGAAGAAACATAGAACTGAAATACAAATGTGTAAATCACAAGGCAAGCCCTGAAAGCTATGAAAACAACTAGTGTGCCTCCATCCCCGCCCCTCCCTCCAGCATCGAGTTCACACCTTTATAATTGCAACAGAAGATCGTGAAATAACTGGAATTCTGGGCAAAGAACTGGGGAGGGGATGCCCTTCTGTATGCTGTGAATATATGTTTCTTTTAATGGTTGATGAATAAAACTGAACCTAAAGAAATGTCCAGAGACCTACAAGACTGACTCCAACTAACAATTTGAGCAACAGTGGAAAGGCTACCATAAAAGCCCTTCCCTGATAATGGAAGGCATTATAACTTATCTGCCCTCATCTAGTACCTGTTGGAAACAGAAGCAGACGCCCACAACTAAACACTGAGATAAACTAGAATCCAGATGCAGAGAGGGAGGACAAGACCAGACTGCAGAAACCCACAGACAGCTGACCTGAATAAGGAGGAGCTAACGGGCCCCCAGACTGATAGCTGAGAATCCAGCATAGGACTGACTCAGACCCCCGTGAACATGGGTCTCAGCTAGAAGGACTGAGCAGTCTAAGGGATCTTAGACAGTGGAACCAGGATGTATTCCTGGTGCACAAAAGGACCTTGCAGGCACATCCCCCATGGAGGGATACCCCCTTAACCTAGAGACAGGAAAGAAGTCCTAGTCCCTATTCCAAATGACTTGAAAGATTTAGATGGCCCCTCCTGGATGGCATCACCCTACATGTGGAGTGAGGGTGGGGGAGGGTGGTTGGGGTGCATTGAGGGGGGAGACAGGGAAAGAGAGGGAGGAAAGGGAGGGAGGGAGAGGGAACTGACATTGATATGTAAAATAATAAAATAAAAAAAGAAACACAATATTAATTAAAACAACAACAACAACAACAACTGTTTCAGCCAATAGACAGGCAGGATTTAGCCGGGCAGGAAATCCAGACAGGGACAGAGAAAGGTAGTAGTCAGTGAATCAAACGGATGCCATGTAGCTGCCAAGGAAGCAAGAGACCCAGGCATCACAGGTAAGCCAAGAAAGACCTCATGGAGATACACAGATTAATGGAAATGGGTTAATAAGAGAGAGCCAGCTAATAAGAAGCCTGAGCCATCAGTCTAACAGTTTATAATTGATAGAAGCCTCTGTGTGTATATTTGAGACTAAACAACTGTGGGGCTGCAGGACGGACAGAAACTTCCATCTACAAGGAATTTAAAATTCTACTTAAAAAAAACCTAGTGACTTCAAAGAGGATTCAAATAAGCAGGTGAATGAGGAAAATAACATCAATTCAGGATCTAGACAAATGAATTAAAAAGTAACGTGAAAGAAATATCCAACTTTGTATAATGAAATTTCAGCAAGAAATTTGATTTCTTGAGAGATAAACAAGAAATGTTGGAAATGAATGAGTCTGATGAAAACAGTGAAAAAACAAAGTAAATAAAAGCATTGCCAATAGACCAGAGCAAGCAGAAGACAGGGTATCAGGAATACAACAGAAGGGTGACTACAGATTGCAATCAGACAGCAGTGAAGAAAATGAAGCTATAAATGACCACAATCCTTAACAACAGTGAAACACAATCGAGAGACTGAAAACCAGAATATATACAGTAGGAAAAGGAACCGAGACAAAAACTACTGGGTTAAATTTTTTAGAGAAATTATAGCAGAACGTAGGACCACCTACTGAACGGAGACTCTGCCCATAGTGAGTGCACATAATGATGTGGCTCCTCCCACGTCAATCAGTCATCAGTCAAGAAAATGGCCCACAAAATCGCATCTCCTCAATCACGGTTACCTTCCCAAATCACAAAAACTAACCAGTACATACAGGTTCAATCATCACTGATATAATTGTTAAAAATCAGAGAGGAAATTAGTATTTTCCTAGAAACAAGGTGTGCTAGATTGTTTTGTGTCAACTTGATATAAGCTAGAGTTATCTGATAGGAGGGAACAGCTATTGAGAAAATGCTTCCATAAGTTCCAGTGGTGATATTTTCTTAATTAGTGATTGATGAGAAAGGACACAGCCTATTTTAGGTGGTGCCAACCCTGGGCTGGTGGTACTGAGTTCTATAAGAAATCAGGGTGAGCAAGCCAAGATAAGCAAGCCATTAAGCACCACCCCTCCTTGGCCTTTAGTTCCTGCCTGTATCTTCCTTCAACGCTGGACTATATGACGGCAGAATAAGCCAAATAAACACTTTTGTCCTTAACTTGTTTTTAGTCACGGATTTTCATCACAGTAATAGTAATCCTAACTTAGGCAAATGCATACCAGGATTATGGGGTGCTGCTGTGGCAAACCATCATATGTTTTTTAAGAGGATATGGAAGGAATTTGAAACTTTAGTCTAGGAAAGCTATTGAGTGTTCAAATCTCAGAGGGCTGTTTTGTTGGAGCTTAGCAAATAAGAATGTTGAAAGAGGTGCAGACAATGGGTGGATGGCTTGTCAAGTTTCCTGGAGAAAAATAAAGACTCTTTTTGAAGCATTTGTATGAAAAATCTGCAGTGTCTGGTAAACTGGAGCTGAAGAATTGGATGTGATTAACAAGAGATCAAGACCAAAGCAAAACCTTTGTTGAGGTGTTGGTTATCTGGGGATGAAGAATCAGCTGTGATTAAGAAGAAACCAGCATCACTGAGGTGAAAGTCGTCTAGGAGCTGGTTGCTGAGAGTTAATACACAGAAGCTGTTCCAGGAGTGGCCTAGGTGATACCTTGTGATGGAAGTCAAACTTGGTAATGTGTAAGAGTCTCCCAGGTGGTACTGGTTTTGAAGGCATAAAGAGGTCTGTGAGAGCCAAGCAGAGGCTGTTGGTAAAAGTACAGCCCATTTTTTGCAAAGGACCCCAGAATTTTGGAGATGCTGCTACTGTGGTTACCACCACCAAGAATAGCAGCAGTGAAAAAGTGGAGCCAGACTGACCCTGAAGGCAATCTGTGTGTGCTTGAGGGCAGAGCCAATAAGGTAACCCAAGCCTCTGGCGGAGCCCAAACGATGAGTGAATCCCAGACATTGGACAGTGAGTGATTTACACTGTTAGGATTTGGTTTGCTTTGGTCTGGTTTTGACTGTGTGCCTGATATTCCCCTTTTGAAACAAGGAAGCATTTAACTTACTTTAATTTTACAGGAGCACACAGTTGACTGAATTTTAAAAGAGATTCTAGGTTGTAAAGAGAGTTTGGAGTTTTAGAGACTGAATTTAAAGTGTTTTTATTTGTAAAGACTGTGGGACTTTTTAAGTTTATAAAACATTTTATATTGTAATGTTGGTATTAACATGTGATCTTGGAGATGACCAAGAAAGAAAAGACTGTGATAATAGTGATATGTTTGTGTGTCAAGAGGACAAGGAGTCCATTGTGATGTTAACTTCATACAAGCTAGAATTATCTGAGAGGAAGGAAAGTCGATTGTAAAAATACCTCCATAAGATCTGGCTGTAAATATTTTTTTCTATAATTTTCTTAGTGATTGATAATGAAGGGTCCAATTTATTGTGGGTGGTACCATCCCTGGGTAACCACTAGTGGTCCTGGGTTCTGTAAGAAATTAGACAGAACAAGCCATGATGAGCAAGCCAGTAAGCAGCACCCTCCACGACCTCTATACCAGCTCCTGCCTTCAGATTCCTTCCCTGTTTGAGTCCCTGACCTGGCTTCCTTCGTTGATAGACTATAATGTGGACATATAAACCAAATAAACCCTTTTATCCACAATCTGCTTTTAGTGTTTCATCATAGCTTTAGTAACTCTAACTGAAACACAGAGGAAGATGAAAACACAATTTTCTAAAATCTTTGGGAAGAAGCCAAGTCGGTTCTAATGAGGAACATTATAGCTATGACTATGTACATTAAAAAAATCAAATAAATATTAAATAACCTAATGCTGTGCTCCCAAGATTCAAGAACAACCAGAAAATTCCAAACCTAAATATGCAGATTAAAGAAATAGTCAAATTTAAGACAGAAATGAAATAGGAACAAAAAGGACAAAGTGTCATTGAAATACCACAGTTTCTTTGAAAAGATAAACAAGACTGATGAACCCTTCAGCCAAACTTAGCAAAAGAAAGATTCAAATGTTTTTAAGCTAAAGGTGACAACAATGAAATTTAGAAAAACATTGTAAATTACTTTGAAAACTCATTTCTAATGAACTAGAGAATTTGTAACAAACAAATCTACACAAACATGACACATCTAAATAATGTCAAAAGGTATAAATAAGTAAACATCTTTAACCAACAAGGACACTGAAGTAGTCTCTCAACTACAAAAGCCCAAGAATTCACAGACTCATGGCTTAATTCTAACAATTTATTTTTGTTTTTGTTTGTTTGTTTGTTGTGATGGGTTTTGTGAAGCCCTGGCTGTCCTGTAGACCAGTCTGGCTTTGAATCCTATGGTTTACTTGCCTCTGACTCCCAAGTGCTGGGATTAAAGGCATGTGCCTCCCCACCTGGCTGAATTCAAGCAAAATTTTAAAAATAATTTTTAAATTTAAATTTGAAACAAGCTTGTTTTACATGTCAATCCCAGTCCCCTCACCCTCTCCTCCTCCCCTGACCCCCCCCCCCCCACCAATCCCCTTTCTGTTCCCCAGGGAAGGTAAGGCCTTCCATGAGAAATCTTCAAAGTCTGTCATAGGCCCTCTCCCATGTGTTTAGGCTGAGAAAGTATCCCACCATATGGAATGAACTCCCAAAGTCCATTCATATACTAGGGATAAATATTGATCTACTACCAGAGGCCCTATAGACAGTCCAGTCCTCCTAACTAACACCCACGTTCAGGGCATCTGGGTGGGTCCTATGCTGGTTTCCCAGCTATCAGAATGGGGCCCATGGGCTCCCCCTTATTCAGGTCAGCTGTTTCTGTGGGTTTCTCCAGGCTAGTCTTGACCCCTTTGCTCATAACTCTTCTCTCCCTATAACTGGATTCCAGGAATTTGGCTCTGTGTTTAGCTGTGGGTGTCTGTTACTAGGTGAAAGCTCTAGAGTGACATATAAGGTAGTCATCAAGCTCATTATCAGGGAAGGGCATTTAAGATAGCCTCACCACTATTGCTTAGATTGTTACTTGGGGTCATCCTTGTAGATCTTTGGACATTTCCCTAGTGCCAAATTAGATGACTCAGAAGTTAAGAGCACTGACTGCTTTTACGGAGGACTCTTGTTCAATTCCCATCTCCCATACGGAGCTCATTAATTGTCTGTAACTCCAGTTCCAGGTAATCTAACACCCTCATACAGACACACATGCAAGCAAAACACCAAGGCACAAAAAATAATAAAATAAAGTAAAATAAAAACTGGAGGGTGTAGAGAGCCGCGTAGTGCCATGCCTTAAAGTGGCGCTGGCTTCCGCCTTACACCTTCCCACTGGTGAAGACTCTCTGGGTAAACAAGCCCTTAATTGGTTAAGTCTGTTCAGCCTGTCTGCTTCCGCATTAGAGTAGCCTATCTGCACCACGTGGCTCACTGGGGTTGGTTAGCTCAAGGGTATTTAAGCCTGTGCAGGGGTCCCTCTCTCTCTCTCTTTCTCTCTGTCTCTCTCTTTCTCTCTTTCTCTCTTCCTTGTGGGCCAGAAGAAACAGGTTTAAAGGATCCTGATTAAAACTGCATGAAGAAGATCTACCCAGAGTTGCGTCTTCCTTGCTGGCGAGGGCAGGCGCGTACAGGAGGGGAGGGGAGGGCATGAGGGGGCAGGGAGATTGAGTCAGGGAAAAAATAGAGAAGAGCAAGAAAAGAGAAACCATAATAGAGGGTGCCATTATATGTTTAAAGAGAAATCCAGCAATAAAAAGAATAACCACCAATGCTCTTCTAAATATTCTAAGTACTGGAAAAGGAAGGGATGCTAGAAAACTCCTTTTACAAAGTCAGTATTACCTGTTGGGGGAGAATTGTTTGTGTTGATTCCTCTGAAATCACTAATAGTGTTGGACCTTGGTTCCTAGGAAAAAGTCCATATTCAGCTGGCCGGAGGGGACCACAGAGTTTCCTGGGCTGACCCGAAGGGAAATAGAAGGACACATGGGAAAAACAAAAGGAGAAGAATAGAGGATGTATGCTGTCTTCACTCTGAAAACTGGGGAAAGGTAAGTGTTCATGGCTCCATCGTTCTGTGGATATCTCAGATTTATTTCTTAGTATTTACTCCCAAGTTTTATTTTTTTTTTAATAAAATAGCAAAAAGGAAAGAAACTACAACAATTGCCTTGCTACCAAACAAGATTAAAAACAATAGGAAATTGCAGTTCCTAAATAGGAACAATAGGACCACAGTTCCTAAATAACAGGAACTCAAAATTTTTCATTGAAATATTTGGAAACAGATTTCCACAGCACATTACAAATGTCATTATCCATGACCAAGTTAACCTTATTCAAGGAAGGCAAGAGTGATTCAGAGTCTTAGTCAGTACTCTACAGGTGTGAAGAGACACTATGACCAAAGCAACTCTTATAAAAAAAAATAAAAGCATTTAATTGGGGCTTGCCTATAGTTTCAGAGATGTAGTCCACTATCATGGCAGGCAGCATGCTAGCATGCAGTCAGATATAGAGCTAGATAGGTGTTTATATTTGGAATGGCAGGTAGCAGGACAATAGGGAGACATGAGACTGTCTTGGCCTTTTGAAACTCCAAAGCCCATCCCAAGTGAAACACTTCTTTCAACAAGGTTACACTTAATCCTTTCAAATAGTGTTGCACCCTGAGGACCCAACATTCAAACCTATGAGTCTGTGGATGCCATTCCCATTCAAACCACCACATCCAACATATGTAAATCGGTACATGAAATATATTGCTTAGATTCAAAGAGATCACATGGTCATTTAAATAAATGCAGAAAGTATCTTTGTTATAACACATTTATGATATAATTCCTGAAGGAATGAAGATTCTTAACATAGTAAAATACACAGAATGGATTCTTAATAGTTTCAGAATAAATTAGCAGATGATGAAATAAGTGTTCTTACTCATATTTGAACATTACACAGAACGTGTATATGTCAAAAATATCACATGGCATCCCATTGATGTATACGATATCTTTGTTTCTTTTTTATTTAGTTGAAGGGTTTCTACTTCATCTATCCCATGGCAATGCTTGGTTTCAGCCATTTTCATATGTGGCATGAAAATATATGCCATTTTAGATCTTATCTTTGGGATAAATTCACATTTTCGGTTTTCTTATGAGGCAAAACAACTTTTAGTAGGCTCATCTTTCACAGCCTCCTTGTGATTTGTTTACATATTTCAGTATTTTTTCATTCCATCAACATAGTTTTATATCTCATTCAGTCAATATAGTTCTTTGTATCTTAATTTGTGTGTGAATGTGTGTTTATTCTGGATTCCAATCCAGAATTAGTTATATATCATCTTTGAATTTTTTCTTATTCTTGGTGTGGTGCCTTTTGTGAAAAGACATCTTGATTGGATGCTCTCTACGATATTGATATGTTTGGGGTGCATTGATAGTTTAAAGAAGGCTTTACTACTCTAAGGTTGTAAGTGTATTAATACATTTTCTATGCTATTCTAAAAGTTTTGATATTTGCTTTGAATATTTTCAGATCTTAGATGCCGTAACAGAGTTTCCAATATATGAACGTCATTCTCTGTATGATGTGAGGTATGGATTAAATTTCTTAATTTTTCCAAGCCCCTCTTTCATATATGAGTTAGTTTACTATTGTTGGCCTTGGTGCCTGGGCTCTCGGTGTCCTGTTGGAAGGTCCTTCATGTTCCAGTGCTTCTCCTCAGATTTTTACAGCAGCATGTGTGAACAACTGGAATCATGAATGATATTCCCAGTATTCTTGTAGTGCTGAGTTTATTTTGAGAAGTGAAAATCAGAAAGGCAAACAAATTGAGTATTATTGGACATTATGACAGAGGTGTAAAACAGCTGTCAATAAGCTGAAAATTAAGGATAAAGAAACTACTTGCATTAGAGCATTGATGGAAGAAAATGTTATTTTTCCAACCTACATGTTTGTATGGTATTTTCTGCCTACATATAATATAGACCTTTTGTTAACATCCTAGGAGATATAGAAATTTTATGAAAGTTCTATATAATTATTTTCTCTGAAGTAACCAGTTGTTAGTATGATATACTTCCATTAATATTTCTTAGCATATACTAACATAAAATTATGCTGCTAACATATTTTTTGTACAGAAATGTGTTCTTATTAATCTGCTACCTATATCAGCTTTCTTCTTGATGAACAATGTACTGTTAAAATTCTCCTGTTTTAGAAATTACATACTCCTTATAAATTCTCACAGGCTTTGGAGAAGTGCTGTTATTCAAAGAATGACTTCTATGTTTTTCTTTATGTGAACTGTTTTGCAACAGTGAAAATTCTTGTGCTTTTGTCATTGTATCTAAGACTTTTATAGGATATATTTAAGAAGTGTTAATTGACAGGGCTTGGGATGCAGCTTACCAGAAGAGAGTTTGGCCTAGTAAATGTGAGGTGGTTGGTTTGATTCTCAGCAGGGGACACACACACACACACACACACACACACACACACACACACACACACTCATACAAACATACATATGCTTACACATGCACAATAAAAAAAGAAATATTAGTATGCTCACTTCCTCAAAGGTTAAACAAATTAATGTTCTCACCATTATCTGTCAGAATCCCTGTTTATATATTGACCCTAGTTAGTGATCTTTTAAACCTCCCCATTTTAATAGAAAATGCTACTTATTGAATATCTATAATAATGAAGTTTGAAATGCAGAGGATTTACCTTGTTAAAGAAGGACAAGATTTCATTCTTTCAATATATTGTTTAATCTATGACAGAAGGACTTGAAAGTAAGATATCCATATAGATATCAAAATCCTCCCTACCGAAAACCAGTTTTTGTGAATCCCTGGGGCCTTTAGTAGTAACAGCAAAGGGCAATGCAACTTTCTCAGTTCATTACACACCAACACCACAGCACCCAGCTCTTCTACACTTCTCCCCAGAAAAGGTCACAGACTTGAGAATCTCTGATCGCTTCCAGGGTTTAAACACTGCAGAGCTACACCTCACTTTACCAAGAACAAAAAGTGTTTTAATGTTCAGACAACCACCTGGTATGACACAGTTTCAGCCAAAGGGTTGGTGAGTTCCGTTGATTAAGAATGCCATAGACCAATGTTTCTGGCCTTGGAAGACTTAGTGTGTTTGTTCTTTCAGAAGAAAGGAAAGCTAAATATAGTTCATCATCAGTCATTTGGTTTAAGACTGATACTTGATTTCAAGTAAAATTGAACAGAATCATTTCCCTTTGTACTACAAAGCATTTAAACATAATAGGTAAGAAAATAGTAGTTTGAGACTAGATAATACAAAAGTCATTATGGAAGCAACTCATTTGCATTACTTAAAAAGTCACCGTCATTATATTTTCATCATAGATATTGAATCTCCATGCAGATATTATTTCCTAAAGCATAATAGGGCATTTTATGATGGTACTTGTATGCCTAAAGTGACCAGGAAGATTTTCCCATTAGTAATTAACCTTTAAGTGTTATATATCCTAAATATATCTCTATGTATCCCTGTTTATCTAAAGTAGACATCATAAGATTTTCCTACTTATGCTAATGCTAAATGTAAAGAAGCACTGCTTTAATAGATATAAATTAAACCATTATAAATGCAGCAGAGTTATGGTATTAAAACCTCTGTAGTTTTAAATTGAACTCTCTGTTCTTGCTACCATTGTGTACATTCAAATATCTCTGTACTCATAAATTGATGACTCAAATAAAGATTTTTTTAAAAAATTCAGAGTTTTACCATTAGCTGACTTCTATAAGTAATTAAAAGCTTAACATGTGTTAAGTCCTGTTTTCAAATTCTTCTTATGATGAATGTATGTTAAGATATAAAATGGTGCTGGACCGACCTTGTAAATAGATTTTTCTTTTGTTCCCCCAGCCACCTCTCTTGACACATAGACTTAATTAATTATGAAAGCTTGGCCTTAGCTTAGGCTTATTCAATTAGTTCTTATAACTTATACTTATTTTTATTAGTCTACGTTTTGCCTCGTGGCATTTTACCTTTCTTTTATTCTATATGTCCAACTCCTTTCATGTCTTTCTGGCTTCTGACACACACATAGAATCATCTCCAACTTGCTTTTCTGCCTGGAAGTCATGCCTATACCTTCTGCCTAGCTATTGGTCATTCGGCTCTGTATTAAACCAATCACATTAATATATCTTCACACAGCGTACAGATATCCTGATGAGGAATGCTCTTCTGTATATATGTTTGTCTTATTGGTTGATGCATAAAACACTGATTGGCCAGGCAAGAAGTGACATATCATGGCAGATACTGCCACTTGCTAACCATAGAGGTCTGGAGGTTTATACAGTCAGGCAGGAAGTGATATTGCTGGGCAGAATCAGAATATAAGCAGGGACAAACAGGAAATTGCTCTTCTCTGCAGAGATGTAGCAGGCAAAGGAGATGCAGGTCTGGCATCCCTGGTAAGCCAAGACCACTTGTAAATACTTAGATTAATAGAAAAATGTGTCAATAGTTATGTCAGAGCTAGCCAATAAGAAGCCTAGTCAGTGGACAACAGTTTCACAATTTATACTGCATCTCTGTGTATTATTTGGGGCTGACACAGTTATGGGACCCAGCTGGCAGGAAAGTGCTCATAAGAATATCCCACAACAGGACATATTTCCTATGTAGAAAACAGTCTAGGTGCAATAAAGAGTATAAAACACAATAGCATGACCAACAGTAACTTCCCTAACACTAAATTATATGAAGGAAATAGTGTAAAAATAAAAAATTTCCAACACATGATGAGACTTACTCAACAATCTGTGCATGCCTGTGCAACTTTGCTATGGAGTCATGCTGAGAAAAATCTTTTCACCCAGAATGTAAGATACATTTTAAATTTGTTTTCCTTTCCTAATAAGGGCCAAGTTATTTCATTGCCAGCCATATTTTACTCTGATGATGCCATTGTGAGTCCAAAAGTCTTGTCTGCAAGCTTGTATAATTTACCTCTCAGGCAAAATATATCAAAAGTGCCACACAAGCGCGTAAACATACGGATTTTCACATCAGAGATCTTACATGGAGGCTTGCTTTTAGCACTTGCAACAGTGACAGTATTGCTTATTACATAAACACTGTACACTTATTCATCAATATCATCACCTTCTACAATGATGATAAAAGAAAACCTCAAGCCATTTACCACAGCCCCCACTACCCCTAACTGAGGAGCCATTGACAGTTAGTAGTTTCTTCGGAAAGGAGAGCCAATTTTTCTTTAAAGATGTGGCTCTTAGGAGATCCATTCATGATCCAATGACCCCATACTCATAAGTATATAAGCAGCGGGTTATAAAAATAAATAAGAGACACAAAGTTTGGAAGAAGTTAGGAAAGTTAGGTTTGATCTAAGAGGAGGAGTGGAGAGTATATATATGTATATATATATAATATACATGCATGGAATCTCAAAAACTATTATATTAAAAAAAAAAACATGTCTGTGTGCTCCAGAGAGTGAGAACATGTACAAATCTCTACTTGGTCTGAGAAGTTAAGAAGAGATTAGATTGTGGTACACTGGGACAAAGTCTTGCCTATTTTAAATGTTAATTTAGCAAGCAACACTCTCATAACAGAATTACAGCTCAAAGCCATAACTAGACCATTGTCATGATTTTGAGCTTCCTGGGATGGAGAATCACCCATCATGGCGTGCCGATAATGCACACATATGCCAGGCAATAAACTGCATTTCTCCTTCCTGGAGAACTCTTACTCAACATCAGTGTTTTCAAACGAAAAATTAGGAGAATATATTTACACAGGGCAGTTACTGGGAGAGCAGATAAGCACTTATAAAATGTGACTGAATTCTAATCTAAAGCACAGAATGTGAGATAACTCTGGCTGTTTGCCAGTAATGAAGGCACCCATAAAAGGTCACTTTAATGAAAGGGACAGTGAATTCTTCAGTGCAATACTGTTTGGCACAAAGTCACAAGTGAGATTTAATTCTATGACCTGATCAAGAATAAAAGGTGTAGATTCAGGAAAAAAAATAAGGACAGACAAGGAAGTGTAATTAACAAAATTGTGAAGGTTTTTAGCAAGGGGATGTTTAGTTATTAATGTAAAAAGTAGTTGCTAGTAACTGATTAAGATATTTGTTAAGTCCTTTATATGGGAATGTGTATATATAAGTATGTGTGTATACTCTAGATGTGTATATATAAATATGCATACTATAAAAGCATGTATTTGTATAAACACTAAACATACATATATATGTATATGTATATAAATATATATACACACATATGAAGGTGTATTGTGTGTACTATGAGTGTGTATGATATACAAATCTCTTATGACCTCATTTTTTAATTCTGCCTTTCATTTTCTTGCTGAACTTTACTGTCTTCTCCACTATTTCAAGCACAGTTTCCTGTTTGTTTTTGTTTTGTTTTAGGGAATGTTCTCTTGTCTTTTCCTTATACATTGTGGTGGTTTGAAAGAAAATGGCTCCTATCACACTGGCATTATCAGGAGGTCTGGCGTTGCTGGAGTAGGCATGTCCTTGTTAGAGGAAGTATATGGGGATGGGGTTTAAGGTTCCCTATTCTCAAACTATAATAAATATTTATTTTTTAAAAAAATGAGTGAAATGTTGGTTATTTCAACATTCACATTTCAGAAAATGTGGTCATATGTTTGTTCTTTGATCTCCAAGAAATTCTTCAAAGTACTCAGGGTTATTTATTTTTAAGAGTAAGAATCACTAATGTCATCTTAAATATCACTTGAAACATGACAGAAAATAAAAAAAAGTAGGACATCCTAAGTTAATAAGGAGCCTGATGTCTGATGTCTGAGCAGAATGGCATGGTGGTTTCACACATCTGAGATTTCAGTGGTCCCTCTGCCACTTCAATATTAATCCATTTCTATCAGTCTAAATATTTCCACATGGTCTTATCTTAGTGGAGAGAGGGTCTGGAGTTCTCCCTCAAGTCTGTATATGTTGAATCTTCTATCTCTCCCTGAATCTTCCATGTCTCCTAGTCCCTCCTATCTTGCTTTCCTATTGTCCAACAGGTCTTTATTCATTAACCAATGCAAGAAACATATTTACAGAATGACATCTCCCATCAGCACTGACCACATAAGTAATGCTGACTGATTCCCTGTGTGTGACTTCTCCTCACCAACTTTCCCTTATACTCTGCATTCTCTTTCTTAGCAAGGAAGCATCACAGAGCCTTCATTTAAAGACATTTTGTATGGCCGTATTTGTCATAAATGCTGGAAAAAATAGTGTGTGAGAACTGGTCTGAAGGTGTCATTATCTCTCAGAGTTAAATCAGAGTTCAGATTTCCAATGTGATGAAACAGATTTCTCTATTCTGCAAGGTCTCTCAGTCACAAGCTCCACCTCCCTAAGGCTTGGACAGCATGCATCCCTTTAACTTCTGTATACTTGTACTTGTTGCATTGACACAAATCAACAACTGGTTAGTAGAGAGTGGGCTCAACAGAGTTATAAATGAACACATTTAAATCTCAGAGAAGACAGGGTAGGCTCAAGAGCCTGTTGCTTACATTGGGGTGCTGACGAACTTGCAGGCCTGGGAGTTTTAGCATAGAGGATTTTAGCATAGAGGGAATTAAGCCACTAAAGTCACCTTTAAGCCACGAAGTGACTATCCTTGCATTGTGAGTGCTACAATCTGTGGAAGGGATGATACTAGGACAGTAACTAAAACAGTTGTACAAACCACCAGTGTGTCAGTGTTCTTGACGATGTGAAAATGTCAGGAAGATGTCTATTGTTAGAAAGAATGTAAACTCAGTAACATAGGCAAGATAATTAAGGAACAAATTCCTCCTTTTTGTGGTAAGTCATCCCTTATCATAGATAATGGCCCAACATTAGGCTGAGGATGGAAGATGAGGGCAGTTAACACACTGCAAGAATCTCCTGTCACATCAAGATCCTTTTCTTTTCTGGCTTCTATGTGAGATGAGTGAAGTTGAAATACCCATTTCCTTATAGTTTGACTAGGATTTACCCTAACTCATAGTAGACTCCTTGCACAGAAGATATCCAAACCACTCCAAGTCCTGTTTCTCCAACAATTCAGTAGTGGGAAAACAGCCATGATGTGCACAGCAGAGAAGTCAAACTTTATCATTCTTCCAGGAGAGAAGTTTCTTTTCCACATGGCACGGAAGTTACATCCATCTATATACATTTAGGTTGCCTAAACAAGGCTGGAATGTTGACATAACTAGAGGACATACCTGTGTGGATGGGGGAAATTGCACAAGCTCCCTTATACAGAGCTACAGTATTCAATGGCTGCTGAGAAAGGGAAAATCGGTTTTCTTCAGGGTTGAGCGATCCAATCTCAAATGATCTGTTCTGAACACATGTACATGTGAACCATAGTAAATGAACTCTGTAGATCTTCTGTGTGTGTGTGTGTGTGTGTGAGAGAGTGAGAGAGAGAGAGAGAGAGAGAGAGAGAGAGAGAGAGAGAGAGAGAGAGAGGGAGGGAGGGAGGGAGGAAGAGAGGGAGAGACAGAGAGATCAATAATATCATTAATATTTACAGTAGAAGCAATAAATTTGGTGGGGGTGGCACAGGATGAGTTAAATGGGGAAAAGAAAGGGTAGAAATGATGTAAATATAGTATTCATATATACAATTCTTCAAAATAAAAATGAAGTTAAGTTAATAAAAACTTTCTCTGGGATTTTCTTTATAGACATAATTACTATAATGGTTAGTAATCACTGTAAATATCATTAGATCTGTGATCAATTGGGTTACACCTCTGGATGTGTTCATGAGGGTGTTTCTTTGTTTTTGTTTTCCTAGAGAGTTTTATAGCTGTTCTTAATCTAAATGTCTAAAATTTATCAAGAGAAGTTGAAAAAGAGAAAAAGATCCTCCCTGAATGTGGGCAGCACCATGGAAGGATGGGGTCCCAGATTTTATAAAAATAAGCATGTGAGAATAGGCACCCCCCCTCTCTCTCTGCTTCCTGACTGTGAATGCAATATGCCCACCCCTATTTCTATATCTTCCATAACATGATGGACAGTGCTCATAGTACTTTATCTTTTGTAGTGTTGTATTATTTATGATTATTAATGCTTTCCTGAGGATTCAGAAAGCAAAGTCAGCCACAAGCCATAGAATCCAAGCACACACCTTTAATCCCAGCAGCCAGAAGCTGGGAGGTTGTTGTACACACATTTAATCCTAGGACTCAGGATTAAGAGGTAGAGTTCAAGGCCACCCAGTTCTTTACAAGGTTGATCCAGTACTAAAGAGAAACAGCTCATGCCTTTGATCACAACACCTGGGAACAAACACCTTTAATCCCCTCATTAGGGAGGTATATGAGACAGGAACAAGGTCTCAGTCCGAGGGATTCCTTCTCCAGCGACACTGAGGACAGGAAGACATTCAGTCTCAGGATTCTCCAGCCACACTGAGGAGAGGCAGCAGGATCAGCCCACTCAGCCTGAGGTGCTGGTAGGAGCTGGTGGCCTACTACTTTGTTTTTCTGTTCTTCAGCTTGAAATTTGAACCCCAATATCCGTCACTGGGCCTTTTATTTTTTGGGTTACAGTGTTTTCTGCCACGATGAATGTTTCCATGCTTTCACTGCCATGCCGTTCCCATCATATTGATATAGCATGTGCTCCTCTCTAATATCCCATGTGCCTGTTTTTTTTCTTCTAAATATTCTTTTATGTTTCTTGTGTTTATTATTCTACCCATATTATAGATGCCTTTCTCTTACTATTTCCAATCCTGTGTTCTGTTTTCCCCAAATTCTCTTAGGTCATTTTCAGTCTACTTTCTTTTCAATGCTTGGGTGTCTCAGACAGGTCATCATTTATTTTTATTTTTATTGTCTTTTCTTGTCACAATCACAAATTTGTACAATTTTGTGATAATTCAATCAGCTCTTAGCAAATTCTATTGTAAAGGTATAAATTATTAATTTAAAGTAGTTGCTTTAATGCAATATTTTGCTATTAGTCTATTATTATTAAATATTGTGAAAGAATATCTGGCATTCTCTATAGATTTAAAATCAGAGACTCTGCATATATCTGTGTCTTTCAATATCAATTCTTCTGAAACAGAAACACAAATAGTAAAGTAGGTTCCCTACTGGGTTATCAAGTTAAAGCAGACCTGATGCTGTGGTCAAAGTCTCTATATTTAGTTTTAGATGAGTCTATTGAATTTCTTTGCCATGGCTGGGTCTGTTAGAGGACCTTGGCCTGAATCTGAGCAGGAAATGAGGTGACTATATAGAGGTTAAGAAAAGTGCTTGAGATAGTAGTAACTGAGTCCGTTGTTAGTGTTCTGCCCGGAAATGAAGCTATTCTTGTCCACATGCTGGTGACCTTGACAAACTACAGAAGGCTCATGTACACTGAATTATTTACTTGCTTAAGATTTATAGAATAATTAAGCCAATGTAGAGCTTAGCAACTGAAACCAAATGGTATCGCTTACAGACAGAAATTTAGTTGTTATTCTTGCTAGAGATCAGGAAATGATAGCACAAAAATGTAGTACTTTGGCTTGCTGAGTACTTCTGTCTTAAGGACACTGGGTCACAGAAGCAAAGTCTCTCAGGAATCCTCTCCTGCTTGCCTATCTTCAGCCCTCCCCTTAAATGAGTTACAGAACCCTGCTTCAAAGCAAAGCATTCAATTTAGGAAGGTCCTTGCTCTTAGGAAAATCTACAAGGGGTTTTTCTTTGCACACTCAGAAAGATGATACTACAGGAGGTGACCACAAAGGATGTAAACAGATATCACTGCCCTGTACCAGTCGAGTGCAGGAGACGCCACTCAGCACCTCTATTCTTCATCTACAAGAGTCACAAGTAGAGAGACTTTAGATCCCAGTGTCTGACAGCCCTTACATCAATGCTTCAGTTAGAGAATTGTTATGCTTTATTGTTAACCTGCCACGAGGAAACATATTAAACCATTCTTCTACTGCCAAGTCAGAAGTGTGATTCTGGTTCCCTCTTGTGCTCCAAGGTTCTTAGAATTTTCTAGTGTTTTTACCTAGTATCTTTAAGAAGGTTTACAAAAGTCAAAGGTAATATCAACACTCAGTTCATGTAAACTGAAGTGTTAAGTGAGGCCAAAATTTCGTTATGCATGAGGCCTGGAGAAATGGCTCAGTGATTAAGAGCACTGGTTGCTTATAGTGAGATATTCACCTTGTCTGCACCTGTGGCTTGGACCACGCCCATTGGGATGGAGACAGGGCTGGACATGACCTGGGGGAGAAGGCTGAGGAGGGGGTTGGAAACTCTCTGGCTGGTAGGATGCGGAGAGGAGAGCATCCTATACAACTTGCTGGTGTTCATCTGTCTATGTTGTGAGTAATTTCTCCCTGAATAAACATCTATTGTTTATCCTGATCCTTATTAAACCACAATAGCTGCTCCTCCACAGCTTATGACTATATTTACAGTTTCATGGAACCAACAACTTCACACAGACACATATGCAGGCAAACCATAAATGCACATGAAGAAAACTTTACTAATGCAAATCAGCAAGACCAGAAATGCTTCTTATTTCATCACATTGGAGTTGGTTCTTCTATTCTCATTCTTCTGTAGGTGACTCTATTCCCAGCAAAGGAGGAAGATACTCAAGATGGTAGGAATAGGACATTCTCCGAGGAGATATTAAACAGTAACCATGCCAACTTTGCCTTGCTTCTTCACATTGGGCAGTTCATCACCTCAAGGGACTTTTCTCGTGTTTGTTGAAAAATCTTGGGTGTGTCATGCGGAAGCAATACTGAAACCATGTACTTGTTTTGCAATTAACACTCACTAGCTCTTCAGTAGCATTTATTTTATCTCTTTCCTATTTTATAACTGACATTATAGTTCAATGACTTTGCCTGCTTCATGAGTGACAGTTGAGTTAGGGGTACATGGGGAGTCTAATGTTTCCCATTAATATGTCTGGTTTAGAGATGCGTCCTAAGCCAGCTTCTAAAAAAATGTTGTTCTGCTGACTGCACATTTGACCTAAACTCTTTTATATAGAAGATACTTAAGGTTATAGTTGGATATGGCTTAAGAGAGAGAATTTTTCCTTTTCTGCTCATATTACCAAGTACACATTACGATGAGCATCTTTCTACCCCGAGAAAAGCCACTTGATGGTGCTTTGGGGATGGTGGACTTGAGAAGATAACCACAGTATTTGAAGACATTTTATTCTAAGAAAGTGATAACCAGGTAAGTCCATTGTCTCTGCCTCTGAAATGTGTTAGCAGTCTGACCACCTGAACATACATTACCATGTTGGAACACTAAACCCTTCATCTCTTGATTAGTATAATATGCTTCTAACACTGATTTGCTGCTGCTTCCCTGTTTCATTCAGCTCTCAGCTCAGACACAGGACAACTTGTCCAAGTATGCATTCCACTTTTACCAGCTCAGCATCACCTAAAAACTTTCCAATAGTTCAGAGTAAGACCAAAGCTCTGCAACCCCACAGTTCCTTTGTGCTCTGAATACTACCCCCCACCCCCTTGACTTTCTCTTTTCACCTTTTCCTCTGCTAAGGACAAGATAGTTTTCCTTCTGCTCCATATCATCCGAGACCTATCTCACCTATGGTCTTCCTATGATTATTTGTCTTTGTTTAGAGTGCTGTCCCATTAGACATTCTTAGGTATCTTCTAGTTGCTACCTTGTCTTTATTCATTTCACATTTTCAGTGGACCCTGTCAAGACCAAACTGTCTCCCAAACATGCACATACAAAGCTGACTTATTTCCAGCTTAATTTTTCAACACACCATTATCATATTCTAAACTAGGATATATTTTACATATTAATTTTGTCTTCTCTTAATTGAGTGTTCCCAGAATGCTGGGGTTTTTTTTTGTTTTTTGTTTTTGTTTGTTTGTTTTGTTTTTTTTGTTGTTGTTGTTATAGATCAAAATGCAGCCCACAGTCAGGATGCAAACAGAATTGTTGTGGAATGACTCATAAATTCTTTAAATTAAGCTTCAAGTATGATTCCTTTAAATTTTTGTTTACATAATCAAATAATTTGTTTTTATTACTTGTCAGTTTTAGTTGAATAGCATTTTCTGGTATCTCTGAAGTATTGCAACTAAGCCATTATTAAATCTACAATAGACAGAGAATTTTCTGAAAGCAGACCTTCAGACAAGAATTTAATATGAAACTCTTGTGTTAGGGGAAAGCATTACTAAGCATTGAGTTGTGTGTTATCCTCAAAGATGATTAAGTACTAATGACAAATGACTTATCTGGAGATATACTCATTGCAAATACAAGGAATGAGAATAAAGTATTGTAGCTTTAAATTCTAATTTAGTATGGCAGTCATCTTTATAAGGAGAGTATTCAGATATAGACATGAGTACAAGAATACTCTGCATCTAAAAGCTGAGAACACAGTTAAGGAACAGAAGATATTGCTGTCAAACAATTCGGAAATGACAAGATAGATAGACAACAGTCTGCCACACAGCATTACAAGGCAGCACCCCAAAGATAACTGAGGCTTAGGTCTTCAGGTCTGGCAATAAACTGGCTGTTTTCTAGACACCTACTGTGGTCCTTTGTTAGATTCAAAGTGACTTACTTTACACACCAAGCAGCTAATATAGACATCTAGGGAATTTAGGATGTAGGGACAGTAATACAAAATTAAGTGAGGCGACAAAGTTCAGCAGAAAACAATCTTGTAGGTCAGATCAATAATGAGTCATTCTAGCAAGGGCAAGAAAATAGGGGCTTCTGAGCTCTGTAGCACAGTCCTGGGTAAAGCGGGCATCTCTGGATTTTTGTGTGTTCATATGAAGCTGGTAACAGCACCAGAACAATCTGTGAACAGAGATTTAGAGGTTAACAGAAGGCACATCATGGGCTAGGAAAGGAAGTGTGAGTAAACATAGGCAAAACATTGAGGACCCATGGGTTAAGATACATCTTTTCTGTGTGAGAATTTATTATTGGTCTATAATATAGTTTGGTCAAGATTATGCTTAATTTTCATCTGTGACTTTTCCAGAAAGGGTTTTTATTTATTACAACATTTTTTAAAATATATTTGACCCATGACACACTAACTATTTGATTCAGGGCTTTGACACTAATAGTCATAGAAAGGAAGGTTTTATTGTCCTATATCATCATGTTGTATTATTTCTTACCAAAGCACTTTGTATATAATAAGCATATAATGTAAATTTATTAAATGTTTTAATGCTGAGTCAATGACCTTGGTTTTGGTGGTTCTGCCATATAGGGCTAATATTCCAGAAATTTTATAGCAGCATGGAGAGTATTCCACCTACACACTTAACAGCAGATACCATACAACAAAATCTATATCCAGGGGTCACCAACTTCTCAGAGCATGCTGACAGATTTAAGAGAGCACAAATAAATTTAATTTCTTACAGCTATTAGAATACTTAAAATAGTTGCCCAGGAATTGGCTGAAATACAGCAACAGACACTGGTTTTCACTTCAGGAGTTTTCACTTTCTGGAGTTTTAAGTTTTGGTAAAGTTTCTACGAAGGGTGTTCTGACATCAAAAGTTCTCTGAGACCCTCTGGTCCAAACACATGACCTAGTTCTGGGGTTAGCACCAGATCTCACAAATTTAAAGGCCCATTTCTGCAGGATTTCCTTACACCAGATGCAGGAAACCTAGTTATCATTCACTTGCTATATTTGGAAATTTTATGAGTTTCCCACACTTAATGATTTGATAGAATGGGTCATAGAATTCAGAGAACATGTCATTTATAGTCGCCTGTAAGGAACAAACTTCAAGGGACCGATGGATAGGATAGAAGTAAGGTGTGGAGTGGGTACAGAACATCCATGGCCTCTCTAGACCCCACCTCCTGCTCCAGCAAGCCTGTGTGCTCAGCAGCCGTGCTCCTTAGGAGAATTATCAAAGTTCCCCCTGGAACCTCTCTGGAGCTGAGGCTCTGGGTCTCAAAGGCACTGTTCACTGAACACTTGATCTTTCAGATCTTTTTTGTGCTCAGTCTTGCCCTGAGGCCTCAGCCCAGACATTTCAGGAGAATAACCTCAGATATAACCTTTAGGGAATTCTGAGGACTTTACTAGCTTTTTCTTTCTCTTCTGAATGGAGCTTCTCTACTGGTGATTCAACCAAACATGAAGCAAAAGAAAATAAGATCCCAAACATTCAGGCCTAAACAAAACTATGGGTCACTATGCTCTGAGTGCAGAATATAATCCACAATATGTAGGAATCTGTTGTCCCTCAACTCTAGACCTTCATCTCTCATTATTTACCCCACTACTCAGAGTATACATTGAGCTCTGTTACTGAGTCAGCATTGGACATGTACAAACACCGTTTTCTTTCATTATTCCCTTCGCAAAGCAGTGTAACAATATTTACATATCATTTACATTTTATTGGGTAGTGTAATAGCCAGCTACTGTGGTATTTATACACAGGCCCAGAGCATCTGTGAATTTGGGTATCTGTAGGGGAAAGGGTGGAGACATGGAGTAGTGTCTACCTACTTTAGCTGCAGAGGACAGAGAGGGACAGCTATGCACCACAGCTACAGTAGGAGATTTAAGGATAGCAGAGTACCACAGTCACAGGAGACATTAAGGGACAGCTGTGTTCCTTAGTTACAGGGGACGGTAAGGAACACAGCCGTGTATCACTACTTCATTCATGTGTGTTATTTGTCTCATTTTTATGAACATTGGATTTTGTGTTATTTGCATATTAGACTCAGGGATCTTATTGGAGGCTGTTGCTTTATGTCAACAGATGCCATTTCAAAGTGTCTCTATGACAAGGAAAACAGACACAATAACGAAAGAGTTAAGGTTATAACTTATTTTTAGTTTATATTGAAATGTATTACTACTTCTGCCATTCTTTTTAATTTTATTTACTTTATTTTTTATTCATTTTATATACCAACCAAAGTTCACCCTCTCTCCTCTCATCCTGCCCCTTCCTCCATCCCTCATCCACTACTCAGAAAGGGTAAGATCTCCCAGAAGGAGTCAACAAAGCCTGGCACATTCAGTTCAGGCAGGACTGACATCCCCCCTCCTGCCTAGGCTGAGCAAGGCATCCCTTTATATGGAATGGGCTTCAAAAAGCCAGCTCATGAACTTGGGGATAGATCCCACTGCCAGGGGTCCCACAAACAGACCAGGATACAAAACTGTTGCCCACATGCAGAGGGCCACCTTCAGGCTCCCATTCTGTTGGTTAAGAGTCTTTGAGCTCCCACAAATTTGGGCTAACTATCTTTGTGGGTTTTTCAGTCATGATATTGAACCTCCTTTTGCACAGATATCCCTCCCCCCCCCTCCCTTCCACTGATCCAAGTCCTGTACTCTAACACAATTAGCTGAGCTTCCGGAGAGCTCAGCCTGGTACTTTTTGTGTATCTATGCATCTGCTCCCATCAGTTACTGGATGAAGGTTTTATGATGACAGAGTACTCACCAATCTGATTATAGGGGAAGGCTAGTTTAAGCACCATCTCCACTAATGCTAGGGGTCTTAGCTAGGGGCACTCTTGTGGATTCCTGAAAATTTTACAGCATCAAGTTTTTTTTTAGTCCCATATTGGCTCCTTCTTTCAAGCTATCTCTTGCCTTGTTCTCCTACCCCAGCCCTCCCACCAACTTTACCATCCATTTCCCTCAGCTTCTCACCCCATCCCCTCCTCTTCTCCTCTTTACTTCCCCCCACCCCAGATTTATCAAGGAAGCTTCATCCATTTCCTTTTCCCGGGGTGATCCACCATCCACTCCCTCTTAGTGCCTTGTTACCTAGTTTCTCTGGAGCCATAGATTGTGGTCTTGTTACTCTTTGCTTTGTATCTAGTGATGGGAGATGTGATTCTGTATATATGTTTCTCATACTGGTTAATAAAGCCCTGTGGCCAATGAGATAGCAAGATAGGCGGGGCTAGGAGACAAGGAGGAAGAGGAAGTGAGTAGGGTGGGGTCAAGATGTAGCCCGGGAAGGAGCAGGACGCCTGCCGCGCGGCTCCCCGATAAGACGACCACGTGGAAATACTTAGATAAGTAGAAATGTGTTAATAATTAAGACAGAGCTAGCCCATAAACAGTAATGGTAATTGGCCAACAGGATTGTATCAAATACAGAGTCTCTGAGTGTTATTTGGGGCACACGTGGTTGCAGGACAATGGCGGCAGAACCAGCGGCAGCCAGCGGGGAAACCTGCTGTAACAATCTAGTATCCATTTGTGATTGAGTACATGCTGTGTTTGTATTTCTGGCTCTGGGTTACCTCACACAGACTGAATTCTTTTTTCTGGTTCCATCCATTTGCCTGCAAGTATCATGATGTTATTATTTTTAACTGCTGAGTACTACTCTATTGTGTAGCTGTACCACATTTTCTTTATCCATTCTTCTGTTGAGAGGTATCTAGGTTGTTTCCAGGTTCTGGCTATTAGAAATAATGCTGCTATGAACAAAGTTAAACAAATGTCCTTGTGGTATGATTGAGCATCCTTTGGGTATGTGCTAAAGGGTGGTAATGCTGGATCCCGAGGTAAGTTTGATTCCCGATTTTCTTAGAAACTGCCATACCGATTTCCAAAATGGCTGTACAAGTTTGTACTCCTCTGCTATTCTTGAGAAAAAACAATAGCCTTCATTCTTTTATCCAAATGAAAACGTTCAACAAATTCGCTTGAAAAGTACAAGACTATAAAATGACTCTTTAGATGCTTCTGATGCAAACAGACAAGGCATAAAGCCACAGTTGTCACATGTGGTCTGAAGCTGGTCTCTGTGTTTTAGAATGAGTCTCCGCAGTTGGGGCCATTGAAAATGGAGCCATTGGCCCTGCTCCACGCAGCCCCAGTTCCACATGGATTCTGCTTGCAGAGTACTTATGCAGCCACGCATAAGTTACTACATAGCCACGCAACATTTGACAGCTGTCACTAAGGCGTGATCATCTGTCAAAGATGGATCCAGGGTGAGCAAAGGTAGCCCAGAGATGAGCCATCCTGGGGTGGGGAGAGAGCCCGAGGATAAGAGAGGCCCGAGACCAGGAATCCCTAACGAGAAGGCACGGGTCCAGGAGAGGGCTGGTGACAGGTGGACGCTGTGGAGAAACTTCAGGGCAAGAGAAGGAGAGGAGTTGGGTGCAGAAACAGGGCCACATTGCCCAGGACCCAGGGAGAAGGAGAAGCCAGGATATCAACACGTGAAGAAATGGAGTGTTTTCAGCCCACACGATAGAGGCCTGGAGCTCACTTGTGTTTTAAAAGAGCACAAGAACTGTTTCCAGTGGCACACTATAAAGACTGACAGCAGAAAGCAGGTGAAGAGTCCTCTACCTTGCGGTGGAACATAAAAGGGAAGCAGCCTCATAAGATGCATTTCCATTTTGCTCTTAGGGAGTGAGTCTTCCTTTGAGCCTCACGCATGAACTCTTATATTTAACCTTATCAATGGATACAGACAAGTGAGAGGGGAGGGCAGGCAACCCGGAGTGAGCTCCTGCCATCTGCAAGCAAACTCTGACTAGCATTGGAGAAGATACCTGCAAAGATGTCCCACCCACAAGAGGGGGGAAAAAAGAGTTGAGGAAATGGAAGAACGATAACAAAACAGAAACAAAATTCCAAACAGATAAGAAGCCTCTGTCCTCTGCACTCAACAGCCACCCTTCACGATTCCCTAGCAAAACAGTGATGAGGCTTCGCCAGGGAGAAGAGTTACCGTCACCATGCTGACATCTAAAAGTGACCAAGCACTTTATTGCCCAAGAATAGCTCAACCAACTGAAAATGATACCAAAAGGATAAAGGGTTGCGTATAATATTTGAAAGAGCAACAGGGGCTTTTGTTTGTTTTTATTTTACATTAGAGAACTTTGCATGCATAAACAACTTTGCCCTAAACGACAGTTGTGTCCAGTCTCTGCTTCTATCTCCTAGTCTTGTTTTCTAGTGGAAGCTGAATTTAACCTGTGTATCTAAACGATATACATATACAGGAGCTGACTTATGTTGACTGGGTCGTTCTGATGAAATGTACTAATTGTGTTAGAGCACAGAACTTGGATCAGCTAAAGGACCTCTTTCGTCTTACCCACATTAAGGCATCCGGATCTTTGGTGGAACGTTTACCTTCCCTCGTTATTGATTCTTGGCAGGCATCACTGACCACTCTTGCTGGCCCTGGAATTGTTCCTGTATGGCCTCTGGTCTGTATCATTCTATTCCTTTTTCAAAGTCTGCATGCTCTGAAGGTTTATAGTCGTGCTGTGGGAAGGAGTCTTTACTCAGCATGTTGTATCCTTAAAGGGTCTACTTTGTCAGTGCGGAAGCTTGGGATCTTTAGCTCTGAAAAATCTTTTCTTGTTAATTATGTGATAATATATTCATCATTTTCCCTATTGTTTTCAGAGCTTTTGTTATTCAACTACATGATCCTTTATGCTGAGTGCCCAACTTTCTATATTTTCATTTCTGTTTTTGGTATCTTTTTTCTTTTAGGTTCCTCCTAGGTGATGGTATTTTCTTTCATTTTTGGTTTTGAATATTCTTATTTTAGTTGTTGCTTTTGAACTGTTCATTTTTTTCTCTGATAGATATATTTTAATAATATTGGCATTTGTCATCAATGCTTGATCTTTCTTGTATAATTTAATTATAGCTTTTACACTCTCTTTTCAAAATAAGCTGGCCTGGGGAAGTTCTTCTGTGATAGTTTCTTGACTATTGCCTTGAATTTCAAAGTTCCAGTTTCCAAAATAAATAAAACTTACCAGATTATTAAAATGTCTATGTTCTTAATTTGATTATTTTATTAAACTATTTGATAACATCTATTATATCTAGTATAAATAAAAGAAAATGTTATTTATAGTATTTAAAAGCTAGAAAGTACTGCTTCATTTGCCTTTATAGATTTTGTCAATGATGCCTTCTGATCACAACAGCCTACTAATAAATTGAGTTTGGTATTTAAATTTATTCAAAATTTCAGTATTAGATAATTGATACTATGGGACAATTAAATTTTCATAAAGATGAGTATTGGTGAAAAATTATTAAAATGACTTCTTTTTAGCAACTATAAATGTGAAACATATTTGGTTGTTGTGATGGGGTAAGAAGTTTTTCTATTAGAAAACATGAGCATTTTCACCTTGGCGCAGAGATGACTGAGTGTTTTCTGTTTGCTGCAGTGGTTGCTGCAAAGGAACTGAAAGATGCTATGACTACCATGCCATGTACAGCTACTTTCTGACAGGGGCAATTCTAGATGTCCTCAGTCAACTTCTGGCCTCTGCAGGGAACATAAATATAAATTGTTTCATATACTATGCATGCCCATCAAATTTGACTAGAAGACCCTTGAAAATGGTTAAACAAATAAATATATAAATAAACAAACAAGAAAACCAAAAAAGCCTTCATGAAGGCAATGGGGAATAAAACAATGTAATTTTCATTCAGTACAGTTTGGAACCTGACAGGTAACCTATTAAGTATTTGTTGTTGGATATTGGCTGCCCAATTAATTCAAACAGTATGCTATAGGCAATAAACTTAGGAATATGACAAATCAGAGTTTCACGTTGTTTCTAAAGCAACTATGAGAAAAGTTGTCACAGCACTACTGCACAGCAAATTCAAGTGCTTAGTGGAGCTGAATTTTTATATCAGAAATTAAAGCAGTATAATAATTGGTTTATTAGATTACTAAAATTTTGTATAACATATTTTAAAGAATGGCATAGGATGGCATTTTTTTTTCATTTATTTTCATTCCCTTCCATGGGTTTCCTAGTTAGGTAAAGAAAATCTGTAATAAACATTACATCTCCAAACCTCCATGTAAAATAGAAAAGGAGTCCACTAATCAGAGTTTTGAAAAATTGAATGTAAGTACATAACGGCAAAAGATTTTTAAGTATTACCCATATTAGGAAAGAGCAATGCCTTCTAGGTTTCTGTCAACTTCTGTGGTTGCTCAAGATCTCTCACACATTGCAAAGAACCCTTGGTTTCATGGTACCTGGTTAGAAAAATCACACTTTTAGAAGAAATAAGGAGGCCATGAGGGAGCAGGAAGATTGAGTCATGGAAAGAATAGAGGAGAGCAAGAAAAGAGATACCATAATAGGTTTGAAGAGAAATCTGGCACTAGGAAATGTCCAGAGACATACAAGGATGACTCAAACTAAAAATCTAAGCAATAGTGGAAAGGCTACCTGAGATGCCCTTCCCCTATAATAAGATTGATGACTACCCCATATGCCATCCTAGCGTCTTCATCTAGTATCTGATGGAAACAGAAGCAGACACTCACAGCTAAACACTGAGCCAAACTTCTGGAGTTCAGTTGCAGAGATGAGAAGTGACGAGAAAAGGGGTCAAGACCAGGCTGGAGAAACCCACAGAAACAGCTGAACTGAACAAAGGGGGACTCATGGACTCTAGTCTGATAGCTGGAAAAGCAGCATAGGACTGACCCAGAATTCCTGAACTTGGGGGTCAGTTAGGAGGCCTGGGCAGTCTATGGGGCCTCTGGTAGTGGATCAGTATTTAACCCTAGTGTAAGAATGGACTTTGGGAACTCATTACACATAGAGGGATGCTTTGCTTTCTCAGCCTAAACACATGGAGGAGGGCCTAGTCCCTGCTGCAAATGATGTGACAGACTTTTAAGATTCCTCATGTAAGGCCTCACCCTTCCATAGAAGAAGAAAGGGGATGGAATAGAGAGTCTGTGTAGGGCAGTGGAGGAGGGGAGGAAGAGGAAACTGGTGTTGACCTATAAAATAAGATTGTTTCTAATTTAAATAAAGAAAACAAAGATTTATACCCTTTCCAGTGTGGGTTGAGCTATTACATAATGTTGCCTGATCTACCTTATCAGAATTCACCAACCCCATGCTCAAACTCATGTATGGAATTCAGACCTCCCATAATCACACTAAGTGTGGAATTAAGTAACCCCATCTTCACACTCATGTATGAAGATAAAACACTTTCTATTCTCACACACATGTAAGGAACTAAGACATCCTAACCTCCCATTCATTCATGGAACAAAGTCCTCTCAGGTAAACACTGAATGAATTCAAGAACTCCCATCCTTACACTCATGTATGTAACTTGGAATTCCAATCTTCCCAGTCATGTATGGAGCTAAAAACTCTCACTTTCAGACTCATGTAGGGAATTAAGACTTCCCATCCTTATACTTTCATATGGAACTAAGATATCCTATCCTTACATTCATGTGTGTAATTAAGACATATTATCCTCACATTCATATATGGAACTAATACATCCAACTCTCACACTCATGTGTGGAAAAAAAGACATCTGATAATCGTAATCATGGATGGAGCTAAGAATTCCCATCATCACACTCATATGTGAAACTAAGACCATCCATCCTAGCATTTATGAATGGAACAAAGAATTTCTATCCTCACACTCATCTGTGGCACTCAGATCTCCAACTGTCACACTCATATTTGGAACTAATACTTCCTAACCTAGCACTCATGTATGGGACTCAGAATGCACATCCTCTCAATCATTTATGGAGTCAAGACTTCCAACCCTCATACTCATGGATGGATCTATACTTGCCACTCTCACACTTAAAAACAAGACCTCCCATATTCAGACTCATGTATGTAACCAAGAAATTCCAACCTCACACTCATGTATGGAGCTAACACATCCTATTCTAGTTGTCATGTATGGAATTAAGACCTCCTGCTGTCTGACCAGTATGGAGTTAAGCCAACCCACTATTTCACTCATGTATGAAACTAAGACCTCCCATTCTCACACTTATGCATGGATCCAAAATTTCCCATCCTCACATTCATATATGGAACTACCATTTCTTATCCTCTCGCTCATGTAGGGAACTAAGAGCTCCCATTCTCACATTTATGCATGGAACAAAGAGTTCTCAGCCACTCACTCACTCACGAAAGCTAGACCTGCCATCTTCTTACACATGTATGGAATGAATAATTCCTATCCTTACACTCATGTATGGAGCTAAGAACTCTCATCCTCACACATTGTATGGAACAAAGATCTCCTATACTCACACTGTTGCAGGCAACTCAGACCTCCTATCCATACATTTATGTATGGAATTAAAACTTCCTATCTTCATACTAATGTAAGACTTTCTATCTTAATATATGGAACTAAGACCTCCTATCATCACATTCTTGTAGGCAACTAAGATGTCCAATTGTGCACTCATGCATGGAACTAAGGTATATCATTTTTACACTCAAGTATAGAACTAAGACCTCCCATACTCACATGATGCATATGGAACTAAGACCTCTCAGCCTCACTGCCATGTATAGAATAAAGACCCTCCTTCCTCACATGCATGTATGGAGATAAGACCTCTCAGCCTCATACTCATGTACAAAATAAGACCTCCTTCTCTCATACTCATGCATGTAACTAAAGCTTCACATCCTCACTCATGTATGTAACTTAAGCTTTCTATCTTTACATTCATGTATGGAACTAAGATCTACCATTCTAACATTCATGTAGTGTGAAACTAGAATATTTTACATTTAATCTTCTTATCTGTTATTCATTTGCTTCCATCTGTGTGCATGTCTATCTCCCTCACTAAACTTTTACAGAACCATGATCATTTCCTCATAATTTTCAGCATGAAAAAAATCATAATGTTGCCCTCTTATTGAATGCTCTGAACAAGTACTACCACTCCCCTCAAGGTACTTGTGATTCACCTCTCTGGAATAATACCTAGATGTTCCTAAAAGTGACACATTCCAGTCATTCTCTGTTTCAGTGTTATTTCCTTCAAGGACCTTCTCTAATCCTATTATCTTCTTAATTGTTGATGATGCATTCAACCCATCATTATGGGTATAACATGGCTCTCATAAATGTTTTCCTGTCTTTGGTGACAGAAACATGAGGCAGCTTGATAACATCTCAGTGGTTCAATTGTTCAGTAAGCAATGGGCTGAGAGCAGAATTAAAGTTGAACTATATAAGCCACAAAGGCCACTTCCCAAGTGACACAGTTTCTTCAGCTATGCTCCACCCCCTGAAAGGTCCGCACATTCTCAGACTTTCACCACCAAGCTCAAACACATGAGCCATCGGAGACACTCAAAGATGCCTAATTTAATCCAGCATACATGCCCAAGTTTTTTTGTTTGTTTTGTTTTGGTTTTGGTTTTGCGAGACAAGATTTCTCTGTATAGATGTAGACCAGGCTGGCCTTGAACTCACAGAGATCTGCCTGTCTCTGCCTACAGAGTGCTAGATTAATGGTGTGTGCCACCACTGCATGTGTTGTTGATGTTTCTTTGGGTGGAATTTTGTTAGACTTTGACAACTAGTGAAATAAATATTCTTACTTTCTAGGCTTAGTGTGCATTGACTACTATTCTTCAGCCTTAAAAAATTGAAACATTTATTTATTTATGTGTTTATTTGGGCTGCGTATGCTATGGTGCATATGTGGAGATCAGAGAACAACTTAGAGGAAATCTATTTTCTTCTTCTACCACATGGTAGAAGTGATAAATCACTGGTTATCAGACTTAATGGCAAGTTTCTCTATCCACAGAGACATCATTTCAGCCCCCTCATTTTGGTTGCTCAATATCAACAATAAGAACACTAGTGAATCTGTGTTACTGATTCTAACAACCCAATAGACTTCTCTGCACTTAAGTGTGAGTCCCTGATTTGTTTTTTGACAACTTTTATTCTCAAATTTTAAAAAAATATGTTAGCAAATTTTAATTTGTCTCTATGGAAGAGCTGTTACTGCCACCACTACTTCCTAGACAGGAATGTAGGTAAACAAATGGATACTTCCTAAAGGCCTCAAAATTAGTAAGTGAGAGCACCAGGGTTGACCCATCTGCAATCTGACTCTAGAGACCATGATTCTGATGGTAAACTGATTATGAAATTAAAATTTTATGATCCAACAATTCATTGTGCATTTCATAATCCAGCTTCATTGTGTATATTCACTACTATTCAACTTTTTTTCTTTTTCGGCTTTGCTGAGTCTCAGCAACGTACATATGTATACATACACATATGTATGTTTCAGTATGCTCATGTACTCATGCATATATATATATATATATACACACACACAACACACACACACATATATATATATATATATATATATATATATATATATCACTGTGCCTATGCATGTCTTCAATGTTACTAGACACTAATTGCCTAGGACTAAACGCCAACTCTGAGACCCTGCTCCTGTCTTATATACCTCTCTAGTGATGACATGAAAGGCATGTACCACAACTTCCCAGATTCTATGGCTACTGGGATTAAAGGTGTGTATCACTGCTGCCTGGCCTCTATGGCTGTGGCTAACTTTGCATTCTGATCTCCAGGCAAGTTTTATTAGAACATAAATAATATGTCACCACACTTTGTCTCTCTTTGTAAGTGAAGCCATGTATGTGCATATCATCACATACATGCCTGTATATATTCTATCATCTTTCTATCTCTATCTTTGTCATCATCTTTCTCTGTCATGTATATCTATCATCTATCATTCTATCTATCTATCTATCTATCTATCTATCTATCTATCTATCTATCATCTATCATCATCTATCTATCTAATCTATCTATCATCTACTTATATATCACTTTACCTATCATCTATTTACCTTCTATCAATCATCTATCTTCTCTCTGTCATCTATATCTACCAACTATCTATTATCTGTCTTCATCATCATCCAACTGTAATTTATTATCTATTTGTTGATCATATTCTATTATCTACCTTGCATCTATCTATCGATCTATCATCATCATCATCATTTTTCTCTCTCTATTATACATCTCTGTTTCCAAAATTATCATGAAACAGTTTGCTGTTTTCTAGTTACATATTTTTTCTCATGATTCACCTTGCCTTATAGCTCTAGAGAACAATTATTTTATCTTTTGAACTTTCACCTGCTCCCAACACTTACTCCAGATACAATCATGTCATTTTTCATCATTGGAGTTTGTCATTTGTAGGCTTCTGTCATTATGATTACTTTTATAATTTTTTAGGCTTCAGAACACAATTTCTGTTTATGTCAAAGTCACCATTCTCCAACCATAACTCACATTTCTTGCTTCAGTGTTTTTCCTTACTCTGCCTTCTGTACCTCTTTATTTGGAATGCCCTTAGCCAATATTCATCATTTTAAAGAATCTGTTGAGATCTTATTACCCCACCTGCATACAATTCCATGTGGGGTATTTGCTTTTTTTTTAATCAGGTAAAATATATCTTCTTATCTTCTGCAAAGATCAAAGATCACTCACTACATTCAGCTTTTCATTGATATGCCAAGTTCATTCACACAATGCATAGAGACTGGCATCTCCTTACTGATCTATATGTCTTTCATTAGTTCCCTGGAGCACTTTGCATGAAGCCTGAAGGAAACACAAACAGTTGCTGTTTACTGAGTGCCTAAAAGTCATCAGACTTAAGGCATGCTTTATTCTGATAGGTTTCCATGTTCCCATGTTAAAGATAAAAGAGACTGATACTTAAAGCTTAAGGAACATGAGTGGATGTTTAGCTACTAAAGAGAAGATCTTAGGGTTGCATTCTGCTCTGTTCCCTGAGCCTTGGTCAGGAAGCCACACCCCCACTTTTTTACATACATAAAAACACACTACCCTAAGATTTTGCTGAATACTAAACATCAACTCTTTGAGAAACCTTGTGAGAGATGTATTGAATCTCCCTAATTTATAAACAAGAATAGTCAGATCCTCACACTAAGTTATTCCACATCATTCACAGAACTTCTAAATGATGGAGGAGTTGAAATTTAAATCAAAATTGCCTCGTGTCAATGCCAGTCCTTTTTGGTTGCTTGTTCTGAAGTAAAGCTGAATCTTATTAAGAAAAGATTTTAATGTATGTGAAGGACAGATATTGGGTAAGAGTTATATAAGTTGTTTCATTAAAAGATAGTGGATGTATGTTTTTCAAATGACATTACCTCTAATACCAGTCTCAATCTTTTGTTGTTGTTTGTTTTTAAGTTTTGACATTAAATAATAAACTATCATAACAGGAGTCTTCCTGCTTGAGTTCCCTTTTCTTTTGGGTTATGGACTGTTGGGAGTGTAACAACAACATTTTGGCATAGTCATCACACATGTCAGCTATTTCTGTTAGGCATGTGAATGACTGGGAAGGTACTATCCCTCTCACACAGAGAAGAAATTGTCTTCTTTCCCTCAGCCCCAGAGTATGAAAGAAACCACAAACTTACATGTAATTGATGAATTAGTTACCTAGGCAACATTGTAGGAGTCCCTTTTAGAAGGAGTATTGATTCACATTGAAGCTGACTTTTAATTAGTTTCAGTTTCTCTAATGACAGTATTTGTAGTGTCAGGTGCACACCCACCTGAACACATAGCATTTTCTCACATTCTTGGGTTGAACAGAATCCCAGTTCCCAGTGAATCTTTGAGGCAGACTCAATGTTTTAATGTGCAGAAACCTCAGTGTCAGGGATCAGCACATAATAAACACCCGGACTGTGCTAATCCCAGGAAGATAAAGTCAGAAATCTTAGGAGATCCTGGCCAGCAGACCCTCCATTAGAGCAGAGAGCACAAAATTGTGTATTGACCTCCAAACTTAACTTGTTTAGCACATAATGATCTAACAAGAAATAATCCATTAACAACAATGGCAAACAATATCTTCATAAATTTTACAGCTTATATTTTTGAAGAGTTTATCTTATTGCCATTGTCCTCATGTTACCAGGACAGATAAAATAGAAGTATGTATGCATTTCAAGGCTTCACACAGCTTCTCACACCATCGTGTTTTAGTGTTTTATGTAATATAAAGCATTTGTTCATGCTAAGTCAGGCACAGGCCTATGATAGAGTATCTGAAAAATAAATGTACAATTTTAAGTTAAGCATCGAGTTCCAAAGAAACTGCTTGCTTCAACATCTTTGAAAAGTTCTTCCTGAGGCGTGAGGATTTTGATTTTAGTCTGTTCTACCACTGAGAGTACTTAGGTGGTAATCTGGGACATATAATGTACAGATCCCTTAAGTCTACTAAACCAATGATTGTTTTTAGGTTTGCAACATGTATCTTGCCTTTCTCACCATCCACCACATGTAAGACCAGTAATGGCTCAATAAACTCTCCTGATCACAGAGGAGGTGAGAGTTCATTGTAAATTACAATGGAATGGGATCTTACTAAGAGTCTCTTTGTAGTTCCCCCAGATTAAGATGGTCGCGAACCTTGCAGTGTGCTGGTCAATCTGATGCTGTCCATTGGTTCAATTTTTAACCTGATACTCTTCTGCAGCCATTTTCTTTTCAGTGCCTGCTATGAAGTTTATTCATGGTCTACTCATGAGTCCTTCATACAATGCCTACTCTTCACACAATGTGATTGGAGGCTTTACTCCGTCAATTGAATTTTTTTGTTTTGTTTTGTTTTTTAACAATGAATGCTTTTTCATTTCAATGAAATCCAACTTTCTACCTTTTTTCCTTTAATAATGAGGGGCCCTAACTTCCTACTTCAAAAATATTTGCCTATCTCAAGATAGCAAAGATTTTTTTTTCTGGTATCTTCTAGGGGTCATGTTTAGGTTGACACACTGTACAATATGCATTTGCTTTTGTGAATTACATATGATTTATGCAACTTTTTTGTAACTATATTAATGACCCCACATTGGGCCATTGCTGCCCCTTTACTGTTCAGAGTGGTAGCAGTATGATTAAAGACTCACGTGGGGTTTTCTTTGAAATTAGTTTCATGAGATTGTCTTTCTCCTTGGATATTTATACAACACTTTTATTTATGACAACACAATAGTACATTTTTATTCCTTGGACTAGACAGTCTTACCTGATCTTATTCTGTTTAAAATACTGTATTTTTTATCTTACACATTGCACATTTATACACGGGCTGCTTAATTTCATTTCCACTGTATCTAAAATGGAAACAAAAATAACACCTCTTGAACTTTAATTGAAATTAGAGTTGTATTGGTCTATATACTCATTTAGTAGGGAATGGTGTTTTTACTTCAATGATTTTATCAGTCTCTGTACTTCTACCACATTATTTTCTTAGTGTTTTGGTGTTTATCAATAGTTTATTATTGAAGGGTTTTACTTATTATTTAGTAGTAGGTTAAATTTTATGCAATCATCAAATTCCTTGAATTATGGTGTAATTAATCCACTAGGTAAATGTACAACATATAACCAGGAACAGTATTTCCTACATTTGTTGATATTATCCTTTAAACATGTTAATTAGGATATTTTTATTAATCATGGTTTCTAAATCCTTATCACTTCTAGTTTTTGGCTCTTTTTTTTCTTTTCACAGTTAATGATAGAGAAGGTATAAAATGTATGGCTATAGTTAAGAGCATTTTTAATTTTCTTTAATTTTAGTTATATGATGGATATTTTGGTTCCATACAAATTATTAAATATCATGTGATTATCGAGATAACTATTTCATCTCTCTGGAAAATTCCTGTTGTCTCCAGTCATGACACTGTGCCTTCAAGTCCAATCTATCTTCTGAGAAAACAGCTCCTCTGGTTTTGGCTTTGCTGTAGATTTTATATTGTGTCTTTTTGTATTATATCATCTTCAGTTCTTAAAATATATTTTTTATTATTTCTTTCAGAATTTCATACATGTTTTGATCATAACCACCCCATTCTCTCAATTCTTCCTAGGTGAACTCTCTTCCCTGGGCAATCAACTTTGTGGATTTTTTTTTAACCCATTAGGACCAATTTGTGAGGCCAAAATATTCTTGGGTGTGTCATCTTCTACTGAAGTATGTATGGTTGACTTATCAGAGGCTACACTCATAGAAAATAAAAAAAAACAAACTTTTCCCTTTCTGGAAACTTACAATTGCCAATAGCTCCCCGCCTACAGATTTGTTCTACTTTGAGCTTGCACAGGTCTTGTGCATGCTGTCATAACTACTGTGAGTAGTTATGTGTCCAGAAGACAGTGTCCTTGTAGTCATTCTCCACCTCTGACTCTTCCACAATGATCTCTGAGCCTCGGGAGGAAGTGATGCATTATATATCTTCCATTTAGTGCTGAGAATTCTGTGGTCTTTTGTTCTCTGAACCTTGACCAGTTGTGGATCTCCATGTTAATCTCTGATGATATCTGAGAACTGCAATACTATTTGGATATAATAATGAGTTAGTTTTTAGGGGTCAGACTACTTCAATGTGCTTCCAGTATTAAAATATTTTCTTGTAACTAGGCAGATTATAATCACATTATTTTTGTTCTTTGTTCCTTTTATCCTTTCTTCTTTTTGTTGGATCAAGCATATTTCACTATTTCTCTCCCCATAGAATTTCTTAGTCATACTGCCTTTTATAACCCTTCTAATGGTTTTCTCAGAGACAGCAATATCTTTGATGTGGTACATTATACCATAGTACATTTTCCATTTTGAAGGTAAAATAAAATCCTAATAATAATCATCCTTTGCTTCATCCCTATGTTTTACGGAACTTTAAATATGTTGTAGTTATGCCTACAAAAATAAGTAGATAATGTAGAGTTCTGGACCCCATTGCAGGCCTTCTCTGCTTATTATTTTATATATTTCACCCCTTTTACCTGCTTTGTCACCATGGATCCTTGCTGTTCTCTGAACATTGCTTCTTGTTGCCCAGAATAGTGTAAGACTTTACAAGAGAGGGCACTGTTGGAACAATGGCTGACAAACACAGAGAGGCTAGGTTTTCCTTCTTGGTGTTAGGCTCTTACTGTTTCTTTGGTGCATGAGTGTCTTAGCTACATGGCAGGCCAGTTCTCACAACCTTTATGCCTGCCCTCCTCCAAAATGGCTTTCCTCAGAGTTTCAGTTGTACACATTGGAAGCCCTGGTGGAATCCTTTTCTCTTTTTATCTGTAGCTTTTCCATGACCACCTTCATGCTTTCCAACAAAAGTAAGACGATTCAGTTCTGGCCTTTTCCTCGCAAAGCCTTTTCCCACATCTTGAAGGCAACATGTGACTGGATAGCTATGTTCTCCAGCTTTTGGGGAGTGTGTCTTTTGAAACTTCAGTCTCTTCCCCATTTTCCTTTGTCCTGGAAATGTTTTGTGTTTGCATTTCTGTGTTAGATTCATAAGTGGAATTCAGTCCCTCTTTTACCTCCTTCAATCATCATCTCCATTTGCATATTGAATAGTTATTTAATAAGTTATTTCTGTTCTAATAAATTGTATTGATTTCAAATTCTGCAGAATATCCTAATATACTCAAAACTCAAGCGAGTTGTCTGTTATTGACCCTGTCTGATGCTTTTTCCCTTTATGTACTGCTGATTCTGTCTGTGGTTACATTCTCCTTGATAAAATAGCACCTCCGACTGTTCTTTGAAGTGCACGTCTGGTGACAATAACTTACCTCATCTCTGTTTAAAAATGACTCCATTCTGTAACTTTGGCTAAGGAATAACTTTGATAAGTGTAAACTCAGATTGGTAGTTGCTTCTTGTCATTTACCAGTGTGTTTTACTCTCCTTAGCTTATGGAATCTGCCTCATGAGTCAGCTGTCAGTCTCAGGTATGTTCTTTTGAAAGCAGTGTGTCTTTTCTCTGCTCTTAGTTTTCCATTCCTTCTGTGTGTTTAAAAGCATATTTACTGTTTGGCACCAAAGAGCCCAATTCTCACACCTCCTCATGGGGTTAATGGGAATCTGAGTCACACTGAATCTTTTCATCATGTCTCCTTTACTTTCTTGTGTATTCATGTTTTTCCCATTGCTGTTGACTGGGAAACTCTACCACCCATCTTCCAATTCCCTGTTGTCTGTTTAGCAGGCCCTATGTGATGTGCTAACATACCCATCAAGCTTTTATTTCCATCATTTCTCACAGAAATTTTTTGTGTGATTATTTCTTAAGAACAGACCACTTTGGTTTACATGCTTACTTCTAGTTCTGTGAATGCACAAGAGGTCCTGTTTCATTGTTCTGTTCTACAGCAGCAATATCCTAAGAGATGAGGTCTGTTTCTTTTTGACCACTTATTCCCATCCCTTGAATTTTCTGTGAATTTTTGATTAGGCATCAGAAAATTAGAAAGTCAAGAAAGTATATTACTTTCAAAATAAAGTCTAAATTCTCCAGTCTAAAAAGAAGTCTACTTCTGTGTTTCTCTGTATGTGAAATTTATTTTAGCTAATAATCTGGGGATATAGTCTACAATTAATGCCACTTTTATTCACCAGAGCATATTCATTGCTGTCTCTTTTTTCCTGCTTTATTCTGACATCTTCTAATACCCTTCTGTGCAAAAGTAATAGAATGTATTTTTGGAAAGACTAAACAAAGGGGACCTCAAGAAAATGCCACCTTCATTAAGAGAGTGGGCTATTTTTGGAAGAAATTTGCTTTTTCCCTGAAGCATTCATGAAATAAATATAGAATGAGTAATTATTTTAAAACACAACAATTGGTATTAAGTGAAAAATATCAGCTAGACATTTATTTTACTTTTTTCTACAGATCTTGTTAGGTTTGTGACAGATCATAGATAGTTAATGTCTGAATAGACATCACCATCACTTAATAGTTTAATGACAGAAAATTGTCTCGCATTAAAAAATTAAAATATATTTATAGAGAAAAATATCTTTAAATAGCTATATGGTTGCAGGAAGGTTGGTTAAGGAAGGTATTTGTTGAGGGAAATGAGTAGTATGGAATGTATCTCCTATGGATTATATAGTCTTCCACAGGGGAGCAATTATAACTGCCTTTTCTAAATATAACAGCCCAGTAAGCGTGCTGAAGAAGGAAATTAAAATAAGCAACTGGGCATAAATGCAGGCAGAAACACAGGCATGCCTTCCTTTCCAGCCTTGGGAAGTTGCATTTCTTCTCAATGCTGGTCTATAAATATGTAGTGCTTCTCAGAAACGTGGGCTGTTTGGAATAACTAACCTTGGACAATTACCACATACTTTTCATAGGTACTGTCTCCTGTACACAGAAATTTGATGGCAATATTACCTTAGCTAAGTGGAGGGGTGTAGCTTCCTAAATGGCTTTCAAACCCTGGATATTGATGCACAAGGTTCTGCAAATAAGGGTCTGGTATATCGGGGCATCCTCAGGGTTTTAGAACCAATGAAGTTAAGAATGTGATGTTGTAATCTGTACAAATAAAATAATCATTGCATCTTTCTATTCCCACAAAATGGCTGAACCCTTATTTATATAGACAAATAAGGTTCTATCTGTGATGGTCTGAAGTAGCATGGCAGAATGTCAAGGTCTCAATTGCTGACTTGTTTATGTATGGAATGGTGAACTCGGAGGAGAGGGAAAGAGTGCTACAGCAGAAACCCAAAACGACCTGTAAACAAATGTTTAGCAATAATCAAAATTGAACACAAAATGTCACCTATCACAGGCTGAAGTTTTCAGATGTCAAGGATTTGAATCATAAATCTCATCACACTACAGTTTCTGGATTGGATTTTCTTTAAAGTTAATTTTGGCTAGATTTTTTTTTTGCAAATTATAAAAATTATAAACTCCAAATACTTCATTTTGAATACTTCTCTTTATATTAGTAAAATTGTTTTCACTTACCAATGAACATGATTTTTTTTCTGTATTTGGTCAATAATAACACTTCTAACACTTTCATTGGATTTCATAAGGGTGTTCTTTATTACAAGGCTTTGTAACACTCCCAGTAAGTCAATTTATTATAGTGTCAGTGGACATGGCTACTTGGAAAGTCTCTGGAAAACTTGCCATATTAATTTCACTGCATGTAGAAAGGCATGCAGAGAAATCTGCTAGGCACAGGAAATGGAGATCATAGACGAGTAATAGAGATTCCCAGAAACTAAAGAATGAGGTATCAACTTGCACAAGGTTGTACTATGCTGCCAAAATATTGATTTCAGCGTAGTTGTCATACTCAGTCCTACTCAGTAAGATTTCTACTCAGGAGCAAGAGGTTGAATAAGGTAAAAAAAAAAAAACTTTCCATGTGTGTCTGGATTATGCATTAAGGCATACACATGCAGCAAAGAGAGACAATAAACATGTTATTTTCTTCCTTATTTTTCAAACTTAAAGGATTTTTCATCTAAGTAAAAGCATCAAAACTTAGCTTCAGAAAATAAGAAGATCCAGAGAGAGAGTTACATGAAGAAAATTTCCACCATCTTCATAACAAATCTTGATTATGAGACTTTTTCTGTACAAAACATGTTCTGAACAAATTACTCTTACCAAGTTGTGTTTCTAAAAAGAGCTTAAGCCAAAATAATTCCACAAAGTAGTGCTAGCTTTATTCTTTTATGGAGATTCCCAATGCATAGTTCATTAAATCTTTAAGAAGTCCTCAAATTAAAAGTTTCTCCTTTTTCTCTGATTATTCATCCCTTTTTAGTCTTGTTTAGTGTAAACCATTCCCTTATGAAATAAAACAGAATGTATTACGAGATGTCACAAACTAGTAGACTTCATAAAGACAGGGAAACCAAACCACTATTTTCATTCTCAAATCCAGGTACTTTCCACTAGCCACTCTTAATCTGCAATGTAATTGTTAGACAGTAAAGAAGGAATGATGTCACAGCACACCTCTTACAAGGTAATCGACCCAAAGATTGAACATTGACTAGAATTTTGAAAAAGAAGAAGAAACTCTGCCTTGAGAAAGTACCAACAGGGTTGAGAAACAGCCTATGTAATTTGTGCACAAATCAAAACCATCATATTTTTTGCTAAATAAGTGGGCATCTCAAATTTCTATCATGAAGAAAATAAACAATAATGGAGGCTGCACAGCCACATGTTGCGATTATGAAATTAGTCAACAATACAGACAAAATGGAAATTAGGTTTGCAAATAAATAATTCTTACCCTTACTTTGTCAGGTCTCAGAGTTGATGGATTATAACTGAGAAGTTCCATTTTATTTCCTGCAAATTAAAACTCTTTGGCCTGATACTTTTTAAATATTATGTTTGGGAAATTTACCAAACATATTTACAGCATCAAATAGGGTAAACAGAGAAAAGAAAATGGGTCTCGTAGGAGCCAAACCTGCAGTCAATGTCAATATCTGAACTTCTGGCTGTGTTCACTGGAGAAAACATACTAAGGTTATCTAATGAGAACAGTAGAGTACTGTCAATGCTATCCAGTTGCCTCCAAGTGTTTTCTTGTGAAGTTTGGTTGTGCACTGTGAATAATAACATCATATTTATGGAATGCTTACTGTACCTTCCGAGATCTTTAATGGGTTTGTATATAAATTATTCATCGAATCCACACACCAATCTGATGAGTTGACTATTGATGGCATTGCCTTCTTATAGATGGCAAAATAGTAGGGATAGCCTTCTTATAACAAATCATATTTACTTTCATCATCTTACAAACATCAAACATACTTTAAGTCTTTCAACAAAGAGTACAGACATTAAACAGGAATTTTCTAAAGAAGTGATTGTTAGATGGACCCAGTGTTCAGGTGGGGAATATTTGCACCTTGTTAGTTACAATATTTTTGTGATGCTCACAGAGACCCACAAAGTTGTGCTATCACTCATGCTGCAGAGATCCAATAAGGTTAATTAACTTTGTCCCTTTTTACTTGTCTGAAAATGATTCATAAATTTTTTAAAAATTGAATAAAGTATGAGCTTTAGTCCCGGAAGCTAGTGAAATAGCTATGGATGCTTGGTGGATGGATGAAGGGTTAGCAGCCATAATGAGGTGGTTCATAGCTAATCTAGGAAAATAGACTATAATTCAGATTAGGTTCTAATGTGAATTTTTTCTTGATGCTTATTTTCACTGAACAAATACCATTTATGGACTCCTTTATCTTGTCATGTACAAGGTACAGGAGCTCCTCTCACATTTATGGAGTTGGGAAAACTGGAAGGGGACATTCATACAGCATAGTTCAGTATATATATATATTTGGACTGAATGTAGGCATTTGAAATGTTGTACCAATTACAGGAATGGCTGGTAGAAAATTCACACTGATGCCTTTGTTTTGCTTATCTCAATAAATTATCCTTTAAGGTTGCAATTATTATAATTATTTATCAGGGATATACATTATAATTCTATACCTCACATCTATAAATACTAATTATCATATCTAAAGAGGCACTATAAATTTTATATGAGATAATGAATTCAGTGTGCATGCTGCACATTGAAAATGTAGCTACTATTATGACTTTGGCTGGATTGAAAATTGTGTTAAACTAGAGCAGTCAATACCACAGTTTGACAGTTCTGTTGTGCTGTATGAGAACTTCAGATTTCATTCCATCTCAGGAAGTGGGAACTTATTGATAATTTACCCAGGAGAGTACCACAATTTACCTTGTCTTCCAGCACAATCGCTGTACTTGCTGTGGAGAGGGTGGACTGGACGCATGGTTAGAAAGTGTTTAAGGGATTGTTTACATGGTCTCTGCAGAGAAACGCTACAAATGAGGTTATGAAGAGTTGTGCATGATGATACATACTCTTAAGAGTATGTCACAACAGCAGGCTTCAAAAATATCTTTGTACTTTGGATATGAAAAGTCTCCCTCAGACTTATAACATGTTTGATTGCCAATTGAAGGGCTGGCTAGGGAGGACGTGGAAATTTTAGAAAGGATAGCCTCACTAGAGGATGTGGATCAGGATGTAGAATACAGCCCTGCTTTCCATTTTCTCGGTTTCCTGAGTATGTGACCAGGCATCCTCCATCTCCTGCCACCATGCCTTACCTACTCTCAGCCTTGTGTTCCACACCATGATGGACTTTATCCCATTGTAACTTCAAGCTAGAACAATCCCCTTCTCACTTAAGTCACCTTTCCCATGTATTTTATAGCAGCAACGGGAAACCAATCAATACATCATTTATTAAATCAGCCAATCCAAGAGGAGGCACTTGAGGAGGGGGGCTACAGTGAGGCTTAATTTTGTAAGATAAGGTTGATACTGGAGTTTGAGTTTTCTAGATGAAAAATCATATTCATACAATTATTTATGTGGCTCTCAACTCCAATCTCAGGGTTACTAAATAATCTAGACACAATCATATGATAATTTATATAAAACAGATAAAATTATGAGACATTTAGGATTGTTTATAAGAATTACCTATAATGAGAAGAGAGCTAGGATTGAATGTGGAGAAAAATCGACCTATAAAATAGAGGCAAAAAAAAAAACCCAGTATATAAGGATATGCTGACACCAGCCAAATGAGCACTAAATACAGAAGAGTTAATAAATGTCATGAAACCCTTTGAATCTAAGAAGAAAACAAAAGCAGTGTCTTGAGAGTACCAATCATACAGTAACCATGGCGATTGTGGAGGAGTTCATAGCATCAGTGGTGTCTGTGGTCAGATTCAGTTGTTAACCCCACCGATCGAGAATAAAACCATTACCACAGTTTAAAGCTGAATTTGAAGCAAAGTTTAATTAAGTACTGGCAAGGTGGATGGACTGTGGCCAGATCCATCTCTGGTTCCCCGGAAAATGGCCCCAAATCAGGTTTTGCAGCAACTTAAGTATTTCTCATCAGATTCAAACAAAGGCAAGCATAAATCCTGACATACTTCCAGCCTACATCCAATCAGGAGCAAGCATACATATTGACATACTTTCTGCCTGCAAACCTCCCTCTCACATGTGATCAAGCACATCCAGTGCAGATGGGTCAAAGAAACCTGTTTAGGGAGTGAAAACATGTGTCTTGTTATTTCACATAAACAATAGCCTCAGGCATTTCAGAAACTATGTGTTCTTGGGTAAGGAGCTTGCCTATCAGAGGCAGATTTGTTTCACAGATCCCTACGGCATAGTAATAGTAATTAAAACTTAAATTGTAGCTGGACAGTGGTGGCTCACACCTGTATTCCCAGCACTTGGGAGGCAGAGGCAGGTGGACCTTTGCCTGTTCAAGGCCAGCCTACTCTACAAAGAGAGTTTCAGGACAGCCAAAGCTGCCCTGCCTCTAAAAACCAAAAGAAAGAAAAAAGGCAAACAAGCAAACAAAAAACCCTTAAAATGTAACTTTGGCTTTCACGCAAAGAGTTGAAAGGGAAAAAAAAGTACTGGTGAACTCTTCCATTCAGACATGGAATGTGCTAGCACTCACCGTAGGTAGACACAAGGCCTTTGAACACTTGTGATTCCATAAGCAGACAGACAGCTTCAGAAGGAGAGTTGCGCAGTTGCGTTTGGTTCAGATTACAAAAGGAAGTAAAAGGATACAAGAGAAAAGGAAGGTGTCTCTGTCTTTCTCCGTGTTTCTCTCTATATTTTAGAGAATTCATCCATACGTTGAAATATGAGAGTATCTACCCCTTTCTTCCTCCCACCCCCTGTAAATATTTACCCTCCAAAGTTTATATATTCTTTTTGAAAACCCACTAGCTCCAGGTAGCACTACCTGTATGTGCATGAGTATGTGGCTATCCACTGGAATACAGAGAAACTAGCAAGGGCCATACTCTTTAAAGAGTTATTCTCCTTTCTCCAGCAACTGTAAGTTTCCGGTAGTTCCTCTGTAAGGGTGGGGTCTGAAGACATCTCCTCCGTCAATGCTGAGATTGTTATTGCCTTGACGTTGCATAGGTCTTATGCTGGTAACCACAGCCACTGTGAATTTACGATTGCAATAGCTGCGTCATGTCATGAACATAGTTTCCTGCAGTACCCCTTCTCATCCTCTTACTCACATTTCTTAAACCTTTTAACTTTTGAGAAAGTCCAAGAGATACTCCCTGAACCCTCTGGGTTTACTCCCTTGATTTTTTTAGTCCCTAACTTTGAGTAGCCCAACTGAAGCACCTGAGGTGGAAATAACTTTCTTAATTTTCTTTTATTTTAGGAAATTTATAGCTATATCGAATTTAATCATTTTTTTTGTTTATTTTGTCACATGGGAGGGCTGGAATTGAACTCACTGTCCGGCTGTTTCATTCTGCCAGGTATTGGGATTATCAACATGTACTTTCATAGTTGGTTCATTCCTAAACACTCTGTGGTACACATCTTAATTCATGTAGCTTTCTTTCTATGTGTCTTTTTGTGACAAGTTTCCAAGAGCAATAATTCTTTTTAATGTTTCAAATCGTATGAACAATGAATTGTTCAGCAAGGGTGTTTGTTTCTTGATAACCTTTCAGAAGAATCATGCCTGTCTCTGATACCACCTACGATACATAATTGCTAGATTTTATTGCAGCTATTCTAGCACTGAAAAAATTTATAATATTTAACTTGAGATGATTGAATAATTACAAACAAAGCATCTTCTTTTTCAATTTCTCTCGAGAGAGAACAAAGTAAGTCATATTACATTAGGGGAGGAGAAATCAGTTTTCAAGTCTTCATATCAAAAGACATACTGGGAAAATTTTCTTAATTACCGTGACACAGGAATCCATTTTTTTTTCAGTTGTTTCTAAATGTTTGTATAATACCTCAAGCATAGAATGTAGCACATAAACATTTATTAAATTGGTGAGGATTGCGTTTTAATAATTTAGGGGCTGGAGCAGAATCTTTAAATTGCATATCAGAGTCTTTAGTTGCACCTGGTACAAAATATGTCTTAACTGTCGGAATCTCTTCTGCTATATCTAGCATCTTACTCCTCTGTTCTGATTCATTTTATTATTATGAGCAGTTAATGAATTTGCAGATTATAAATCTTTTATAACTTACCAATATTTTACTCTTTATCTGTAGCAACCCAGCAAATAGGAGACTGCTGTTTTCCTAATCTCTGTAAAGTGAGGTCATTGTGTGAAGCTGCTAGCTAAAGTGGGTCAGAGACTTTGGAGGGGAAACAGATTTGCTCAATCACCATTCTGTAAATGCCATGTTTCTGTAAGGAAAGATAATGTGGCGAACTTGTTATTGGTACTCTGGCCTGGAGCTGCTTCTTCCAGGGGTGATTTTTTTCCCCTGTATCAAGAAATTTTTGGACAAGTTGAAGTCATAGCAAAACAGTTTATTTATATTCTCAAAAAGAGAAAATGTTCAAAATAAAATAAATAATATCTTTTAAATTTTACACGTTTTAAATAACGTAGAAACATAAAATATATTGTACACATCTGTAATTTTCTCATAAAACCACTATGCCCAATGTATTTGAGGAAAAATGTAAATGTACTAATTTAATTTTATTTTGATTTTCAAGTTATTAAACCATAAGTTTTACATGTCTTTTAATTTAAATTTACTAAAATATTATACCATAACTTTATATATCTCTTAATGTACTAACTAAACTAAATGAAAAGCTAGTTTTTACTAAATAAAAACTTAAAAAAATCTACAAAAATAATGAGAAACCAAACAAATAACACTTTGCTCTTTATCTGTCTGTCCTGCCTCTCCATCACCCCTTCATCGGTCTTAGTGGCATTGTGGGATGCTGAGCATCATGCAGTTTCTTGCTTCTGGAACGTCATCAATACTGGACTCTTATTAAACTCCTCTCAGATATCCTGCTGTTGCCCTGTGACGTGGAGCTCCTGCAGGTATGGTTTCGCAGGACCAGTGTTGGGAAACCACATGCGCCAGCAGATCACAGATGGGGTCGACGATGGGGAGTGAGGACTCGAAGCCCTTGATGCATGCCTGAATGGTAGCTGAATGGGTTTTTGTTATAGGTGCTGTCTTGTTTTCTTGTTTGTTTTTAAGTTGATATTCTTATTTTCATTTTCTTATTCCTATTATTTCTTTTTAAGTTTTCTTTCTGGGGGGTGGATTCTACAAGTGTGAATGGCAGAAATTAAGGGACTGAAAAATGGGTAGGATTATAAAATTCCCAGAGAATCAATACAAATATTTTTTAAAAATATGAAAGTAAATATTTAGCATAAATTTAATTTTTAATAGAGATAATTAAAAATATTCACTAATTTTAATTAGTAACCCCAAGGCAGGAAAAGTATATCCTTTACCTATTGAAAAAAAATATTGATCTGGTTTCATTTTCAGGATGGATATAAAGTTAGGATGGTCCACTTCTAATGTATCCAAATAAATCCCCTTTCTGTCATTTCTCATTGATAGTAATCCACATTTGGTATTCTATGGCTAAAGAAAGACTATATTTTAAAAGTATCCCGGGAGGCTAGCACTTTAATAACTCACCCCCTTGTTGAGTTAAAGACAATAAAAGCAGCAACCAAGACTTAGACCTACAAATATTTCCCAAGGGAAAAGGCTATTTTAACAGTAAAGGAAAAGTAAAGATACAAACAATCTCAAAGTAAAGGCAGGGTTAGAGGTCACTAAAGCCTTTTATATTTTATCTTGCTAACTTTCATAACTTACTTGAATAACATTTTTTTTTCCTAGAGTCAAGTGTTGGCTATCTGAGCACACTCATTTTGCCTCAATAAAACAAAAATCTTTTAAAATTAAAAGCATCAGCCATCATAAGAGAAGCTTCCTCCTGTAGCAAAATGGAAACAGAGACCCACAATCCGACATTATGCTAAGAGTGAGAAACCATGGAATACTCAGCCCTAAACCTGTTTCCATCAAATCATTTCTCACAAAGATCAGGGGACCCTGTGGAAGAAGAGGCAGGAACAGTATAAGAAGCAGAGGGGTTGGAGGTCACACAAGCCCTCTAAATCAACATGACCAATGAACATGAATACAGAGACTGAGGCAGCATGCATAGAGTCTGCATGGTCTCTACCAGATGGGCCTAGATCTTCTAGCAAATGGAAATTTAGTTTCCTTCAAGGGAATCTCTCTGGGAAACAAGTTACTCTTAAGGGTAGCTGCACGCCCAGCAGTAGATGGGCAACAGAAAATGCCTCAGTGGTATCTTTGGTATCTTTGAAGCCTCCTTGTCTCACAATGTAATCCCAGAGCATTTTTAAAAAATATATTAATTTTATGTATTTCTTTTCTCTTCCTACAGTACAGGTGTGTGTGTGTGTGTGTGTGTGTGTGTGTGTGTGTGTGTGTGTGTTTCTGTAGCTTCTAGTTTAGTGTTTTTATGACATTCCTGAGTATACAAGAGAGTCAATCTCTCTTTTTTCTGCTTTCTCTTGTTTTATTTTCCTTCTGTTTATTTGTTTTGCTCTATTCGGTTCTATTAGTTTTATATGATATCATAATAAGATATTATCATGTCATATCATTGTACCTTGGAAACCTGTTTGTTTCCTGATGAAAGGAGAAAGAGGGTGGACCCAGATGGGAAGGGAGGTAGGGGAAAACTGTAGGAGTAGAGGGCAGAGAAACTATAATCAGAATATATTATGTAAAATATATGTTTATTTTCAATAAAAGGAAAAAATAAAATTAAAAGTGTAGCTTCAGGGACAAAGGATATAACCCAATCAGTGAAGTGTCTGTCTTACAACACGGGGATCTGAATCTGATCCCTAGCATTTGTGTAAAAACAACAACAAAGCCAAAACCAAACAGCAGGCATGGTGGTGGATTTTTGTGAGTTCAAGGACAGCCTGATGCACATAGTAAGTTTCAGGTCAGGCAGTGTTCTACAGTGAAAAATCCATCATACATACATACATACATACATACATACATACATACATACATATATTCAGGTACCTATCAAGACAGACTGTGTCGAGAATATTTTCCTCCTATTCACAGGACTGATACTGTCTGAGTTCAGATATGTGACATTAATGGTTATGTTGTAATGGAAAACAATAATATCAGTCATCCATGGCAATTTGAGGCTAGACCTGGAGGCTTTATTTGATTGCACCTAGGATTTTGTATATGTATAACAGCCACAGTAATATGCAGCTCTATGCATTTGGAAATGTCTTTCTGCTGAGGCTCAAAGTGTACAGACTGCTTCTCGACCACCTATGTGCCTTAAGAGCACAGCTCTTATTTAATGAGAAGAGCTCTAGGATGCTAGCACTTCTAATAGTTGCATTGTTTGTGTTCAATTGCAGAAATGGTGATGATCTGTTCCTGTGTAACTTAACATCTTTGTCTTGCAACATTTGTAGGAATCACCCCAGGGGAGCAAAAGCTGAGTCACAGAATCATAGCATTTAACCAAAGGATTTAGTTCTAGTTTCCCAGTTTTATTTTGCATGCTCCTAGCAAAAGTCTACAGAAATGTTCATTGCTCTCATGTTATTTTCGGGGTCAGAAGCAGACTGCCCCATACAGGTCTGTGGACTTTTCTGACTTGACTGTTATCAAACTTATAAGTATGATCTTTTGCTGTGCTTGACACAAGTCAAATTTCCAACCACATGGAACTATAGTTTCCCAAAGCTATTACTCATTCCTGCTTCATGGATTATTAGCAGCTCCAAAAATGTACAGTGCCACTGGGGATCTTCTGCCAAATGGCAAACACTGTAGTATTTATAATCTCTAGTCAGCCACTCTCAATTCCTGCATTTCCATAAGACCCCTGAACTCCTTGTGGATTTCTACTCCATCACTAACCACAGTCATCATGGTGTTTTCACTTCACTTTCCCATATACCAGAAACATCTTAAAAAGAAAATGAACATTCATACAATAAGGACATCTGTTCAACTATGTTCACAGCAGCATTATTTGTAAAAGCCAGAACCTAGAAGCAACCTAGATGCCCCTCAATTGAAGAATGGGTGGGAGAAAATGTGGTTCATTTATGCAATGGAGTATTACTCAGCAGAAAATAAACAATGGAATCTTTTGAAATTCACAGGCAAATGGACGGAACTAGAAGAAACCATCCTGAATGAGGTAACCTAGTCACAAAAAGACAAACATGGTATGTACTCACTCATATATTGATTTTAGACACAGAGCAATGGATCACCAGCCTACTACAATCCACAACACCAGATAAGCTAGGAAAACAAACATGACTCTGAGACAGGGAAAGGGGACAAGATCTTCTAAGCGAATTGGGAGCATGGCAGGGAGGGGAGAGGGAGTTAGGAGAAAGAGAAGAGAAGAGGAGGTGAGAGGAAGGCATGAAGGAGCAGGAAAATTGAGTCAGGGAAAGAATAGAGGAGAGCAAGAAAGGAGGGAGCCATTATAGGTTTAAAGAGAAATCTGGCACTAGGGAAATGTCCAGAGATCTACAAGGATGACCTCAACTAACAATCTAAGCAATAGTGGAGAGGCTACTTTAAATTACCTTCTCCAATAATGAGATTGATGACTACCTTTTATATCATCCTAGAGCCTTTATCTAGTAGCTGATGGAAGCAGAAGCAGACACCCACAGCTAAAACTGAGCTGAACGCCTGGGATCCAGTTGCAGAGTGGGAGGAGTGATGAGCAAATGGGTCAAGACCAGGCTGGAGAAACCCACAGAAACTGCTGACCTGAACAATGGGGAGCTCATGGACCCCAGTCTGATAACTGGGAAACCAGCATATGACCGACCCAGATCCACTGAATGTGGGCATCAGTTAGGAGGATTAGGTAGTCTATGGGGCCTCTGGTAGTGGATTATTAGTATTGATCCCTAGTATATGAATGGACTCTGGGAGTGCATTCCACAGAGAGGGATACTCTCTCAGCCTAGACTTATGGGGAAGGGCTTAGGACCTGCTCCAAATGATATGACTTTGAAGATTCCCCACGGAAGGCCTAACCCTCCCTGGGGAGCAAAAAGGGTGTGGGACGGGGACATGGGATGAGGAGAGGAAGAGGGAACTGGGATTGACATGTAAAACAAGCTTGTTGCAAGTTTAAATAAAATAATTATTTGTGTGTGTGTGTGTGTGTGTGTGTGTGTGTGTGTGTGTGTGTGTATTCTATGCACGCTGCCAGGCACATGGTAATTTTCTTGGAGAACTTAGTTCTTCAGACTGATGCTTTCATAATTGATAAGTTTCTTCAATGTGCTTGCTTTTATAACCAGATGTACTCATTCTTAAGACAACTGTTCTGTGTTCTTGCATGGCTTCCAGGGATTGGCTTTACTGTGGACAATGTGGAAATGAACAAAATACTGACACAGAAACACAGATATGGCTGGGATCAGTAGTCCCAGCTCCTTGATGGAAAAACCATGCAATCCTGGAAGCGTGATTTGTTTATTACGTACAACTGAACTGAGAGACTGGGTTATTGCAGATAGCTGAACAAGGATGTGAGGCTACCAATACAGATAAATAAGGAGATCTAGTTTAATGGTATACAGCTCCAACAAGGAGGCAGGCTTATCTAATCTCGATAGAAACAGTCTCTCTGGAAGAGTAGTCTTAATGACATAAATATCAGATGGAGAAATCTATGGGTAGACATTTTCTGTATACACTGTCAGTATCTGCACATGGACCAGGAGAGGAAGCTTTGCTATTCTTTAAATCTAGCCATGAGAAGGCTTTGACTTTTTTTTTCATGGACCTGAGGGACATGCCATGTCCCTGTGAATACTAAAAATTCATTCAGGACTGTACACACTCAAGGCTTCTTCTGCTCCCAATAAAAGTGGTCAGCAGATGGAATGAAGTCAAAAGTCATGATTCTATCTGTTCCAACACACAGCCAAACAGCACATAGCCAAAGTTATTGAGCCACAGAAGAGACATATTACGTGCCTTTTGATATGTTTTGTCCCACTTGGACTATGGGCTTTTTTGGTAATTGATGATATTTGATGTTTTTGTAAATACATCAAATCCCACTGCTGGTGACAACAGTAGCTCCTGTGTGACCACTGTGTGTAGAAGATCTGACAGCTGTGAAGTCAGGATAACAATGAATTTGTCATGCTCTTTTACAGTGACAAGTAGAAAACACTTTTGTGTATTTTCAGCTTCCTGGTAAGTACATTTTGTATCTTCTTTCAAATATTTTCTACTCATCATGCTGGGTGGATTGACAAAATCATTTGCTCACAGGAACATTCAGCAGAGTACCACAATCATTTTCAAGATAGAACAGAGTTCAAGAAAAATAAATGGGCATGGATGAAAGAAAATCCTGATGTACCAGGGCATATGCTATTTAGATTAAAGAGAAAAATCAAAAACCATTTCTGGGCATGAGATCATTTTACTGTAAGATCACATATACATACTTTTGGTGACTTTGCCACAAAATGACAAATGCTGGTGATACAGAATTCTGCAAATAATGCAGGATCTTTCTTATTGCTCTGTAGTTCATTGTTCTTTAACTTGATCTTGGCTGAGCCAATAGTAATGACTGTGGAGTGGGAATCTTGGCAGGGGTGGTGGTTTTGATCTGACACACCAAAGAGACCACACCCAGAGTCACTTTTCCTGGGGACTTTTCCTGAGTGTTATGCTTGTGAAAGGCAGCCACAGTAACTGAAGATTACTGCCATTGATAGATTCTTGGTAGTTACCATATTTAAAAATGTAGCCATCATACATGTTATGTGTCATTCTTTTTCTTCTCTTGGGTTTGTTGGGCTTGGGCTCTCCTGCCATGCTGATAGATGCCTAGGATTTGCTCAACCTGGGCTTGCCATGATCTCCAAGCACAGCTTCCCCATCATGCTCCTTCTTTCAAAATTCTCAAGCCATTTTACATATTATGCTTCTAAGTCTGAGGCTATATTGCTGGAAACATGCAAAGTAATGTGGTTTTCTACTTGCAATTTCTATTCTTGTTGTTTTATTTGCAGACTCATAGGATTGAAGTGGTTCTTTATTCTCTGCTATTAAAAGTATCAACTGTACAAAGCCTCCCTGAGGAAACATAATTAAACACAATTCACAACTCTGCTTTTTGCCTTCATGGAAATGGATCATTTCTGTTGTCATTCTTTCATTCTTTCTGATTAAACCTCCAGGTTTTAGAATGCCACATGTAGTCCTTTCCCAAGCTTTCTCTGAAGCTAGATCATGATTTATACTGTGAATGAATGTGATATGGTCAGCACAGCTTTAATATCAGCACTTGGGAGGCAGAGGCAGGCAGATCTCTGAGTTCAAGGCCAGCCTGGTCTTGAGTTCCAGGACAGCTAGGGCTACACAGTGAAACCCTGTCTTGAAGAGAAAAAAAATAAGTGGCATATGAAGATTCTTTGCTGGGCCTTTGCAGGTTAGTATCACATTCTGACCCCCCTTTTTCTCAGAAGGTTGAAATGAAACTCTTGCTATCACAGTCTTTGCAGATGAGGATTTAGTAGGCAGACCCTGACCATGACATGTTAGTATTACAGACCCACCATCTACAATTAGGATACTTCATACTTGAATTCTTTCATGAAGTTTCTGCTAATATGGTGTTAGTGTGTCCTTCCTTGTTAGACCAAAGATAATCTTTAAAACAGCACTGAGAAGGAGAGTCCATAGAAAGAAGAAAAACATCAAAGCCAATCAGGTGCAATGAGATTGATTAGTTTGGGAATTCAGTTGGAATATAGATTTCATCAAGATGTTGAGAGAGATAAAAACAAAAGGAAGCCCTCAGAAAGTTTATATGTTAAGAGCACAATACTAAAGGGTTAAGCAACACAGTTGAGGTAGTTGAGGGTGAAGTTTACATGTGAACTCCTGATTAAACAGAAATGAACTCATCTGTGGTGTACCACAAAATTGCATAACATCAACTATAAATTGGTAGAGTTAGAACCAACTACAGGTGGTCTAATGAGTCAGACCCAGAGAAGGTCCAGGCAACTGTGCCCTGAATACAACTAAAGTTGTAATTGAAAGAGGTTCAGTTTTATAAAGAATACTTAATCTGAACCTTTGCTTGACAAATCTGTGAATGTCATAGTAGTTTTTACTCCAAGTTTGCTGAAAATGGTGCGTATAGGACATATTTGTTTCCACATCACATTGTCTTCAGCCTCACAATGCTGAATAGTCTCTTTCCAAGAGAAATGCTGGCATGTTCTTGGTGACCTAGTAAGATCTTTGGGATTCAAGCAAATGTAGAAACTAGGTGCTCAAAATGTTTACCTTGAATTTACAACTATAAACCAAGGAACCTGACCCGACCAGGACAATGGAAGGGCAAGAATTTTATAGAAGACCTCAAGAATTTAAGACGGACTTTGAAATAAACATTTTGAATACAAGTCTATAGTCAAAACAAAATGTCATAATGAAATATTTTCTTCTCAGCAATAGCAATTAATTTAATCTAAAATACAAATCTTAATTGCATCAGATATTAAATATGTTTGTTTCTGTCAAATGATGTCCTTATTTTTGCATGACAATAATAATGAAAAAATGTTACCGAAACTTATTTGGGCAAACATAGTTATCCTACAACATTTATATAAAGCTACAAACTTGGATTTGAAAAGATAATAAAGGTTAAAAAAAATAAATACTATACTTAGAACATGTCACATGACCAAACATCAGAATAAAAGCAGTTTCCTCTCCAAAAAGACTCAGGTGGCTTTTGTTCTGTGCAGTCTTCTTCTTATTTCCATTTTAGCATTTGGGTTTTCTAATTGTAGGTTTTCTATTCTCATTTTTAATACTATTGTAAATGTACTTTAAAACCTCTGTAAACTCATCATCTGATCATTATTGACTGTTACACAAGGTATTTCACAGTTTGTTGCTCAGAAGAACAATCCTTTTTTTATGTGAACCAAGTTGCTGTTCAAGTGAGACTCATTGATATCTTGTCTTAGTTCTACATGGTAGCAGTTGGGAAGCTGGAAAATCCACTTTTGAGATGGTTTCTTGACTCCTGGGGATTCATTATATAACAATAAAGAACAATTTAATTTAAATCAAGCAACCAGAAAAGGAATAAGCATTTTTTTTTTTTTTGCATGTAGTTTTTAGCAGTTGAGGGAGGCACAGCTGGACTATCCTCCTTGGGTTCAGTTAGAACACCAGTCAAGAGATAGGGGGTGTGATCACTCCAAAATTTGACTAAGCTTAGAGAATTTGCTTTAAAAATGGCACACTTGTGTGAATAGTGAACTAGTACAGGCTTTTGGTTAATGACCTCAACTCCCCGCTTGTACATCTGTTCAGAAGACTGCTTGAGTGGCATCATGAGGTGTTCCTTAACGTTATGAGAGCAGTAAGAAGTCATAATGACCTTTGATGCTTTCTCTAAGACATCACATACTGCTATGTCTCATATACCCTAATGCTACAGAGTTCAGCCCATGTCAGCATAAGACAGAAATAAAGGTTGGTTAATACCACATCCTACAAACAAGATGGCGCTGGCGGGCAGGTAGGAAAAACCTGCGGTAACAATCCCCCATAAACATATCCACAGACCAGGTTGTTTTAGATAATTCCTCAACCAAGACTGACTCTATTCCCAGGTGGTTTTAGGTAGTGGTAAGCTGACATTCAACACTGCCTGTCAAATATCAGAAGTTAGGTTTGACTATGAGCTATTTTAAGAGCTAGAATATTGCCTGGAGCTCACATACTGGCCTAAGGTATTATTTTCCCTGGTAGATGGTATGTCTAACCTCACATCATGGGACCAAGTCTCAAGAGGTAAGAAAGTCAGAGGAAGGATGGGTTAGTTCAGGCATGTGCCTAGAAGTCAATACAATACTCAACAAAAATCAACAACAACAACAAAAAAATCTTATATTCAAGTTAATACTTTTATACTACAGTTAAATCATATTTTATTAAGGTCACAGAAAATAAGGAATGGAGTTTATAGAATTCTTGTCAATAAGATGAGATCCTATAGGACAGAGATATCAGAAGGAAGCTGAGAAAAAAGGCACAGCATGTTTCTAGGACTTTTATAACATATGGTTCACTGCAGTTGGAATAGGTAATGCCACATATTTTTTGCCCTATAAAATATGTACATCTAAACTGATTTAGACAATGCCCCTTCTCCTGAAGCTTCACTTGAAGCTTTACTTTCCATGTTGCTTACACATTTTAACAGCTGTTTCTTTGAAAATCAATAAATGTTAAATTGTTGTCTTACTGAGTCCAGCTTTACCTTTAGATAATAACTTTTCAACCAAGTTATAAAGCTTGTTATAAAAGCAAGGTAGGCATTTAATTACTATTACCAGAGTAAAACTATTCTAATGTAACAGCCTGTAACACTTGTTATCAATAAAATTGAATTTTTACTACTGTTTTCTGCAGAATACACACTTGATTATCAACTCTGTGTCATCAGTGGTTATGGAAGGAGAATAATTCACATTGACTTTAACCCCATCTGTCGGGGGTTCTCAGCAGCAGTCAATCTGAAGTGAGAAAATATAATTAATAGATAAGTCCATGGTGCAACATCTCATGGCAGTGAGTAAACCATCTCACAGATTAGATTCTGTTACCATTTCACAAGCTGCAACTTGACTATGTTATGAATGACTGAAATTAAATGTCTTACATTAATTATCACCTTGAATAACTTGGCTGAAGTTCTATTTATCAAAAAAAAAACTATCCATAAAGTTTCCTAGTTTTCTATCCAGTAGCAAATCTTCAAGGAAATCAAATCTGTAATTGTTGCTTGTATTAAACACCAAACACTAAATAGTTGCATGCCCATAGTGAAGCTGATAGGGATTTGCTTACTCACAGAAGTCAATAAATAAAAGAAATTATCTTCAGAGATTGCATTTAAACTTTAGTATACAACAGAAGAAACCAGATTTCAAGGTGTGCTGGAACAATGGGTTCATAAGAAAACGAAACAGCGGAGCCTGTGCTGTTAAGAGTTTATCAGCAATGAAGCATGGAGACCATGACACAAAAGGAATGTGCACAGATGGACCAGCAACAGACTACAAAGTCAGTATGCACCACAGCTTCTTTCTAGGACTCAGGGAAGAGTTAGTTAACTGTCTTTGGCAGGGTTATGGGTCCTTTCCAAACTGCTCATAACCCAAAACACGTTATCACGTTTGATCAGGCAAAAGTTTAGTGAGTAAAGTATGAATTAAGATAACTCTATGATGACTGTAGTGATAAATTATCTATGATTTATTAAAGCTTGCCTGAGGATTCAGAAAGCAAAGTCAGCTACAAACCATAGAAGCCAGGTGCACACCTTTAATCCCAGCAGCCAGAAGCTAGGAGGTAGGTGGTGGTACATACCTTTAATCATAGGACTAAGGATTAAGAGATAGACAAACTTGTGTGAGTCCAAGGACACCCATATTTATACAAGAGTGACTCAGTCTAAAAAAGAATTATAGCTCACACTTTTAATCCCAACATTGTGGAGGTTCATAAGACAGAAGCAAGGTCTCAGAGAGGCACTGAGGTCTCAGCTATACTGAGGAGAGGCAACAGTTTGAGGCTTGGTGAAGAGCTCATGCGTTGATCAGCCCTTTTAGCTTGGGTTAGAGGTAAGAGTTAGTAGATAGCTGCTTTGCTTTTCTGATATTTAGAATGAAGCTTGAACCCCAGTATCACTCAGTCTCTGGATCATTTATTCATATTACAGATGACAAATTGGGAGATAATTCTAACAAGGTTGGAGGTACTGATGATTCTTCCACCAAGGCAAAAGTTGTGATGATTGACCTGGATAGGTGACAGGGAGAATGAGAGAGAACTGGACATGAGGTTGACATGACATAAACTATCAGAAAGATAGGTTTCCAAATTGACAACTGATGCTATCTATGCCTTAGGTCAATCAGAGGAGGTGATGGTGGGGTCTTGTACCATTTCAGGTTATATTATGGGATAGTTATGAATTATGTAACTAAAATGGATTTTTTTTTCTTTCCATTACATAAGTCAAGGTATCAGAAACAGAGATCTGTGCTGTAAAAGCACAATGAGGGTGACTCTCAAAATCATTGAATCGATAAGCTTACCTAGTATCTATGTAAAGGCCAGAACCCAATGGCTGACTTCTCTAAAGAATGTAGTAAACATAGAAAAATAAGCTTAAAACTTTGGAAGAAAACTATTAGACCACAGAGCACAGCATTGAGAAAGTTTTCACTCAAAAAGAATGGTCAATTATGTAGATAAATTCTTCAAAATCTGACAAGATACTTACAGGAAATCTGTGTCACTGTAGAACAACTTTGGTATGAAGAAATGAGACAAAAGAAGACCCTTTCCAGAAAGTTGACTGTAGAAAGACAACAAGAAATATAAGGAAACTGTGAGTCATATATGTGATGTGGGAAGAATTTAACAAAATGAGAAAAATTCCATGGTTTTCACTTTGACAGGAAGTTACAAACTAGGAAAGAGGAAATGATGGTGCAGGAAGGAAGATTCTTGGCAGAACACTCTGTTGCCTGTCTGGAGCAGGGAACGATGACAGACTACAAGATTCAGTCTTCAGATAAGTGCCACAGAGCCTAAAATTCAGAAAAGAAAGACACGTTGTCTGCCATGGCAAGGAAAAACAAGAACAGATGGTGCAGGCAGGACAAGGTGTGAAGTGATGAGTTCTGAGAGTGAAGAGTAAGTTCCAAAGGAAAACAGAACTGATGGATGCGAGAATTGGGGCCCCTCTTGCAAGTACTATGTGGTTTTTCTGAAAGTAGACATTTCCTAGGAGGCAAGCTCTTAGGGAAAATAATTTGATTCCTCTGTAACTGGGTTACAATAGGTAGTAATACAGGAAGAGAAAGGGGTGAGTGAGTTGTGGGTAGTTGCTGTAAATATATTTCATGATTTTGAAAGGATATTCTAGTTTCAAACCATAGCATTCTGCTTCCCCAATACACCCATCAGACACCCCTGTCTTAAAAATTCAGTCCTCCATTTAGGCACAACTGAGAGTGGTAGAAATGCTTAAAAAATGTTGATTCCTGGAGGCTTTAGGTTTCAGGGGACATGAACAACCAGAGAGAATTGTGGGAGTACCATTTTATCTCTGGACACCTTGAGATGAGTAACTTTGCTTAATGTTAACTGGTAAGATGTGCAGATAACTTTCAGGCCAAACTCATATATTAACACACACACACACACACACACACACACACACACACACACACACAACAAAATTTCCTTTTCTATATTTCTTTTCAAACTGACTAGAAAAGTTTAGCATACACGAAGGCATGCATCTATGTTGGCCATTTTAACCATCAGACCACATGATTCATAGTCTTAAACTAGGCATATCCTTCACAAAGGCATGCACTGTCTTTCTTAACCTATGACCTGAAATGCATACTCAGAAATGTGCTTCTCAACCGAGCATGATCTGAAATGTCCCTCCCTGCCACAGGGTCTTCCTATACGAAACCATACAGGCTTCCCAAAGAAAACTCCGTGCTGCCTTTGACCACAAAGGGAAATAATGCCATCTCCCACTCATAATTCATCTTTTTCTTCATTCATTTATCTTGGCCATCTGCTTTAGCTTTGTGTTAGCAGGATTTAAATACAGTATTTTCTGACCTATTGCACCACATTCCCCATCAGTGTGTCCATAGCTCCATGGTCCACTCAACCAGTCTCTGCTGACTGCATGGCGTCAAGCCATTTCATGTGGCTTCACAAGAACTCAAAATCCAAAAGCCTCCTGATTCTGGAAGTTTCCACCTACATTTCAAGGGGACACTGGGTGGCCGTGGCCAGGAGGCCTGGAGGTATGCTGTGGGCTCAGAATTCCTGATAGTATTCCCTACACTTAGCAATGCTGAGACCTGTGAGAAGGAAATTGAAGCTACAAGGGAGAACCCAGGATAACAGAGAAACCAGAGACAGGGAGCCCCAGGGGAGAGAAGTTTGGAGAAGCATGCAAAGCCAGCCTAGGCAAGGCCTCTGAAGCTTTACTTCTTGAATTTCATAGCTGGGAGACTTCATCTTACGTCACTAGGGTTTGGATGCTGGATTTATTGAGTCTAAAACAAGGGCTCTACCACTTTTCTGTAACTGTAACAAAACACCTGCCAGAGTTTACTGATAAAGGGAAATGTTTATTTTATCTCACTATTTTGGGAATGGATTAACCTGTTTGCTCTGAGCCTGTGGTGGCAAGAAAATCATGGCATCATGAAAAGCAGTCTCTTATGATTACAGAGCTTTGTGGTTAGACATTGGGATGTTTGCAATCCAGATCTAAGAACGGCTCTATTTTTGATGACTCGAGGTTCCAATGTGCAGTCAGAGGAACAAGTGGCTGAGGTAAGCTACAGAAGCAAACACTGGCAAAGGAGAATGACAGTGTGGGTTTTTGTAGAGAGCAGAGTTATGTGAGTTGCTATGGATGCAGTGTGTAGAGACAGACATTATCAGCAACAGAAATTTGCTTTGCACAGCAAATGCGATTCTAACCACATACTTCCAGAACATGCATGCCTTTATTTCAATGAATTGGTCCTTTTAATCCAGAATTACTGCTCTTCAACATCTGGGAGGTCAGGGAAAATTGATTTTTTTTTCAATTACACATTCTGAAATATGTATGTATGTATGTATGTATGTATGTATGCATATATGTATGTTATAAGTCAGCACACCTCATCATATTGTTCTGCAAAATACCAAATCCAGGAACAAATCCATGAGCTGCTGAGGGAGCAGAGCCAAACCATGGAAGCCACATAATAATTAAGATTCCTGGGAAACCAAGAGGAAAAGGAATTAAAGAGAAAATTGCATAGTAGTGGCAAAGGGGACATATATTAGATGTGAAATCATATAATTATTGACAAAATGTGAGTTATATCAAAGCCATTTAACCACCCATCTATGAACTGAAGACCCGTGCCCTTTCACAGCCCAGTCAGTGTCATTAACAGTGACTGATACACACTCTATTGGCCACTGTATTAGTAATCCCAGGAGGATCAGCCTCATTACCTGGTCAGCATGATTATGACAGAGCACATGGTGTTGCTAGGCTGTGACGGTCAGAGAGGCGGACACATGCTGAATGCTTTGGAATGATATGTCTTGAGCTTATGGTAAGTTTATTTGGATAGCACACAAGTGTAAGCCCAGGCACACTAGTATGCGTACTTGGGTAATGATTCGTAGAGCTTCTTCCAATAGCAAAAGGACATCACCATGTATGCTTCATTCATGTGGAGAACATTTAGTTATTATTCATTTAGTTTTTGTCTTTAAAAATAAGGTTTCACCACCCAGCCCAGGCTGTCCTGGAACTAACTGTATGTAGCCAGATGTCCTCAAGTTCATGATTTTCCTGTCTTAGTTTTACTAGCGCTACTATTCCAAGTTTGAGGCAATGAGTCCCCAGTTACAACAGAAGTTGGTGGAGACCAACCTTTCCTTTGACTAAGTGTGCGCAGGATCCAGTATAAGTAACAAGTTAATAAAATAGCCATAAATTAAATTATATTCACCCACTTCTGTGGATAGCCTTACAGTATTGCATCATCTCTGCCAGAAAGCATCTGGAACCATCGCATTTTGCAGCCTACAATATACTTTCTGAGCATCATTTTTTCACTTACAAATACCCCTGGTTGTGCGGTGTGTGTCCAGTGAAGCAGGAGAACACTTGCCTCTGATTCTTCCACACACTTGATAATGGGCCAGTGCTAAAAAGCAGCAGCTGCCCCATGCTGGACATATGTAAAACAGGATGTTAATGAAGAACCAGGCTCCCAGGAATCAGGCCCGTGGACATAAAATAGGTCATTACGACTCACAGACTCACAATCTTTTTCGTTGGAGAAATAAAGCACTCAATTTCTATTGGAAAATGAAGAACATAACAGAGGATTTCTGCAATCAATGAGAATTATTCAATTCATTTCTTTTGAAACAGCTTTTTAGCTCACAGGTCTGTGCCATGTCCTTTGTATTTGCTCCTAATGGTCAGCAGAATCACCTTCAGGGTCCCTCCACAAGGTTTTTTTTTAATTATTATTATTTTATATATTTGCCTGCTATATCTTAATACAGCAAAATACATTTAAATTTTAATAGGCTTGATATATTAGTCTGAAAAACAAAAACAATTACAAGATGTCATTGTTCATTTTCTAACATTACACATACACAGGAGAGAGGAGAAAGCTAATATACCCTTAGTTTGAAGTATGAATGCCTCTTTCATGCGTGTTATCATTTAATCTAGTTTAATTTAGTCCTGTTGAGGTTGAAACTCACATTCCGGGTTTATGTGCTGGTGCACCCCATCTGTTGTCTGCTGGGGATGTCAGTCCTGTGGACCCAGGGCTGCAGGATCTCCAGGACGCAGGGCAGCAAAGGGATGTTCAGGCAGAGTTCCAGGGAGGGTATCTATGCATTGATGGTATAGCAGAGCCCAGGGGCCTAGAACCAGAGCAATGGTTCTTTGTGATGAATGCAGGCATATAAAAATGTGTGGATAGAGGCTTTCTGCATGACTCACAGTGTCACCCTGCAGCTTTCATGATGAGATTTTCCCCTTCTGCCATTTTTCTTAAATTTCATTTTGTTTTATTTTGGGATCAAGAGACATGACATGAAAGACATAAAGAATAAATAAAAGGAAAAAGATTAGCCACTTAGTTAATTCACAGGAAATTCATTTCTATTAAGGCATACACTTTAACAAGACTGTTCCATCTCTACCATTTTGAAGCAAGTTGAATACAATTTCCAGAGGATCCTAGGACTATATGTGCTTAGATGCAATGATGTTGTTTTGTTAGAAACATTTATTTTGGGCGGTATAGTGGGTAACAAGAAAGGATTGCAGTGCAGTGTATGACAGGTAGTGAAAAACTGGACCATGTGAAGATGAGCTAGTAGAGAAAGATGTGAAAATCCCTCCAAGGACCAAATAAGAGAGGCTTGAAAGTTACAGATATACAAAAAAGAGAAAGACACTTGGAATGGGACTCAGAACCGGTTTGATGACAGATGAACACATCTTTAAAAGGCAAATAACTAGTCAGGTGCACATTGGCTTTAGAGCTATGAAGCCATAAAGACCATAAACAATAATTAACTACTTGGGGGCAATAAAACCCAAGAATTCATATTAAAGACACAATCCCTTAGAACTGTGGTATAAGCACCAGCTTCTCAGTAGCTTTTCTCAAGCACCATTAAGAGATAAAATCATTACTATTTTGTTACCTAACCTAGAATAAAATGTAGTATTTTGAAGAAATAATACAAAAATTAAAACAAATACTTTAAATTTTTCTGAACTTACCTTCACTCAAAAAAATTGTTTAGCTTTGGTGTAAGGTTTTCTGATGAAGTATAAATCAAATTTAGTTAATTATTGCAGGGACACCAGCAGAGTGAAAGTTTCATGTATTATATAATGGGTAATATTTATTTTAGTAAAAACATTGTCCAGAAACGGGGTCTTCAAAAACTTAGTGCAGTCCTCTGCTATCACCCCAATCAAGCAGCATTCATCCCTGACTATCAGTGCCAGGCATACAAAATGAGGTCACACAAGCATTTAATTTAGATGAGCCAAGATGCTGCAGGCTCCACCTCAAATCAACAGCTCTACTTCAGCTCGTTTTTCATAAAAACAAGCAAATTTTACTCTGATTTTCATATTTCAGAACACTAATTATTCAGTACTCTAGTCTGTCCAGCTGCTTACCAAGTTTCAAATGGGCAAATTCAGTTTCAAAGTAAATAAAGTGCACATTCTGCTTTTGTTTAGTGGTACATTCATAGATAAAGAAACGCCAATCAATACATCATCTCTGTATTTCTGTCACAGAGGTATTTTCAACTTTAATCCCACTGGTATGGGACTGTAAGACATGAGTAATCACACTTCTCGCCATTATTTTCTTTCCAGGTAGGTGCTTGTCAACATGTCCAGGAATGAATCTAATAACATGAGTTTTCTAACTGGTTGACTCTCATACCTCCTTCTTAAAGAAAAGATTTAGAGAAACATTTAATTCCCAGGATTGTTTTTAACACTGCAGTTCTCAACCTGTAGATCACAAGCCCCTTGGGAAAGGGTTGCATATCAGATATCCTGCATATCAGATACATATACTACAATTCATATTAGTAGCAACATTGTAGTTATGAAGTGGCAACAAAAATAATTTTATGGTTGAGAGTCATCACCACAACATGAGCAATTGTATTAAAGGATCACAGCATTAGGAAGGTCGAGAACCACTGGTCTAACAGGACTGATGCAATAGTTACAATGTCTACTGTGGTAGGAAATATGAAGTATTTTTCTAATACTGCAAAGCCATATTAATTGCAAAAAATATTCAGGGAACATCATTCGTGTTAAACACTTAATCCTATTTTTAATGCAGTTCCACCAGAATTCCAACAATGCCATTGTTGGACACAGAAAAACTATGAGTTAGATATGGAAAGGTCCATTCTCCATCACTTATCATAGTTTTGACAAGGAACAAATTAGAGGGAAATGTATCCCTCTTACCTGCAGTTTCATTGGTCACAAAAGAGTAGTATTGGTGAGGAACAGTTGTAACAAAGACATTCTACAGAAAAGTTGGTCTATAGAACACCAACACAACAGAATGAATTTTGACAAGGTATGGAAACACTCAGTGGAGGACAAAGGAAGAATCTCATGTTTCCAATGGTGTCTACATTGTCTTATATACTACATTAATAGGTATGTTTGGCTCTGAAGGTTTGTATGCTCAATTGAATATTTGTATGTTAGATGCACTAACTTGTGAGAAAAAAATGTAAATTATGTCAAATTCTAATTCAACTTTGTTCTTTGACAATTTCAAATATGCGTACAATCTATCTACTCTCTTTTAACTCCTTTCCATCCCTGTCATTCTCCTCTACAAAACTGAAAGGATTTTAAAAAGAAACCTAGGCTTGTGGATCTAACTTTTTATTTCTCACAACTGTGGATTCTCATGAGGGGCAGCCACCTTCACTTGTAGGTGATCCATGTAAATGAAGATAAATTGTTACATTTTTTTTTCCTTTTGCTTTTAGTATCACATTTGATTCCATTGTCTCTAAAATTACTTCCTCCAAATAGCCCCTCAGTATATAATAAGGGTGATGTTATCACAACATTAGTCACTTTATGTCTTCTACTCTAGAAATATTTGTACTATTAACAGTGGGAACAAGACTTCTTTTTTGGAGGCAGGAGGCATTTCAAGTTTCTTGGTGTCTACTTTTTGCTGACCCATGCAGATTTGTCTTTGAGACCTGGGGTTTGAAGGTCTTAAAGAATGGAGCAGACTGATGGGAGATGTTATTCTGTAAATATGTTTCTCATACTGGTTAAACAATAAAGCACTGTTGAACCAATGGAAAAGCAAGATAGGCGGGGTTAGGAGACAAGGAGGAAGGAGGAAGTAGTTAGGAGGTGTCAGCATGTAGAGCGAGAGAAAGCAAGATGCGGGACCCGCCACTCCCCGATAAGATGACCACGTGGAAATACTTAGATAAGTAGAAATGGGTTAATAATTAAGACAGAGCTAGCCCATAAACAATAATGGTAACTGGCCTACAGGATTTATCAAATACAGAGTCTCAGAGTGTTATTTGGGGCCAGCGTGCCAGACTAGCAGCGGGCGGGCAGAAAACATGCATGTTACAGCAGACTACACTTTAATTCTTTAGATGACCTGACTTCAGTTTCAGTGTACTTTTATACATGAATGTAACAAAGAAAGCAATCATCCAAGGAAGGTTATCTGACTTCAAAAAAACATGATCAGAAGAACGTGTAAATAAACACCAGTAAGCACATACTAAATAGTGACAGAGCAGCCCTTTCTCATAACTTTCTCAGTACAGACCTATTTAAACAGAATGCCTGGCATGTACTATAAGTTATATCTGAGAAAGCACAAAAGCAAGAGAGAAGCCATACCCATATTCAGGGTACATTGATGAAATTGGGTTTTATAGGTAAGATCTGACATCCAACAAGAATAAACATGTCTTATAAAGTGAATGTTAATGTAGCATAGGAGGCATAAAATCAAGTCCAAGAATAATCCAGGGAGGTAAAAGAACCTTGACCTTTTTTCCTGGAACTTCTCTCAAAGTTCTCTGAGCCTTTGTTCACTGTGCATTGTTTGGATCATGATATTTAAAATGTATACATTAAATTTTGTAATGCAGTGTACAGAAAACAGTGTTAAAGTCTTCAAAAATCTTTCTAGCTTCCTATTACACTTGCAAAGTAGTAGTTGAGAGTTGTAAAGTTGTGGGTATGTATGCATGTGTAAGCTTCTGTATTCAGTGCTGATGACAAACAAATGAAGGGGTATCACACCAAATATTTATTATACAATGTTTATGCTGTTTGTTCCTTTTGAAATCTACAGAAACAAGTTATAACAATCTCTGACCACTTTTCATGAAGTTGTAATATATTGTCATGTTATATATCTTCTGAGCAAAAAATTTGAAAGTGTGTATTTAAGTAAAAACAATCAGTAGTTACTTCAAATACACAATGAAGAACATTAAAAGGTGAGAATTTTAATAAATTAAGAAGTTTTGGAATGAGAACATTACACACCTTCCTTCCAAAGCCAAAGATTTTAAAAACATGACACAAATGTTCAAAGGAAAATAAAGTTGTTAACTACTCCAAATTCAGTATGAAAGTCTATCTGTTCATTGTGTACTTGAGAAAACTCAATAGACAAAAAAGTTTAGACTAGCTGTGGGGAAGCTGCTGATTAGCACCACTGGTTCAGTTGTATGAGAGTCTGGGACAGTGATGGAGGAGGTGAGGAAGACCCACCTGTGCCTTTCAATTCGGGTTCACTGAAGCCAAACACAGGAGTAGTCTCTTGGGTTATAGAAAGGCAATGATTCTTTCAAACCCAAGTACAGAAAGGACTAGAGTTAAAGCTTGCAACGCCTCAGCAGAACCAGTGAGTCGTAGAAGTAAACTGACTAGAAATCACACAGAAACATATTATATCGATTTTAAAGCTTTAGCAATAACATGGCAGTGTTCTTAAATTTTCAGCAATGTAAATGGTTCTTTCAGAAGAGAAGGACGGAGAACTCAATCAAAGTCACCATTACTAGGACCCAACATTTGCAGCTCATCAGAACAAGGCTGATGATCATAACCACTATCACAGAAGAAGGAAAACAAGGAGATAATCCAGACTTCACTGCTCAGAAGCCCAGCTTTCTCCACCACCAGCAGACAGCTGAAGGCCCAAACACTCAACACACATGCTTAGCTTCTGGCATCCTCAAGAAAGCCTTTCCTTGAATGCACTAAACATGGATTTTCTTGTCATCATGCTCCACCATGGTCCCCTGTTTCATCTGCTCCTGCCACGTAGAGTCATTCTGGGTATTTGTCTTCTTGTCTTCATTTCACATCAGGATGTGAGCTCCTTGATGGCTAATTTTTTTCCTATCTCTTTATGCTCCAAACTCAGAGTCAAATCATTGCCTGGCACGGTGGTGAAAGTCAGTTTTTGCTTATAGAACAAATGAACAGATGAATCAGGTGGTCTTCCTGTAAGATTTTGTGACAGAGAGACTTAAACAGAATTTTACCACACATAAAATTTCAACAGAAAAAAAATCAGTACTTCAGCAAAAAATTACCAAGTTGTATAATATTAAGAATATTAAAAACTTGAATTTTGTAAAACAGAGACTATAATGGATTAAGTGATATGACTAAAATATAGAGAGGAAATAAAGAGTAATAATTACAATGTGGGACTTACATCCAAGTCAAAAGAAGTAGATTATAGTCAAAATCTAAGCAATGCACATCAACAGCCTGGAGATTTAATGTGTACACACACACTGGGAAACACCTAGACAAAAGCAATATTGAGAAAGCTGACTGATAGCAAACATATGGATTGCCATATGCACTTTAATTTGGCTGTTGCTGTGATACAGCAGTGACCAAAAGCAACTGGAGTTAGGGAAGTATTATTTGGCTTACAGGTTATCGTCATCATCCAGGGAAGCAAGATCAGGAGCTGAAGCAGAGTCTATGAAGAGATGCTGCTTACTGGTTTGCATCCAGGCGCATACTCAGCTACCTTTATTATACAACTCAGACCCAGCTGTCTAAGACTGGTTCTGCCTACAATGGGCTGGGCCTTTTTATGTAATTAACAATCAAGTAAATGCCTACAAGCCAATGTGAGAGAGACAATATTTTATTTGATGTTCCCTCTTCCAAGAGGGGTCAGGTTGACAATCAAGTTAGTCATTACATATACCCAGAGAGGAGAGTGCATTAATAAGTAAGAATAAGTCAAAATATGATCAAAAATTTCATGGAATATGCTTCCATTTTTAGGTGACTCAGGATGTTATAAATTTCATATTTATAGAATCCACCCTTTTAAACTTTTTGTTATTTAACTTTTATTTAAAATTGGTCAGTCCATATGATGTCATTGAGAACCCTGTTGGTATCATTGAGAATACTGGTTAGCGAGTCTTACTGAAGTTGGCTGCTGCCATTTCAGCCAAATCTAAATGCTGTCCACTTCATGCCTGGGACCTTCACTAACTAGATCCAGGCAGGGAGCCATGGTTTCTAGTGGTGAATGATTTCAGGGCTGACCATTAGCCCCTCATGAAAGGTGTTTTCTGTCAATCTGTTCTGTGCTATGTGGACATTGCCTTCCCAACAAGAAAACTCACTCAGTGAGTCTGTTGTAGTGGATACTGGCTTGAGAAGTTCTCTATGATCAGCCATGGTAGGTTACACCTAATTTTTACTTCTACAAAGACTTAGAGATTGAGAAAGAGAAATAGTCTACTCCAGAGAAGGCTGTTACTAAAGGAATACCAGGGTGAATGGATGGCATCAGCTCCTACATTCACTGCTGCTTAACTTGAGGTGGCAGACTGGTCTGGGGTTTACAAGTAACCTCCATGCCCATCCAACAGTTACATACTGAAGGCTGGAATGCCCAGCCAACCACTGTTGAATGTTGGAGCTACCACTGAGTGGTCTGAGTTGCTCTACAAACTCATGAACAAAAGGAAATATAGAATGAAAATACAGTTCCTAAAAACATTTTTTCAAGTTGAATTTATTTATGTGTCTTATCTAATTAAGATTTATCTTCAAGAGCTTGTGCTCATCTCAAGGGAAAACATGTAGTCCTACTTAGAGTTCTAATCAGCAACTTTTTGTACTTAACTAATTGAAGAAGCCAGATGTGTATGTGTTGCATCAATAATAAAAGCCCAGAGACAGATATTGGGGTTCAAGCTGAAGATCAGAAAAGCAAAGCAGACACCAGTAACTCTTACCTCTACCAAAACTGAAATGGAGTTCCTGTCCTCCCTGTGACTGGAAACTGAGAATCTCACATGAGACCCTTTGCCTCTTCCTTACACTTCTCTAGTGCTGGGATTAAAGGTGTGAGTTCTGTTTCTCTCTTAGACTGATTTATTCTTGTGTAACCCAGCATGGTCTTGGACTCACAGAAATCCATCTGCCTCTGTCTCCTGAGTCCTGGGATTAAAGGTGTGTGCCACCCCTGCTGGCTTCAATGGCTGATTAGTGTGTCTAACTTTGTATTCTGATCCCCAAGCAAACTCTATTAAATCCTAAACAATGTATCACCACATGTACATAAATATTCGGGAGTCAGGCCTCCAATCTGTCGTGTGAAGATAAGATCTCCTAAAAGATCTGGAGTATGTTTTGAAGGTATTACTTTTTTCCCCCAATGGCTACATTTTAACATATATTTTCAAAAAGGGTAGTTGAAGAATGAAATGGGATGGGACTCAACCACTAATATCAGCAAATAACCATGGTTAAATGTGTGTCACTGAAAATGCTACTAGGAAATTTAAAAGAAATTTCTCTTAAAATAACATTAGCGTAGTGGGAAAGCTCTTCTATACCCAGATTTAAATTGATGTGAAATTAAAGCTAACCCAATGCCAATAATTGTGTGTAGGTAACAGGCTGCCTGGGGCTGGTTAAGTGTTGAGTGTGTGGGAAAGCCCAATTAGAAATTATAAGTGCCAATCTCATCTGTTTAGCAGTCTTATTCTAGCCCTGGCACTGACGCTCTTCATAGTTGAAATGTGCTGATTATTTTCTCTCTCCTTCTCCTTGTATTAGCATTTCTGTGAGTCATACCAATTGCTGTAGTGGTGGGAATTGTGAACTCTCATTTCCTGGGTTTATTTTTAATTTTTATTGCATGTTCTATCCTTGCCTGTATAATAGTAGCTTGCTGCATTAAAACAACACTAGTTCAGATAAAGAATGATGAGCACACATATTACCAGCCATAAATTCCACTTTAGAAAGCTGTCGTATTACCTGGAATAATGAAGTGTTTCTAATCACATCTATATATCTTAGGCATATTATTTCCCTATGTGAGTCAAACAATAATTTTCTTAATATACCTAGAATTGGAACATAATAAAACCTTCAATTTGTAAACTTAAGGAGCCTAAACATTCTGCTTGTACATAATATAATTTCAAGCCAAAGAACAATAAACTTTCAAAGCTAAGCTTGAAAAATGCGTGCATAGCATGCTGCCTTATAGTGTAACAATTGGCGGACAATCTACAAGAGTCACTTTTTATAAAGAACTTCACATTTGAGGAGGTCAACCACGCTATATGGAGTTTCCTGATATTTGACATGCATACAGAACCCTTAGTATTGATGTGTGCACAGCACAGCACAGGAGAAGGTGAACAGGACAACTTTTGAAAAGCCACTGTGAAATTCCTAATAAAACTCATATTTACAATAATTTTTCTCCATATAATCTCAGAGGACTAGTCATACAAATCAATCTGCCTAATGAGCTATGTGTAAAATACATGAAGAAAGGCTAGATAACCAGTGATAGGCAACATCACTTCTTGTAACTGCGTCACAACCTCAGTGCAATAGTCTTATTTAGGCAAAAAAAAAAAAAGTGTTCATAGGCAATTTTAACTTTATTTCTTTCCAATTACTGTTTTTCCTTCTGGTTCTGGAACTGTACCTGGGGCTTTGTAAATACAGGTGAGCATCTTACCACTGAGTCCTCAAGTCTACTCAGCATTTCCAGATTCTAACATATTTGGGGCTCATATAGAAACCTTAATTAATGGTGGGCACTTTATTTCTAAATCCTGCATTTTCTCTGTACTTACTAAATTGTCTTAAAGACTAATTCTCTGATGGTCCTGGAAACAGCTATTGCAGTGAGTCAGTGTTAGAAGGAAGAAAACAAGAGTGACTTCCTTCCCATCCTACTGCGAGGCTGTGGCATGGCTGTGGGAAGGAAGCAGGATTAGCAGGTAGAGGACTGGAGAGCTGAACTGAGCATATCCTCCTTTTAACCTGCAAAATCTTGGGAGCAGCTTTCCTGTGGGTTTTGTTTGCACTCCAGCCTCTGTATAAAGCCCAGTGCTGACTGCTGTGGTTTAGACATGAAAACACCTTCCCAAGGCTCGTTTGTTAACCTTGGGTGGTAGCACTATTCGGAGATGGTTGGGTCCTGAAGATTCTAACTTTGCCTTGACTGGCCATTAGAAGTCACAACTTTGAAAGACATATTTGGTTTCCGGATTCTTGCTCTCTCTATATCTCTGAGTCAGCATGAAAGACACACCTTTGCTCCACCACACACACCTTGATATGACATTCTGCCTCAACAATAACTTACAGCAATGGGAACACCTGGGTATGGACTGAAATCACCTGTCTTAGGATTTCCATTGTTGTGATGAGACACCATGACTACAGCAACTGTTATAAAGGAAAACATTTAATTGGGGTGGCTTACATTTTCAGAGGTTTAGTCCATTATCATTGTGGTTCAACATAGTTGCAGACAGGCAGACACAGCGCTAGAGAAATAGCTGAGAATCTTACATCTTGACTAGAAGGCAGCAGGAAGTGATCTAAGACACTGAGCATATATGAGACTTCAAAGTCTGGCTCAACAGTGACATGATGGGAGATGTCAGTCTGTAAATATGTTTCTCGTATTGGTTAATAAATAAAGCACTGTTGGCCAATAGGAAAGCAAGATAGGCGGAGCTAGGAGACAAGGAGAAGAGAGGAAGTAGTAGGGAGTGTTGTTCTTTTGATACAACTATTGCCTAAAAAACACAAGCTTAAGACTCAGCACCCTGTGAAGTTTATTGAGAGAGGGGAGAGAAAGGGGTAGCTGGTGGCCAACTGAAGCAGGGAGAGAGAGAGAGATAGAGAAAGAGAGAGAGAGAACAAAAGCAGGAGAGCAAGAGCAAGAGAGAGAGAAGGAGACAAAGAGAGAGGCACACTTGGTGTGCTTGCTTTAAAAGGGAAATTTGCGCATGCATAACTGAGTCCCCTGGCAGCCAGGTAAAGCTTGAGCAGCCAGGTAAATCATGACATAGATAAGACAGGGCCATGAGCATCCCACCCATCATGGGGGGGGGGAGGGGTCAGCAGACTGCTGGTTTCAACAGAGAGGAGTTCTGAGATGTAGGACCAACAGGGTAGAACTCCAGGCCCTCTCTCCAGTAAGATAAGACCATGTGGAAACACTTAGATTAATAGAAATAGGTTAATATTTAAGACAGAGCTAGCCAATAAGAAACTAGTATCAGGCCAACAGCATTATATCAAATACAGTGTCTCTGTATGTTATTTGGGGCTGGCACCACTGTGGGACCAGGCCAGCAGGAAACTACTCTTAACAGTGACACTTCCTTCAACAACGCCATAGCTATTCCAACAAAGCCATACATCCTAATAGTGCCACCCCTATGAGCTTATGGTGACAATTACATTCAAACTACCACATTCTACTCCCTGGCTTCCATAAGGTTATAATAATATCACAATGCAAAATGTATTGAACCCAACTTCAAAATTTCCCATAGTCAATTGTAGTCTCAACAATGTTTAAAAGTCCAACGTTCAAAGTCTCTTCTGAGATCCATACAATTTCTTAACAACATCACCTGTAAAATAAAATAAAATAAACAAACAGATCACATACAGGAGAAAAGGGAGCATAACAAAGAAATACTGGACCAAAGCAAGACTGAAAACCAGGGAAGCAAACTCCAAACTCTGCATCTCCATGTCTGATGTCAAAGTGCTCTTCAGATCACTAACTCTTTTAAGCAACACACTTCTTTCTCTTAGACTGGATCCACTTCCTGTTAACAGCTTTCCTTGGCAGTTTTTCCAAGACTCTGGCATCTCCAGCATCTTGAGGTCTCCAAAGTCATCCAGGCTTCAATTCACAGCTTCAGGAAATGGCCTATTTAGGGCTCCATTGAGGGATATCCTTGACACATAATTGATGGGAGATGTTATTCTGTATATATGTTTCTCATACTGGTTAATAAAGCACTGTGGCCAATGAGAAAGCAAGATAGGCAGGGCTAGGAGACAAGGAGGAAAGAGGTAGTGGGAAGGAGGAGTCGAGATGTAGCCTGGGGAAGAAGCAGGACGCCTGCCTCGGCTCCCTAATAAGAGGACCACGTGGAAATATTTAGATAAGTAGAAATGGGTTAATAATTAAGACAGAGCTAGCCCATTAACAATAATTGTAACTGGCCAACAGGATTGTGTCAAATACAGAATCTCTGAGTGTTATTTGGGGCTCACTTGGCGGCAGGACCATGGCGGCAGGACCCGCTGCAGCTGGCGGGAAGAACCTGCTGTAACACATAACCTTTCCTCAGTGGCTTTCCTTAGTTACAGAGGCAAATTTCATAGCCTTTTCTTCTATTCTTGACTCCACAACCCACCTAACCCTGGTAGAGAGGCTCTCTTTATAGTGACACTTCTTCCAACAAGGAAAGCAATACCTACTCTAATAAAGCCATACTTCCTAATAGTGCTAGTCCCTAGGAGCTTGTGGGGGCAATTACATTCAAATTACCATATACCCAAAGCTGTGATTGAGCATTAATATTCCTCCCTTAAGGTGATCTCTTATGTGCTTTGGCAGGACAGGCCAAGTTCAGAGCACAGGGGAAACAGAGAAGATGCTCAAATTGATTTAGCACTGGTTTTGTTCAGTTTAGCTTATGACATAAGAAAAGAATGTAGTGGGTCTACATCAAGAATCCTACGTCCTGGCAGGGCCTCAGCTGGAGAGTGCCAGGACACAGCTACAGCCACCTATCAGTGCAGAAACATCTTGAGTATTAGCCCAGCCTTTGTCACCATCTAGCCTTGGCTAGAGGTGAGTCTGGGTCCAATCCCGGTGGATCATCCCCTATATCCTTTCCAGGGAAATCCCTGGGTGGGTCCCGGATCTCACTGCCCCTGTATCCTGTCCCCATCGAGAGTGCTCTTGAAGCTCTGATACACCCCCACCCATCCCCACAGAGAGACTGCCCTCCCCCTACTCTCTGCCATATCCTGCCCACTGTCCCACTCTGGTTGAGCACAGAGACAGAGGGTGGAGCCAACAATACAGCCACCTTCGAAGAAATTTCTGGAGCTGATCTGAGCACAATAGACCTCCCTATCCACGTGGGGCCATTTGTCTTCTACTGGAGTTCTGGGCCCCTCCCAGAAATCTGCCTATCTCTGCAGGACCACTCTGAGTTCCTGCAGGCTAGATCCTTGACCCCCATTGCAGGGCCTTAGCTAAAGAGGCCTCACTCAGCTGGAGAGTCCAGTTCCCAGCTAGACCGGACTATCCCCGAGGAAACATCCTGCAGACTGGCCTCTGCCAAAGAGGCCTCAGGTGTCCTCTGTTGGAGCCTGATCTTTGACCCCCCATTGCCGGCCCCCTGCCTGTGGAGAAACCTCCTAGAGAGCTTGGACCACCCACAGACATCGAACCTCTGACTAACCTAAGCCCATAAAGTGAGGGGGAGAACCCACCAACACCTACAGGAAGAAGCTATGGGAAGATGACAATACAAGAAAACACCTAACAACAGAAAGACAAGCAGAACACCACCAGAATCTAGGGAATCTACACCAACTAGACAGGAATACAACAAAGCAGATGAAGCAGAAGAGAATGACTTAAAAATTATCATCATAAAAATGTTAGATGCCTTCAAAAAAGGTGTGAGAAAATCCCTTAAAGAAATGGAAGAAAAAACGAACAAAAAATTGGAAGAAATGAAAAAATTGGAAGAAATGAACAAATTTCTTTTTAAAAAGTACAGAAAGCCAAGAAAAAACAATTAAACAGATGAAGGAAACAGTTCAAGACTTGTAAACTGAAATAGAGACAATAAAGAAAACAGAAACTGAAGGAATGCTGGAAATAGGAAGACTGGGTAAACGATCAGGAACTACAGATGCAAGCATAAACAACAGAACTCAAGAGATGGAAGAGAGAATCTCAGGTGTGGAAGATAAACTAGAGGAAATAGATTCATCGACCAAAGAAAATCCTAAATACAACAAATCCATAACACAAAACATCCAGGAAATGTGGGACACTGTGAAAAGGCAAAACCTAAGAATAATAGGCATAGAAGAAGGTGAGGAAGTTCAGATCAAATGTGCTGAAACATATTCAACAAAATCATTGAGGAAAACTTTCTCAATCTGAAGAAGGACATGCCCATGAAAGTACAAGAAGCATACCGAACACCAAATAGACTGGACCAAAGAAAAAAAGACCCCTTGACATATAATAATCAAAATACCTAACATACAGAATAAATAAAGAATATTAAGAGCAGTGAAGGAAAAAGGAGAGGTAACACATAAAGGCAGACCTACCAAATTACACCTGACTTCGCCATGGAAACCCTCAAGGCCGTAAGGTCCTGGATAGATGTTCTACAAGTGCTAAGAGTCCACGGGTGCCAGCACAGGCTACTATACCCAGCAAAACTCTCAATCACTATAGATGGAGAAAACAAGATATTTAATGAGAAAGCCAGATTTTCACAATATGTATCTACAAATCTAGCCCTACAGAGAGTTTTGGAAGGAAAACTCCAACCCAATGAAGTCATCTATGCTTACAAAGACATAGGCACTTCACCAGAAACCAAGGGTAAAGCAGAACAAATATATTCACTATACCACTGCCAACAACAAACCTAAAACAAACAAGCATTAACAATCAGTGGTCCTTACTTTCCCTCAACATTAATGGTATTAACTCGCCTATAAAAAGACACAGGCAATGCCTCCTGAAGTTCTTTTATTGTACAGGGTTGTTTTGGCTATCCTGGGTCTTTTGTTTTTCCATACAAAGTTGACTATTATCCTTTAAAGGTCAGTGAAGAATTGTGCTGGTATTTTAATGGGGATTGCATTGAATCTGTAGATTGCTTTTGGCAAGATTGCCATTTTTACTATATTTATCCTTCCAATCCAAGAGCACGGGAGGATCTTTCCATTTTCCGTTATCTTCTTTAATTTATTTCTTTAAAGACACAAAGTTCTTATTGTATAGGTCTTTCACATGTTTGGTAAGCATTACCCCAAGATACTTTATGTTGTTTGTAGCCATTGTAAAGGGTGATCTTTTACTGATTTCTTTCTCAGTCACTGTTGTCTGAATAAAGTAGGGCTACTGATTTTTTTGAGTTTATCTTGTATCCTGCTAGTTTGCTGAAGGTGTTTACCAGCTGGAGGAGTTCCCTGTTAGTGTTTATTGGGTCGCTTATGTAAACTATCATATCATCTGCAAAATGGGAATTAGCTTACCACAGGACCCAGCAATTCCACTCGTAGGTATATACCCAAATGACTCACATCCATGCAACAAAGACATGTGCTCAACTATGTTCATAGCAGCATTATTTGTAATAGCAAGAAACTGGAAGCAACCTAGATGCCCCTTAACTGAAGAATGGATAAAGAAGATGTGGCACAACTGCACGATGGAATACTACTATGCAGAAAAAAATAACGGAATCTTGAAATTCGCAGGCAAGTGGATGGAACTTGAAGAAACCATCCTGAATGAAGTAACCCAGTCATAAAAAGAGGAACAGGGTATGTACTTGCTCATATATGGATTTTAGACCTAGAGCAAAGGATCACCACCCTATAATACATACCACCAGACGAACTGGGATACCTGGTGTATTCTAAGAGATTCATATATGGTCCCTCACAAAAGGGGGAAGGGACATGGGAAATGGGGGGCAGTGAATGGAGAGAGAACTAGGAGAAAGAGCATGTGTGACTAGGAAGATTGAGTCAGGGTAGGAATAGAATACAGAAAAGAGAGAGAGAGATCATAAAAGACGGAGCCATTATTGGTTTGATGAGAAAACTGAACTTAAATAAAGGTCTAGAGACCACAAGACTGACTCCAACTAACAATTTGAGCAACCATAGAAAGGCTACCATAAATACCCTTCCCTGATAATGAGATCAAAGACTAACTTATCCACCACCATGAATCCCTCATCTAGTACCTGTTGGAAACAGAAGCAAACACCCATAACTAAACACTGAGTCAAACTAGAATTCAGATGCAGAGAGAGGACAAGACCAAGTTGTAGAAACACACAGAGACAGCTGACATGAACAAGGGGGAGCTAATGGGCCCCACAGACTGATAGCTGGGAATCCAGCATGGAACTGACTCAGACCCCCTGAACATGGGTCTCAGCTAGAAGGACTGAGCAGTCTGGGGGCCTCAGACAGTAGAACCAGGATGTATTCCTGGTGCACAAAAGGACCTTGTGGACACATCCCCCATGGAGGGATACCCCCTTAACCTAGAGACAGGAGGGAAGTCCTAGTTCCTACTTCAAATGACATTTGACATATTTATATGATCCCACCTGGATAGCATAGCCCTACATGTGGAATGGGGTTGTGGTGATGGGAGGGGAGGGTGGCCAGGCATGAAGGGAGGGAGGGAGAGGTAACTGGGATCAACATGTAAAATTTTTAAATTATATTATTAATAAAAAATATAAAGTAAATAAAAATACTAATGCTTCGCCAGCTTAAAAAAAAAAAGAAAGAAACCTACATCCTGTTGCAAGTAATTTTTCAGAGACATTTTCTAAAATCTAAGGGTAAAGGGAGTTTTTACTACTGCCATTTTCTAGGAGTACAGGACAGAGCAAGGAACACAGAGCAGAGACAGAGAATGGGTGGTTGTTGAGAAGGAAGGATTGACTCAAGGCCCAAGAATCTTCTTAAAGTATAATACCAGGGACCCTGCTTCTGTATTTCCTGTATTTCCCGCATTAACTGGTAAACATTCAACCTGTCTCTGATGCATTGTTTGTAGAACAAAGTTCTAAAATCTCTATAAACACACACACACAAAACCTGATACAGAGATAAAACTTTACTTTGTGTGTATTTGGTAAAGAATGAAGATGTTTAACTTGGAGTGGGTCTGGTCCCATTTCTCAGGCATTGTGGGTGATAAGTAGGGAAATAAGCAAAATGGGTGAGAGCAGACAAGTTTCAGTGAGCTATGACATAAATTCCATCATGGCAAGAGATGCTGTTAGTCACGGATGAGTCCAGGATGGAAAAGATTTGAAAGAGATTTAAAGGCATATCCGACCAAATATCTGAAGGAATTTTCAGGATAGGGGTGGCATCTAGATTGACCAGGGTTCTTTGGTTTTGGTGATTTGGATTTCACAGAAGAGTGTATGTACTACTAAATGATTTATGCATATCTTATTTAATACTTTCAGTTTTATGAAGGAAAACAGACCTCTCTCTCTCTCCCTTACAAGAGACAGAAATATGAGTAGAGTTGTCCTAGATGTTAATCCTAGATGATAATTACTTAGATTGCATAACAGCCCAGCTCCAGTGACCAGATTTTAATGCAAGCACGGTCACTCCGAGCTTGCTGTTTCTACCCTCTGCATGCACTATTCCCCATGGAATCTACCACAACTCTCAGTAGGAAAGCATCACCATTACTGTACATACATTACAGAGAGCTTCATAGCCAAGTTAATGATGCTTGGACTTTATTCATAGATTATCAATTAACCAGCAACAGTTGTACCTCCTCTGCGCTCATGGCCCTTAGCTTACTTCCACTTAAATCATGTGCCTCCCTTATATGAGTTAAGGATTAAGGATTAAAAATTTGGTCTTTCAATTTAAAGCAGCCAAATGTAGCAAGTAAATAAAGTACAGTGCATTTATGATACACATTATTAAAAATACATTACGATATATTTTATTTATATATATATTAGAATAACAATACTGAGCAGTGTCCTTGTGGAAATGACACCACGATTTCTCTTCAGGTGATCTTCCATTTAATAAATGTCTTTATATCTTGCTTTGGGTGAGATGTGAACTTCTTCTGTCCTATCTGTACTTGCTGTAGGATTGAAAAAAAAAAGAGAGATTCTGAAATGTAAATCTAGGTGGAAAAGAAGTATTAGGACTTGGGAAAAAAGGATGGATAAAACAGAGGGGAAAAGAGAGGCACATATGGGTAAGAAGGCAAATTTCTCAGTAGTATAAGACAGTATTTCATTATGCACTATCCCCTGCCATCCCATGTTACTCTGAAGCTTTATTCTGTCAGAGCAAATGCTTTGTGTTTACAACAGCTTTGAAAAGTTTCTGAGTAAATAAGGAAAAGGCACTGTGCTCTGTAAAGGTAGTACTCTAAAATAGAAAGTATATCACTATGTAAATAAGTAGTTGTGATTTGTAACTAAGAACTTTAAAGTGGGAGAAAATAAATTAAGTAGCTTTAAAAAAATGTAAGAATTGTTAGAAGTGAAAAGCTTGCCTTTTTTTTGTCAGTTGAGCATCATAATAAAATCACAGAGGAAAGAGTATGATAAAATATGTGAGTAAAAGGGAGCGTGAAAGATATTCTATCACAGGGTGATTAAAGGAGGAAGAAGCCACAGGCATGACAATTATGAGAAGATACAGTAGTTTTGATGCTGTAATAAACTACTTCTCTTCAGGTAGCAGTTAGGAAGCACCCAAGTAATCCTCGACATCTTCTGGTGTTCAGGTGTAAAGCATATTCTTTTTCTTTTCTTTTTATTTACATCTCATGCTTTTTATGTTTTTAATTTTTATTCATTTTACAAACAAACCATAGTTCCTCCCGTTCCCCCCCCCATCTTCCCCAAACCACCCTTCATAGACTCCTCAGAAAGGGTAAGGCCTCCAATGGGGAGTCAACAAAGCCTGGCACATTTAGTTGAGGCAGGACAAAGCCCCTCCTTCCCAAATTGAGGTTGAGCAAGGCATCCCACCATAAGAAATGGGCTCCAGAAAGCCAGCTCATGCACCATGGATAGATCCTGGGTTCACTGCCAGGGGTCTCACAAACAGGCCAAGCTACAGAACTGTTGCCCACATGCAGAAGGCCTAGCTCTGTCCCTTGCAGACTCCCTGGCTGTTGGTCTCCAGTCTATGAGCTTCCATGATTTTGGGTTTTCCCATCATGATCTTGGTCCCCCTTGCTCATATAATCTCTCTTCCCTGTCTTCAAGTGGACTCCAGATGCTCAGCCTGGTGCTTGGATGTGGATCTCTGTATCTGCTTCCATTAGTTAAAAGATAAAAGTTCCATGATAACAGGGACATCACCAATCTGATTACAGGGAAATGCCAGTTTGGGCACCCTCTCCACTATTGCTAAGAGTCTTATCTGAGGTCATCCTTGTGGATTACTGGGAATTTCCCTAGCACCAGGTTTCTCCCTAACCCTGTAATGGCTCCCTCTATCAAGATATCTCTTTCATTACTGTCCCACTCCATCCCTCCCTCAATTCGACTACCCCATTCCCTCAGGTTCTCACCCCCCTCTTCCTTACCCCCATCCCCAGTTTACCCAGGGGATCTCTTCTCTTACCTCTTCCCAGGATGATCCTGGCATATACCCAAAGGATGCTCAATCATACCACAGGGACACTTGTTCAAATATATTCATTATTTGTAATAGCTGAAACCTGATGCCCCTCAACTTAAAAATGAATAAAGAAAACGTGGTTCATTTTCATAATGGAGTATTACTCAGCTATTAAAAACAATGACATCATGAGTGTTGAAGACAAATGGATGGAACTAGAAAAAAATCATTCTGAGTGAGATAACTCAGACCCAGTAAGACAAGCATAGTATGCACTCACACATAAGTTAGTTTTCTTAATTCTAGGGCTTTAGTACAACACATGTCATACATTTGAGGTTCATTTGAGCAAGATAGGAAAGCTGAAGTGAACGAGAAGCCATACTATTCTTTTTTTTTTTTCTGGCTGTGGGCACTGATTGCCTGGGCTTCAGAAGATGGAAAAGTTAGTAGTAAGTAGTTGGATTGTAATCATTGAGAATATTTCCTGTGGCACTCATCCTGCCTGGCAGAACCTGTTGGGAGTGAGCCTACATTCTAGTGAATTCTCCCCTGATGTTTTTTATCTTTAGCCTTTCCAGTGATTTGGTAAGCAATTTTTCCCTCTACTGAAATCTCCTTTCATAAAAATAGAGTGATTTCTGTGCTCTAAATAGAAATTTGATTTGAGATTGATGATGCTGAGATTACTTGAGTTGTCAATAGCTAGAATAAAGGTGAGGTTATGAATACCTACATCTGTTTCATGAGCTCTTGCTCTTGTATATTCTAAGAAAAGTGGCTGTGATTTAGTTCTCATGGATCCCGTAAGAGTATAGATGACTCCATGTCATACTTAACACTGGGACTTTTTTTTGCCCTATCTTCCCCATACACATTTATAAGGAAAATTTCCAAGACTTCAGATGTCTCAATGAATGAAAATGGAACAATAATTAAGAATTAGAGCATTTTGATTTTATAAATCTCTATCTATATGCTTGTATTTTTTTTCTTTTTCTTTTTTAAGACAGGGTTTCTCAGTGTGGCCCCATATGTCCTGGAACTTGGCTGATCAGGGTGGCCTCAAATTTAGCAATTTACTTGTCTCTGACTCCCAAGTTCTAGGATTGAAGGTATTATATCACATAGCTTGTATTATATTTTTATCTCTGTTATGGAAAAGAAGACCATCTTAAAAAGAAGAAAAGTCTGTTTCAGGGTCAGGTGTTAGCTGTGTTGCTTTGCAATTGTGGTAAGATTGACATTGTGCCAAACAGGTGGTAAAAGAAGCTGTTGGCCAACATCATGGCAGCTAGGAAGCAAGGGCCAAGGATGGAGTATCACCTCCAGCGACACATAACAGAAATCTTACTTCTTTCCACTAGTTCCCACTTCTTCACGGTTGAAGAATCTCATAAGAGCAGCACTGGCTGCTGACTAAACTGTAGGACATGGTCTTTGGGAACATTTAAGATCTGAACCACAGCTAGCAAGTTTTTCTTGAATAAGATTCCTGCTGTGACTTTCAATAGAAAATGGTTATTACATTAAATTGCTTTAGTCCCATCAGAAATCAGATTGTTAATATAAAAGTCATTTTAAAACCAACTTGGCTTTTATTGCTTGAATTTGTGTCCAAAAGCAGCTCGCTTATTTTTAAAATTTAGATCTTCTTAAAACAGAGAAATAATTCATTGAAATTTTGGGTAGTATATGATACATTTTGTACACTTCATTTGGAAAGGAATAATGATGTGTTCTTATATTAATGTACATTTTCTTTATAAACATTCTCTTCCAATACACAAAACTAAATTTTTTTATTTTCAACCAAGAATCATTTACCTTTATAATGATTTCTTAAAACCCAAACTTTAAGTTAGTTGAGTTTATCATCTTGTCTTTATTTTATAAATAATTCTCAAAAGCAGCAATATGTGTCTATAGGATTTTGAGGCCAAAGTGATATGTTCATAGCATTGCACAATTAAAACGAGGCCCAAATCCTTTGCTTCTTTAACCAAAGAAATTTGTTTTATTCTACCCCTATATTTTTTTTACTAAATAAGCCTATACCTAACGACACCCATCAGTGGTTTTATGTTCCTTTCATGTGAGCGCAAATCATGGTGGATGTTTTAAAGAAGGGGAGAATAATGTGTGATGTAAGATCTGTAAGGAAGTAAACGAAATGATGGGAAATTTGAATTACTACACATTGTTGGGCTTTCTATATGAAAAAGAGTGTTAAGGCACTTATTTGCAATAGATTGGTTTACATTGTAATAAACGATCCCTATTTCAGTGGCTTATGCTTGTGGTTATATACTTTGTCCATGATATGTGTCCCTTTCACTCAGGAAGGAACTCTCTCCTTTGCTGTGTCTCTCGATCCCCCAGGGCAACTGTGCTAGCCTGGAGAGAGGACTCTCAGTGTTTTACAGAGGAATTTAAATACAGTGGCTCTGGAATGACTGACATCACTGAGCGAAATGATCTCATGCTCAGGCCCAAGTTTTTCTGGAAGCTAAGTGGATAAAATAAGAAATATTGGCAGGCAAAACTGCAAACTGAGAAAGATGAACAGTTTGACAAAGCTTTAATTTAAATGTTTTTCTACTTTGCTTCAATGAGTAACGTTCTTTAGGGCACACAATCCTTTAAGGTCATACACAGGTATGGAGTATGAATTTACTTTCATGAAGTAATTAAGAGAACCTGCTATTTGTTATTGGGAGATTATTATCATCTCGAGATAAAGTTATCTTCAATTGATTTGTTATTTGTAGTTTTTCTTCTTTGTAAGATCTGTATGTGAGAGAAAGAGAGAGAGGGTGAGTGAGAGAGACAGAGAGACTCAGAAAGCATAAAGATAAATCAGTCATCGGCAACTCTAGGAACATATACTTAAGGATATATGCCATATGTACCATGCTATAGCTGGGGATCTCTTGTCCCACCTGGTCCCACAGCCACTTTTAAAATAACCACTTAGAGGCTTAATGTTAATTACAAACTGTTTGGCCTATTAGCTCAGGCTTATTACTAACTTGCTTTTATAACTTAAATTAGCTTATTTCTATTATTCTATATTCTACCACTAGGCATGTGGCTTGTTACTTCACATCCTGCTTCCCTGGAGGCTGCCAGCATCTCCCTGATGCCACCTTCTTTCTCCCTGTAGCTCTGCTTGGATTTCTTGCCTAGCTGTATTCTACCTGGCTATTGGAAAAATCAGCATCTTTATTAACCAATGGTAATAAAACATATCCACAGCATACAGAAAAGCATCCCACATCTCCATGCCATAAATTACAATATTATATCTTGGACTGGACAGTAAAAGTTATGGAAGACATTGTATTTTGGGGCGGGGTATCATGAAGAATATGCAGTATTTGGAAATTGTACAGAGAGAAAGTACTTATTTGAGACAAGGGAATGCTAGCATGGGCTATGCTACATGGGGCGTCATGGTGGTCCACACCAGAAACAACAAAGAATACATGAAGGAAGCAGAGAGAATATTAGATATGAAATAAAAACATAGCAACAAGGCATATGCATTGAACTATGAACATTCAGAAAGAATTTCATTATAGGGGTTCTGGAGATGGCTCAGTGGTCAAGAGAGCTTACTCTGCAAGCATGAGGTCCTAAATTCAAACCCTTAGCACCTATATCCAAAACTGAACATGGATACTTGTGTCTGTATCCCAAATGTTGGCCGATGCATCTTGAGACCTCATTGAGATGATTCCATATGAAACAGCATGTTTTTGAGCAGTGACAGGCCTTGTCTCAGAGAATGGGGCAGGAGGGGGTGATATCGTAATATACCTGAAGTCCTGTTCTGGCCACCTTATGCACACATGCACCTTTCTCTTGTGTGAATCATCATAGTCTCTCTCATACAAGCAAAAATTATTTCATCTCATAATGTGCCAGTTCTATCAAGTTGTGAACATTATTTAGAGAATTTCCATTTTCTAACACTGAATAACTGTCAAAATTAAAACATTTAACTGTGAATGGATTTTGAAACCAATACACTTAGGATAAAATTTCAAAAATATGCAAGGGAATATAAACCATAGCACTTTTGACACAAACAGACATGGGTAACTGACAGACCAGAACTGTGCAGAAAGAAGAGACTGTCTTATTCACTCATTATTTTTGCAAGTATTTAAGAAACTACACACACCCCCCACACACACTCACGCACATGTAACAGATATATAGGATATATATATATGTATATATATATATATATATATAGGTAGGTGAGTAGATATGTAGGTAGGTAGCACCTGGTGATATCTGTGGACATGAGAGACTAATTTGAATGTAGTTGGGGGCATTTTCTTTTATTTAACAAGTGAGTCTCAGAACATAATCACTGTCTGAGGGAGAGATACTATAGAAGCCTGTGGCTGGAGCCCTTAGCTTAATGGCAGGAAAAGAAGGATTTCATGTCCCTTATGCTACTGCTTGCATCCAAGTTGAATGATTTTATTCCTGCTTCTATTGTCAACAACAGTCGTAGACAGGATAGGTGTCACTCCCAGGTTAGAATTGTAGAAAACAACTTTTGTTTTTCTAAGTATTAGTCAGAGTTCTTGATTATGTCCAACAGAAAGCCAAGTCTAGTTGATTACAGATTATAGTGTATTTATTGGAAAGTCTTCTGGTGACTAGGAGAGTCATCAGAAATCCTGAACCAAAAAGTGAATTAAGTAAGAAACAGTATGGAAGGTTTTCAGCTAAAAGCTCAGCAGAAATTTGCTGTAGCATTGCTTTAGTTAGAGACCATTAGGCACTACCCATGAATCGAAGCACCACACTTCAGCTTCCAGACAAGACTGACCACAGCTGCCACATTTGCCTTTGCAGCTAGGACCCTCCAAATGGTTCCATACCTTTCTGGTTCACTGCCACCATGCAGGGGTACATCTGTCTAATTATGATGTGGACATTACCCAGAGTCATCTGCAATTCTTTGCACCTGTATTTGCATCTCTGTATAATATCCTCCCCATACAGAAGAAACTCAGATTTACTAGAGAGACAAAAGAGGCAGGATATTTGCAAGACTGTGTGCATGGTAATGTTCCTTGAGATTGCAACAGCTATCTTTAGGGAAAAGACACCCTTGAGAAATGGGTGCTGCCTGTAAGCACATAACATGATGGCTGATCTTTTGCAGGATCATAATGAAGCTACAGCCCTGGATAGCAGCAAGGTAAGCAACAACTAGATTTCAGACCCTTACGGTGACTTCATACGCTTCCCTTATGTAAATCCTCTGAGTGTGAAGTCACTGTTACACAGCCATAGAAAGTGGATTCCCCATGTATGTCTTGACTTTGGTCCCATGTCACAGCTATGAGAGATGTTGAGAACTGCGTGTCTGGACTCAAAATCTCAAACATAAGACATTACAGGCTGGGAGCTCACTTGTTTCTTCCCAGCACCACTATAATACATTCCTACAAAAAAGAGCAAAATGTATACTTATTGTGGTTAAATAAGGATCAGGATAAACAAGTAGGCTGAATAGATGTTTATTCGGGGAGAAATAACTCACAAAATAGACAGATGAACACCAGCAGGAACTGGATGCTCTTCTCTCTGCATACTGCCAGCAAGAGAGCATTCCCCAGCTCTTCCTAGTTCCATGGGTCACTTGCGCCCCTGGCTCCACCCCTCAATGGGTGTGGTCAGTGCCACAGAAGCAGACAAAGTGAATATCCCACTACAATTCCCCTTTTAGTCTAAAGAAAAGATTTAAGCTTGATACAAAACTATATACAAAACAGTGAATAACAAGTGTGCTCTAAGAAAAAGAAAATTGAGACCAAAACCACAAACATATCTAGTCCTAGGGTGAAGGCGTAAGGGAATTTACAATAGAGTTGTCCTAAGCTAGAAAGCCTAAGTCTAGTACCTAATATATTTAACTAGGAAGAGAGAATAATACTTGTGATAGTTTAATCTACAACCTCATCAAAACCTGAGAAGGAAAATAGTGATACTAGGGTAGACAGGAAGTGTGGATGGGCAACTTCCAAAAGGTGCAGCAAGGACAGAAACAGCAAGCTACCTGGACAGTCACCCAAGTTCTCACAGCAATGTTGGTACAGCCAGTTTTGGTTAAGGCCAAGAGTACTTGACAGACCACAACAAAAGCAGGGAGGTAGAAAGGCTGTCTTACCCTAACTTGGCAAGGTTCAGCAGTCTTCTATGTTTGTCTCCTGCAAGCACATAGGACTGCATGTCCAAATCAGTGGTCAAGGTTGAGACAGTTCCTTGCTGAGGCCATAGCTGAAGCAAGGATGAACTCCAGAAGGAGCAACAACAGTGTCCAACATATTTTCAGGAAAGTACACGGTGCTGTCAGGAGAAACAGTATCTCATGTCAACAGAGTACTAATATAAAAACATTCAAATGCCATGTTTTGTAGGTCTATGAAGTGATAAGCATCTATGTCTCATTAATCTCATAGGCAAAGGAAACATGGGTGAGGATATTGTGTGATACTCAGGAACTTAGCTAAAAAAACCTGATTAAAACTTCCTTTATTAAAGCAAGGATAAATACCTAAACAATATAACTATGTACACACACACACACACACACACACACACACACACACACACACACCGTAAAATCCTAAAGTAGAGGTAGAGTAGAAATGTCTAAACAAGAGGTAGAACTCTAAAGGGCAGCAAGACAAATATCCCAAATTGTATCAATATGCAAAATGTCTTGAACACAAGCAAAAGCATACATACATAGAATATGGCAAGAATAATGTGCATAAAACATCATAAATGGAAATATTTCACACAATATAACAAAATATAATATACAATTCTTCCAGGAAGGGAATAAACTTAATTTTACATAGGTTACCACAAATAAGAATATATAACAATGTAAGCTGTAATACTAATTATTGTGATTTAATAAGAATCAGGATAAACAATTAGGCCAAACAGAAGTTTATTAAGGGAGAAATAACTCACAACATAGGCAGATGCACGCAGCGGGTTCCAGTAGATCCTGAGCCTCCCAGCGTCCACCACCCAAAAGGGGCGGCCCGACCCTCTCCCAACCTTTTCTCTCCGCTCCCATCCGGCCCTGTCTCCACCCCAATGGGCATGGCCTAAGCCACAGGTGCAGACAAGGTGAATATCTCGCTACAATTCCCCTTTTAGTCTAAAGAAAAGATTTGGGTTTGATACAAAACTATATACAAAACAGTGAATAACAAGTGTGCTCTAAGAAAAGGAAAATTGAGAACAAAACGACCTACACATCTAGTCCTAGGATGAAGACATAACAAAGTTTACAATAGAGTTATCCTAAGCTAGAAAGCTTAAGCCTAGTACCTAATCTATCTAACTAGGAAGAGAGAATAATAGTTGTGATGGTTTAATCTACAACCTCATCAAGACCTGAGAAGGAAAATAGCAATACTAGGATAGACAGGAAGTACGGATGGGCAACTTCCAAAAGATGCCTCAAAGACAGAAACAGCAAGCTACCTGGACAGTCACCCAAGGTCTCAGAGCAATGCTGGTACAGCCAGTTTTGGCTAAGGCCAAGAGTACCTGACAGATCACAACAAAAGCAGGGAGGAAGAAAGGCTGTCTTACCCTGACTTGGCAAGGTTCAGCAGTCTTCTGTTTGTCTCCTGCAAGCACATAGGACCGCATGTCCAGATCAGTTGTCAAGGTAGGGGCAGTTCCTTGCCCAAGAGGCCATGGCCGAAGTGAGGGTGAACTACAGAAGGAGCAATGACAGTGTCCAACATACTTTCGGGAAAGTGCATGGTGCTGTCAGGAGCAACAGTGTCTCATGTCAACGGAGTACTAATATTAAAACATTTAAATGCCATGTTCTGCAGGTCTATGAAGTGATTGGAGATTAAGCATCTATTGCTGACTAATCTCATAGGCAAAGGAAACATGGGTGAGTATGATCTATAATACTCAGGAACTTAGCTAAAAACCTGATTAAAACTTCCTTGAGAAAAGCAAGGATACACACCTAAACAATATAATTATGCACATGTAAATTCCTAAAGTAGAGGTAGAGTAGAAATGTCTAGACAAGAGGGCAGCAAGATAAATATCCTAAACTGTATCAATATACAAAATGTCTTGAACTCAAACAAAGTATACATACATAGAATATAGAGAGAATAATGTGCATGAAACATAAATGGAAAGATTTCACACAATATGACAAAATATAATATACAATTCTTCCAGTACATAGATTACCACAGATAAGAATATATAACAGTGTAAGCTGAAATACTAATACCTCACTCTTACTAAACAATTCACAAGAAGGTAGGCCAATCTACCTATATCATTCTGAACCATACCTTTCCCAACCATACCCTATTCCTGTCTAAAAGAGATAACGGAGTCTAAATATCACTTTCCATACCCCACCCCAAGTAACTAAAACCAACCCTATGAAGATAAATATTATCCCTAAATTCCAAGAGTGGGGAGAGGGGCGTCGTTATCTTAAGATTACTTCCTGCTGAAATGGGACAGTGATTGCTCCATGGGATCCTGTAGGAAGAAAATGTTTAGCAACCAAATTTTTCAACAGAATTGGCTGTGACATATGTAGGTATTCATAGTGTGGCAGAAAATGCTTGACTGGAGTTCTATTTGGAACCTGGCCAGGTTGTAATAAGAAGGTGCACCATTACAGCTAGCTAGTCAAGAGTTTTCTTGAGCAAAGCAGTCCCAAACCAGTTAAAGGGTGAAGTTTGTAGTTCAGATGCATCAAGGTGAGTAGAATGGAAATGTCCATTTGGGGCCCCATCATATGTTTCTCATACTGGTTAATAAAGCCCTGTGGCCAATAGAAAACTAGATAGGCGGGGCTAGGAGACTAGGACGAGGAAAGAGGAAGTAGAAGGCGGAGTCGACATGTAGCCCAGGGAGGAAGGAAGACTCCGGCCGCAGCTCCCCGATAAGACGACCACGTGGAAATACTTAGATAAGTAGAAATGGGTTAATAATTAAGACAGAGCTAGCCCATAAACAATAATGGTAACTGGCCAACAGGATTGTACCAAATACAGAGTCTCTGAGTGTTATTTGGGGCTGGCGCGGCTGTGGGCCCACGTGGCGGCAGGACCAGGAGGCCTGTGGGGAGACCTGCTGTAACATAATGGTGTCAGAACTGGGTTTGAGAACTTTCGCTTAAAACTTAAAAGTTTAAAAAATAGTTTTTAGAAACAAGGGAACAGAGACTAGCAAGACTTCTTGGTAGCAGCATTTTCTCATTTGGATTTGTTTTGATGTAGACAGAGAGTTGCACAGCTCCTTTAATGGAGGTTTCCAAAATTAGCATAAGCGGCAAAAAAGCCGCCTTGCTTTTAAAGAGCTCTGCTAACAATTCATTGGTGTGTACAAGAGCTGCAATGAAGGTTTACACTGTGTTTTAAAAAATACGCTGGCTTGGGAGAGAAAAAGAAACAGGATACAATGGTTTAAAAAAGAAAAAAGAAAATAAAATGAATGGGTATGTTGGCACATGCCATTAATCCCAGCACTCCGCAGAAAGAGGCAAGTAGATCTCTGTGATTTCAAGGCAAACCTGGTATGCACTGAATTCCAGGACATATAAAAGTTACAAAGAGAAACACTGCCTCAAAATATGTAAAAATAGAAGTAGAATAAATAGAGTAATAAAAAAGCCACGTAAAGATGGAAAGCACAGAGAAATTTTGGATACTATACGCGATTCTGTTGTCTTTAAATTATTTGATTGCTGAGAAAATAACAACTACTGATAAAAGAAATGCTGCTAGATTAATTCAATTTATATATTTTAAAAATGCTTTGACTCCAAAATTTAAGCCTAAGGACAAGCTACTGGGGAAAAGGATTTCTATTTTTGTTTCCACAGAAAATGAAAAGCTATGGATTTCTTCCAGACTTATATGGTTTGATCAAGCCAGACCCCCTGAAACAGCTCCCCAGGTGATCCAACATTCAAAGCAATTGAGACAAAGCCTTGCAGACCACAGCCAAGATTTCTGCATCTTCTTTGGACCCCTATGACAGCGCCCTCTACCAGCAGGAAGTAGTTTGGAAAGAACGATGCCCAAATTCCCAAATATTGTTTATAAATGTTTGTTTTCATTTAAGTGGGCTTGGTTATAACTGGTTAATGACACAAGCAATCTTTTTAAAGGTAAAAAGGGAATTATGGTATAGATATGAATACTTTGCTTTGGAATGGATTTTCTTTTATTGATTCAATTTAAGGTCAATTTTGTGATATGTATATTTCTCCTCTTGTTTAGGTATTGTGTTTATATAGCCCATTGGAAAATATAATGTATAATTTAGTACAGATTAGAGAGTTACCTATGATAGTCAAACTTGGAGTTAAGTTAGTTAGGATTTCTAGATATACAGAGATGTATTTCAGTTGGATAGGCATTCTTCAAACCTTTCAAAGACCTACAGAATATGGCATTTAAAATGGTTTAGGGTTTTTCTTGACAGTGAGGCACAACTGCTCCTGGTAACACTACCTGCATCAAAAAGGAAGATGGACATCGAAGAAAAACATTATGGAGTTTGCTTCTAATATGGCAAGACTAGCCATTTGGGCAAGGTATTGCTCTTCTGGACTGTTTGACTTTATGTTGTAGAAACTGGACATGCAGGACCCACAAAAAGGTGACGCTGATTCAAGATGGACATTGCTACAGGGTTCCTGCTTCATGGAAGAGGCTGCCTGCCAGACATTCTGCAGGATATAGAGAAAAGTGACTGACTACTGCCAATACAGGTGGACAGTTTAAAGTTTCCTGCTTTGTTGAGGAGTCTGGAGACACAGTATGGCCTATTGGCTGAAGATGGAACAAATACAGAAGAACTTCGGGTGACTGACCAGGCAATGAGTTGTCTCTGTCATTTCTAGAGTTTATATATTATCCTTCTGTGGTCCTTGAAGGAGTTGAAGACAGATAGTTATGGTTACAGTTTTCCTTAGTAAGGATTAAAGATAAGTTACATATAGGACTTTAGACTCACAAAGATAGGCTAGATGATATTTTCTTAAAGTCTTACCAAATGTTAATGGACTAAATATTGTTAACTGTGATTCTTACTTGATAACTGTTGTATGGTATATTTTGCTATGTTAAGGTTAAACCCCTTCTTTTACTTTAGACAGAAAAGAGATGATGGGAGATGTTATTCTGTATATATGTTTCTCATACTGGTTAATAAAGCCCTGTGGCCAATAGAAAACGCCACCCACAGGACCAAGGGGAACTTTTAATCTAACTTTTCTACTTTTTGGTTGTTCTTAGTGCACATCTCTACCTCTATCTTTGTAATCATTTTGACAGCTCGGATGCAATAGGCAGGGACTCTGGCACTCTGAAGCCAGAATACTGAGGGTTACAGCTCAGTGGAAAGGTAATCTGACACTAGGGAGCCAAGGAACACCACAGGTCACAGTAAGCAAGCAACTTACAGCCCTGCTTCAGGGAAAGCCTTTCCAGTGTATCAGCTCTCTCTGGCAGGAGAGGGTTTCCCCTCGAAGTTGTTACAGTTCACCTCCACTCAGGGTAGGCTCTGTGTCTCTGCTCCAGTAAAAGCAGTAAAAGAAGATCTCACCCAAACTTCGTTCAAACTACATTCAAGAAATTTTTGGGAGGGAAGAATCCAGGATAGTGGCTGCCTTCTGTCAGGATGACAGAGGACTGCTGGGGAGGTGGAACAGCCACAGGATGAACAGACACGGGTTTATACGGGGCTTCTTAGGGGGTGAAGGTTTCCTAGGGAGATTTCCAGAGTGGGGATTGGTCAGATTTCAATCCCCGAGCTCAGATTGCTCAGGGATTGGCTGGTTTCCTGCACAGGTTTAAGATCAGATTCGGCTGTGGTTTCAGGGCCAAAGTGTGTTTCTTTCACTGATCCTTTTTAGCCCTTTATCTCTAATTTTAGGACCAGGGTGTATTTTTTTTTTCCACTGGCTCTGATTGCAGGGTCAAAGTTTGTTTCTTTGGCTCCGCTCAGTGTGTTTCTTTGGTTGGGCCCCTTTCCTTCCAGTATTCACATTGGCTGCATGTGCATGCCCTTCTTGCTTTCTTCCAAAGCTACTTGTGTAATTTAGGCCCCACCCTAATAGAGTAGGGCATTTTCTCAATCCTGACCTTCATTTTCCTTTAATTTCTATCAGCACAATTGAGATTCTCAACCCTAATTATGAAAAAAATCTACATTAAGGTTTACAGAAATATAGAATTAGATACAGTACATACACAAAAACCCAGAAAACCTGCTCTGAGTGGGAGGAAGCAATGGAAAATTGCATATTAAATATAAAATTGAACTCTGAGAGTTCTCCACTAGTCCTTTATTTAACTTCAAATTATGAAGTTTGCTCAGAGATTTTCTGAACTACATGATGGTTTGACAGCATGGGCTGCAGGTTTAATCCAGGTTCTAACAGGGGCCCCAATAAAGAGCCTTCATGCATTTCCTCCTGAGGTTCTATTTGTTCAGAAGAATTGAACCCTGAAACGTAAATGTTTATAAACGAAAAATCACTTGGGTTGTAACTAAGCATGAGACAAAATGACCAATGGGACTGCTGAGGTGGTTCTGCTGGTGAAGTTCTTGTTGTCTAAGCTTGACAAACTTGAGTCCAATTTGTAGAACCCAATAAAAGTAGAGAGAACCAAGTCCATTGAATTGCTCTCTGATTTCTATACTATGTGCACTGTGATGCACACATGAATCACTCACAAACACACACTAACAATACATCAAATCAAATAAAAATTTAAAAGACATAATGATCAATATTTTGATTCCAAACTTTCAGGATATTGAAGACAAGCATGAGAAAGTTCTAGCTGATGACTATGTACCCAGATATGTCCTTTTCTTCCCTCTGACTTTTTAATTTTTGTCCATATCTCTCTCCAGCTAGACACTGGGTACTATCTTCTGCTTATTTAATAAATGCTTCAGAGTAAAATTGGCTTGGAGTGATTAAATGTCGGTCTCCATCCATCCTAGGATAGTTGATTTTCTGCTCTTTGAGCATTAAATATAAAAATATTTTGTACTGTCACTCAATATGATGTAAAGTTCAATGGTGTTGACCAGATTCACAACACAACATGAACCCTTGACAAACACAATGTTGAGAATTCCTGGTCTGCTTGACTGTCCATACAGTAGGAAAAGAATTCACAATAGAGAAGGAAATTAGTCTTTGGCAACAGAAGACCAAGATTGCCTTAGGATCTGCTAAGTGTTGTAGTATCATATCAGTATTTAGCTTGAATGTATATTTTGTCCATCTCTCAGGCTTATTTAACATCACATCAAATTCTGCTTTGAGGTTAGAATCTAAAATACCATCTCAATTTTAGTTTGAATATAGATATAATACTGATGATGATATTTATGTTTGAAATAGATCCAAATAATCTTTAATATTTATTCACTTTGAATAGTAGGAAAGATCAAAAATAGTGTATAAAGTTATGTCCAACCAGCCAACCCAATAAAAACACTGTTGACACCACATTCTTAAACTAAGGATGCATTTTTCATTCTGAATTCACTTACTTCAATATGTTTATCCATCTGTTTTATGGTAGGTAGTTTTACCCTATTTTAGCTATTTTATTTTTCTTAGTACTATAATTCTTCAAAGTAATTGTTCAAAGAAAGAACAGGGTATGATGAATTCAGCAAATAAATATTATTCTTTCTTTTTAAAAAGATTTTAATATATATATACATATATAAATGCATATATGTGTTTATTATCTATATTTCTTTTTACATCCCAACCAACGTTCCCCTAATTCATGTCCTCCCAATTTCTCCTCAACACCTCCCTTTACCTCTCCCCACATATGCTCCTTTTCCATATTTCTTTTTAGACATATGTGGGTATTCCATGAACATCAGCCAGCCATGGTATATCAAGTTGCAGTTGATATACCATGAAGGATACTAGGTTCCTTCTCTTCTATTAAGACTGGATGAAGCAATACAGTAGGAGGAATGGGTACCAAAAGCAGGCATCAGAGTTAGATGCCTGTACTCCCTATTAGGAGTCTCACAAAATGATCACATTCCATAACTGCAACATACATTCAGAGGACCTAACTCCCTTGTTGTTGGTCCAGTCTCTGTGAGCTGTGAGCCCCTTTGAGCCCAGATTAGTTGATCCTGTGGGGTTTCTTCTGGGTATTCTTGACAGCTCTCGCTCCTATACTCCTTCCTGCCCCTTTTCCATATCCCTCTCTGAGATGGGCTTAATGTTTGGCTGTGGGTCTCTCATGAAATATTTTTTTTTACTCAAACATAGTCTGTCACTGTACATATGGTCAAGATTTGTATAAGGAAAATGCTACTTCTGGAAGAGGGAGGTGTGGGGACAGCAAGTGAACTAAGAAAGAGTTACCAGTTTGACAATTGTGCTCCACACACAACCACATATCTGGAAGTGGTCGGCTGATATTGGCTCAATAATTACAGATACCCAGAGGTGTTTTGGTCTGTCCTTAAATCCCAGTTCCATGTGTCTACTTTACATTCCTAGGAGAATAAGCCCAATGATCAATTCTTTTAACCTGGGTCTTGTGCTCTTTCCTGTGGGCTGTCCTGAAGACTCAGATCTATCCCCCAAAGTCTGTACACATCACTGTCCTTACTCTGAACATCTGTGACTAAATCAGAACAGGAATTGAGGGATGGGGATGGTACTGTACTTTCCTGCTGGTGAAACTAGAAACCATCACCATGTTATCTACAGGTGTTTTGTACAGGGATTCCTTGGCTTAAGATGAGACTCTGTGCTTGCAAAACCCATTGAGATTGGAAAATGTTGTAAAGTGCAATGTTTCTAACATTAACGATTATGTTTGGACCTGGCTATTTGGGGTATGTTGGCATACTGAGAGATGAAACATAGCACATGGTTTTTTTACAGTAAAGTATTGATTGCCTCGTGCCCTTTATTGAACACTTGTGGCCAAAGAATGCAGCACCCATTCAACCTTACAGCAGTATCTGTTTACATAGTGTTCAAAGCCTTTGGGATTTATGGCTCACTTCCCCTGCTTAGCATCAGCACAGAGTTTTATTACATACTTAGAAACCCAGAAAAGATCACAATTCAAAATGTGAACTATCATTTCTATGAAATTCTTTCATTCCATCCTAAAGTTGAAAAATGCTTATCTGAATTCTGATGGGAGATATCCTCCTATATGCTTTGAATATGCTTCTCTTATTGGTTGATAAGTAAAGCTCTTTTGGCCAATGGACAGGCCAGTGAAGGATGTAGCCAGGCAGGAAGTATAGGCAGAGCTACCAGACTAGGATAATTCTGGGAAGAAGAAGGCAGAGAGTTGAGTCACCAGAGAAATGCCATGTAGCTACTGGGAAGGTAGGATGCACATGCATTCTCTGGTAAGATAAGGCCATGTGGGAATATACAGATTAATAATTATAATTATGGTTTAGCAATTAAGAGAGAGCTAGCCAGTAAGAAGCCTAAGCTGTAGGCCAAACAGTTTATAATTAATAGAAGCCTCTGTGTGTTTATCTGGGACTAAACAGCTACAGGATTTGGCAGGACAGAAACTTCCAACTACAGAACTCATAAACTGAATTCCATGTAATTTTTTTGATGGGAAAAAAAACAGGCCTTAGTAAACAGCCGCAGGTAAGTCAGCCTGGAGAGGGACTGCAGGTATGTGTACACATGCTATTATGTGTGTGTGTGTAGGAGGCTCTGGTGAGGTAAATATAAGAACCAACATCTGGAACCTACATAAAACACATACCCCCAATAAATGGGGCTAAGGAAGAAGAGTTCATGTTTATATATGACACCTTATTCATGATCTGATAAAAACTGCAGAAGGGGACTAAGCTCAGATTAGTAGATTCTCATTGACAGATAAATTTAGAAAACCCTCTTAGCTAGACATTTAGGTCCCATTAGTATCTCATATCAGACCTATTTTTAGATGGGTTTCTAGTCTTAAAAGATCTAGACTCTAGTCTCCTGTGCTAAGCCTACTCCCAATGTACCTCACATTTTGTATGTTACTCATGTGCTCTGTCTATTGAATTTTAATGCATTTTTTCTTTCATTCATGACATGTGCTCATCTTAGATGATGACTTCTGTGAAGACTTTCAATTTCTCCAACTAGATATGAGCACTCAGATAACTCACTGTTCATGACACTTAAAACTTATTATTTTTATGATGTCACTATGTTTAAATAACTCTCTTAATATATTTGTTCTAATCAGATGAATGCTTTCTTGAAATGTTGGGATACATCTGTTCTAAAAGATTAAATCTTTCAGCTTAATTAATGAATTGAGGTCAATCTCACATGAGATTTATGCCTTGTAATCACAACATCCACAGTCCCTTTGTTTCATGGAGCTCAGTAGAAAAGCCAGGCCCTGTTCTCAACAAGATTGAGACAGTGTCAATGACTCATTAACATGCTATTCTGATGCAGCATAGAATTGACATCTGCTCTGTGCTCAATAGAAGAGTCAATTACTGTAATACTGTTGATATTGAACACTGCACATGACCCTTCTCAAAAACAGCAGTTCAAATGGATCTCATCCTATAAGCCAGCTCATCCTCTGCTCTGCCCTGGTGGTGTGACATGTAGCCTATCAGTAGCATTTTAGAGATCATCATATGCTTCTGAAGCTCGTGCAATATTGAACATAGTTTTATTACATGATTATCTCGCTGTACCACCAAAGACAGCAGGCTGGAGGTGTGGCAAAGTGGAGACTGTTTAATGACATGGCTCAGTGTGTGGCATGGCATCCATATTTCTTCCCTATGGGGAGCCACTAATGTTATAAACAGAAAATTAAAAATCAGCTGTTTTGTAGGAAAGTAAAGTCCCCTCCTGTTTTTGTAATTTGCACAGAAGACAGGCAAGTAGAAAATCGGTACACATATAAAACCATGCTGCAAGGCCCAGCAGGGCATGTGTACAGTATGCTAAAGGAGAACAAATACCAGGGTAGGTGTTGGAAATACATATATTTGCTACTGATTTTTTTATACCTTTTGTACATTTTTGTTGAGGGGTAACACATCACAAAAACATTTTAAAAGTAAATTATTAACTGGTCATTTCCTGTGATCAGAAAAGACTTCCAGTGGAGGAAATGAGACACCAACCTAGTCATATAACCTTTTACCTACAGCCTGTCCTGCCTATGGTTTGTGGAGGGGAAGAGAAGGGCGAGAGATTGTGAGAGTGGCCAACTAATGACTGGTCTAGCCTCAAATACATACTAGAACAGTGATCCTTCTCCTGATATTGCCTGTAGCACCAGGAACCAGAAACTGGAAGTCCAGAGGCCTAGAATGGAACCAAATAAAACTGGATGAAAAAATGTCAATGTAATAATGCCTAAAAATACTCTGCTATATTCATAGATTGGTGATTACCCCAATTGTCAGCAGAGAGACTTTGTCTAGTAACTGATGAAAACAGATGCAGAGACCCACAGCCAAATGTAATGCTCAACTCAGGAAATCCTGCTGAGGAGAGGAAGAACTGTAGTAGCCACCAGGAAGTAAACCCACAGAAACAACTCACCTGGGCTCATAGGAACTCACAGAAGCTGAACCAACAAGCAGGGAGCCTGCATGGAACCATCCTAGGCCCTCAACATATCTGCAACAGTTGTGTAGCTTGGTCTACTTGTGGAACTCCTAACAAGAGGTTATGCATTTTCCCCCAAAGGAAACAAAAGGCAGTGGATTCATTAAACGTTGATAGAGATCAAACTTGATTGGGGAAGACTCCCTGAAAATACTGGCTACAGAGATAAAGACATAAACCTGGAAAAACTTCAAGACAGGTGATGTATACTTTACCTGCTCAAATATAAAACAAACAAACAAAAATCATCTTTGATTGGCTTGTGTACAATACATAGTTGTGTTAAAGCAGATATGTATGTTACCTTTTAAAGTTTGTGTATTTTCAGAGCAAGGGGATCAGACATCAGTGAAAATGTGAGTCCAGGTGATTCAGACTCTCAGAGTGCCTCTGCTGCATTTTCCTCAGGGTTCTACACTCAGAACAGCTTCAAAGCCCCTGGTTGAGAAGATATAGCTTCATCGACTATTCTACCCAGGATTTGACCATCATCCTAATTTTCTCATGATACCCCAAAGATTCCAGTTCTCGCAAACAGTAAGAAGCAGTCCGGAGAACACAATGCCCACATTCTCAAGAGACAAAGTAGGGTTTTTTTTTTTTTTTTTGATTATTTGATGGGTTATGGATGTTTGTTGTTGTTTAGGGGGAATATAGAAATACAACAGAGGATAAAAAGACAGGTATTAACCTCAAATATTTTACATTTGTATGCATTTTTGGTGTATTGATAAATAGTTATTTTGTTAAACTGAATATATGTTTCTACTCTTATTTGGGGTATTATGTTTATGCAGCTCATTTAAAAGTGTAATTGTATAATTTAAAATGCAGGTGAGTAGTTAGTCATCTATAATATTCAAACTTGTAGTCATATTAGGAATGTTTTCAAGGTTAAACAAATGTTTAGATAGATGTATGGTCTCAAACACGCCAAAGACCTAAACAGTATGGCATTTAAAAAGTTTAATAACCCAAGGCTTTTCATGACAGTGAGACATGTCTGCTCCTGGCAGTACCAAATTACTTCAGAGAAGTTGATGGGCATCAAAGAAACTCCATATGGAGTCTGCCTTTATTATGGCCAAACCACTAGGCAAAGAAACTGTTCTTGACTTTACTATTGACAGTATGCTGCACAAACTGTACACAGGAAAGTGACTGCTAAGCTTTGCCAAGACTAGGTGAGACAGTTCTTCAAAATTTCTGCTTCACAAAAGAGTCTGTCAGATAGTCTAGGCTTGTAGTCTGAAAATGAATGTCCCAGTGTTACAAAAGAACTTTGGGTGATTGTTCAGGCAGCCAGATATGTTGTTTCTATAGGTTTGGAAGTGGCTTACACCATACTTCCTGTTTGTTCAGATAGTATTATATCCTTCTTTGGTCTTTGAGGTAGTTGAAGACTAGATAGTTAGAGACAGAGTTTACCTTAGTCACAAGAGAAAGTAAATTAGGTACAAAACTTTGGACTCATCAGGAAAGTAAATTTATGGAGTATTTTTTTCTGAATTTGCTAAATACAAATGAACTGGACATTGTAAATGTAATTCTTACTTGACAATTATTCTTGTTGTATATAGTTTTATTTTGTTAAAATAAAACTTCCCTTTCTTTTTAGACAATACCTGGTAATTATTCTTATTGTACATAGTTGTTGTAAATCAGAATTAAAACCCTTTTCTTTTTATTTAGACAGAGGGTGAATGTTTTTAAATATCTGATCACACTGTGTAAAGATATGTCATTGTGGTTGGTTTGATAAAAAGCTGAACAGCCAGTAGCTAGGCAAGATTCCAGGCATAGAAGATGCTGGGAAGAAGGGCAGAAATACCAGGCATACAGAAGAAGCAGCATGGGCTTTCAAAGTGAAGAAAACCAATCCATGTAAAAGAACATAGATTAAAAGATACGGGTTAGTTTAAGTTATAAGAGCTAGTTAGAAACAAGCCTAAGCAGTAGGCCAAGCTTCCATCATTAATAAGAAGTCTCTGTGTTGTTATTTGGAAGTTGACTGGTGGGACAGAGAAAGACTCACTACAGTAAGACAAGACTGCCTTCTAATGAAATTCATTTTTATTTTCAATTTCTAGAGGAATGTGCATTAAAATAGATCAAGGCCACTAAAATGTTGTTGGCAATATTACGCTCAACTTATATAATCTGATGTATAGCTTGTCCAGTGTAGACAACATAAAGTAGAGAGGAGCTTGATCCTTAACCAAAACGTGAAGAAACCATGATATGCATTGGATATTTAGAAATTACAGTAAATAGATATAAATTGTAAAGTAACATATCCTGTGACTAAGAATATAGACATAATAGGCAGAAAACTAAGAGTACACAGGATTAGAACAGATGCTTGACCTGAATGGTGCAGAATCTTATTTTTATGGTTTCCTCAAAAACTATCAATTTAAGACTTTTACTGCAATAAACTGTGATGTTCAGCATGACATGCTATGTTGCCTCATAACTTGCTTTAAAACATTCACAAGTCATTTAAGGGAAGAAACTAACTCATTGAACAAGTCATAGTCTTGCCCATACCTTCTACATCATCGTTTGTGTTGAGTATTAGCCCACTGCTGCTGGGCCCTTTATAAAGTGAGTTGTAAATCTGCTCCATATTTTCCCAATCAAATGTTCCTCCCTTCTTCAATTAGTCTTCACAAGACATAGTTTCTAGGTCTCTCAGGCATATGTACCTGTGCAAAATTCTAGCAAGATATTCTGGTTTTGCTGCTGATTTATCATTAATTATAGTGCCTATTGTTTAGTGTTTCTGCTAAAACTCATTGTGCTGGCTGCTATTCTGCCAATTTGACACAAGCTTTAGTTATAGAGAGGAGGGAATCTCAGCTGAGAAAATGCCCCATATGATCAGGCTGCAGGCAAGCCTGTAAGGTGTTTTCTTAATTAATTATTATGTGGGAGACACACTCAATTGTAGGTGGGGTCACCCACGGTTGCTGGTCCTGGATTATATGAGAAGCAAGCTGAGCAAGACCTGATAAACAAGCCTTTAGGCAAGATTTCTCTCCAATGGCATCTGCCTCAGCTGCCTTCAGGTTCCTAACCTCCTTGAGTTCCTGCCCTTGCTGCTTTTTATGATCAACTATTATATGGAGCTGTGAGTGAAATCCACCCTTTCTTCCCAAAGTTGGTTTTGGTCATGGTGTTTCATCATAGTAATAGTAACTCCAGGATAAATGGGTACCGTGAGTGAGATATGATTGTGAAAGACCTTATCATATTGTTTTGGGAGGACTGTAGAAAAGCTTTTCTTTTCAGGAAAGAAAAGCTATTGAGTGTTCAAAGCTTGATAAGTGTTCTGTGGGAGCTCAAAGGTAAGAATATTCAGAGAAATCAGAGAAAAGAGACCTGGCTTGTGAAGTTTCAAAGGTATGTTTGAGGGTCACTTAAAGACTATTTGGGACTGCTACACATTTTTAATTCAGAGTCTATGATTATGGTGGGCTAAGAAAGAAGAATCAGCTATGATTAACGCAAAACCAGAAACATTAAAGTGAAATCTTTGCTTTACCGGTTAATGTTGGTAAGCTGCAGCTGAGAAGTAAGCAGTGAATAAGAAGAAACAGGCATCATTGAGGTAAAATATTACGCTGTTTCATGAGTGAATGCACAAAGGCGGTGTTTCTGAGGTGACCAAGGATGTGTCCAGTGCTGGCAGCTGAAATTGGTAGTGCAAGAGTCACCCAAGAGGCATTGGTTTTGAAGACATGAGAAGCGAGGAGAGGTACAGCCTCCTTCACCCCCAGGATTAAAGGGACCATGCAGAGAAGTTGAGGCTTGGCACCTCAGAGAGACCCCAGTAAAGGATACAGGTGAAAGTCCAGTCCAGTTGCAACAGGAAATCCCAGAATTTTGGAGATGTCAATCATGGAATTGATGGGAGATGTTATTCTGTAAATATGTTTCTCGTATTGGTTAATTAATAAAGCCTGTGGCCAATAGGAAACAAGATAGGTGGGGATAGGAGACCAGGAGGAGGAAAGAGGAAGCATTTGGGAGGAGTCAAGATGTAGACCAGGGAGGAAGGAAGACACCAGCTGCGGCTCCCGGATAAGATGAGCTACGTGAAAATAATTAGATGAGTAGAAATGGGTTGATAATTAAGACAGAGTTAGCCCATAAAAAATAATGGTAACTGGCCAACAGGATTATATCAAATACAGACTCTCTGAGTGTTATTTGGGGCTCACGTGGTGGCAAGACCATGGCGGCAGGACCGGGAGGCCAGTGGGGAGGAACAAAGAGTAAAACCTGCCCGTAACATGGAATGACCAACAAGCATGGCAGCAACAATGGAATGGAGCCAGCACATTCAGAAAATTACACAATCTACAGTAAAACTGAGATATGTCTTCTTCATAGGTCCTGGAGACACTATTATCAGTCACAGCACAAATGATTGTATGCCAAAACAAACAAACAAACAAACAACAACAAAACAAAAACAAAAAACAAGCCCACAAAGACAACAATCAAACCAACAAAAAACTAAAAACATTGATACACATGTGGAAATTTAAAAGCACACAATCCTAGATTTTGGTAAACAAAGGAAAAAATTGTTACTGTTGAATATATGATATGATAAAACCCCAGGAGAAATGACATTCCTTGCAGTTAGATTATTAGAGAGAAAATGCTTTCCTCATTTGTGCTTTAAATTGCTGTCATGTACACAATACTGATTAAACACTCACCTGAAATCTACAAGACAGGAGTAAATACAAACACGAAGCCATTAGCACATATCTTGCTGTATAGGAGAGGGAGCTTATGATTTCTGAAACATCAAAGAGCTCTTGCTGAAAATTGCTAACCAAGATGCCAGGCCCAAGATTATTACCAAGAAAAGATCTTTGCATCTTTGTTGTAGAACCTTTGAATCCACAGGATAATCTCTGACAGGTGAGATTTGCCTGTGAGATCTCCAAGCACACTTTCGCTTTTCTGAAGGATTCATATTTCAAATGTCCCCAACCCCCTTTTATGAATACATTTCTTGAGTGTTTTCTCTTTAGAAAATTTTAAGTTTTCTGTAAGCACCCCTCACTGCCTTACTTTGTGTGCTAACCTACAGGGGGCTTCACTCTTCTTCTGGTTTATTTATTCCCCTCCATCTTCCAAGCTAAGATTCTCATTAGGTGATAATCAGCTTAACGCTCCAAACATTATTGCCCATTTCCAACACTATGAGCTTCTATTAATGGGATGGACCTAGCGAAGTTACAGGCATTTCTATACCAAAGTGGTAGGAAGAGAATGAGAAGCAGTTAATAGTATAAAGTCATTTTGGAGTCCAGGGAGATAGAACCACTCAGGGTTGCAGGGCTATCCTGTCAATCATAAAAAATTACAGCTTTTGCAGTTGAGAACTTTTTGTATGCATTCATTAGCATTTTAGGGGCTCAGAAATTTCTTTGGCTTTTCAGTTTTTCAAGTCTTATAAGTGCTTGAAGTGTTTCTACTAACGTAATATTAAGGACCTTGTGTGGATGTCAAGGGAGATTCATTCTGTTAGACAAAAGCCATTGCCGCAAATTTTTAAAATAATAACTTTCCAATCCTGGTTCTGTTTGGTGGCTAAAACACAGCCCTTGAAATCTCTCCAGAGGATGTGGTTTTGTTGACAGGATTCTCTTGACACTCCCTTAATCTCCTCTGGATGGATATTCTGACCTTGTGATCTTCCCAGGTCTCATCATAGGGCTATGGAGTCGGAGTATAGCAGAGAACAAAGCATTCCCTTAGCAAATCACTTCTCCCCTTACTCTCTCCCTGTCCTAATTTACACCTATACCATCACATTTTATTATAAGCATCTAAAAGAACAAGATGGAATCTTGACTCTACATTCTGCTTGAATATCTCTAGCTTCATATTCATATTTATCAGTTACATAAGTTCTGTTTTCCTTTACAACTCTCTGTCTCTCTGTCTCTGTCTATCTCTCTGTTTCTCTCTGTCTCTCCTGTATCTCTCTGTCTCTGTCTCTCTCTGTCTCTCTCTGTCTCTCCTGTCTCTCTCTGTCTCTGTCTACTTCTCTGTTTCTCTCTCTGTCTCTCTCTCTGTCTCTGTCTCTGTCTCTGTCTCTGTCTCTCTCTCTCTCTCTCTCTCTCTCTTTCTCTCTCTGACTCTCTCTCTCTCTCTCTCTTGGCATCTTCAGGCACTATTTGTGCTACCCGACACTAAGTGTCCAGTACCTTTGCTCTACTTTGCAACAGTGTCAGTGGCATATTCAGTATTCACACTTACACTAAAAGTGTTTAAGGCAACATAAGCTTTTCCTAGTATAGCACCCACCATTCTTCTCCCAAAACCAACTTACTCCTGCCCTGTTCTCAAGTCAGTCCTCATTTTTAGTTATTTGTGACAGTCATGTTCTACTCGTAGGCACTGAAATTTGTTCACTTTTTATAATACATTGTCATAATTTAGCAATTTGAAGCACAAGACCCATCCTCTGCTGAGACTGAGGCACACTGGCTGTTGGAAGAAGTAAGTTCTAGGGTTGTGGACCTATGGCTTCAATTCCTGACCTCCTTCCAGCCCCCCTTTCTATTGGCAGTTTACAAAATGAACACTAATTCTCACTCTGTTTAGACAGACTCATCTCTTGAATACTGGCTATTATTTGAAAAAAAAAATATCTAAATCTGGAAGCTCATGTAAACTGAGTGAAATTCTTGTTTCCAGATAGAAGAGCAAGGAGACAATAATAGTTAGAGAATTATTATATCTAAGTATTACTATTTTAACTAATTTTTCATTAATACCAATGATTTTTTTTTATTGAGATAACAAAATTCTGTATGGCAAATAGAACAGAAATTAATTTTATATTTAATGATTTATTTATTAAGGCATTTTCTTTTAAACACAAGAAATTCAATTTTACTCAAATATCAATTACCTTTCATTATAAAAATAAACTTAGAGGAGTATTTGTGGAAATGAGATCAAGAAGCATGTTTTGCCTTGTATTTACATTTTACATTGAGGAATATAAGTGAGACATGATAACTGTAAAAACACCCCTGTGTTTATAACTGTAGTAGAGGAAGATTTGCAGACCCCAGTGAAGTGCTTTTATTGTTGGCTGCCACAAAGCACCTAGGGATGGGTATGTATGCTTCTGAGTCCCAGCCCTAATGCTTCCCATTCAGTGAAGACCACGGCTATAATTAATCTTGTAGCTGACATGAGCCAGGGTGTTCAGGGAGCTGTGATCTAAAGTAAATGAGAAGAATTTTAAAAATCAACCTCTGGCAAGAAAGATGCAATGTTAATTTTTCATGTTAACATTCAGCTATCTGTAATGAACTTGAGGCTTATAATAGAGGAAAATACCCAGGTACTCCATGAAAACAGGAGTACAGGAAAACAACCCTGTAACTCCTCCTCATGTCAAGAAGCAGAGCAGTAACAAGAAACAGGTCCCTCAGTGTCCCCTGCAGAGCTTTAAACACTTCCTTCCTGATATCTTTGCCCTTGAATTTCAACACTAAGGTCTAGTTTTTCTCTTTCTTTATGTCTTCCGTAAATTAAACAAAAAGGGTTTAATTATTGGGGTCATCTTCTCTCCTATCCCTCCATTCCCCCTTTCTCTACTTTATTTCTTCATTCCTTCCGACTTACTGTTCTATTGCTGTGAAGAGACACTATGACCAAGATACAAACAACTCTTATGAAAAAAAAAACAAAACATTTAATTTGGGGCTTGCTTACAGATTCAGAGTTTTAGTTATTATCATCATGGCTGAGAGCAGACAGGGGCTGGGAGCAGTAGCTGATATCCTGATCTGTAAGCAGAAACTTTTGAAATCTCAAAGCTCACCCCTAGTGACATATTTCCTACAAGTTCATGACCACTCCAACAAGGACAGAACTCCTAACTCTCTAATCCTTTCAAATGGCTCCACACCCTAAGGACCAAGCATTTAAATATATAAGCCTTGGGGGGCATTCTTATTCAAATCTCCATATCTTATTTTCTCTCCTCTTTTCCAGAAATGGAAGTCAAAGCTAGAGACTTTTGCATGCTTGGCAAGTGCTCATCTCCAGCATTAAGGCTGAGATTCTTCATTCTTTTTCTGCGTATGCATGTTTCTTGAGTGTGAGTGCATTTGAAGATGTACACACATACGTGGAGAAGCCTGAAGTTGTGACTGGATGTGTTCCTTTACCATTCTCTCCATTTTCTTTTCTTTCTTTTCTTTCTTCTTTTTTCTTTCTTTGCTTCCTTTCTTCTTTCTTCTTTCTTCCTTCCTTCCTTCCTTCTTCCTTCTTCCTTCCTTTCTTTCTTTTTTTATTTTTTTAGGACAGGGTTTTTTGTTGGATCTGTATTCACTGACTCTGGCTAGTCTGTTTAGCTAGCCAGCTTGTCCAGGGGATTCCTTGTTTCTCTCTTGAGTTTATAAATGGCCATCATATTTATCCACTTTTATATGAGTTCTAGAGATCGACACTACAGTTCTCACACTTGTGCAGCATGATCTTATCTACTGAGATATCTGCCCAGCCCAAAGCAGCGATTAATTTTAATAAAAATTTATGCAAAATTAACCACAGCCACTGTATGTAGCAGAGTTCTGCCTTTTTGCATGCTAAATGTTTCCTCCGATAGTTAAACATGACAACTTCCTTATCTGTTGGTGGACATTTAAAAAATTTCCCAGTTAGAAGCAATTATGAATAATGGCACTCCAAGTAAGTTCCCTGTACGTCTGTCTTTTGTTTTATATCAAATGTGTGGTTCTGGGCAGCGTCTCATACAGCGTCTCATATGTTTATTCAATAGTACACACATATGGTTTTCCAGTTTTTTCTCATTCTTCAACTTTCGACAATTCAATTGCAATTTTTTTTCTTTCCAGTTTCTTTTTCATTTTAAGTATCCAAAGGTCTGATGATGGCACACTTAATTTTTGTTTCAGTCTGTTGTCCTAGTAATAGAAACTCATATATCTTCACACACACACACACACACACACACACACACACACACAAACACACACACCCTCAGCCCCTGGCTCATAACTTCATACCCAGAACATATCATTGAAACTAGGATAATCTTTCCCAAGGTGCATCGGGGAAGTCTTTACCTGTTTTCCTCTTTTGTGCTGAAGTCAAAGAAATTCTCTGATTTGGTGTCATCTGATCCTAAGTTACTGAGTGCCTTTCTTCAAAGGGGGTACTGTGCCATGTCCTGGAGAGATAAAGGTTGTATCTAGAGGTAGGGAGCATTTGTGTAAGAATAAAACCAAACCAAACCAAAAAAAAAAATGCCTTGCTTAATTGTCCTGGTTTATTAGCTATTATGACTGATAATTTTATTTAAATATATGTTTTATTCCATATTAGTGAGAGCCAGAAAAATTTAAATTACATTCTGAAAGTTTTATTTCAGCTGATACAGACTAGTTTGAACTATTTTTCTCAGGGTGGCCAGAACATTTCAGACACTATACTAAAACATCCTTCTGTAAATATGCAAAGGACAACATCTGTTCAATTCCTTTGTCTATTTTGTTTCCTGCCTGTTTGTTTGCCTGAGCTTTGCTTACTGATTTGTAAAAGCACAAATCCCCTTAGAGTATCCTAGCTTTTAGGCTAGTGGTTTTAGCAATTTTGGGGTTTAGTTTCTTAGAGAAATACTAATTTCAATACGCCCAATGTCGTTCTCCTGGGTAGTTATTGCTTCCATTATTATTCAGAACCTTTACTCATTGGTATTTCATTTTTAGTTTTATTGAATATCTGGACTGTTGTATATATGGAAGTGGAAGTATATTCCCAGCCATTGTTTTCTGTAAATCCAATTAGCCCAATGCCACTTGTGAAAAGATTGCATAAAATATAGTGATAATTTGAGTGCAAGTGATCTTAACACATTGTGTTGACTTGCTTCTGATAAGTGACTATCTTAGTAGAAACAGACGGTGAGGAACTGAAGGGCTGGTGTAGTATAGTCGGCTCTCCTTCTTATAATATAGTTTGGGTCATGGGCTCTGATCTCTAGTTTATGCTCTTCTCACTTGATCTTTCCAAAAGTTCTACCCACTGTTAGAAACTGGCATTCTGCTGATCCCTTCCCCCTCACTCCCCTTTCTACAAACACTTTTCACTCAAGCTCTGTCTTCCTGGCTTGTTATTCCTTCCTCCTTGGTCTGCTATGGAACCCGCTATGCTTTCCCACTTGGTCCCTTACCTTGGGACCCCTACGAGGGACACCCCTCCTCCAGCTTCTTATTATCATTAAAACAAAAGAACAACACCCACTCTCTTAGTTTCTTAGCAATCACTTTCAAATTATGAAATTGAAGTTGTTCAAAGTATGGGCATCATATTTCTATACGTTCTTCATTACTGGGATCTTAGTGGTGCTTTGCTGCTCATTCAAGCCAAAAGAAAGACCGACCCCACAGCTAAACACTGAGCTGAACTACTGAAATCCAGTTGCAGAGAGGGAGAAGTGATGAGCAAAGTGGTCAAGACCAGGTTTGAAAAACCCACAAAAACTGCTGACCTGAACAAGGACTTTAGTTTGATAGCACAGGACTACCTCAGCCCCCCTGAATGTGGGTGTTAGTTAGGAGGACTGGGCAGTCAATGGGGCCTCTAGTATATGAATGGATTTTGGGAGCCCATCCCACACAGAGGGATACTTTCTCAGCCTAGACATATGGGGGAGGGGCTAGGCCCTGTTCCAAATGATGTGTCAGACTTTGAAAACTCTCCATGGAAGGCCTCTCACTCCCTGGGGAGCAGAAAGGGACTGGGGGGGGCAGGGGAGGGCTGGAGGGTTCAGGAACTGGGATTGACATGTAAAATAAGCTTGTTTCAAATTTAAATTAAAAAAACATTGTTAAAAAAAAAAAAAAGACCAACCGATTCCTCTGCTCCTATTTTCTGTTTTTCTCTTTACAGTCAGCCACAGCTGTGTAATATGAGGGGGAAAAATAAAGACAGTCACATTACTTACCTAAACCCTCATTCATTTGAATCTAGATTAATTTTATGCTTTTACTATAATTTTCACTCTTCCAAAGTCAAAGCTCCCATTCTCTGTGAGTCTCTATTAACTTGGTGTTTCTCCCCAGAGGAATGCTCTGGGAGACATACATTAAGTCAAGCTTAAGGAATGGCTGCTCTCCAAATAAGATAGGCAGACACCCATGGCAGTAGCTAAAGTAGCTTCCCACGTCAAGAATTTACCTTGCCGTTATTGTCTCTATCCCATTTATATTCCTTCCCCACCCCTCAGTTTACAACACCTGGCACCTGCTGTAGATAACATTTCTCTGTTGTTTATACCATATTACCAGGGATCAGCCAGAAAACCGAAAAGTTCTGTACCAGTTCTCACTTTGGTTGCTAGAACTGGATGGCTTGGCAAGCCCAGCCAGCATTCACAGGCAGGCCAGGAGGACGGGCTAGATCTCTGAACTAAATTGAATCTGACACAGGCACTTCTCAGGGAAATGACTCTCAATTTCCAGACACTTTTAAACTTATTTTTATTTTCTTCTTATTTTACATATCAATCCCAGTTCCCTCTCTCTCCCATTCCCCCCCCAAACAGCTCCCATTCCATTCTTCATCCACTCCTCAGAGAAGGTGATGCCTTCCAGCAGGAATCATTAAAATCTATCAAGTCATTTGGAGTGGGGCCTAGGCCCTTCCTCCTGTCTGTAAGCTAAGGGAGTATTCCTCCATGGAGATTGTGCTCCTGAAAGGAACCCATTCTGTTAGCCTTTGTCTTTTTATGGGTGAGTTAAGACCATTATTGAGGGAGATTAAGGACTATTGGTTGTTAATCCTTGTTTGTTTTGGATTCGTTGTTGTTGGTATTATTGTGAGTAGATTTACCCTGCTTTTTCTTTTGACTCCTGGTAAAGTGGGATTTTCTATTGCCTATGGTTTTGTGAGTGTAATTAACTTCCTTGGGTTGGAGTTTTCTTTCCAAAACTTTCTGTAATGCTGGATTTGTGGATATGTATTGAGTAAATCTGATTTTATCATGGAATACCTTCTTTTCTCCATCTATAGTGATTGAGAGTTTTTCTGGATGTAATAGCTTGTGCTGGCATCCATGGTCTCTCAGTGTTTTTTGATCATCTATCCAGGACCTTCTGGCTTTCAGAGTTTCCATGGAGAAGTCAGGTGTAATTTTGGTAGGTCTGCCTTTCTATGTTACGTGGCCTTTTTTCCTTCACTACCCTTAATATTCTTTCTTCTTCTGTATGTCTTCAGGTAGGGGAAGTTTTCTTCTATGATTTTGTTGATTATATTTTCTTCACCTTTAAGCTAAGCTTCTTCAATTTCTTCTATTTTTATTACTTTTAGGTTTGGTCTTTCATAGTGTCCCAAATTTCCTGGTTATTTTGTGTTAAGGTTTTGTTGGATTTTAGATTTTCTTTAGTTGATGAATGTATTTCCTCTAGTTTATTTTCAGTGCCTGAGATTCTCTTTTTCATCTTTTGTATTTTGTTGGTTATGTTTGCATCTGTAGTACCAGCTTTTCTATTTCCAGCATTCCCTCAGTTTGTGTTTTCTTTATTGTCTCTATTTCAGTTTTCAGGTCATGGACTGTTTGAATTTTTTCCTTGGCTTTCCTTGCATTCTTTAAGAGATTTGTTGATTTCTTGCAGTTTTTGTTTGTTTGTTTGGTTGGTTTTTTTCTTCCATTTCTTTAAGGGATTTTCTCATATTCTTTTTGAGGGTCTCTGTCAATTCCATGAAGTTGTTTTTAAGGTCATTCTCTTCTGGGATGTTCAGGTCTTGCTGGTGTAAAATCCCTATACTCTGGTTGTGTCATATAAATCTTTTTGTTGTTGGATGTATTCTTATACTATCCTCTTCCCATCTCTTTTTCCAGTGTGTACAGGTGGGGTTTCTCCCTGTCTTCTTTTGTGGAAGTTGGAGGGACAGTGCAGAATGGTGCCTGATATTGGTTCCTTTGTTCTGCCTCCAGTTCCCTCTTGGGGATTTGGTGGCAGGAAGTGTCTATAGCCTCAGCTCAGGAGACTACAAGTGGGGGAAGTGGGGGTTGGGGGAACCCTATACTCACCTCTCTACCTGAGGGGGAAGAGGCAGAGCAGGAATGGTGCCTGATGCAGTCAACTGTAAAATTATTTTAAATTTATTTTTTTACTTTATTATATTTATAATATTGAGATATTATATATACATACACACAAACATATATATATATATATATACATATATATATATATATATATATAATTTTCAGAGACTTATGCTTGATTGATCAGGGTCATCAAAATATCTAAGAAAATCTTCTTAAGTGGTTATAAACGTTAACTGCTTCTATGAAATACCTCTCAGCTATACTGATACCTCTCAGCTATAATGATCAATAAAAGCATGGGAATTCAGCCATGCAGATGAAATCCAAGAAAATACAGCTCTTTGGGATATGTTTTATCAATGTGTTTGAAATGTGTTGAGCCTTATGTAGTTTTTGCCTTCTCCTTAGAGCTATAATTACAACTGTTACTTATTCTTTACATAGAACACCTTCTATGCATATGCTGACATACAAGTTTGTTTATCCAGCAGGGCTCTGACTAAGGTTGCAAATATACATAAGCTATTTTAATAGTGCATTAGTACCCACAGTTGGGTTCCTTTGCTCATAAATTATGTTTTGTTTTATATTATATAACTACACCTCTTTCTGTATGTATAGCTACCTATGTTCTCATGCACTCTTCCCATGGGGTATACCTGACCTAGCTCCATCCTTACTCTCTCTGTTACTGGCCACTCCCATTGGCATCTATTTAGGTAAGAATGCTGATATCAGTCTTGATTCCCAGCTCACTCTCTCACAACTTATCTCATATGTCAATAAACCCAGTTGGTTTTCCCTTAAGAATGTTTGCATCTCTCAGCAGCATCTGCTCCACCACCTGTGATTATTCACCTTTGCTTTAATTCTTTACTTGACTTTACTAACAGTCTTTGTGATAATCTTTGAAGAAGTGGAGAAAAATCAGATAAAATTTACTTAAAAGTATTATTATTTTTTATTATTTTTAGTGCTTCTGATTATTGCTTTTTGCTGCCTAGAACATTCTTTTATTTATTTATTTATTTACTTATTTATTTTAATTAGGTACATGTATGACGTGTTCTGCCAGTTAATTTGGGGTCATTAGCTCTCATCCATATGTACATATGAATAAAATTCTACAGAGTAATGTTTAGCTCTTAGGTAAGTGAGACAACATATAATATGTGCTAATAAATTGGTTAATAATTACCCAAAATGAAAAGGAAAATCATGGGTTAAGTAAGTTGCCTTAAAGAAGAGATTATTCCAGTGTCAATATTCAACTTTAAATGAAAGTATACCCTCAGCTAGTGGTGAGATGGTGCATCGACATTCCTGCCCACTATGCTTGCAGATCTTGTGTATGCTGTTCTGATTTATAAATTCACATGGACATCTGCCCTATGGTGTCTGGAGAACACTGCTCCTTTGAAGTTATCCAGAGACGAAAAGTCAGATCTTTTTTATATTTTTATTTTTAAGATGTGGCTCCTTGTAGCCTGACTACAAATTAAACAATCCCCAACCCCAAGACTACCTGGGCAGCACACATAAAATTTGATTGGGAAAGAAGGAAAACAAGAAGTAATCTCAAAGTTGGCGGGGGAGGGCACTGAGAGCAGTGAGTCAGAGATAAGGAGTAGCTGAGGAGGTAATTATGTTCCAAATACATTGTATGAAATTCTCAAATATTTTATAGAAAAGCAAATACAACCTACAAAGTACTTGAAGTCTATTTTATTTCCTCAGCTTCAGTAATCTGATTTTATTTATGTGTTGCTGTGTGAGGGATAAATAAGGGGGTGTGACGGCAACAAAGACCTTCTAATAATTAGCCCACTATCTGGCTTTGAGGCAGACCACAGTTTGAACTTGTGATACCTCCTAAGGCACAAGTGTTAATTGCTTGGTTTTTGGTTTGGTACTAAAGGGATGTGGTGGCACTCTTAAGAGATACTTCACTGGGCACATGCTTTGAAATAACCGTGAAGGTCCTGAACTGCCTCTTCTTCTCTTGATTTCCAGGTACCATGGGTTGAGCAGCTTCCTAGGCACATGTTACCTCACATAATCCTAAAGGAATGAGCCAAATGATCAAACCAGGCCAAACAACTTTTCTGTGTTTGAGCTGATCTCAGGAATGCTGTCAACCAACATGGAAAATTGGTATACAGATGTCCTTGTTGCTATGACCTGAGATATAAAAGTCTGTATGATTGGCTTGTTGGGAGAGTTTGGAAAGGATTGTACAAGAAGACTAGAATGCTTTAAGTGTAGATGAATGGGAGGTTTGGGTAGTATCCAAGTATAATATTATGGAAATAATGCAGACATTAAATGTTGTACTCATGAGGATTCATGAGAAATGAACTTTGTTGGAAATTTACCATGAACTACCCCATGATATTTCAGAAAAAAAAATATGAACTCATAAAATTAATGCCCTGAGATAAGATGATATACTAATATTTTTCTGCTAAGGGAATTTCAAAGTAGCACAGCATTCAGAAATTGGAATAACTGTTACTTCCTGCTTTTATATGAACTATCAATACAGAGTGAAAACAAGAAGGATAGAAACATTTAGGAAAATTTAAAGTTTGACCAGAAAAACAATGTCTTTTAAAGGTGTCTTGAAGGAGAGTGCAGTTGTTAGAGAGGTTAACTTTTAAAAACTGATCAAGTCTTTGCACTGTGACAGTATGAAAATACCTCAAGGGGAGCTCAGAAATGGCAAGACAGTACATGGACTCAAGATACCAAAATGTAAATTTCCCATTTGAGAACAGAGCGTCCCAGGGAACATGTTTTCACAGGATCACCTAAGGGGCTCCTTCCCATGGTATTCATTCCCTGTGTTAGTAATAAAAACACACACAAACTATGCACCAATGGCTCCAGCAGTCCAGGAACAGTTCAGAATATCACCTTAACTTGGCATTGCCCCAGTGATGTTGGCTTTTCATGAATGAAGAGTGCAAGAATTATAGGGTCTTGCAAGCTTCCATCTAGACTTCAAAGAAGCCTGTGGTGACGCGACAAGCACTGTATGTTCTTAGCCCCTGTAAGAAACTTCTCACTTGAATTCATGGGTGTGAATGGAACTTCACGGAAGACTCCAGAAGGTTAGAGCTTCCATGAGTGTAGAATATCCACTGAGCAAAACAGTAGATTGTAGGCAGAGAAGGTTTTAAAGTGACCAGAGTTGCCAAAGTACTGAGTCCAGGAAAGTCCCAGCAGCAGGTCTGCCCAAGAATTTGTGATCCCACATTCTGCCTTTCGTCTCAGATAAGACACAGAGATAGCTTTTAGCATTTACTTTGCTAGGTCTGACTTTTGCTTTGGTCCCTGTTTTTCTCCTATTGAAAAACAAACTATCTCTCACCATTCTATGCTGGGACAAGTATGCAACTTCCTTTTTCTTTTTTCTTATTTTACATATAAATCCAAGTTGCCTCTCACTCCTACCTACCCTCCTGTGCCCCTGATTCCCTTCTATTCCCTGGGAGGGTGAGTCCTTCCAGGAGGTATCATCAAAATCTGACAAGTCCTTTGGGGTAGGCCTTAGGCTCTCCCTCCAGTCTCTAAGCTAAGGGAGTATCCCTTCATGAGGAATGTGTTCCCAAAGTCCTTTCCACTGTCAGAGGTCCCATCAACTGTCCAGACCTTCTAACTGAGACTCATATTCAGGGGGTCTGGATCTGTCCAATGCTGGTTTCCCAGCTATCAGTCTGGGGTCCATGAACTCCTCCTTGTTCAGGTCAGCAGTTGCTGTGGGTTTCTCCAACCTGGTCGTGACCCCTTTGCTCATCACTTCTCCCTCTCTGCAACTGGATTCCAGGAGTTTGGCTCAAAGTTTAGCTGTGGGTGTCTGCTTCTGTTTCCAACAGCTACTAGGTGAAGGCTCTAGGATGGCATATGAGGTAGTTATCAATCTCATAATCAGGGAAGGACATTTAAGGTAGCTTCTTGACTATTGCATTGATTGTTAGTTGGGTTCATCCTTGTAGGTCTCTGGACATTTTCCTAGTGTCAGATTTCTCTTCAAACCTATAATGGCTCCTTCTATTATGGTATCTCTTTTCTTGCTCTCCTCTTCTTCTCCCCAACTCAATCTTCTTCATGTTCCCCTGTCCCCTCCTGTCCTCCCCTTCTCTTTCTCCTAACTCCCTCTCCACTCACTGCATGGCCCCCACTCCTAATATGCTCAGGAGATCTTGTCCCTTTCCCCTTCTGTGTGGGTCCTTGTATATCTCTCTTAGGGTCTTCCTTGTCTCCTAGCTTCTCTGCTGGTACGATTTGTAGGCTGGTGATCCATTGCTTTATGTCTAAAATCCATATATGAGTGAGTACATACCATGTTTGTCTTTTTGTGACTGGGTTACTTCATTCAGGATGGTTTCGTCTAGTTCCATCCATTTGCCTGTGAATTTCAATATTCCATTGTTTTGTTTTTTTTTTTTTCTGCTGAGTAGTACTCCATTGTGTAAATGTACCACATCTTTATCCATTCTTCAGTTGTGGGGCATCTAGGTTGGTTCCAGTTTCTAGCTATTACAAATAATGTTGATATAAGCATAGCTGAATAGACATCTTTGTTGCAATAATGTGCATCTTTTGGGTATATGCCTAAAAGCGGAATTGCTGGATCCTGTGGTAGACTGATTCCTATTTTCCTGAGGAACTCCCATACTGATATCCAAAATGGCTGTACAAGTTTGCACTCCCACCAGCAGTGGAGGAATATTCCCCTTTCTCCACATCCTCTCCAGCATAAACTCTCATTGGTGTTTTTGATTTTAGCCATTCTGATAGGAGCAAGATGGCATCTCAGAGTTGCCTTGATTTGCATTTCCCTGATGGCTAAGGATGATGAGCACTTTCTTAGATGTCTTTCAGCCATTTTAGATTCCACTATTGAGAATTCTCTATTTAGTTCTATACCTCACTTTTTAATAGGGTTATTTGGTGTTTTGGTGACTAGCTTCTTGAGTTCTTTGTATATTTTGGAAATCAGCCCTCTGTCAGATGTGGGGTTGGTGAAGATCTTTTTCCAGTCTGTGGGCTGCCGTTGTGTCTTGTTGACTGTGTCCTTTGTCTTACAGAAGTATCTCAGTTTCAGGAGGTCTCATTTATTAATCGTTGATCTCAGTTCTGTGCTACTGATATTACGTTCAGGAAGTGGTCTCCTATACTAATTCATTCAAGGTTACCTCCCACTTTTTCTTTGAAGAGGTTCAGTGTGGCTAGATTTATGTTGAGGTCTTTGATCTATTTGGACTTAAGTTTTGTGCATGGCAATAGACATGGATCTTTCTGCAACTTCTACACACCAGATTCCAATTATGCCAGCACCATTTGTTGAAGATGCTTTTCTCTTTCCATTGTATAATTTTAGCTATTTTGTCAAAAATCAGGTGTCCATTGGAGAGTGGGTTAATATCAGGATTTTCAATTTGATTCTATTGGTTTTCCTGTCTGTTTTCTTTGTGCCAATTCCAAGCTGTTTTCAGGACTATAGCTCCATAGTAGAGCTTGAAGTCAGGAATGGTGATGCCTCCTGATATTCCTTTAGTGTACAGAGTTGTTTTAGCTATCCTGAGTCTTTTGTTTTTCCATATAAAGTTGAGTATTGTCCCTTCAAGGTCTGTGAAGAATTGCACTGGGATTTTGATGGGAATTAAATTGAATCTGTAGATTGCTTTTGACAAGATTGCCATTTTTTACTATGTTGATACTACCTATCCATGCGTAGGGAAGATATTTCCATTTTCTGGTATCTTCTTTAAATTTTTTCTTTCTTTTTTAAAATAGGGTTTGCCTTGAGTATTTGAGGAAATATTAAATTTGGCCTTTTATCAGCTCAGGAATGGTGAATACTGGAGAATGTTGGAACTGGAAAGAATATAAGTTTCATTGTGATTTTGTGATTGTGAGGTGACCATTAGTCTTTGGGTGTTGTGGCATGTGAGGTGCTTCTGAAAGGACTGTTTGCATACTGGCACTACTGAGGAGTGACAGAAAAGGCACAGTCTAATGGAATAATGTTATGTAATTAGGAGTGTGATTTTGTATTGGGACCTGAACTCCTCTTGTCTCTTCCTAGCCACCATAGGGTGAGCAGAATTGCTCTAAAATATACACCCCAATATGATTTGATGGTTCACTCTCACTCAAAAGTCTTGTGACCAGTTGTCCACAGATTGAAACCTTTAAATAATAAACCAAAAATAAACATTTATTTTTATACATTCATCTCAGGCATTTTGTTATAGGAAATCTGAGTTACAATGTGATCATTCATAGTGAGAATAATGTACAATTGAAAAAAAAGTAGTTTTAAATATCTTTTACCATTTGTTAAAGACATTTCTAGTACCTGTTGGAAACAGAAGCAAACACCCACAACTAAACACTGAGCCGAACTAGAATCCAGATGCAGAGAGGGAGGACAAGCCCACGCTGCAGAAACACATAGAGACAGCTGACCTGAACAAGGAGGAGCTAACAACCCCCCAGACTGATAGCTGGGAATGCAGCATGGGGCTGACTCAGACCCCCTGAACATGGGTGTCAGCTAGAAGGCCTGCACAGTCTAAGGGACCTCAGACAGTAGAACCAAGATGTATTCCTTGCGCACAAAAGGACCTTGTGGACACATCCCTCATGGAGAGGATACTCCTTTAACCTAGGGACAGGAGAGAAGTCCTAATCCCTACTTCAAATGACTTGGCAGATTTAGATGACCCCTCCTGGATGGCATCAACCTACATGTAGAGTGGGTGGGGGTATGGGAGGAGAGGGTCGTCTGGGTGCAAGTGAATGGAGAGAGAAGGAAAGAGTGAGAGAAGAAAGGAGGGAAGGAGGAAGAGAGAGGGAACTGGGATCGATATGTAAAATAAAAATAAAAAAAAATACGTTGAACTTATGGAATTTAACATGTGGGACAATTTCAAATTAAACTTCAATAAATTATCATTATCTGTATGAAAAATGCTAATAACAGGCCAACGGCCTTATGTTGAGAGAGAGAGAGAGAGAGAGAGAAAGAGAGAGAGCGAGAGAGAGAGAGAGAGAGAGAGAGAGAGAGAGAGAGAGAGAGAGAGAGAGAGAGAGAGAGAGAGAGAGAGAGAGAGAAGGGGAGAGAGATTCTTATATTGTCTGTTTTCTTTACCCATAAAATGGGAATCTTTGGCATATTTATTAATATGTAAAATATTTCTCTAAACCTTGTGGCTTCAAATAATAACCATCAATGTGTACCATGGCTCATTCTTTTGTGAATTACTGATTTGGACAGAGTTCATTTGGGCCATTTCCCCCTTCTGCAAAGTGTCAATTGAGGTTACTTGGTAGAATTCTATTGGGGGATCAAGCTAGTTGGACTTATTTTGTATGACTTAACTCCTGGAGTGAGTTTAGGCTCAGCTGGATCTAGCAGACAGGCATGGCAGTCATAGGTAACTGGACATCACTGTAGATCCAAATCTTGGAGAAGGTTTCCTAAGACCAGGAACTCTTAAGACTGTCACTGTTGTGGCCTGGAATCACACAGGTGACCTATGCTTAATGTAAGAGCACAGAGGTACTAGACCTTCCTGCAGGAACGCCACAGATGAAGCCTTACTTTATTTGCTTCACAGAATATTTTCTTTTTCTTTTTTTTATTGAATTTGCTGTCTTTTTTATTATCTATTTCTAACATCTTTATCAAAAATCAGGTATTCATAATTGTTTGCATTCACATATGGATCTTCAATTCATTTCCATTGATAATGTGTCTGTGTTTATGCTAATACAATGTAGTTTCTATTACTATGTATATGTAGTACAACTTGAAATCAGGGATGATTGTATATCCAGCAGTTCCATAACATTTTCTATGTCTCTAATCATTAAGAAAAAATTAATGTGCATGAGTCATGTTTGTTTGAAATATTTGGGAAAGTTAGAAAGCAAGCATACTTGATGCTTTCCCAATGACTACTATTCCTTAGAGACTTTAAACCTCTAACTATAAATTAAAATCTCTGACAGATACCATATAATATTAGCCATTCCCAGGGACTTCAAGAATGCTTTCTTTCCCCAGGTTTTAATGACACATTAGTCCACAGGCATTCTAAGCCCTGGATTCTCATTCAACTAAAGGCTGTTTTTTCATATCCACTAATGGATGGGATTTCTATTTTTGTAAGGCATTTTTTTTTCTCCAGCTAGTCATTTTGTGACACAAAGGGAGGGAAAGGAATTTAGAAGCATAGGAATACTTATTTATAATCTTATGCTGATGTGATCCAGGTATGGTAGATACCCACTTCTATTTATTTATTCGCTTAGTATAATTTTGATATCAAATTCATGGCAACAGTGATAATATATATACATACATATATATATATATATATATATATATATATATATATATATATATGATTTACCCAATTCCCTTCTGCTTTTCTATCCAAAACTTCTGTCTCATTTATGCCAAGGTCTCTTTAGTTCTGAATGAAGAATTTTATTGCAGTAATTTCTAAGACAACTCACAGCTGGTCCTTCTTGAAGGCATAAATGTTCCTACCAAGCCTGGCTCTGGAAGATATCTTGCTTCAGACTTCTTTGGACTGTCTAGGCTTTTCTGACTAGTTAATTGCAACTCAGCTTTATAGCTATGAGTCTGATCCCATTCACTCTATCCCACAAATATCAATAGGTGTCTATCCAAGCATGTTCTCCAAATTTCTCAAATATCTCTTCCTGTCAATGAGAACAAAGTAAAATTCTCCTATGTCCCTTTATAATTCTTTTTCAGATTTAAGGAATAGAGCTACAATGACCATTTTTCCAAAAGCTTCACCCTTCAACTACTCATCATGTATTTCCTTTATTATCCTGAGTGGTAAGTAATTCATTCCATTGATGTTTTCCGATTTTAATGCATACTCAGTTACCAACTAGATCTCTCTAAAATCTATATGTTGAAATCTTAATCAGCAATGCAGTATATCTAGGAGGTAGAAACATTGGGAAATAATTAGATCATTGGGCTAAGAGTCCATATATTGGCTTAATCCCTTAAAAAGATCTCATACCAAGCTCACTTCCCTCTACTGTATATATTATACTTGAGGTGAGAATACAACACAACTTTTAAAGAATGCAACCCAGAAAAGTGTCCTCACTAGACATTGGATCTGAAGAATCTCATACTTCCAGAATTCCAAGAGATAAATGAGTCTTATTTAAACCTCCAAGTCTGTGGTATTATCTTACACCAACTTAAACTAACAATTTTTTTCTTCTAAGGGCAGATACTTTTACAAAACAAAATGAGCAAAAACAAAAACAAAAACAAACAAACAAAAAACACAAAATACCACCCCCCCACACACAATAAATAAAATAAAAAATGCCATCGACATTTGGGTGTCTTTAGTAGGAGAGTTTATATTGCCTTTAAGTGTAAGGCTTCAACATAATGAAGGGAGGTTTACCCTGTATGACTTACAGAAGTAATGTCAAAGGGAGCCTTTGTCCTAGAATGCCAGAACCCACATCTTGGAAGAAGATATGAAAGGTGACCTTTCTGTGGGGAGCCAAACTATGTGGAGAAGTTGCATGCAAAACTCCAGATGCCACTTTCAAGCTATAGGTTTGTTTCTCACAGGGCCAGACATACAAATGAATGAATAGCTAAACAACTTGGGCCTACATGTTTGAGTCACCCTTGGCCTTGGAGACAGCTAAAGCCACGGATAATATACCTAATTTATTTGCTTATGGCATTTGTCAACATCGTAGGCACTACTCTTGAGTTTGTTTTGGTTTTCTATTTTCAGACAGGATCTCACTATATACGCTGTGTGGTTTCAAACATGTGATCATCCTGATTCAGCCCCTTAAGCATTAGAATTAGAAGCATACACTGATATATCCAATACAAATACTGTTAGAAGCTTCAAAGTTTTTGGATTAAGATTTTGCTCAGTAGTGATTGGAAACTATTATAACCTTCAGTCAGACCCTAACTTTAGGATCCAAACCAAAGCCAAATAAGAAAGATACCCCCATGAATGCAGCATTATATAAAGCACCCAGGATACAATGCTACTATTCTTATTTATAATAGTAAAATAAACGCAATTTCCTTTTGCTTCTGAATATGATAAAAGCCAGTATATGCAATTCTACATGTTATAAATATTTGGCTTACTGGCATATCAGCACACAGTATGATCTATGATATGTGAGCTGCTCCATGACCAAGATTAACTCTCACTGTGCTATCTGTGAAATGCAAATAATGGTGCCTGATACAGAAAAAAGACAACAAAATAAATATAGGAAAATCTCATTATATAAGAACCCAAAATGACAAAAGTAACACCGGAACATCATCTGTTCCACCCACCACTGCCACTCATACTGCCTATGAAGAATGGAAAGCTCACAGGGAGCCCTGTGGAGATCAATGTGGTCCTTGGTGAGAATTTCTTATTTTCAGATGCAGTGGCAAGAGCTCCAGGGCACCTGGGGGGACTCAGCCATGGTGAGACTCACCTTAAGTCATGATTGCCTTTGTTCCTGCTGAGTTGCAAGCACATGGAATATTTGCAAATGTTAAATACACTGGAACAAACTAGTTCAAGAATATCTCTTGCTTAAAAAAAAAAGACTATTGTCAGCTTGGATAGAATTTATCTATACTAAAACCTTAATCACAATTCTATTTTATATATCTCATTGGACACCCATGTGTGTGCTTGCTTAACCCCTTTTCTGATGTGGAGAGCCCTCAATTCAATGCCCCATGATATATTGTTCCTTTATCATCTAAGCTTTATTTGTGTCTGTTCAAGCTACTAACCAGGAAAATGTCTTCTCATTATCTCATCTTAGATTAGGTGCCCATTTTTAATTTTGTAAGTTTTAATTTTTATTAGTACATGATTGTTGTACATTTTTATGAGGTAGCCATAGATTTCAGTATTTGTACATTTAAGATAGTAAGTTCATTGGTGTATTTATCACACAACATTTTGGTTTCATCTCAGAACATTCAAAATCGTCTTTTCTAGCTGTTTTGAAATATGCAATAAAGCCTTGTTTGGTAAAGGTTTGGAAATCGCTTAAGTAGACTACATTGGGTATGATAATTTTGAAGAGCATACAGCAACTGTTTTCTTATCTTCCCACAAGTCTATTGGGTCCCTGAAAACTTTTTTTCTTTTTGTAGCAATTACTTGGGTACATGTTGTTTCTGGAGGCTGCCATGAGGGTTGGTTAAGAGACGTTTCATTAAAAAGCAGAGCCATACTAAAAACTTCCCGTTTGTCCACTGTAAGAAGTAAGGTGAAGTAACACTCTAGTGTGCTGAGTGGAAACATTGTCAGTAGTGATGGCAGGCAGTACAGCCAGACTGGGGAATGGAGCCCAGTGGGCAATGGAAGGGGAAAGAGCAGCCACCATTATCCTCTCTGGAAGCCAAAGGAAATTCTGAATTTATGAGCCATCACATCAGATTTATAATAACTGTCCCTTTATTTGTAATAGTTTAGAAATACTGTCTTGCTTCAAAAGCATCTAAAACCTATATACCACCAGCATTTCCTTTTTATCTTCTGACCTGTAGATAGTATCACCTATATCTTTGAATCAGCTCTTTTTGTTTTTGCTTAGTATCTACACAGGTTTCTCTGAATTCTTCTCATCTTTCCTATGATTGGACATTTACTGCTTCCTTTAAAGATTATCTTGGCTTAGACATTATTTTTGGGAAGCCATTCTCAACATTTCACCTCCTTAGGGACCTCATTTCACATGAACTTTTTTTTTCTTTTTTTTTTTTTTTTTACTTCAGTGAATTGTTGATATCATTTTACAGAATTTATTTTATTAATTTACTTATGTCTCCCAGTCAACTCTAAAATCTTTTTGGTTCAGAAATCTGTATTCTTACTTTCATTGTCCCCCATAGAATGCCATCTGGCAAATACGATAGTACTTCAAGTTGATGTATATGTTTATGTAAATGGAGACCAAAATGACATGAATCATATTGTCATTAGGATGTTAGCTACAGTGAAACATACTGGGTTAACACAATGGCTTCAGTGTCTCTGTTTTCTGAACTTGGAATCTTCTAAAAGAAGGTATGTTTTTTTCATTTCCCAAAATGTTTCTTATACTTAGAAGTATTTTCTTTACCCTCTTTTCTAGGAAGAGAAACTAACAATTATGAACTCGTTCCTTTATCTCCTTCCTAGGGCAAAGCACAGATTAACACATTACTACATAAGCCATTGCCGGCCTACCAATGAGCCTTCCTTTCCATTAAGAGCATGCACACAGTATCATTTACTTTCTGGAATAAAATGGCTTAATTAAAAAAAAATGTGGCTGACATCATAAGAAACTTCACAAAGGTATCTCAGAATGCAATATATTTTTCATTAGGTAAGACCTGATTAAAGTCAAAATCTTCAAATAAATAACCACCCCTGTTCATAGAGTCCACCTTATATCCCTAATTATCAAGTGAATCTGGCACACAAAGAAGATAATGAGTCGGGCACTTGAACCCTTTAGTTCCCAAGAATTAATTATCTCCTTGTAGATGATCATGCACAGTAACAGGCATCCAAGATATTTATTATGGCAGTCAAGTAGGGACTGAGCAATCCTTCAGTTCTGATTTGATGCCACCTGGTGACTTTCTTTTTCTCTCCAACACTCTCTTGTAGATAACACACACGGTCAACTGCAGGGTTAAAGAAAAAAAAAATCCCTCACCACGCTAAGCTCAGCTGCAGAGAAAGGAAACTTTGGAAACTCCTCCTCCTTGGTCTCTTCATCAAACTATGAGAAATTTCTTTTATGAGTTTTGATAGTTTCCCTGTTGCATGTTATTTAGAACTCTAAAGCACATTACCAATTTACTTTTATTCTTGTGTCACTCATGGAATCGTTAACTTCTCAAGGATTAGTTCTTGTATTTATTGATTAGTTCTGTATATCAGAGCCTGGCACTCCTTATGCAATCAATGGTGTCTGCATGGAAAGCAAAGAGAACACATTATCCATATTCTATTTATATGAGTATTAATTACATGTGAAGGTGCCTAGCATATTAACTAGAGTGCTGTCATATCCTGTCTAGGAAGGAACAAGTTAATGTACTACACGTATTCGTGGGAATGTTCAGAGACTTCTCCTATGATTGGATTCTCACTCATATGTTGTGGGTATATTTGCTGCTATGATGCTATTTTATTGTTCTATGGATCCCAAGAAATCAAATCTCACAAACTATTATGAAAATAAGTTAAGACTGCAATTTCAATATTTAAAATTATCAGAGGCTGGTAGCGATCTGAAATTTAAAAGTCTTTATCTTGTTCTCTATTTACTCTTACTCTGTACAAGTATGGTTATAACTTACATTTTATCACATTCACCTTAAATTTATCTGTTTTCTGTGCATTTTATGTATGTTGGCTTTTAACATGAGTTGCTAAATTAATTTGCTTCAATAAAATTCTCGGTCACATCCTCCAGGTTCATTCTTTGTTGGTTCACTCCATAAACAATTATTAATTATCCATTTTCTGGCAATCATTGCTATTTAGAGATATGAAGACTAAGATGGAAAGCATACTTGAAAGAAAATGTGCTATAATATTAAGACTGTTGGAAGTATTTTATTTGAAAGGTTAAGCAAAGGAACTTCTGAGCTATGAGTGCCTGTGATGGTTACTGTGGACAACTAGGATGATGGGTTATGTCCAAGTGACACCAAGGAGGCTGAGCCTAAACTGGGGTATGAACTACACTAACTGACTGTGGATAAGGATGCTGTCAGTGTATTAAACAGTAGCTTTGAAGGTGGCTGTGAAAATGTGCAGAAATAACTAATAGTAAAGAAGCATAGCTGGAAAATGCATTTTCCTAGCACAGGTTTTCATGACAAATCCATTCAATCAGTGGACATAGAATGGATGTTTTCTGTAAATGAGTTTCCGATTCTTTCTGTGATTAAAAGTTTTTTCCAAATTCTATGTACTTCGCTGTCTTCTTGGACAATAGTTGGAGGTTCTTTGGAGTTTTGTCATGTATTTTTTGTATCTAGAACAGTGTCCTGTAAGTAGATGATGGAGTTGAGGAACTGCTGTCTATTTTCTGGGTGGAGGGTGCTCCAGGTTCTGCTGGGTAGTAGAGGTATTTTAGTGCTATCTTCCTACCATCTCATCTCTGACCCTGAGTCAGGAATAAACATCCCAGCTGTTGATAGTTTAATGGAAACAGAACTGGATTTCTGTGGTTTCTTTGCATTCTATCTTGATATTGGAAATATATGAACCAATTACTGAAACCTCTAGCAAAGTTGCTAAGAGCAAAATTTGAAGATGTCCTAATTTTAATGACAAACAGTAAAATTTGGCAGATGAGGATGCGAGCCAGTTAATATTTATATACAGCAAACATCAAAAGACTATTTCTTTACTGTACCCTGAAGTCCTCAACTAAACTTCAACATGTCCCATTCCCCCATGGCATCCTGCCTATACCTCAGGACTCCAAATCTAGCTGTTCCTTCTCCTTAAGACTGTAGTCTTTGCTTTATGGCACCCTCTCTTCTCATAGCTAGTAGAAGATGGCAGTGTGGCACTCCGGTTTTTACTTCCTCACATCTGGGTGGAATAGGTAGGTCAAGCTGTGTTCTAGTTGCTGTTGGGAGTTTCAGGAGTTTGTCTCAGAACCTCTCACTTAAAAAAAAAGACATTTGTTGTTTATTTACCAAGCTTTACAGGCCAGAGTCTGAAAACCTTGTTTCCAGGTTTCTCCGCTATAAGTTCTTAGGAAATATGGGCCACCTGTGGAACCACTGGGAAATCTGAGGAGAAGAAATTTCAGCTTCCACCATAAAGTGAGCTGGGAGTAACTTGACAAGACAGCCTTTAGACGTGGCTGGGTTTAACCTTTATCCACCCTGCTCTTTTTTCTGTGTAGTGAAACTGTCAGTAAGCCAGCATCACAAAAATGTGCTAGTATGTTTTGTCTACTATAGTGAAATTTCCCCATAAGAATTTAAAATTCATTCATTTTTCTCTATTTAAAATAAAAGCAATTGCTATTTCTTGGATGATATACAAGCACATAAAATCAAAATTCATGGAGACCATAGCATCCAGTAATGTTTTTGTTATTTCATCTTTTGTTCAAGGATCTTAGTAGCCATAGAAACATAGCTGTACTCAATCTGTTCCATATTAAAAATAACTTTTTGCTACTCTACATCATTTTAACCAGGAAAAGTGCTATGTTCTCCTATAATTGAGACGGTTATTATTTATAAGAATAAATACATAGAAATTACAAAACAAAGCTAAAACCCCAATTTAGCTATTGTGCTTAGTGGGCAAACACACATACAATCGGTAGAAAATGTCGTTCCAAGAGGCCACCGATACATAATTCTGAACTTATGCATATCAGTAAATGGTGTCTACTTGCAGTTTTCCTTTCTGATAAAAAATAATCAGTATATATAGGCTAAATGGAATTTGTCTTTTAAGCATATTCTTAGTTTATTTATTTGTGAATGTATCAGTGAGACACTAGCAAGGTAAAAATGTATCACACAATAACAATAAGTTGAAATAACAAAACGGAAGTGAGAAGGTAAATGGAAGGTATCAAGGTCAGGATGAAGAGATTGACTTTGACACACCTTGGTAATGAGACTTTCTCCTAATGTCCCAAAACTTGGAAATGTGGCAGCTCTGCAGATATCTGGAGGAGACAACATGAGACAGCAGGACAAGAATATGAGGCAGACACATGTTTGTAGCATGGAAAAATCTCAAGAAGATCCAATGTGACTGAAATGTCATAGCAAGGGACATAAGGGGCCACACAAGGAAAGGTCTTTCCCTGGCCATTTCTAAGGACTAGGAATTTTAAAACACCAAGCAAAGACTTTACAAAAAATACAGATCTAAAGAGAAAAGAAATACCTTAAACTATGGGTGTCTAAACAGCTATATGCAACACACAGTGCATGTACAGTAAAAGACTGACATCGTTCTGTTTACCGTCAAGGGCAAGTGAAGGACACACAGTCTTTACCACTTCAATATTGTGCTGAAGGTCAGTGGCAGTATGCTATGATGAGAGAGAAACATAAAAATTAAACAACCTGCCTGGATACATGAATAGATTATTGCTATTAAATATCACCAGTGTGTATCTGCAACAATAATAATCAAAGAAAAAGAGGCTATCAATTGGAGAGTACAGGAAGTCTAGAAGGCACAGAAAAAAAAATAGGAAAGTGTCTAAGTGGTATAATTCTTTTTCAATTTAAAATGTATAATAATAAAGCTTAAAGTTTTGATTATTAAATGTAATTTTACATACATAACCGTTAAAATGGGAGGTGAGAAGTCATGATATCTAAAAATAAAGCCAAAAAGGAAGTTTATAACCTTTGCGAAAAATATTGTAATTTTTAAAAAGTGTAGTAGAGGAATGAAATATGTAGCGTCCATGTTCTTAGCTGGTGATCTTAAATTTAAAATCATCTCCCCAGAATAGTTCTAAACTCTAGCTCCACTGAATCTCTGTGAAATTTTACAAACACATTTTAATATTATCTAAAGGAGTACAGAGCCAAAATAGCCAAGAAGAATAATATTTCTTTCACTATGGTAAAAATGACCGTGAAGCTATAGAGACTTTTTGAACTGGACTTGGACTGAAAATAGAGTTCTTGGGAAGGGAACAGAGTGGAGACAGTGCACAGTGAAGAGAATCTATCATGTTGGCCCTGTGGATCATTACACAGGAATGGATTTTCAGTGCCTGGTTTGGGATCATTGTTTGCTCACTTAAGAAAAAACATATTTTAAATGAACTTTTTATATCATTTTAAACCTAACCTTAAGTCAATGAACAGAAATGATAACCTATTGATATGATAGTATTTTTTTTTTTAATCTCAGGAAAAAGAAGAGCTTTAACAAAACATGCAAATCAGAAAGCAAATTAGTGATGAAAATATAATTGAAGTGAAATTAAGAACTTCAAGAGACAACCTAAAAAACGCCCATTAAAGCTAATAGCTGCAAAAATGGCACAATATATCCAATCAACATGAATAGGATAGTGGCCTCCCAACCAATCAACGGCAGAAAAACAGTTGAGAAATGACACTTATATAAGACAAGCATGCTCCTGGCCCACTGATGACTTTGGATATATCTTGAAGATGTGCCCGGCCAGCAGCATCACAGAGACACACTCAAGCCTCAGGAAGCTATGGCCTAGGACACAATGGGTGTCACGCACATTGTGCAATGACAAGGCTCATCCCAGCATAATGACTTGACAAATGTGGCAGTGTTTATGTAGAGATTGTACCAACTCCTGAAAATGGGACAGTCCCCCTCCAGCTGTCCACACTGGGCGATTGTGCAGAGGGCAATTGAAGGCAATAGTGTCTGTGATGGCAGATAAGCTAATGTTTTAGATGCCGGTTGATTGCAGTATAAATGTGTTATTATCTTATTATTATTGTGCACTGAAATTGCACTCTGCAGTGGAAATGAATTACTTCAGTTATTGATTAGATAAACCTGGTTCTCAAAAATATGATGATGATAAGAATACATCATGTGACCCCACATGTTATCTGTTAGAAGAAAGGTCAAATGAAAATAATTCTATTGCATATATTTCACGTTCTTGTTGTGAGCTGTTTTAGCCTACACCTCTCCTGACACCTGAAGTCGTCCCTAGAGACCCCACCAGGTGATTTATGGGTAGTATCTCAGCTAATGCTCCAGGGCTGGTGATGCATTCTTCATCATTTTTACTAGGGAAGCAATCTCAAGATGATTCAATAGTTTATGCACAACATTCCATTAATATGAGGGAGTACATAAGAGAATTAACACCCCTTTTATACATTCAGACACTCAGGCTGTTCCCACAATACACAGCCATCCCACAAGGATTCTGAGGTTGTTGAGCTCCAGTGATATCCCCCAGACACAAAGTTCCTGATTGAAAATGCTAGATCAGATATTTGCTCTATTGAGGAACAAACAATATTTCTAAAATTCTTACTTAATTTTAGGACATTGTAGGGTTTATTTGTTTTCTTGTTTTTAATTGATGTTTAATTTTCTGCTTCTACTAAGTTTTTTGAGACTTCTGTTATAGCCAGACACAGTCTGGACCTCAGAAATTCCCAAGCATCTTTATGCATGGAAACACTTTAGATAATGTCTTAAACAAACAATTTCAGTAAGATACAACTCTCAAACTCTTCTGTCACTATCCTATGCTTAAGACAGCACACTTGGCAATGTGACTGAGCACGTGGGTGATGACCAGTGACAATACGGGATGTTGCAGATAATAATACACTCCTCTGTATTATTAATTCACTGACATAGAAGATGGTTTGCATGAAAGTCATCTTGCTTTCTAGGGAAAGCATTTGCTTTCTAAGATGGTTTCAGAAGATGCTTCAAAGCACATCTCTCCTGTCTCACAGAGCAGCTACGTGTGTTGAATAATTACTGTGCATTAACAGCATCTTAATTTACAAGCAAGAAATATTTGATAAGCAAGCCCCTGCACTTTCCATGAGACATCTATCCATCTTATCAGCAATATTTTGCTTATAAAGTCACACATTTTTTTTTATTGTAGAAGTAGTGAACATTTATTTCCATGTCATACATGTAGCTTATTTTTAAGCCTATGAATAATGAAATAAAACGATTAGATCTTATTTGATAATAATTTCTAGGTGATATGGAGGAATTGATACCCAGAAAGATGTAATTCCTGCTGACAATTTTCAAGGCAGTTGTCAGAAAAAGGTTCAGGTTAGTCCGTTAGTCTACAGTGAACAAAAGTTAAACTTTCTACTTTCTAAATAACTCAAATAATATTGCTGAAATTAAACTTTAAATAATCTTATAACACTTACCTCTTACTTCTTTCCCATTTTCATTATCTCTCTCTCTGTTCTTTCATTCTCTTTTCTTGTAACTTCTAGAGCTCATTGACAAAGCTAAACATTTGAACACAATTGTTACAATAAAAATATGTAGCTTCATGTTTAAGGGAAATAACTTTAAAAGGGTTGGTGCTGACAATACATAAGTATGGTAATGTATTATTTATGATAAAATAAAGCTTGCCTGGGGATCAGAATGCAAAACTAACCACAGCCGTGGAAGTCAGGCAGTGGTGGTACACACCTTTAATCCCAGCAGCCATGGTAGTTAGTCACAGAAATTGGGCAGTGGTGGCCTATGCCTTTAACCCCAGCATTAGAGGGGTATATAAGACAGGAGCAGGATTTCAGAGCAGGGGATTCGTTCCCAGCCACATTGAGCCAATTAGTCTCCAGCCATATTGAGAAAATGATTGGCCCAGCCTTGGAAGAGGTAAGAGCTGTCTGGTGGCTGGTTTCTGCTTTTCGGATATTCAGTTTGAACCCCGATACCTGTCTCTGTGTTTGTATTATTAATGCTATAATTATAATTAAGTTACCACAAATCTTATAGTACCCAAATATCAAAATTCAGAACATTAGAGAGAAAATTCTATATGGCCTAAGGCCTCAGGAACAGGAAGTGAAGACAACTTACATACCAGTTCTATTTCCAGACCCATACAGCTGCTGTGCAGTGTCCTCACCTAGAAAATGGGTTTTGAAATCTCAAATGAGAGTGCGCTGAAACCAGTGTCAGACCTTGTATCCAAGTGAAGTTTCACCGTGTGAGAACTGAGAATTTGTTTTCTCACTTGGTGATGCTTTTGATTGTGATGCCTCTGTATCTGTTGTGATTCCTTTTGCCTATTTGCTGAGGATGGGTAATTTGAAACCAGAAGTCTTCCAAATTGGCTTTTGATGACATTGTTATCCACAGCCCTGGGGATACTTGTAAGTTTATCTTCTGATTCAAGACTAGCAGGCAGAGTACTTAGCCTTTTAGTGGTGATCTTGCTTAGTGTTTATCTTTTCAGCTACAGAGAAGTTAGGAATATTTTAAACTGAAAGTTAGGAATATTTTAATGCAACTAAAGTTGCATTAAATTCAAATGCCAATTCAGAGGACTTAAATATTTATCAGAGCTATCGAATGAGCCATATGCTCAGAGAGATGGTAAATATATATGTCTAGTTTTTAAAGACTAGATCTTTATTTTTTTTATTTTATATCTACTCCCATTATATGATCAACATTCAAAGGTGAGGGCAGGCTTTCATTCATTGGTCTTTGGACTTTCCATAGCCTGAATATAAGCAAAAGACAACTTGTCTAGATGTTGTATTGTTTTGCCTCAGTGGCAAGAATGTGAAGAAGATCCCATACTGGAGTGGGAGAGTGCATGGGCAGCAGTCTTCAAGGTGCAAACATTTGGATAAATTATACTGATTGAAAAAAAACCAAAAGATTGGGAAATAATCTTGGAAAGGGTATGGACACTCTGAATATTGTTGAATAAACCCAAATTTAATGTTTGTAGATTGAAAGTAAGAAAATTCTTCCACTTTTGTGTCTGTGTCTATTAACATGTTACATATCATCCCCCCAGCTATGCATTAACCTGTTCTGACCACATGATGTGTAGGTTCAACAGAAAAGCACAGCTGTACATGTTCAAGTTACTTAGTGTTTTATTTGCTTTGCAATCCCCATTCACAGATCAATCCTTGAATTTCATCAAGCCAAATTCTCATTGTAGGTTTTGTCTGTTTGAATTCCAGACGCATTCCTGGATTTCTGAAAGTAAGGGGGAGGACAGGGACAGATACTCTTTAGCAGTTATTTTCTCCAAATAATCACTTGTCCCTTATATATTATGGCTAAAATTTTGGAAGATGTTATATTCTTAGTTTTCATGATCTTGTATATCTTCCCATTGTAAAGTTTGCACAGATGACATTAAAATCCATAATCAGATTATGTTTTCTTTAACTTTCTGATTTATGAAAGTTTGTTTCTACTTTATGTTTAATATCATGCCTAAAGAAACATTTTTGTTTTCTCTAGCTTTTCTTATTGTCCATATTTATTCTTTTCCATCTACTAACCATGCTGATTCTGTGTCAGAACTTGGCCGTCTTCATCTTCATCTGATTCTCATTTGATGGATAGGCTACTGGAGGAGATGCCATCCCCAGTTACTACTTATATTTGTATAATCTAATCTCAGTACTGACCATTAATTCTCCTTAACATGATATGCCCTCCATTTGCTAAATCTTGTACCCAGCATCATCTCACCTATATATTTGTGTGTGTATGGGCGGGGGGGGAGGTACTGGCATTGGGACGAGCAAACAAGTCCACAGTGCAGAGGATGTACTCATCCCTCCTCACTTGCTTCCTATCTTGAAAGAGTCCCATTTGTTCTTTGGGGACTCAGCCTAAGCATCATATTTTCTCTGAATTGGTCCTGAAATGGCTGATAAAGCAGCAGCCTCTTTCTGTTGTTCTATTATGTCCTGCCAATTGCTGCTTGAGCCGTTACCACCTGGATCCTCCATGTGAACCATGTTTTTCTCTTATCCTGCCAGTAAATTTTGAAATCTTCCAGGCAGGATTCTTTTCATTTATCTTTCTTATCTTTAAATCAACCAGACTTGTTCATGAAATGGGAAAAGGCGTTCCTTCATCAGTAGTATTTCCTGGAAGAATAAATGTCACTACACAAAAGAACCAAAAAGCCATTTTTTCAATTTAATATGTTTAATCAAATAATTATTGAATATTTTAAGGCAACTATTAAGTATTTTAATTATACTTCTTTATCAATGATACCTTCATCATTATTAACTGATAGGAGTATCTGACGCCTAAAGTATTTCCTTACCTGTCACTCTGCAGATATGAAATAATTTAAAGAGAGAGCTATTTAGCCCCTGATGCAGTTTCAAGGCTTAACGTTTCTGTTTGTGTATTGAGTTTTAAGAATTTTCATCAAAGAGTATTTATAGACTGAGTTTACAGGGGTGTTCTGAGAGGCAGCCCCACAAGCAGTGAGATGTTTTAATCATCTAATACAGGCAAGAAAACCCTTAGGGCTGTAAGGAATCAGGGTAAGAAACTATGATTGTAGATACTAAGATCAAGATCCTTCACAAAAGTTTTAGAAACCCTAATCTGGACAGAGACCATATGGTAAAAGAGTCCTGAAAAGTATAAGTGGTAAGGAATAGGTAGCCTTCAAAGAAAAACTTAAGACTGAGAATCAGCACACCTGGACTTCACAATATGCTGAATGGGAGGCCTTAACAAGCACCCATATGCCCTGTGACCGCCACAGAGCAGATTAAGGCATTAATCTGCCTCCCATTCCTAGCTTGTAGTGAGCAGAGGATAAAGGGGGTAAATGAGGCATACCAATTTCAAGAAGCAAAAACACCACGAATGTGAACAGCTGTTCTTACTTGCAATGGTATTGTTTACGTGTGTGTTGTGTGTGTGTGTGTGTGTGTGTGTGTATTCTCCTGCACTACTATCTTCAGGAAAGGAATCCATCTCTTGTGACATGAAAAATAAAAGACCCTGAAACAGATGTGGGGTTCAAGCTGAAGATTAGGGAAGCAAAGCAGCCAGCCATTAGCTCTCACTTCTAGCACAGGCTGAAAGGGTTGATCCATGCAGGAACTCTTCACTAAGCCTCAAACTGCTGCATTTCTTCAGTATGGCTATAGAATGAAAGCCTGCTTGCTCCTGACATTTATACCCCTCTAGTACTGGGATCAAAAGTGTGAGCTATAATTCTCTTTCAGACTGATTCACTCTTGTATAGATCTACGTGACCTTGAACTCACAGAGTTCCATCTACCTCTTAATCCTAAATCCTAAGATTTAAGGTGAGTACCACCACTTCCTCGTTTCTGGCTGCTGACATTAAAGGGGTGTATCACCACTGTCTGATCTCTATATCTTGAAGTTGACTTTGCTTGTTCTTAATCCTCAGTCAATAAATCATAAATAAATAAATCATAAATAATATACATTCTCTTTCAAGATAGAGTCTCTTACTAATCTTCCCAAGTCAGTAAGAATGGCCAGGCAGAAAGCCCCAAAGATGTACTTATCTCTATATCATGGTACTAGGATGACAATCTTGTACCACCATACCTATACTTTTATGTAGGTTTTAGGGACTGAACTCAGGTACTGCTACTTGCAAGGCAAGTGTTTGATGGACTGATCCATGTCTCCAGTCATAAAATAATGTTCAATAGCAATAATAATAAACAACAATAAAAGTATTTTATTATAATAATGTAATAATGAAGTGATTCTGAAGTAAAGTAATACTGATTGATAAAGGTGTCCATCAATATTTATCATTCTTAGGAAGATTTCCTAGATTTGGAACACTAAGTTGGTCCTTAAGTATACGGAGCTGGCATGTATTCATCTTCATTACTAAAATATGTATTGACATTTCTTAGTATTTATTTAGTGTATGTGCTCTCAGGCACACATGTGCAAACATGTTTATCATGGAAAGCATGGGGAGGGCCAGAGGACATCTTGTTGGTTCTGTAGTCAGCCTAAGCCATGAAACAATCTTGGGAATGGAGTTTTCATCAATATAGAAGTAAGCTTGTCTGAATTTCTAGTTGAAGTACCTCTTAGTACCTACACTGCTTCTGACAATGACAAGAGAACAAGCCTTTATTTTTGTATTCACTGATGATGCTTGTTTGCCTGTTTCTTGGCATTGTTATTTTCAACTGAATTGAACTTTCAGTTATTAATGTATTCAGAGTTCAAGGAGGCTGAATACTGTGATAATTACTTCTCATGTGACCTTTAGCCATTTAAAGTATTAACCTTATTCAATTATTGCATATGTGAAATAAGTCATTTATCAATAACAGCTGAAAAAATTCCCTTTCAAAGCTTCTGTGTTGTTCTCTTGGAGGGAGGACAAGTTTCCTTGTATGGAGCATCATCCCACCACAGATGGGATTGCATGGTATCGTCATAACAGGAAAAGGATCCGAGCCAGAAGTCTGCAGCTTCTGTCTCCAGCTGTGTAGGCCTGAACAGTTCCAGCCATACAGGCAAACCATAAAGGGAACAAAACAGAATAAAACAGAAAAAAAACAAAGCAAAACAAAACATCTTCCTTATCTGTAAGAGAGAAGAATTGATCCTCATGTCTCACACGATAAGGGATGGAATCTCTTACCTAGTGGAGGATCTTGGAGTTGTCACCTAAATGTCTCAAACAACAGAGAGGAAGAAATAGCAGTTACACTGTCCTCAATTTCTCCTTAACTGACATAGGAAGATGTTATGAACAGGGAAACCTTGAACCTAAGCTATGGCCTGACTGGTATGGGGCCTGCATGTGAATTCAACTGGCCATGTCCTTTACCTTGGCTTTCAATTCTTCCTCTTAACATAATCAAGTCAAGGGTCCATGACCTAGTCACCCACCTTCCCTGATTAAGCCTGATACTCTGTCATCAAAGCTTTGAAAAGTTATCCGGACTATCTAAACAGCATCTGTAGACTCAATAAATGATTTTATTAGGTGATATCACAAGCCATCATATTTTTCAGGAGGAGATAGCTTGGGTGAAGGAGATTCTCTTCAACCTGAGCTCATCTGTAATGCTTTGGGAATGTAGGCTAGTCTTTACCCAGAGAGATTCAGGACCAGCGCCTGCATTTTTATCTTAAAGCCTACAAGGAGTATGCAGGCTTTGGTAGTGAGGCTTTTAGATATTTTCTAAATTCCAAAAGCCAGTATTTGTTAAAACCCAATAAATTGCTTATCTTGTGTTATAAATTATGGCCCCAAACAACCAATCTAGCTTTAACTATAATGATGTTAATAAAAAAGATGCTTACTGATGTCAGTATGTGGTGGGCTAGTAATTTGTTCATTAACAGAGGAAGTAAAGAAATGGCTTTAGCTTTCTTTGATAATTTAGTCTCTGTTACATGTATATTATTTACTACAGATTTGAAATGGCTTACTTCTTTCATCTTTCATCTGTTGGTTGAATGTATGGAATAAAATCATTGTAAAGAAACCTTTAAATGTTCTGTTAATAGGATTAATTTTAGAAAAACATTCTGGTTTTTCAGTGTAAACTTGGTAAAATGAATCATTTATTCTCAGTGTGGTTGTTACAGACTCATGTAGTAATTCTGAGTGTTTTTGAGTGCTCTAGAGAAATGCCCTTGAGGAGGGAGCAAATGATTTACTGTCTCTGGGAGTATACTTTTTTGAATTGGAAATAGAAAATCAAAAAAATGTTTCCTGAGGTAGACTGATTTCCATTTTCCTGAGAAACTGCCATATTTATTTCCAAAGTGGCTGTACAAGCTTGCACCAGCAATGGAGGAGTGTCCCCCTTTGTCCACATCCTCTCTAGCATACACTGTTGTTAAGATCACATCTCAGAGTTGTTTTGATTTGCATTTTCTTGATGGGTAGAGATGTTGAGCAATTCCTTAAGTGCTTTTTGGCAATTTGAGATTCTTCTATTGAGAATTTCTTATTTAGATCTGTTTCCCACTTTTTAATTGGATTATTTGCTGTTTGGGTGACTAGCTTCTTGAGTTCTTTGTATATTTTGGAGATCAGTCCTCTGTCAGATGTGGAGTTTGTGGAGATCTTCTCCCATTCTTTGGACTGCTGTTTGTCTTGTTGACTATGTCCTTTGCATTACAGAAGCTTCTATGTTTCAGGGGGTCCTATTTGTTAATTGTTGATCTCAGTGTCTGTGCTACTGATGTAATTTATGTTCAGGAAATGATCTGTCCCAATTTGTTCCAGGGTACCTTCTACTTTCTCTTCTAAGAGAGTCAGTGTAGCTGAATTTATGTTAAGGTCTTTGATTCATTTAAACTTAAGTTTTGTGCATGGGGATAGATATATATCTATCTGCAATCTTCTACATGCCTGCATCCAGTTATGCCAGCACCATTTGTTGAAGGTGCTTTCTTTTTTCCATTGTATAATTTTAGCTTCTTTGTAAAAAAACAAAACAAAACAAACAAAACAAAACAAAACAAAAAAACCAACCAACCAAACAAACAAAAAAAAATAAAAACAAACAAACAAAATAAAGATGTTCATAGGTGTGTGAATTAGTATCAGGGTCTTCAGTTAGATTACATTGGTTTACCTGTGTTTCTGTGCCAATACCGAGCTGTCTTCATTACTATAGGTCTATAGTAGATCTTGAAGTCAATGATGGTGATGCCTCCATAAGTTCCTTTATTGTACAGGGTTGTTTTGGCTATCCTGGGTTTTTTGTTTTTCCTTAAATAGTTGTGTATTATTATTTCAAGATCTGTGAAGAATTGTGCTGGGATTTTGATGAGGATTGCATTTTATCTGTAAATTCCACTCTTACACATATATCCAAAGGATGCACAATGTTACCACAAGGACATTGGTTCTACTACGTTCATATCAGCATTATTTGTAATAGCCAGAACCTGGAAGCAACCTAGATGCCTCTCAACCAAACAATGGGTAAAGAAATTGTGGTACATTTACACAATGGAGTACTACTCAGCAGGAAAAAAAACAAAAAACAAAAAACAAAAAATAAAAAACCAGAAAAACAAAAAACAATGAAATCTTGAAATTTGCAGGCAAATGAATCTAACTAGATGAAACCGTCCTGAGTGAGGTAACCCAGACACAGAAAGAAAAACATGGTATGTACTCACTCCTAAGTGGACATTAGACATACAGCAAATGATAACCAGGCTACAATCCACAAGCCCAGACAAGTCAGGAAACAAGGTGGAACTTAAGAGAGACATGCAAGCTCCCAACCCTCTCCCAGGAGGGGGAAAGAACAAGATCTCATGAGCAAATTGGGAGCATGGAGGGTAAGGGGAAGAGAGGTAGGAGAAATTGAAGGGGAGAAGAAGAGAGGGAAGGGGAACATAGGGGATCAGGAATGTTACTGCAGGTTCTTGCCGCCAGTCTGGGCCCACAGCTGCGCCAGCCCCAAATAACACTCTGAGACTCTATATTTGATACAATCCTGTTGGCCAATTACCATTATTGTTTATGGGCTAGCTCTGTCTTAATTATTAACCCATTTCTACTTATCTAAGTATTTCCACGTGGTCGTCTTATGGGGAGCCACGGCTGGTGTCCTCCTTCCTCCCTGGGCTACATGTTGACTCCTCCCTACTCACTTCCTCTTCCTCCTTGTCTCCTAGCCACACCTATCTTGCTATCTCATTGGCCACAGGGCTTTATTAACCAGTATGAGAAACATATATACAGAATAACATCTCCCATCATCTCCTCTTTTCTGTCTAAAGTAAAAGAAGGGGTTTAACCTTAACATAGTAAAATATACCATTCAACAGTTATCAAATAAGAATCACAGTTAATAATATTTAGTCCATTAACATTTTGTAAGACTTAAGAAAATATCATCTATCCTATCATTGTGAGTCTAAAGTCCTATATGTAACTTATCTTTAATCCTTACTAAAGAAAATTATAATCATAACTACCTGTCTTCAACTCCATCAAAGACCACAGAAGGATAATATATAAACTCTAGAAATGACAGAGACAACTCATTGCCTGGTCAGTCACCCGAAGTTCTTCTTAATGTTCCATCTTCAGCCCATAGGCCATAGTGTGTCTCAAGACTCCTCAACAAAGCAGGAAACTTTAAACTGTCCACCTGTAATGGCAGTTTGTCAGTCACTTTTCTCTGTGTCTTATAGACTGTCTGGCTGTCTGGCAGCCTCTTCCATGAAGCAGGAATCCTGTAGCATTGTCCATCTTGCATCAGCAGTCACCTTTTGTGGGTCCTGCATGTCCAGTTTCTACAACATAAAGTCAAACAGTCCAGACAAGAGAAGTACCTTGCTCAAATGGCTAGTCTTGCCATATTAGAAGCAAACTCCATAATGTTTTTCTTCGATGTCCATCTTCCTTTCTGATGCAGGTGGTGTTACCAGGAGCAGTTGTGCCTCATTGTCAAGAAAAACCCTAAACCATTTTAAATGCCATATTCTGTAGGTCTTTGAAAGGTTTGAAGAATGCCTATTCATCTCAAATACATCTCTGCATATCTAGAAATCCTAACTAACTTAACACCAAGTTTTAATTATCATAGGTAACTCTCAATAATCTGTACTAAATTATACATTACATTTCTAAATGAGCTATATAAACACAATACCTAAACAAGAGGAGAAATATACATATCACAAAATTGACCTTAAATTGTATCAATAAAAGAAAATCCATTCCAAAGCAAAGTATTCATATCTATACCATAATTCCCTTGTTACCTTTAAAAAGATTGCTTGTGGTTATAGCCATTTATAACCAAGCCCATTTAAATGAAAACAAACATTTATAAACAATATTTGGGAATTTGGGCGTCATTCTTTCCAAACTACTTCCTGCTGGTAGAGGGCGCTGTCATGGGGGTCCAAAGAAGACGCAGAAATCTTGGCAGTAGTCTGCAAGGCTTTGTCTCAACTGCTTTGAATGTTGGATCACCTGGGGTGCTGTTTCAGGGGATCTGGCTTGATCAAACCATATAAGACTGTAAAGAATCCGTAACTTTTCATTTTTGTGGAAACAAAAATAGAAATCCTTTTCCCCAGTAACTTGTCCTTAGGCTTAAATTTTGGAGTCAAAGCATTTTTAAAATATATAAATTGAATTAATCCAGCAGCATTTCTTTTATCAGTAGTTATTTTATCAGCAATCAAATAATTTAAAGACAACAGAAGCACGTATAATATCCAAAATTTCTCTGTGTTTTCCATCTTTACGTGGCTTTTTTATTACTCTATTTATTCTACTTCTATTTTTACGTATTTTGAGACAGGGTTTCTCTGTGTAACTTTTATCTGTCCTGGAATTCACTGCATACCAGGTTTGCTTTGAAATCACAGAGATCTGCTTGCCTCTGTCTGCCTAGTGCTGGGATTAATGGCTTGTGCCACCATAGCCATCCATTTAATTCCTTTTTCTTTTTTAAACCATTGTATCCTGTTTCTTTTTCTCTCCCAAGCCAGCGTATTTTTTAAAACATAGTGTAAACCTTCATTGCAGCTCTTGTACACACCAATGAATTGTTAGCAGAGCTCTTTAAAAGCAAGCCGGCTTTTTTGCCGCTTATGCTAATTTTGGAAACCTCCCTTAAAGGAGCCGCTAATCTCTGTCTACAGCAAAACAAATCCAACCGAGAAAATGTTGCTACCAATAAGTCTTGCTAGTCTCTGTTCCCTTGTTTCTAAAAACTATTTTTTAAGTTTTTGTTAAGTTTTAATTGAAAGTTCTCAATCCCAGTTCTGACACCATTATGTTACAGCAGGTCTCCCTGCCAGCCTACCGGTCCTGCCGCCACATGGGCCCACAGCCGCGCCAGCCCCAAATAACATTCAGAGACTCTGTATTTGATATAATCCTGTCGGCCAGTTACCATTACTGTTTATGGGCTAGTTCTGTCTTAATTATTAACCCATTTCTACTTATCTAAGTATTTCCACGTGGTCATCTTATTGGGGAGCCGCGGCAAGCTTCCTGCTTCTTCCCTGGGCTACATCTTGACTCCTCCCTACTCACTTCCTCTTCCTCCTTGTCTCCTAGCCCCGCCTATCTTGCTATCTTATTGGCCACAGGGCTTTATTAACCAGTATGAGAAACATATATACAGAATAACATCTCCCATCACAGGAAGGTTGAGTTAGGGGAAGAACAAACCAATGAAGAAGATAACCTTAATAGAGGGAGCCATTATGGGCTTAATGAGAGAAATCTGGCACTAGGGAAATCTCCAGGGATCCACAAGGATGATTCCAACTAAGAATCTAAGCAATAGTGGAGAGGTTACCTTAAGTGCCTTTGCCTATAATGAGATTGATGACCATCTTAAATGCCACCATAGAGCCTTCATCCAGTAACTAACGAAAGCAGAAGCAGAGATTCACAGCTAAACACTGAATCGAACTAGGGAAGAAAGATGAGCAAAGGGTTCAAGACCATTCAGGGAAAACCCACAGAAACAGCTGACCTGAGCAAGTGGGATCTCGTGGACTCAGACTGACAGCTGGGGAACCAGAACAAGATGGAACCAGGTCCCCTGAATGTGGGTGTCAATTGCAGGGCTTGGGCCTATGGGGAATCTGGCAGTGGAACCAGTATTTATCCCTAGTGCAGGAATGGGCTTTGGGAGCCCATTCACTATGGAGGGATACTCTCTTAGCCTAGGGGAAGGCCTAGGTCCTTTCTAAATGATATAACAGATTTTGATGATCCCTCATGGGAGGTCTCACTCTTCCTGAGGAGTAGACGTGTTTTGGGATGGGGGATTAGTGGGCAGAATGGAAGGAACTAAAGAAGAGGAGACTGGGATTAGCATGTAAAATAACATTGTTTTTAATTTAAATAAAAATTAATTAAAGAGTTGTTTCTTTTGCGGAAATAAAATTTAAAATTAAATAGTGTCTTTACATAGCCTGAAAATATATATCTTTTGTGTAGTTATGGAATATAAGTATAACAACATAATGTTAGCATAATATACAATGCCATGTTTTTAAACCACTAGACATGATCATTTAAGGCAAAGCTTCTAAGTTTTAGAATTTTGGATTGATGTCCCCTTTTCTGATCACAAGGCTTTGCCCACCCAGATCCTTACAGTTTTGTCTGTGAGCTCAGAATGTGATATATGCCTCTTTGTGTAGATTCTATAGGTGAATTCAGCTCTCAGCTCTTCACTATTAGCTAGAGGTAAGCATTCCCACTGTAATTCTCATCCCAAACTAATCCCTTTTCCGTAGTTGTGTCTGACCCTCTGTGTGAACATTCCCTACAACACAGAACAGTCTCTAACCATATAAGAACATTGTTTTAGGAAATAGGTCAGACCTGAAGTTTTAAATTAACATTTTGGAAATTTATTTTATAGATGAATATTTTAGATAAGGAAATCCAACTGGAAGAAATAAGCAATTTCTGAACTGAGTTTTATAAATAATAATAATAATAATAATAATAATAATAATAATAAACAAAAATTACTTAAGCTCCCTAAGTCCCATCTGCAACATCCATGCAGGAATCCAATTTACTGCTGGTAACTTAGAGTTCTGTATTAATTTTCAGAAATGTTCCATTTATAACAAGGCAAGAATAGTCTTAAATTTAGTAAATACTTTACATTTCCATTTCAGGTGAATAGAAATTGAATGGAAACACAGTTCATAAAAAAAATGTAAGCCAAAAATAAGTAAGCTCTTGATGTTCAGTAGAAATGGCAGTTCAGATGGGAAGCAAATTTTTATTTATACCCAGCATCAAATTTATCTGAAAGATTATTGGAGAAGTAATGAAAAATTTCCTCCAGAGGTCATGAAGGGATTGTTACGAAAGGGGGTTGCAATTACTTCTGTGGAGACACAGTCTTTAGTAATACTCTCTCTCTCTCTCTCCCTCCCTCCCTCTCTCTCTCTCTCTCTCTCTCCCCCTCTCTCTCTTTCTCTCTCTCTCTCCCTCCCTCCCTCTCTCTCTTTCTCTCTCTCTCTCCCTCCCTCCCTCTCTCTCTTTCTCTCTCTCTCTCCCTCCCTCTCTCTCTTTCTCTCTCTCTCTCCCTTCCTCCCTCTCTCTCTCTCTCCCTCTCTCTCTTTCTCTCTCTCTCTCCCTCCCTCTCTCTCTTTCTCTCTCTCTCTCTCTCTCTCTCTCTCTGTGTGTCTGTCTCTCTCTCTTTCTCCCTATATATATATATATATATATATATATATATATATATATATATATATATAATATAGCCACGGTGATTACCATATCACCATGGCTATATATTGTTAGCCTAATATCTTATCACCTGGTTTGAAAATATTATATTATACTTCAAGGAAGATTCTTTTAGAAAAGGTAGAACAGTTATATTCATTCTATACCGTATATAGAAATGAAGGGGAATTGCTATATTAAATGAATGATTATGATTATGGATTAGCCATATTATCTATGGGTTATTGATCTTTGTGATACAATGTATGTACATATTGGAGTACATGTAGAAGTGAATAATCCTTTTTTAGTTATATAAAGTTCATTTACTACTTATAACAGAAAAAGATAAAATGTTAAACTTAATCAGTTTTCCCAAAGTCCATAGTTTCTAAAACAACGTATCTTAACTTTCAAGGAAAATTCAGCTAAAATAATTTATATAAATATCATATAAAATGATGAGTAGATAGTTGTAAAGTTGGTAAACAAAATAATGCTCATGAACATAGAATATATAAACTTCAACAGCATTTTATGAAAAAGAGAATTTAGAATTTGCTCTGTCAATAGTTCTCATTTTAATAAGACCCCAAACTCCCTTTATACATGAGTATCATTCTTCCTTTGTTCATCTTGAAATAAAGAATCTAGATATCAAGAAAATGGGTATAACCCTTTGAATATTAAAGAAACAAATAAATAAATTATAGCAATATTCACCCCAATACATAAATCCTCGGAATAATTACAACAGAAATGGGACAGAAAGCGATACTTCTTCCATGGATGAATGAGTGAATGAGTGAACAGAATCCCTGTTATTATACAACAACTTAGAGCAGCTATGACTACAGACCAATGGGGATAGTGTAAGTAACTCAAACACTGAGCTACATTGCCAATGATGACATAATTCTCTGCAATGCTGCAAAAATTTGCCTGAGTTTGAGAAAAAAAGGCAATTTGCACAGTGCTTTAATTGCTGGAAATTCACTATATAGTAAAACTGCCAAAAATTCTTCAGGCTTGATGCAAAACTAAGTTACATTTTAAGCTAAAGGAACTTGAACAAAAAGGGATTTAACCCATCTTTGTAACTGCTGGACATTTGTAGTTCATTTAAGAGGCACAAAAATTCTTTGGGGAGAAACAAATAAGAGGACAGAAAACAAATCGTTTCCCAACACTGAGTGTCTCTTGCCATCCATACAGATGTCGAAGTGCTTCTTTAGAAGAACACCTCTCTTGTAGAGAAAGACTGCTTTATAATCTGGAGTTCAGACTTTGGAATAAAGCATTCCTTTTCATGATGGTGGGTATATGTTAGAATAGTAAACTTCCCAAAGAAGAGATGACACCTGTTCTAGATGTATAATAATAATAATGGTATTATTATTATTATTATTATTATTATTATTATTATTTTGGTTTTTAAAGAAAAGGTATCTCTCTGTGGCTTTGGATGCTGTCCTGGAACTAGCTCTTGTAGACCAGGCTTGTGGTGAGATATTCACTTTGTCTACACTTGTGGCACAGACCATGCCCATTGGGGATGGGGACAGGGACAGATATTACCTGGGGGAACTAAGTCTCAGGAAGGGGCCCTGGGAGCTCTCTTGCTTGCAGTACAAGGACAGGAGACCATCCAGAGACATCCTTGGGACCAGGAACCTGCTGGTGTTCATTTGTCTATGTTGTTAAGTTATTTCTCCCTTAATAAACATCTATTCAGTCTGTTTCTCCTGATCCTTATTAAACCTCAATACAGGCTGGTCTTGAACACATGCCTCTGCCTCCAGAGTGCTGGGGTTAAAGGTGTGCACCACCACTGTCCAGCTTCCAGATGTATTATTGTGGAAATGAGGGGTATGGGTCATCCATGCCAAGCTTTCCATGATAAGGGTGAAAGAGCAGTAGCTTAAGCTGAGGGCATGGGTTAGATGTTCAAATGTAGGAACGTAGATATCAGAAGAAAAATATGAAAATAGGGCCATCATAGGTTAGTAAAAGGATTACATGTCCTATAATTACTGATGTGTGTGTAGAAGCTGATATAAGATTATTTTAAGATTAATACTGAATTTATTAGTTTGCCTTATATGATGCTGCCTAGATAGCACAACCATTTCAGGCTGAAAACCAGGACGCTGATCAGTCGGCAGACTAGATGTCTCAGCAGTTCCAGTCTGGGGTTAAAGGCCTGGGGGATTTCTAGAGAGACAATGCTCTTTAGTCCATACTGAAAAACTGAATTTGGTTCGGATGCCAGTGAATTAGAGTGACAGTGGCAGCAGCAGTAGCAGCATTGACAGCAAAGTTACCAACAAGGTAGGGGAACTCGCCAGCACATCAAGGAGGCAAGAAGCAAAAGCTTTTCTTTCTCAAAATTCCTTTTCTCTGGGCTTCACAGGAAGGCACTATCAAATTTAGGAGGGTCTTCTCATTTAAGTGAAAGAGATTAAGAAAATCCCTCACAGATGTATACAGATCTGTTAGTTAATGCCTGATCAAATTAAGATTAACCACTACAAAACTGTCCTGGTAGGCTTTGGAGAAATTCTGGAGAAATCTTTCCATTGAAGACAGTAGTAGGTTGGTCCACATTGGGTGGACAGAGGGTTAGGAGGAAAGTTGGAGGAGTTACCGACAGATTAAAAAACTCTCAAGGTAGCTATGGAGATTACATACACAAGGAATCTTTGTCCAAGGCTCCCTGAAATTAGACACAAGAGTATGCATCAACGCTCTTATCTCTGATAAGCCCGTGGGTCCACTCCATACACTGCAACTACTTATTGTAGCCCATTACTAATTTCCACCTTGTAATCATTGCAGCTTAGATGGAAAAGGGTCCTGGCCTTCAGGAGCTAAGGGATACCAGAGAGTCACCATGAGCATAGAAGTTTACAGCTCTGCTCCAGAAACTTTCCAACATGCAATAGCTCTGCTCCAGCAGGAGAGGGTTTCCACAGGGAAATGTTACAGTCTGCTCAGGCCCCCGAGGAACACACATGTACAGGAGAAACCCTTATTACCTCTGCATTTGGCTTTTCAGTATGTGACAATGTGTTTGAGGGTACGTGTAAGATGTGAGGATGGGATGGTGGAGTGGTTAGTGTGCATGTGCCAGGACGGGGTGCGTGGATACAGATGAGTACATATATTCATTTGCAATCAAGTGTGTGTTACTAGACACATGTACGAAGTTTTTAACCTCCAGTCTGTTCAGGGAATGTAGGGTGAAAAGGACTAAAGAAAAATACCCTGAGCCCGACTTGACCCCAGGACCCGGTTGCCCCAGAATTGGGCCACAAAAACCCACCAATCCCAAACCACCCTGGAAAGCTCCACCCCTCAACCCTGTTGAGAGATGGCTACCCTCCTGGATTCTTCCCTCCCAATTAATCTCTTGAGTGAGGTTTGTTGTGCTGTGTGACACTTTTGTGGGAGCAGAGCCCGGCTATAGTAACTTTCTCCAGGACCAGAGTGGAGCATAGCAGAACTATAACAGAACAAAGTTGTGACATAAGGGTATTGAGGGCAATAAATATGCTAATATGAAAATCTCAGCAATAACTAAAATGTCCAGCAATGGTGAATTAATTTAGAAAATTAATTATAATATTATATGGCATTAATAGTCTTGCTATTAAAATATTTATCACTAAACAAAGTAAAATATTAAATTAAAAATGAAATGGGTGATTGAGATTTGGCTCAGAGGTTAAATACACTTCCTACACAATCGTGAGGACCAGAGATCAGATGTAAACCCATGTAAGGGGCTACAAATCTCACAAAGTTTGTAACTGTAGCTGTGAAGGATCCTATACCATCTTCTGGTCTCCATGTGCTCATAAGCATGCATAACTGCACATACACATAGACAGTTAAATAAATAAATCTTTAAAAACGTGATATAGATACAATCTAAGTATATAATCACACACATTGCTGTGTTCATGTATAAAACCCAGTGGGACAATGAGTTATTGGAACTGAACATATATTAACTTTACATCTATAAAATGTTTTTAAATAAGCTAAGAAATGTATATAGAAGTAAATGTAAATCACATTATAAGAACAATAAAGATTGTAATTGTGAGATAATGATTACAGAAAAAAAATAGAAGTCAATATAAATCTATTTTCCCTCTGATGGATTCAATGAGTTATTAATGGCCCTGAAGAGGATAAAAATTTTGAAGCAATTTATTAAGTAGATGATTACTGGTGAGCATTATTTATGTTAACAAACTTAATTTTGATTTGATTATTTACAACAAAGGAAGATACAATTGTAAAGAAACCATTATGTGGCTTTATTTGTATACTGAGAACATTGATATTCATCTCATTATGGGAAATTTCTCTGTTACAGATATGAATGAGAGACTAGAGAGGGGGCTTAGCAGTTAAGAGGACTTGCTACAGTTTTTGAGGACCCTAGTTTTGTCCCTACCATCAGTGGTGAACAGTTGACAACTGCCTGCAACTTTATTTTCAGGGGTACAATGCCCTCTTCTGCTATACCTGTATGTACATGGAATACTCACACGTAGTCACACATATACATAAATAAAATATTTTGAAATGTAAGAAAATCATGTAAACAGTATATAAATTTTATGCTTTAATGATTCATTTGTTTACAAAGACACCAAAAATATTAGTAAGTTGTTAAATCCTGTGATTCAACAATGAACTAGAGAAATGAAAGCTGTCATTCTTGCTCAATAAATGAGTTACAAAAGTTACAATTCAGATTGTTGTACATACCATTCTGTGCAAATGATTATGTTTAAGTGACCCATCAACTCTTGAAATAAAATGCATCATTCTGCATAGTGAATTTAAACTTGCATCCTTAGTGTTAAAAAATCAGACTTACCAATTTAATACTGTAGTTCTAATAAATGTCAAAAAAAAAAAAATTCAACATCCCAAACTCTATATGCAGTAATCCTTAAAATCTTGGAGTCAGATAGTGTAACAAGTATGTTTCCCCTGCCGGCTGCCTGGGCCCACCACCATGCCAGCCCCAAATAACACACAGAGACACTGTATTTGATATAATGCTGTTGGACAGCTACTTGTTTCTTATCGGCTAGCTCTGTCTTAATGTTTAACCCATATCTACTATTCTAAGTATTTCCACGTGGCTCATTTTACCAGAGAGCAGCGGCCCTGCATGCAATTCTCTTTAGGCTCTCCATGTGGACTCCTCCTTACTCCTTCCTTTTTCCTCCTCCTAGTCTCCTAGCTCTACCTATCTTGTTTTCCTTTTGGCCAACAGTGCTTTATTCATTAGCCAGTATGAGAAACATATTTACAGAATGACATCTCCCATCATCTCCTCTTTTCTGTCTAAAATAAAAAGAAGGGTTTTAACCTTAACATAGTAAAATATATCACACAACAGTTATCAAATAAAAATCACAGTTAGCAATATTTAGTCCATTAACATTTAGCATATTTAAAGAAAATATATCATTATCTATCCTATCTTTGTGAGTCTAAAGTCATATATGTAATTTATCTTTAATCCTAACTAAGAAAAACATTAGCCATAACTATCTGTCTTCAACTTCATCAAAGATGACAGAAGGATAATATATAAACTCTAGAAATGACAGAGACAACTCACTGCGTGGTCAGTCACCCGAAGTTCTTCTGTAATGTTCCATCTTCAGCCCATTGGCCATAGTGTGTCTGGAAGACTCCCCAGAAAAGCAGAAAACTGTCCATCTGTATTGGCAGTTTGGCAGTAATTTTTCTCTGTGTCCTGTAGACTGTCTGGCAGCCTCTTCCATGAAGCAGGAATCCTGTAGCAATGTCCATCTTGTTTTAGCAGTCACTTTCCTGTGGGTCCTGCATGTCCAATTTATACAGCATAAAGTCAAACAGTCCAGACAAGAGTAAGTTATTGCCCAAATGGCTAGTCTTGCCATATTGGAGGCAAACTCCATAACACGTTTCTTCAAGGTCCATCTTTCTTTCTGACGAAGGTGGTGTTGCCAGGAGCAGTTGTGCCTCATTGTCAAGAAAACTCTGTTCTGTCAATTAATCTTGTCCTTAGGCAAAACTGGCTGTACCAACTTTGCTCTGAGATCTTGGGTGACTGTCCAGGTAGCTTGCTGTTTCTGTCCTCGCTGCACCTTTTGGAAGTTGCCCATTGCACTTCCTGTCTACCCTAATATCATTATTTTCCTTCTTAGGTCTTGATGAGGTTGTAGATTAAACTATCACAACTATTATTCTCTCTTCCTAGTTAGATATATTAAGTACTAGACTTAAGTTTTCCAGCTTAGTACAACTCTATTGTAAACTCCTCTGTTATACCTTCACCATAGGACTAGATATGTAGGTCATTTTGTTCTCACTTTTCTTTTTCTTAGAGCACACTTGTTATTCACTGTTTTGTATATAGTTTTGTATCAAGCTTAAATCTTTTCTTTAGACTAAAAGGGGAATTGTAGTGGGATATTCACTTTGTCTGCTTCTGTGGCATTGACCACACCCATTGGGAGGTGGAGCCAGGGGCGGAAGTGACCTATGGAACTAGGTCTGAAGAGGAGCCGGGAACGCTCTCTTTCTGGTAGGACATGGGAGGAGAGGATAGGGTGGAACCTGCTGGTGTTCATTTGTCTAGATTGTAGGTTATTTCTCCCTGAATAAACATCTGTTCAGCCTATTTGTTTATCCTGATCCTTATTAAACTGCAATAAGATAGGTTCTTCATCTCAGCTAACTTCATCAACATTAGCATAAAGCTACTTCAGTATTCATTAATCAATATGAATAAGTAAAGTATTATGGAACTGACAAAGAAAATAAACCTGAAATTCAAGAACTGGTAGGAAGCTGTAATAAGTTTCCAAGCATTTTAAAACTCAAGCTCTTCATTAGCAAGAGATGTCCAAGGGTTTGACATAATCAAGACAGAACTTCATGAGGTATGAAAGAATGAGTATATCTGGATTCTCATGTCATTGACAATCCCTAGACTGAGGGTAATCAGACAGTCAGTACTTTGAATTATAAAGAATTTTGTGACTCAAAAAAAATATCCCAAATCATCATAATATAGAAATGATTTTGATGGCACTCAGGGTTAGTTAGAAAAAAAATAACATCTCAAAATCAAGGGGCAACATCACAATATTAGTACAGAATCAACAGGCAGAGCTGTCACTTCTAGAACAGATTTTGTTTGCTGTTGCAGAAGAGTCCTGAGCTTCCGTTTGCCTCATGCGCAGTTTAAACCTCTCTACATCCCCTTTGATCTTTCTCTGTGTGCGGGGTTATTAGTTTCCCTAGAAGTAGTCATGAGAACATCTCAAGAGTAGTTCTGCTACCATGAACACAGCCGTGACACTCTGGGAAGGTTGTAGAAAAAGTTAAAGGGATAGGAATGGGAACTGTTGGTCACTACATAGAAATACTTTCAGCAAATAGTAACACAGTTGTCTTAACATAGCTGGATCAGTTTAGCTATGGACAGTTTCTGTCCACATCAAATCAAGTGTCTGTATCTACTTCATAAATGACTCATGGCCAGAACTAAATGGCAGATAGGAAAAAAGAACCTAACAAAGGGAACTGCTTGGATGAGAACATAAATCCATAGCTTTCTGAAATAGAGTGTTTACCTTCAAATGGCATCTGGCTTAAAAGCCTAGAAGCTGTGGATTAGAGTTGGTGGGGGAAGCAAGGAAAATAGAAAGAGGGATAGAAAAGGAGAAATATCAGAAAACAAGCATTGATATATAGACTCATTAGTTTAACATAATTTTTTCATTAATTACAACATCTATAAAATTAGGACCATTTAAAATATTTATGTTTTCACTATTTTAAGTGTGTTTGTGTGTGTGTGTGTGTGTACATGTGAACATGTGCATTTGGGTACTAGTGCCTACAGAGGCTAGAGACATCAAATTTTCAGGAGCTAATGTCACAGGTAGTGTTGAGATATTGGATATGGGGACTGGGTACAGAACTAGGGTCCTTTGCAATATCAGAAAGAACAGAACACACTCTTAATTGCTGATCTATCTACCTAGCCCCACATTGGGCCCATTTTATACTCAATAAACAATGTGTAGGTCAAACTCCTACAGGCAGTTAGCATGCTCAGTCTGGTGCAGCTGAGAACCCTGATCCAGGAGACCATCTCAACAATTTGCTTCATATCTATGCCCTCAGCTCATTGATGACATTATCAGAAACTACTCAAAGAGGAGATACTTTCCAGACTACATGTACATATATTCTAAATAGACACATTATAAAGCTTCAGTTGTGTTTCTGTTTGTCTTTCAGAAACTGAATCATGATGAGCAATTTATCATTCCAGGATATAAAAGTTCAAACCAAATGAGAGCATTGCTGCCTGATACCAAGGTATGTGTCATTTTCAGTAGTTGTAATTATTCACCCTCCCTATTTTAACCCTGGAAAAAGAAATCTTAGTAGTGCTTTTCCCTGGGGTATGAGATTGGTGAAGGTTCTGCTTCCCTTCACTACACAACCTCTTAAGGTTTCCTTTTCTTTCAAAACATTAATCTCATAAGACTGTCTTGCTGGCTCTCTGGATGGTGGCAATGTATTTGATTTAAAAATACTTTACCAAGTACTCCAGCTATTCTCAGTAAGAAGATCAATTCAAAACAAGGTATTGGTACAGGGCTATTTACAGACCCTCGTCCTACCTAAGGTTGTAAGGTAAATGTGTGGTTGTTTCCTTTAAGCATAGAGTCATAATGCTGGGGACTTGGTGTAGTGGGAGAGTACTTTCCTAGCATATGTGGGTCCTGAGGTTATATCATCAGCAACATAACACACACATACACACACACACACACACACACACACACACACACACACACACACACACACACACATACACACACACACATACAAACACACACACACATACACACACATACATACACACACACTCACACAAACACACACACATACAAACACACACACATACAAACACACACACATACACACACACACTAACATACAGACACACACATACAAACACACACATACATTCACACACACACATACACACACACATACAAACACACACACATACATTCACACACACACACCACATACACACACACATACACACACACATACAAACACACACACACATACATACACACACACTCACACACACACACACACACTCACACACACACTCACACACACATATACACACTCACACAAAAACACACACACACGGGCACACAGGCACATGGGCACACACACACCGAGGCACATACACATACATAATACAAATATACATGTACAAGTATATATGCATATACATGTACATATAAAACATGGATGCATGTATGTGAATGCACATCCAGAACAGACACATGTGTATGCACACACACACACACACACTCACACACACACACACACACTCACACACACACACACACACACACACACACTCACACACACACACACACAAAGAGAAAAGGTCATTTTGCCAGTAGGATGATAATGTTTTCTGATTTCTAAACATTCTTGAATGTATCTTGGGCAATTTAAGTGATGAGTTCATGTATACTATTCACTATTATTTCCGTGTCCTGCATTTTAAATATTTTTGTGTGTTTCTGTGGGTATGCATGTGTGAATAATGGTGCAAGTACACATATGGACAAGCATGTACAGTGTAGAGATTTTTATCTGGTTAACTTCCCCAGTCATTCTCAATTTCTGTCTCTTTCTTTCTTTCTTTCTTTCTTTCTTTCTTTCTTTCTTTCTTTCTTTCTTCCTTCCTTCCTTCCTTCTTTCTTTTCTTTTCTTTTCGTTTCTTTTCTTGTTTGGACAAGGGTCTCTAACTAAGCCTGAAGCTTATCAATTTGACTATCTGTCTGGGTATTTAGCTCCAGCAATCCTCCTGTTTCTATCTCCCCAGTGCTGGAGCTGCAGATTCACACAAATCTCTATACCTAGCCTTTTACATGTATGCTGGGGATACAGCCCAAGTCTCCATGCTTATGCAGCAGGCTCTTCACTGACAGAGACATCTTCCTAGCTCCTCAAATGTCATGATAGTTTTCTCTCCTGGCTGGTTCTACTGCCACTTCCAGCCCCAAATGAACACTGGGACATTATATTAATTATGAGACTATTGGCTGGTGACGGGCTTCTTATTGGCTAGCTCTATCTTAATTATTAACCCACAGCTACCAATCTATTTATTTCTACGTGGTCTTGGCTTACCAGAGGACTCCTCATGTATCCTCTCTCCCTGGGCTCACATCATGACCCCTCCCTGCCTGTATTTCTCAGAATTCTCCTTGTCTCCTAGCCTTACCTATCTTCCTGCCTGGCCAATCAGTGTTTTATTCATCAACCAATAAGAGAAACATGTACACAGAAGGACAACCCTATCACTCAAATAGGTACATTTTATTGGTATTTGTAGATTATGCTATGCGTTGAACATGAGGTTCTGGACCAAACTTCTCACAAATGTCACCCTCATCACTCAGTGATCATGAACTGATGATATGATGTTATAATGACCTGAGCCTTTGGTCATTTATTTGTGAAGAAAAGCAATTCATTCTGGTTATAAGAGAGGCCAGTGTATACTATTTATAATTATCATTGTGAGTAATAGTGAAAATATGATTGTGTGCAATGAGGAGATTGACAATGGTTTATGCAGGTATATTGCTTCTATGGACACTTTTATGTACTCCCTCTTGCTTGGTGAATACATTATTTACTTTGAATATGCATTTCCTTGCCATTAATTCCAGTGGCAATGATAGGACTGGTTCTAATTTTACGTATCAGTTCAAAGGGGAATTAAAGACCAAATTCTGGCTAGGAAAAGCACAAAATCCTCAATAAACAGAGAACAGTGTAGCTACTGCACACAGAGCTCCATGCTCTGTGGTTGCAAGAAGTGATGAGTAACACATTAGTTTCTCTTCTCATTGCTTGGAGAGAAGATTTGACAGGGCAACTTAAAGGATATGAGGCTTGTTTTTGCTCATGATTTAAAGAGTGCAGTTAATTTCTGTCCACATTGGTGGAAATTTGTGGTGAAATTTCTTTGCATCTCCAGGGACCAGGAAACAAACAAACAAACTAATGGGCCACAAGTGGTGCCATGTTACAGCCCCCAAGGCTCACCACTATTGCCAACAGCTTCCAGGCAGGTCTCATGTCTCCAAAGTTTGACAGCCTCTTAAAATAGCATTACTAACTGGGAGAACACATGAGCCTGTGAGGGAACACTTTCATTCAAACCATACAATCAAAGTTTGACTTATGTGTGCCAACAGAAGGATATCCTCTTGAGTGGATAGTGAAAGACACTTCTTGGCAAGGAAAAAGGGTGTGAGGATCTTAAATGGGAGAAGAGCAGGTTGCCATCCAACAGAATCTACATATTACTTTGTTTTTTTATTTGCTCTTCCTTAAATTTGTATTGTTCAAATCTAAAAGGATTCTGAATAATATACCAACGAGTATTTTATGCTTACTATGAAGGGAAAGACTTTAAGGAGAAAAAATACAATTTCAAAGGAAAAGATGGTGCTACTGGCATCTGCAAGTGAACTTGAGATTTTCATAAAACTCTTGAAATCAGAAAAAAATGTTTTATAATAATTAAATATAGCTATCAAAATGTAAGGAATAAGAATTAAACACAGGAATCCATTGCAACTTTACCATGGGCTCTGTCCTGGCATTCAGTCTTCTAAATTATGGGGAATGAGCATGGCTACAATCTGTGCCAGGCCTGCCATGGTCAAGGACTCAACTGGAATGCAACATCATGGTATTGTCTTTTGGAGGGTTGATTACTTAATGCAAGGAATCAAACGCAAGTCATTTGGTTTAAGTATGCACATCTTGCCCCGCTTTCTCTCAGGTTTTCCATTTGCAAATCTGCATGATGTAGCATCTCAGAACATCAAGACACAGATGTGTTACTACAAAGTGTCTGCTGGGGCTAAAGACCCAGGTGAGCTGAATGAGATTGAGTGAGACAGTTTGCAAGAATCTGAAAGCATTGTTCTTTAATTACAAAATTGTAGGTTAAATAAGCTAACAAAAAGGAGGACAGGAAATTAAGACAGAGGCAGCCTTGAAACCTAGGGAGTTCTGCTGCCACTGAACAGATGCTGGGATGCCTGTCATGTTCCCTTGGAGAGATGATTGCATTTGCAAAAGTCAGATTTCCTGAATAAGCTTTGGAATCCCATCATATGGGCTTGTTTTGAAACACACAATATTTATATAATACTTCAAGTATATGCTGGAAAAACAAATTAACTGCCTCTCCATGACAAAAAAGATACAAATGGAATGCATCATACAGATAGACTAGAAAGTGGCTTACTTACATTTTAAGTAAATAATTGCCCTGAAGTTCTGTAAAGCACATTGAGAATTTGCTTTTAAAACTTAACAATACAGCCACTGTATCATTTTTCAAACCCTCTGTGCTCTTTGAAGTTTTTGCTGTGGTTGCACTGTGCCTATAACATCATGTCTGACCCACGGGGACCTTTTTAATGATGATGTAGATACTTTGATTTATAGTCAAGCTTTTTTATCTAAGAAGTAGTAATAAATATATCTGCTTAGTTCTAAAACGACTTCAACCAGTCACTTGTATTCACCTGCTATTTCTTTCCTTAAGTGACTTTGGTTTGTTTTCTATTGAATTCTTCCTATTCACAAAATAGAATCTAGCAACCATTTTATGATATTTTGAGTTTCAGTTGGCACCTGAGTTAATTGGGCAACAGTGCCAGCAACGTGTTTGTGCAGAGGGAGCTAATATAAAATCCAGAATATAAAATCAAAACATCTGCTTAGGAAAGAAATGTTAACATAACAGTATTCAAAAATAGCACACTCAAACAAAAGCAGCAGGATGATGGTGGTTAAGAGGCAGGAGACCACATTAATCACTATTCCATTTGAACCTTCCCAGGTCATGTCAGCTCACTGTCTGCATCTATTCTATTAGATAGACAGAATCTCTGTGAGGGAGACCAACTTAGATCATTTTCCACACTGGGATAAAGAGCACCCACAGTTCATAGATGGAGGTCTTTCTTTCTTCAATTTGAAGAACTCAGTTACATTAACTAAGTTTGCAGAGGCATTTTCCATAGAGACTTAAGGTCATTTGCACAGAGGTCTAGAATCCAAGCAAACTTTATGTTCACAAAGAATGACCCACACAAGATGCCCATGATGAGCCTCATAGGAACAATGTATGAAGTTTACCTATAAGGAATGGTCCAAAGGCCCTTAGGAAATAGATCAGATATAGCACAACTTGTGATTCAGTACTTGGGCCCAGCATGGAGGTGCAGGCTTTTAAGCACTTGGGAGGCAAAAGCACGAGATTTTTAAATTATAGGCCAAACTGAACTGTTAAGTGAGATCCTGCCTCAAAAAACAATAGCAATTTTTTAAGCTAAGGGAAAAAAAGATTAATCAGATGGATTTAAAAAAACAGTTAATATCCTTGAATTTGCTTTTCTACTGGAGAAATTATTTGCACCTCTTTCAATAAAATTTCTTAAGTTCACATGTAAATTTATGGTCTTAACTCTGTTCTAAATAACAGAGTGTCACACTTTCCTAAAAAAGAAATACTAGTTCTGTGTGGCCCATGTGGGCCACTGAAAAGGCATCCAGCAGCTTTTCCCTTTATTCTGAGCTTTAGCCCTTTCTCTTGACAGTAATAAGAAGAAAAGCAGGGAATGATCCTGTGCTTATAACCAAAACAGTATTCTTAATGCCTGTGTGTAATGATCATGTCAGTTATTTAAAACAATGGCTTCTGTTCCTTACCAATAATACTTTACAGTTCCTTGAGAAAAACTGAGGCATCTAAATTTATATTTGAAATATAAAGGATGTGGACGGGGACTAGGGAGATAGCTCAGTTGGTAGCATTCTATATTCACAACTGCGAGTACCCGAGTCCAATCCACTGGAGTCATATTAAAGTCAAACAGCAGCAACAAACGCAAAGCAACAATGACAATCCCTGCTCTGGGGTGGTAGGGAGAGGAGGATCCCTTGTCCTCGTTAAACAGTCAGCCTAGATGAATCAGTGAGCTCCTAGTTCAGTGAGAACATAGATCCTGCTTCAAAATCTAAGGCGGAGAACGAGAAATAAAGCAGCCTGTGTAAACCTCTGGCTTCCACATGCATGCAAAGACGAGCACATCATATACCTCCTGCTTCATATATGTAACCTCCCACACACACACACACACACACACACACACACCACACAACATCACATGCTATCCTCCACCACATGGCTGGACTTCATACTACAGTGTCAGAAATTGATAGCTAGATGACAGGACCACACAGACCTTGGTATTTTTCTCTGCATCTATGGTGGACCTAATAGGAAGAAAAAGAATGAGAAGTGTTCTGTGTGGAAACTCTAATTCTGAAATCCAAAATATGTGATGGCATCTTATCCTATGAGTAGAACTGAATTGGGATATTATAACTCCTAATAGCTCGAAACTTCCCAAACGCCTGTGAACCAACCAGACTCCGCTGTTTCTAATTTTCCTTTAAGTTCTAGGAAACCATAACTAGCACAGAGAGGAACCTGGTGGGGGAGGGGCACACTTGTATTCAGAGACTGATTGACAGTAGGTCTTGTGGAGCTGATCAATTTAGAGATTTATCTCAAATAATCAGCATTACTCTAGAACTCCATGGGGGATAAAACAGGATAAAAGGCTCAGCATGATTTGTACCTTATTTAAAATATATTTAGTAAGTCTTGTTCTTATGTTTTTGAAAGTCATATAAAAAGACGTCATTTCAGCTTTTATAAAGTTCGTGTTTGGTAAGGAAAAGGAGATTGAGGCCTAAAATGATAACGAGTTAGAATACTGCACTTTTTAATTTTAAAATTTGCAATCATTATTTCCTACAGAAAAAAATACTTAGTGTCTCCCAAGCAGCTTACCTATCTCAATCTAAGTGTCTCTGTGTGATATTATATATATATTTCATATATATATATGTATATATATATATGAAATATTTATGTCAGACAGAAACAGTCAGGAAGGCTGGGAGGATATATGAGAGGGCAAGTCTGTGGCCTGCTTATATTCAAGAGGAGAGAACCATGGTATGTAACGGCAGTGGCCATTAATTAGGAGTGCCAGTTATTGAAAATCAGATGTTGAAAAGACAAGGATAGAATCCTACATTGTGTAGCAGGGTGGCTACTACATATGGAAGCTGGGTCCAACTGAACATCCAGTGTGAGTGTTCAGAAACAGAAGGAGGCTTTCAATAATGTAGTACACAGCCCTGTTGAAACCAGTATTTTACCACATTGTGCTTTTGACAATGCCACACTTATCTGAGTAACTGTGACAGGAAGGACGATTCTATACACTTCACAGCTGATCTTCACAGTGATTTTTACTGTGGTAGCAACCATGGGTGAAGAGGAGAAGTGTTAATAATAATTGGTCACAGACTATCAAGGACCAGCATGAAGACAAGCCAGTAGGTCAAGATGATATGGAAACAGATAATGTGAGTGAAGTAGTGAGTGTAAGAAGAACCAGAGAAGGGATTGACACACAAGAACCCAATGCGTAGATTCTGGAATGACTTACCAGAGAACTGCCTAAGACTGAGAATGCGGTTTTACAGGGGTGATTATATATTCACACGCTGGAGGAAGAGATACAAGCTGGAACCAAACACTCTGGAAAGGGCTCATCACTGCAAAAGCTCGTCACTGAGAGTTTGAAATTACTACGACTTTAAGTTGAGTAGGGGAATTGCTATAAAACAATGAGCATTAAGAATGTAGTAAAAACTAATCCATAGGTATGTAAAACGATTGACCTAATAATTTATAAATGCATTTAAAAGAAAATAAGAAGTATAGCTTTTCTCAGTTTTATTACACATTTCTTTATATGCATTCATTTGCCATTGGGATTGAAGCAGACCCTGAAGTTGCTGTCTTTGTAAAAATATGCTCTTCATGATGGTGGATAATTTAGTTGATGATCTCACTATCAGGGAAGGGCATTTATAGTAGCCTTTCCATGGTTTCTCAAATTGTTAGTTGGAGTCAGTCTTGTCGGTCTCTAGAACTTTACTTAGGTTCAGTTTTCCTCCCCTTCTCTTTCTCCTAGTTCTCTTTCCATTCACTACTCTCCCACTTCCCATGTGCTCTGGGACTTGTCCCTTCTCCTTTTGTGAGGGACCATATATGAATCTCTTAGAATACACCTTGTATCCTAGTTCCTCTGGTAGTGTGAATTATAGACTGGTGATCCTTTGCTCTAGGTCTAAAATCCATATATGATTGAGTACATACCCTGTCCCTCTTTTTGTGGCTAGGTTACCTCATTCAAGATGGTTTCTTCAAGTTCCATCCACTTGCCTGCAAATTTCATGATTCAGTTATTTTGTTTTTCTGCAGAGTAGTATTCCATTGTGTAGATGTGCCACATCTTCTTTATCCATTTTTGGATGAGGGGTATCTAGGTTGCTTCCAGGTTCTTGCTATTACAAGTAATGCTGCTAGGAACATAGTTCATATATATATATATATATATATATATATATATATATATATATATATATATATATTAGTCTTTGTTGCATGGATGTAGGTTATTTGGGTATATACCTAAGAGGGGAATTGTGTGGTAAACTAATTCCCATTTTCCTGAGGAATCGCCATACTGATCTCCAAAATTGCTGTACGAGCTTGCACTCCTACCAGCAGTGGAGGAGTGTTCCCCTTTCTACACATCCTCTCCAGCATAAGTACCATTTGGAAACACAAGCAAACATCCATAACTAAACACTGAGTCAAACTAGAATCCAGATGCAGAGAGAGGACAAGACCAGGTTGCAGAAACACACAGAGACAGCTGACCTGAACCAGGAGGAGCTAATGAGACCCCTAGACTGATGGTAGGGAATCCAGCATGGGACTGACTCCGACCCCCTGGACATGGGTTTCAGCTAGAAGAACTGAGCAGTCTAAGGGACCTCAGGCAGTAGAACCAGGATGTATTCCTGGTGCACAAAAGGACCTTGTGGACACATCCCCCATGGAAGGATACCCCCTTAACCTACAGACAGGAGAGAAGTTGTAGTCTCTACTTAAAATGACTTGGCAGATTTACATGACCCCACCTGGATAGCATCACCCCACATGTGGAGTGGGGGGAGGGGAGGGGAGGGTGGCCAGGGTGCATGTAAGATGGGAAAGAGGGTAAGAGGGAGGGAGGGAGGAAGGGAGGGAGAAGAAACTGGGATTAACATGTAAAATTCTTAAATTATATTATTAATAAAAAAAATGCTCTTCATAGGTAAGAATTGTTCATCAAATACAAACTATAACAAAAGTCCCAAGCACTTTTAACCTATTGTGATGTGCATGTGACTGACTGTGGAATCATTAAGATGCATGCACAGAGGGGAAGAAATTTGACCTGAGTGACTTCAAACATTGGTCATGGAAAAGGCCAATCAGGTCAGTGTCTCTTACCACCACAGCACTGTCCTTTCCTGGAGTTTAATTAAGGCCATTACGAACAGTTAAGGCAGCATTAAGGATGATAAAGTTAATCTTTTTTAATTCCCAATGAGACTGAGGAAAACACTCAGCAAAACTATAAGAAATCCATTATGAAGTTCTTAAGTATATGATGAAAAATAATAGTTTTCTGGAATAAAAGCCCAAGTAAAATGCTTGAATCTATCAAGTTGATTAAATGGAGGAAAATGCTTCATGAAGCATCTATTTTTGAAGGGATTAAACGTTGGGAATTAAAGCTCACAAAATGAATTTTAATCCTCAAATTATGCACATATGAATGACAAAATGAACAAACAAGTAATTTATGACCCTGACATGGCCACTTTTCTAACTAATTGGTGGGTGAAGAAATTTTACTGTCTATAGTAAAAATATCATGATTTCCATCAGACAAAGAGGGTATCTCCTTTTAGGCTTTTATTTTTTAGGAGTGTGAGATAAATGAAATGACATAGACAGCAACTTTATAATTATAATTTTCAAATCCATAATAAAAACATAGTTTATTATAAATGTCATATTATCATAATGCTGAAAGTAAAGCCTTCAGGAATTGCATGAGGGGCAGAAAGAAATCAACACAAAAGCACATCTTTTTCAACCATGCTATGGTGTACAAGTAAATATAAGAATATATTTCTGTTGTGGGATATTTTATCATACTGTGCGAAGATGTCTCTGTTGTATCTCAGCTGTCTAAGGTACCATCTGATTGGTTTAATAAAGAGCTTAATGGTCAACAGCTAGGCAGGATAGGGTAGGTGGAACTTCTGGGAAGAAAGGAGGAACTCAGGAGAAAAATCCAAGAGGAGGGGGATTTGCCAGCCACATCAGAGGAAGTCAGATGTACTGTGCTGAGGAGATGGTAGGATGCAGATTATTATAAATAGGTTAATTCAAGTTTTAAGAGCTAGTTGGGAACAAGTATAGGCTAAGACCAAGCTTTCATAATTAATAAGAAGTTTCCATGTGATTATTTGGGATCTGGCAGTTCAAAACAAAGGCAAGTACATAGATACCTATGAGTAAATGTAACAAAGAAAGGAACTCACAGTTATAAATTGTTATAAAGATGTACTATATGTTAACATACAAAGGAAAACATTTAATTCCAAATTTGAAAAGGACAAGACTGCTTTATTAGATGATAATTCAACTGGAGTAAAAATATAAAGCAGAGACTGTGGTGTGAATATCTGTCTCTGTTGACATGCAGATGGAAATATTCCCTATGTGTCAGAGAAGTGGGACCATTGCTAGAGCCATAACTTGGTAAGGAAAGTGCTTTTTTTTTTTTTTTTTGCAAGCATGTGTACCTAAGTTTGACCCCCCCAGAGCCCATGTAAATAAGTTGATCATGGCCACCTAGGCTTGTAATCCAAGTTCAAAGAAGGTGGAGACTATTAAGTTTGGTGATCAGCCAGTGCAGCCTATTTGGTAAGTTCTGGCCAGCAGGAGACTATGTCTTAAAATATGTGCATGCATATGCACACCACACCTCACTGTGTGTGTGTGTGTGTGTGTGTGTGTGTGTGTGTGCATGCATGTGCGTATGCGTGTGTGTAAGAGAGAGAGAGACAGAGACAGAGAGAGAAAGAGAGAACCTAAAATATTTGGTTGGAGTCCCTCCTCATTAGTCATGTGATTTACATATAAATGGGTGAATGTTGACTGTGATAATCATGTCTTTTTTCTTTTTCTCTTTCATTCACTCATTTTTTCTTCCTTCCTTTCTTCTTCTTCTTCTTTTTTTCTTTCACCACATAGAACCCTTTGTCACCTTAGGACTAAGCCAGAGAGATAGTGTGATCATTTATAGCCACTGAGCCTGGAGCTAGAACTGTGAACAACAATGAATCTGTGTTGTAACTCACACAGCATGTTCTGGCCCTTCTGGAGAGTGCCTGGCATGTCTACTCCTTCCCATTGTGTCCTTGAGGAACCTAAGGGCTTTTTTGTTTATTTTCTGTAGATGGAATCATCATAGATGTCCAACATAGCATGAAACTATTTGATAAGATACAGGGGGTTATTCTAATTGTTTTGTACCTGTTGAGGTTTGCTATATTGCTCAGTATGTGGTCGATTTTAGAGAAGGTTCTATGTGGTGCTGGGAAGAAGGTATATTCTTTTGTGTTTGTATGGAATGTTCTATAGATATCTGTTAAACCAAATTGGGTTATAACTTCTATTAGTTCCTTTGTTTCTTTGTTAAGTTTCTGTCTGGTGGTCCTGTCTAGTGGTGAAGTCTCCCACTCTAAGTGTGTGAAGTTTTATGTGTGATTTGAGCTTTAGTAATGTTTCTTTTACAAATGTGGATGCCTTTGTATTTAGAGCATGGATGTTCAGAATTCAGACTTCATCTTGATGGATTTCTCTTGTGATGAAGATGAAATAACTTTCTTCATCTCTTTTGATTGATTTTAGTGTAAAGTCTAATTTTGTAGATATTAAGATTGTTATGCCCACTTATTTCTTGGGTCTATTTGATTGGAAAATCTTTTCCTAACCCTTAACTCTGAGGTAACATCTGTCCTTGAAGTTGAGGTGTGTTTCCTGTATTCAGCAGAAGGATGGATTCAGTCTTCTTATCCATTCTTTTAGCCTGTGTCTTTTTATAGGCAAGTTAAGACCATTAATATTGAGGGATATTAATGACCATTGGTTGTTAATTCTTTATTGGTTTTGGATTTGTTGTTGTTTGTGGTATTGTTTGTGGATCCCCCCCTGCCTTATTTTTCTTTTGGCTGTTGGTAAAATGGTATTATCTATTGCCTATGTTTTTGTGGTGTAGTTAATTTCATTGGGTTGGTGTTTTCCTTCCAGAACTTTCTGTAGGGCTGGAATAGTTGATATGCACTGTTTTGAATCTGGTTTTGTCATGGAATATCTTGATTTTTCCATCTATAGGGATTGAAAGTGCTCAACATCCTTAGCCATTAGGGAAATGCAAAGCAAAACAACTCTGAGATACCATCTTACACTGTCAGAATGGCTAAAATCAAAAACACCAAATAGCTTATGCTGGAGAGGATGTGGAGAAAGGGGCACACTGCTCCACTGCTGGTGGGAGTGCAAACTCATACAGCCACTTTGGAGATTAGTATGGTGGTTCCTCAGGAAAATAGGAATCAGTCTAACACAAGATCCAGCAATTCCACTCTTAGGCATATACCCAACGCATGCATACTCATACAAAAAGGACATCTGTTCAGCTATGTTCATAGCAGCATTATCTGTAATAGCCAGAACCTGGAAGCAACCTAGATGGCCCTCAACTGAAGAATGGATAAAGAAAATGTGGTACATTTACACAATGAAATACTACTCAGTGGGGAAAACAACAAAACAAAACAAACAAACAAAAACCAATGGAATCTTGAAATTTGCAGACAAATGAATGGAATAAGAAGAAACCATCCTGAGTGACTTAATGCAGTCACAAAAAGACAAACATGGTATGTACTCACTCATATATGGATTTTGGACGTAGAGCAAATTATTACCAGTCTATAATCCACACCACCAGAGAAGCCAGGAAACATAGAGGACCCTAAGAGAGATATACATGGTCCCCCAGAGAAGAGGAAAGGGACAAGATCTCCTGAGCAAATTGGGAGCATGGGGGGGGAAGTCAGGAAAAAGAGAAGGGGAGAAGAGAAGAGGAGAGGTGGGCATAAGAAAGCATGAAGATTGAGTTGGGAGAAGAATAGAGGAGAGCAAGAAAAGAGATATCACAATAGAGGAAGCCATTATAGGTTTAAAGAGAAATCTGGCACTAGGGAAATAAATGTCTAGAGATCTGCAAGAATGACTTTCAACTAACAACCTAAGCAATAGTGGAGAGGCTACCTGAAATGCCCTTTCCTGATAATGAGATTGATGTCTATCTTAAATGCCATCCTAGAGCCTTCATCCAGTAGCTGATGGAAGCAGAAGCAGACACCCACAGCTAAACACTGAGCCAAACTCCTGGAATCCAGTTGCAGAGAGGGAGGAGTGATGAGCAAAGGGGTCAAGACCATGTTGGAGAAAAGCACAGTAACAGCTGACCTGAACAAGGGGGAGCTCATGGATACCAGACTGTCAGCTGGGAAACCAGCATGGGATGGACACAGACCCCCTGAAAGTGGGTGTTAGTTAGGAGGCCTGGTAGTGGATCAGTATTTATCCTTAGTGTATTAATGGACTTTGGGAGCCCATTCCACATAGAGGGATACTCTCTCAGCCTAGACACATGGAGGAGGGCCTAGGCACTGCTCCAAATGATGTGGCAGACTTTGAAGATCCCCCATGGTTGGCCTCACCCACCCTGGGGAGTAGAGAGGAGATGGAAAAGGGTGTTGGGAGTAGCAGGGGAGGAGGGGAGGAAGAGGGAACCAGGATTGACATGTAAAACACGTTTGTTTCAAATTCAATATTTTTTTTTAAAAGGGAAAAAAAACTATTTGATTTTGGTAACTCCATAAAAGAGCAATAATACCCTAAAAAAATCTTAAATTTGAGAAACTTTATCTGTGGTCCAATGGCTTTTTACTTGACAAACATACTACTAAAACATATTTTCCAATCCAGTCTGTTTGGAAATGCATCCTCATTTTCAGAGAAGTTTCAGAAAAATGTTTTTGTGAATTTTTTTTTGGAATTCCAGTGTTACCAAACTTGTCTTCATAATTCCCTTCATTACTTCAGCCTTTTTTGAGATAGATTATCTCTGTTTCAATTCTAGTCCTGCAATAAAATACTGACAAAGGACAACTGAGGGGAATTATTTTTTTCTGCTTGTTTGTTTATTTACAATATCATGTTGCCATCCGTTATTGTGGAGAGGTTTGGTCATAAAGGCAGAAACTTAAAGCATTGCATCCATACACAAGTGCAGTGAGAGGAATGTAGCCTTGCAGGTTGGGTTTTTCTACATCAATTAACAACCAAGATACTGCCCTTCAGTCATGTCCACAAACAACTCATTAAAACTCTTTACAAGTCATTGAAGCCTGTGAGAAATTGAAAGGTGGAACTAATCAGCATAGTCAATGTTCCTGTAACAGAAACTGCACGAGCCAGGGAGAATAGAAGGTGCTTTAACAGAGGTAAATTGGTGTTGACAAAAATCATTAGAAGCCCTGGATCTCCTATGGACTTCAAGTTGGATTTGGGAAAGACTCACATAACAATATGGAAGAATTGTTTCTCTCAGAGCCATCAAGCCTGTGGACAGAAAGCTGGGGACCAGAGGCAGGATGGCAGAAGATAGACAGAGCATCTGGCAACCTTTTCCACAAATGGAAGCAGCCCTCTGGACAGACCACCTCTCTTTCTAAAAGAGGCTATCAAAACCTCATCATGGTTTGTTTTGATGAGTAGTTAGAATGTGATTAATCAAGCTCCCACCCCTGCACTGCCCCTTAGCCACAGGATTTTATTCTGGTAGCCATCATTTAACCTTTTCAAAAGAGCACTAAGCCTTTTTTAATAACAGGAAATAAAGAACCATTTCTGTCATTCATCATATTTTGCATTTATTTCCTTGTTTGCCACATGGTACAGGTTTATGATTAGGCAAGCACCCAGCTTCAATGTAAAGCTATGTAGGTTCAATCACTAGTATTAACTATGAAAGACTGGGAGAGACTGAACATGTTGGACTTTAATTTCTTCACCTGTAAAATGGGTATATTAATAATGGTGACTATTGATAAAATTATTCTGAAAATTGTTTCAAGTGCTTAGATTGGCACAGGCCCCTTCACAAGTCCAGTGATCTTTCGTTTTCCTTCAATGCTCCGTCTACTTAAGTAACAATCTCAGATCTACCATTTCTCTCAGAGAAGAACTAGCCAACCAAAGTCCATGGCCTCTGCTCAGCCACATCCATCTTCATTTCTGACATGGTGCTGACAGGTTATCATTTTCCAGAGTTCTCACTACCATTGATGCTGACAGCTCATACCCGTGTTTATTCTTTCCTGAATTCTCTCTGCACTCTTAGAGTAATTATAGAAATACATGTGGTCATCTCCTCTTTCCCGTCTGTCATCCTAATGCTAACCACATTACCCCTGCCTGGGATAGTTTTTCATTCACGTACTGAATGTCAATGTCTTTTCATTATGTCTTTGTTTCAATTCATTTTGTGTACCTGTGACAAATGAATACCTTAAGCAAAATTATGATGTTAGTCTCATGCTCAGAAAGTGTGAGTCACTTTCCCTTGCACCCCTCATCCAGTAAATCACATTGGTTTGAATCTCCAAGCTATTTTTCACGTATCACCCTCTGTGTTTCCTAGCCTTACACACAACAACCTCCCTGCGATATATCCTGTTCATATTATCTGCTATACTTTTACTGACCCCTCTTTGCGAAGAATTTTGCCCGGCACACCTTTACAACAGCATCCTCTCCAAAACTGTGTTTTTAATTGTCACCGATTGTCATTTGTGATGGTTTATTGAGATCTTGCTATATATCCAGTTTGGACTAGAACCTAATGTCCATCTATGTCATCCCTCTTAGTTCCAGATTGGCAGTGGTGCCCACCATGTCTACATAAAACTCTTCAGGGTCTATATATAGTGAGTTCTTCCAAGGAAAATGTCTGGGGAACTTCAGCTGGGAGAGTACCTTCCTTTCTAAGATAGAGATTTGTGTCCATCTATGAGTGAATCAAGTATGTGACTCATCTGAAGTATCACAGTGACCATTGGTCAGGAAACTTCCTTAAAGATTAGACACCAGGGCTACTGGAGGCATGCAGCCTTTGTTGTAACCGCTTAGTTTCCTTCCTCTGATGTAAGAAAGCATCTGTAGAACTCTTAACAAATAGGCAAGACTACTTAACAGTAAAAAATCATTACAAAATCTTATTTTTAACAATCCTTTCTTTGAAAACAAAAACAAAAAATCAAAACAAAACACACACAAACAGTCCACCACACCTAAGGTTTTATATAGAGCTTGATACTGAGACTAGAGGCTTCTGGGATTCTGACATGTCATATTTGAATCTTTCAATAAGCTACTGATGATAATTCTCTACCTTTTATCATGGGAAGATGTTTGCACGAATGTCTTCTATCTATTTCATTATTGTAAGTTTGAAATAAATGTGTGTCCTAAATTTCTACTTACAAAGAATTTAATACAAAACAATATTTCTATTTTTTGGTATTATCTGCTTATACTTTTCTTTCCTTATAGAAAAGATTCTGGAGGCTAGGTGGTAGTGTGGTAGTACATGCCTTTAATCCCAGCACTTGGGAGGCAGAGGCAGTCAGATCTCAGTGAGTTCAGGGCCAGCCTCATATACTGAGTGAGTTCCAGGACAGGCTATAAATTTTTTTACTTTTAACTTATATTTTTTTAGCACAAAAGAGGTAAATGGCCTCTCCATATAGGTGGGACTATGTCATCATATGAAGCTTTTCTTTATATATCAAGTTGAAGCAAGTAATTTCCTCTGTTTGTATTAGCCCATATTTTCATCCCTAATATATAAGCATTGCAAAAAAGTAGTATGTCCACATTACTTTTTACCATTGATCAAGGAAATTCCTGTAAATGACTGTCATATCTCCAGCCTTTATCACTACATCATGTATTCAGCTCACAATGAGCACATTTTAGTGAATGACTTCACTGTTCTTAAAGCATGGAACCTTATTTGACATTAAAGTATGGAACCAAGAACAGTGGAAGAAAATTCTCCTGAGTGAGATTTTTGAGTAAAACATTATTTAAAATTGCGATTTTAGGTTATATTCATATCCGTATTCTTTATTTGGAAAGAAAAATGTCACACATAGGAATTAAATTGCCTCAGCAAATAATATCTGGCATTTGAAAATGGACAAGCTGCCAAGTAGGCTGTAAGAAGTTTCTTATTAAAACAGGGTGTATAAAGAAAGCCACATTGATGTTTGATGGATATAGTATAAAATTAACTATGCAGTTATATTAAATGTACCATGAATATATTAATTTTTCTAAATTGTGTTTAATTGTTGGTCTCTAGTTTTCCTATTTAATAACTGCTAATTGCAAACTCAATAAGTATTTACTTTAATGTTAAGGAACACACCAGAATAACTATTTCAAAAGAAAAACTACTACATTAAGAGTTGAAAGCCTTTTTGCTTTACTAAGGGATTCAACATAACAGCTTTCCAGCCTGCTTCTACCCAGGACAGCTGTCAGTCTCCATGGAAGAAACTGCAAGCCTATGTGAAAAATCAACTTCTGCCAAGGCATACTACCATCAGTGGAGACTAAGCACCTCTGAGTTGTACAGTAAGGGTTATGGATCAGAAACCATCCCAGGCAATTGCCACATCACCAGTTTTTCCAGCAGTGGAAATCTGACAAAAGATATAAGGCCCCAACATGGGTGAAGAAACCTCTCAAATAGCCCATTCCTGTCTATAGTTTAAAAGCTTTGGACTTACACAAGAGGGATGGATATTTCATGTGGATCCATAGACTATTTGTAGAATATTCACAGAAATATGATGCATAAATGAAATAAGATCATAGTCATACCAATATGGAAAATGAAAAGGTAGTCAAGTGAGGTGGTCTTCCCTATCAACTGACAAGTGTTCTAAGAATAGAATAATGCTTAAAGATTCAACCATAGGGTGTACTAAACACTGGCTAAGTAAGTAAGTGAACAAAGTCTGCTATCAATCATGCATATATGGTGTATTTGTATACCCCTTCAAATAATGAGTGGGGGAGAGGAGTATGATTCTTCACTGTCTATTCTAGAGTCTCAGTGAGCTCACTTGGAATTTTAAAATGCTCAGTAAGAACTGCTAAAACAAAGCAAGACAAAAATAAATGAATTCTTCAACTTGGTGAGGTTCCAATGACTGGGAGGAATTATCTGAGGTAATTATCTTAATAATTGAAAAGGTTATTTTCACTCAAAGTTTCAAGATTTCAGACTAGCACTGTTGCTCTGGGTCTGTGTAGTACAATATATAATGCATAGACTCTCTTAGAAAGAAGACAAAATAGCCAAATGTATAGGACAATTTTAAATATCAGCAGATAGCAGGGAAATAAATAATACTTTAATGAATAGCTCCCAAACCTATCAAGGTAGCTGTTATAAAAGAATCAATAAATACTCTTAGCAAATAGTGAAAATTGGAAGCCTCATACACTGCTATATAAATTTGTGGAGATACTATGAAAAAGAAAATCATAGCTTGGTTCTTCAAAACATTAAAAATAAAACTACACAAAATCCAGCAACCTCACATCTAGAAATGTCTCCTCCAAGATAAAATTAATATGTATAGGAAGTATTAGCTTTCCTGTGTTTACTAAAGCTCTGTGAATAGACCCAAAGATATGGAAACAAGCCAAGTGTCTTTATATGGATACATAGATAAAGATGATGGTACACACACGCTACAATGAAATATTATTTAGCCTTGGGAGGAAGTTCTGGAACATTAAAATACCTCAAAAACAAAGCATGAATCTACCTTGAGGACATATTGGTAAGTGGGATAACCCAACCACAAGGGGATTAATCTGGCATAATTATATTTACAGGCGATATCTGATTTATCCCTGCTCTCAGAATCAAACAGAAGGTGGCTACCATGAGTTGGGACCTAAGAACAAATGAGGACTTACTAATTAATAGGCATAAAATTTCAGATAAACAGGATAAGTAAGGTCAAGGGATATGTTGTACAACATTATATCTGGAGCCAGTGATATTTTATTATACAGTTAAATTTCATTTACATGGGAGAGTTAATGTTTTGTATATTTAGAGTAAAATGGAATTTTAAAAGTAAAGTTTTTTACTTTAAGTGATCTTTCTCCTATTTACTGGAATTTTTAATAGTTCTCCATTTGATTTCTTGATAATACTACACAATTTATTTGAAAATTAGCATGTAAGTATTATAAAATATTGGATGAGAGTATGTTAAGCCATTGGTATAAAAAAGTGAAGTTGTCTTTACTGTGTGAATTTGAATATGAGGAATATTCATGTTACTCAACAACAAAGGGAACTCTGTATTACACTAATACATTATTAAAAACGCTACTGGTTTTCTTTTGTTTGTCAGCTGGTACCGATAACTTATTGAGGACACAGTCATGCAAGCCGAGGCTCTCCATTGCAAAAAGAAGAAAAACATTGCTTACCTTTGAAAATAAACACAGCTAGGACTACAGGACTTTTCTCTTCTCACCCCAATATGAAACACCTAGAAAGCACATGAAAAAAAATAGCTGCAGCATTTTAATTTAAATTATAAAAAATTGAAAAAAAGCAAGCGCAGAGCAACCACATGGTAAAAGATGTGTTTTCCCTTCCGTTCAATGAATAAAGATGTAGGCATGTTCTTAAACCGAGAATGATATCATTAAATAGGACACCCTATATCCTACTGAAGAAGAAACATAAAACTACCTTTTATGAATGCCTTCAATTATTTATTAAATCTCATGCTTCATGATATAAGGGTATCATTTTATAATACCAAAGTCATCTCATTGTACAGTGTCTGGGTCTGGGTTTAAAATCTCCCTTATCTCCCTGGTTACTAACATTCTATGATAGGTGTATGTGTGTGTGTGTGTGTGTGTGTGTGTGTGTGTGTGTGTGTCTTTATAATGAAATACTTGTAATTTCCGTGTGCATTTTATTTATATTTCAAACATGTGATACACTTACCTAAGCTAATAAAAATCTTCTACCCCTTCCATCCATTTTCATCATGCTTTACCACTTGGAGGTGTGAATTGTTACATTTTTTAACCATCCTTCCCTATGTATGCACAAGCACATACTTCTTGCATACATATAGCGCATGCCAGGCCACCTATGTCCTTTTTGTAACTTAACAATATTTCTTTGACAATTGTTTCAAGGTGGAGCTTGGTATTCTTCTTCATGCCTATCATAACCCCATGGTTTTCCATTGAACAAGTGCTGCTGTAATTAATTTCAATTGGTCTGCATTGAGGGGCTTTGAGGTTGTTTTAATTTCTTGCCGAGACACCCAGTGCTTCAAGGAATAACTTTATAGTTATCGTGCTGCTTGTGTTGTGAGGTAGTAAAAGGATGTATTCTTTAAAAAAGATTTGCGAGAGAAATAATGTGTGTGTGTTTGTTGCTTTTATATTTGATAAGATAAAAATCATATCAAAGAAGTTTCTCTGGTTTATATTTATTCTGTTATATATCTATTGTAATACTTATTTTCTATTCCTGACATTCTCATAGTTGAAAAAGCTTTAGCATAGTTTTAAGGATTGCAGAGAGAATGTAAGCTACCACAAATGAGTAAATGACTTTCCATAAACTGAACTGCCTATGTCTGGAGCATAGCTACCATCATGCCAGAGGAAGCACTACCCAGCGACAGTCCCAATTAATAATATTAATATATGGATTTGCATGAAGAAAGAGTTGGTTCCTTCTTATTCCTGCATTGTATCTCATAATGTGATTGTTCCACAGTTTACATTCCACCACTGAGGAACATTCAATATAGTTTTTATAAGCATGCTTTTATGAATACTTAAACATACCTTTTCAGTGAGCCTGAACACTCATCTCTCTGTTAGGCATGTAGCTAGAAGTAAAACTATTGGGCCGTAGACAATGCATATATTCAATGCCAGTAAATACCTTTAAATTATTTCCCAAAGGGCCGTGTAAATTTGCACTCCAGCTGTGTATGAGTCCAAAATGTGTCATTTCTTAATTTATAGTTGAGCCTACCTTCCTCACTCTTGTTCCGATGTGACTTGGTGTAGTTTTAAGTTTAATTTTTCTCAATATGAAGAAAAATGGACCTTTGCTCTAAGAACTTTTATTTGTCTATTCCAGAATTCTATTGGCTGATCCTTCAAAATACACAAAGAGTAGATCCTCTTTCCAGCTCTGCATCTGTTGCTCAGCAGTAACTGGGAATCCCTACTGGACCTGTTTCCATTCTGCTCCTTATCAATCTAATCTCAGCATAAGACAGACTGGCCCTGTAAAATCTTCCTGTGTTACTTACACTTGGGACTCTGTCCATGTTCTGCCCCAGCAGTCAACTTCCCTTTATTTTTTATTATTCTGTTCCAACCCCACCCATTGCCTTGCTTTCTGCCAAATACCTTATGCATGAGCTGACCTGGATGCAGCTATGCTATTTTTGCAATGCTCTTAAGGAAGTCCTAAGATATTGTTATTACTAATTCTCTCAGTGCCTTCATGAGTTTTCTTAGATGTGAATTTCTGCATAAAGTTCACCCTGACCACAGCTACCCCTGACTCAGGCACTCTTGACACAGACTACTGCTATCCCCTTCCACAGGATTTATTATCTTGTACCTAATATAACTATTTGTTTGTGTTTGGGCTTCTAGTAAATATGTTATAAATATATGTGTGTATAATAATAATAACGTATCACATTACAATAAATAACATAAAATATATTGTAAAGATATGTATGTATACAAAGGTTTGTAAAATAAAATAATATGAAATTTAAAATGTGGATACCTTGTATATGTGAGTTCATATGTTCTTGTATGTTTGTGTGTGTATTTTATAGATTTGGACATAATGAAGTTCTTTCACAAGAATGTAAACAAAGGTACTGACATATCGAAAGGCACTAGTGGGTTTAAATACATTGTGGAATTAATTTTCAGCAGTATATGAGGTAAAACTTAAACTGAAATAAGCTGGAAATGATTTCCATTCCAGGCCAGGCTATGAAGCTCCTATCAGGAAAAGGTAAAGACTCACATAAACCAGTTTCAAAATATGTGTGCTTGTGGCCTGATTGATAGCTCTTGAGAGTCTTTTCCCTTCTCAATTTGTAATACAATTTCTAACATTACAGACTCAATTAAAAATGCATTATGTAAAAAACAAAAAGAGAACAACCAAAAAAAAAAAAGGCTGAGGAGTGACGCAAACTCATTCAGAATAGCCACAACTGTGCTCCAGAGATCTCTCCTTTTTCTGCATCTATTTTCTATGTTTCTGTATATCTTGACCTTTGTTATTTTTCTTCTTTTCAAATTGGTTTGATTTATGCTATTGTTATTTATAAGGAGTTGAAATTTTGAACCATGTGGCAAAACAATTTTACTTACAGAAGAATCAACTTTAATCTCTCAATTTGGCGACAATTATACAGCTTTCATCTAGATTTTATTTGTATAGTGCACTTCTTAGTCTTGATTCAAGATCAATATATACTTGTTTTTTTTTAAGATGGGGTTTTTCTTTGTAGGTCTGGCTGGCCTCAAACTCAGAGAGCTGCCTGCCTCTTCTCCCCAAGTGCTGGGATTAAAGGCATGTGCCACTACTGCCTGACTAAGACTTGAATCAAGACCAGTATTAACTTCTGACTTTAATGTTAGTTAGATGGTAAATGTCCCCAACTCTGGTTTTCTTGCTAACTTGCTCCCACATTTGAACTATGAACAGCATTGACAGAAGCAATAATAAGTGTGGATATTTCATATTCCTACAGAAGAGCCTAAGCATGAGGACATGAATTAATAATGTATAAGTTAATATATTAACAATAATATATGTGTAAATTAATAATAAATAATAATAACAAATTAATGCATTCAAAATATTGGGTAGCTTATGATTTTTCCCTTGGTATTTTTCTAGTCATTATTTTACTTTAACTAAAGGGGAACAACTTCTGTTGTGCATGTAGACTTCAGTATAACAGCAATCATTAACACAGTAATCAGCTATTGACTTTAAATATTTTCACTCAATCCAATGTGGTAGGTTACTGAGTTATCGGTTTGCTTCTTGTCAAGTGACAGTTACATATACACCCACAAAATTCTTTTCAAAATTAAGGATGAATATAACTTACAATAGCCGAATAAATAATTTCGAAGGACAAAAAACTGTTTCTCCATGTCCTTCACCCTTGAAATCCTTATTTTATTTTGATAGCAGCAAAATAGTTAAAATTTGTCTTATGAGAAAGAGATATGTTGAGAATTATTTGTATAAAAGGTAACCACTTTCTGACAAATCCCTGAATATTTAAGTAATTCAATAGAATTTGTGATGAATCTTTTAGTGTTTCTCCATGAAAGCACTGGACACATCATTTTAACTGAACAGCAAATAGAATGTCTGACTCTTAAAGACACAAAGGGCAAACTCTCTGCACAGTAGGCTTGCAGTCATTACCAGCCCTCTGAACTCACTCAGCTAGACATTCCTCCCCCACATCTTTAACCCAGGATTTCCAGCAGTGTGCGTTGACTGTCATAGCCTGACATAACTATATCTGACTGCTCCTAGTGGTTAAACCTCCAATTACCAACCATGCTAATTCTTTTAAATTCATACTGTTGAAATGTATCTTTAAATTTTTGTGTCCTGACATTTATAAAACAAAATGTTATATTAATTAAATTTCTGCTGCTTTCATGAAGTATTTCCATGTTTAGTATCTCATCTTGTTCCAATGTTACATTCTATTTACTGTGACTATTATTCTGTGTCCAGGGTACCCACTACCTTCCGCTTATTCCTTCCTTCCTTCCTTCCTTCCTTCCTTCCTTCCTTCCTTCCTTCCTTCCTTCCTTCTTTCCTTCCTTCTTTCCTTCTTTCTTCCTTCCTTCCTTCCTTCCTTCCTTCCTTCCTTCCTTCCTTTTCTTTTCTGTTTTTGTGAAAACCATTTTCATTTAGATTAGAAACAATCTCATTTTACATATCAATCCCAGCTCCCTCTCCCTCCTATCCTTCCAAGCCCCCACTGCCCTCCTTCGGTCCCACTCCCCATCCACTCCCCAGGGAAAGTTAGGCTTCCCATGAAGGATCATCAAAGTATGTCACATCATTTGGGGCAGGGCCTAGGACATACCCTGTGTATCTAGGTTGACAGATTATCCATCCATGGGAGGAATGGGCTCCCAAAGTCCATTCTTAGGAATAAATACTGGTTTCACCACAAGAGGCCCCATAGACTGCCCAGGCTTCATGTTACTCATGTTCATTGAACCATGCCTTCCTTTTTCTATGTTCTGGGCTATCTATGAGAGTGTCTGTATTACTTTGGATTATTATACACACATATGTGTAGACATAACTAATCCAAATTCAGAGTCAAAATGCATTCTTTTACAAGTAAAGTGAATATTTTAGGTGAATAGTTTCAAAATTTGACCTTCTCATAAAGAATAATACTCCAGCTCAAACCACTTTGAAAAGAATGAAAAGTAGACTCATATTACTGGCTTAATCTTCGGAAAAAATATTTCCCAGATGGGCATCTTTTATTTCCTTATTTCATATGCTTATGGACCAGGGTAAAATGCACATCCCTTCGATTTAGCCCAGGGTGGCCAGAAACACACAATCCCCCTGTCTCAGCCCACTGAGTGATAGGATTATAGATACACCTTCCAGTTTAAACAATATCTTCTACTTATGTCATTGCACTTGAAGGACTCCAGCAGGCTGGGCCATGGCACACAAACATGGTGCTCATAGGTTTTGTCTTTTACCTTTCTCCCCTGTGCTAAATGTTAGAATACATTCCTAAAATTAGGCACTAAGGTCTCTTCGCTTATTTAGCCACTGACTCATTCCTGAGACTGATCACCAAGGTCTAGTAATCAAAATTCATTAAAATACCCAATCAGAATTTACCAACATGTCCTCAATAAAGAACTTTCCCTTTTCCCTCTTAAAATTAACAATGGAAAAGTTATTTGTTGCTGTTTCTGCCTGATTCAGATTCAGCCACCTTGTCTCTTTGCTTAATAAAAGATCTCTTTGTGTTTGGTTTGTGCTTGGAAATCTGTATTTGGGTACAGTCTGTCCTATCTGGGGTTCAGAGGTTCTCTTCACTATTCACTGTCCAAATTCTGTTCATTGTTCACCTAGGAACAAAATAAGTACAAATAAATACGATACCACTCCCCCATATTGTAAAATTAATTTAGTAGAGAACAATAGTAATAAATAAATTCATGCAAAATTGCATATCTGAATCAGTTACTAAATATTCAAATCTACATGTGTCTGCAAGTAAGCTTGATTGAGGCAACTCTGTTCTAAGAATGACAGATAACAGTAAACAAAACACACAGCTTGTCTACCTTGTGAAATTCACATTTCAGTGATAATTTAGAAACTGAATATAGTCTCTTAAATAGAGTTTAAGAGGCTATTCATTTATCACTTCTCTTTTTTTAATGCTGGAACAACATTCTCATGCTTCATGTTCTGAAGATAAATATGACATTAAACAGGATGCTCTGACCTACATTCTATGTATATCAGCTTCTGTCAGTAATGGACTAACTCACAGTGCTTATTCATCTTTGGGGGCTGTAGGCTGCACATGCATCCATGAGTTTCACTGGGCCATGGGGAGGCCTTCACCCACAATGCCATTTGGAGCTGTGATATCATTATCCTGCATGCCTACATATCATTTCATCAACATCCCAGATGGACAGTGCTTCCAGGGACTGTTACTTTTTGCTTATACATCTTTGCATTAGATGCACTGAGAAGAATTTTTATGATCAATCAATATTTTGATTTGACAAACAAAATCAAAGATGGTAAGAAAATCTAATTTCATGGAGGCAAGGAGTCATAGTAACTTCAAGAGTCTGGACAGCCATTCCTTCCAACTTGTGTTTGGAATGAACATCTTGTGACTAATAAAAAACAAACAAACAACTTGAATCTATTAATTTAGCAAACCTCAAACTACAACTAACCCCAAAGATCAGATAGCATCTTGGTCCTATAGAAAAGCTTCCCCATCTTCCCATTACCTATTTCTCTCATATGCCCACCAATGTACTTTAAATTTGATTTTATTTATGACTTTTTTCATTTTGTAAAGCTATATGAGTTCATAAAACTGATTCCACATTAAAGTCTGGAATTGGGGTAATCTAAATCTGTTTGTGGGCCATAGTCACTCAAAATGGTTCCAGAATAAACTGTTATTCTCTCAAGGAGAAAGGAAGGAAGGAGGGAAGGAAGGAAGGAAAGAAGGAAGGCAGGAAGAAGGAAGGACGGAAGGAAAGAAGGAAGGCAGGCAGGAAGGAAAGAAAGGTATTTCAAGACAATTCTGTAGAACTCCAGGGCAAAATCACCACCCCCCAGTCACAGTTTTATTCTCACATTCCAACTGAACTTCAGCCTTAATATCTGTCTTTTAGAGAAAGTAGAATGGGTATCATTGACTGCATGTTATAGAGAGGAATCTAAATGCCTCAAATTATCATTTGTTAGGGTACTTTAGATTATAAATTGTAAACACTTCAACTGTACCAGAAGAGATCAAGGACATATCCACAGTGATGTTTGCTTTAGCCAGGGAGCTGGCTGGCAAATTATGCCTGCTATCCCAGGCAATTGCCCAGGAGAAGAAAGAGATGTAATATAACACAAAGAGACCAGACAAAATAAAAACAAATCAGAATTATCCAAAGAAGGTCAAGTTGTAGGATTCCATAGTCCTGAACCTTAGTGATGTGCCTACTGACTGAGCCATGAGGTTGTTGACCATATCCTCCATGATAATGAGAAACACACACATGATAGCCTCATGACTTAACAATGCAGATTCCTCTGAACCTTACTTCTTAGTTTATATTCTTGCAAGTATTATTATTATTTTCATTCATCTATTACTAATATATTAGCATTAGAGTAGCCATAAGAAGCCTAAAGTCACAGACTCAGTGAGTTCACTAACTTCTAAAAGTAGTTGATCTGGCAGGATCTAGAGAGAAGCTGCTTTAAGGAGAAACAATGCACTACAGTGGAAGGAGAGAGAATGTGTATTTATTTTCTCCTACCTACCCACCACCCCCCTTCGAAAGCTTGCAGGCAGCTTCTGGTCCTGATGAACTAATGGAGGCAGGAAACCAGTCCCCGATGCCAGTGGTTATTGCTGGCTTTGCAATCCATGTAATTACACACATGCTTTTTCTCTTTGTTAGTGATGAAGTTGATGACTGGGCTGGCTTGCTCACCAGCATCTCTGCTGTGCTCTACTTTACCTTTCAGAGTTCTGCCTAACTACAGACTGGTTACAGTAACAAATGGTTGACAGATAAAAGTCAAACTAACACTAGCAATTCAGTGTGAAACCAGGAGACTTTGGGATGTGTGATAAGTGCTGATCAGAAGCTCACTACTGTTTTCCATGCAAAAAAACAAAAAAAAAAAACCCAAAAAAAAACCCCCAAAAACAAAAAAAACAAAAACAAAAACAAAAGAACCCTCAAATTGATATCGATTTTGTCAGTGACGCCACAGAACATTTCCTTGAAGCAAAAGGAGCATTTTGCATGTGGAGTGGATATGAGTGCAGGCATGCTGTATGGTTTATTGATATTGGAGCCTCAGTGTATAGGAAGCAACCCTTCATCGCTCTTGGAATTTATTAAGTTTTCTGTTTTCTTCTCTAAACCTGCCCTCATGGCTATCCTTGATGGGGAAAAAAGAGAGGCCAGTCTCAAAAGATAAAGTATACAGCAGCTAGAACATCTTCTTTTCTTTTACACAGTGGGGAAACAAAATAAATAAAAGTCCTTAATGTTGAGTATTGTACCTAACTGTTCTCTGAGGAATGTTAATTAACTGAAAACTGCTGCAAGGAATAAAGGTGTCAGAGTATCTTTGAAAATGAACCCAGAGTCACATATGTATTTGTTAATAGATAAAAGAAAAATGCTTCCAGGAGGATTGCTGTTTTGTGTAGGTGTGTGTGTGTGTGTGTGTGTGTGTGTGTGTGTGTGTGTGTGTGTGTGTGTGTGATTTTAAGGCTTAGATGTAAAGATTGATATCTACTGGGTACATTTTTCTCAGTTCTTGTTCAAAACAGCAGTTTTTGAAATGAATGACACCAACCGAAGATATTACATAATGTGATATCCTAAAAATAAAATGTCTGAACATCAAATTCCCTCAGTGTCCTGAGGTTCAGAAGACGAGTGGGGAAAAAAGATTCTGAAATAGGGCACAGGCTTGAGAAATGTGGAAAAAGTTAACAGAACACAAAATAAGGGCAGGCACCTTTAAAGAGAGCACTTTTATCTATTTATTTCATCTACTTCCCTGCTGCATGTAGGTACCAGTTACCTAATCAATCCATTTTCTGTTTCATCTCTTAATTCAGTTGTCTTAATTCCTAAACTTAAAAAATACTGATTCTCATATGGTTTTATGTTTCCTTGGTTTGCTTACATTTGTATTCCTGAGTAATTTCTGAGTAATGCTAGCAAGTTCACAAGGATTTTGAAGTTTTGCATTCTATTCTCATGAGATGTAAGGAATCAACTCATCCTGTTTCCAACTACTTTCTCCAACAGCTTCCTTACATACACATATCCAAGATAATACTTTGAGGGACTGACTGTATGTGACACTTCATGTTGTCAGTCCTGATGTTTTATAGCAACTGGGTTTAATAAACATGAAGAAGAAGAAAGAACAGGGACAGAATAATCCTAGAAACATTGCAATAACAAAATCTACTTGTGACCACTTTAATTTTTTTTCCTCAAAGTATTTCTGTATTTCTTCAAGACATTCTGTCTTTGAATGGTAACTATCACTTCAGTATTTGAACTCTACTAACAGTCTAAACAGAAACTTTCTTTTCTCTTTTTCTTGATGGTATGTCCTAGAACCACCAACCCTAAACAGGTAGCAACTGGTCTCTGCTATGGGTGGTGGGAAAAACTAAGTTAGTTGGGCATACTTTGCTCCCATTGTTTTCTCGTTTTCTCTGTTTTTTCTCGTGACCGCAGTTCTATGCTGATATTATGTTTTTAGAGCTTCTTTAACAGCTGTCTTCTGGGACTGTGCAGATACTCTGTCTAAAGTGATTCTATAAAAGCATGAAGACCTGAATTAAACTGCCTGAATCCACATAAAATCCCAGGATAATAGTGTAAGACTGTATTCTTTGCACTAGAAGGTGGAGACAGGAACATCGCTGGCATTGTTGAGCACCAGCCTAAACAAATGGGCAAATTCCAGGCCAGTGAGAGACCCTGTCTCAAAATAGCAGATGGATGCTTCCTGGAGTTGACCTCTAGTTTCCTTATACATGTGTACATACATGCATGCATACACATGCACACACACACAGCACACACACACACACACACACACACACACACAGAGAGAGAGAGAGAGAGAGAGAGAGAGAGAGAGAGAGAGAGAGAGAGAGAGAGAGAGAGAGAGAGAGAGAGTGAGATCAGGGACATCTTCACGTCTTTCCAAATCTCATCTTCCTTTTATCTTCCTACACAATTCCTATCACTTATGCAGCAGTTTATTATGACTGGAGGAAAGACACAATACGCTGCTCCAGAAGAGTTCTATTTATTAAACACTGATTCCTCCAGAAGGTGAAGCTTCACTATTTCTCCCTTTGAGTGTAAATGGACTTATCCACTCCTTTTTAAAGAGCAGAACAGAATGTTACTGAAATGATGTAACATGGGTGCCACGTTTCCAAGGTAGGATCTGTTGTATTCCTCCCTACAGAGCAGTCGAAACAAAAATATCTGACAAACCAAACTGATTAATATACCGCAAGAGATCATTATCAGTGCCGTTCAAATATGGCTGGACTATTAGAAATGTTGAAAAACTGAGAAATCCTCAAAGATGAAAATATGGAAGATGCTAGGGACAAGATCTGCTTGCTCAGTACAAGGTGAAATTCTAGATTAGACTTGAAACACAGAAAAGACATTAGTGAAATCAGTGGAAAAATCTGAATACAGTCACCAAATTCAATAGCAGAATTTACTAAGATTAATGCCACTTTTAACAAATATGATATCAATTCTCTTCAATTGCTGTGAGAAAACCTTGACAAAAACAACTTGAGGAAAAGAGGGCTCTTGGCTTATTGTTCCAGAAAGATAGTCTATCATGCTGGGAAAGATGTGAGAAGAGGCAGGGAACAGCAGGAAGAGCCGGAAGTAGGCTGATCACCTTGAGCCTGCACTCAGGAAGCAGAGAAAATAAATGTAATGGGTCCAGGCTCCAGTGTCTGACCCCAGTGACATATTTCATCCAGCAAGGCTTCACTTACTAAGGATTCCAGAACCTTCATAAACAGTTCCACCAGAGGGGCATCAAGTGTTCATACACATGAATTTCTGAGGGACATTTCAGTTCCACACAATGGGAGTTATATGTAGGCGAATACTGGCCCTTCCTCAGCATCACAGATAAGATCCAAATGCATTTTATGATAAAATAAAAGGTAGAGAATGAAGGTATTTGTTAAGCTCTTTCCTCATTTCTTTATTAGTCGTAGCTCCTTTAAAGTTCCAGGAACCCCATGAATTCTAATCATATGCTTTTAATTCCCAGAGCTCAGAATTGAGGCAACTGGTAAGACTTTAAACTTATTGACTGAGTAGGTGTAACTACCAAATGTGGGTTTTGCTCCCACCTTTTGTCTGCTGATTCTAACGGAAAAAAATCTACCATTGGGGTGATCTCAACACATGCTGGCACAGTGTGAGACCTCACTAAGATAGTCTCTTACTGGAAAAATAATGTAAGACTTCTTCCTTATTGCTTTATTTCCACTCGTAACTCAAATTTCTCCTGACAAGTCTTAAGCTACTAAAGGGTGAGACAAATAAGAACACTAGCCTTCTACAGTGTTAGAGATTCACAGCTAGAAATAGTCTCAAATATCAGGGCTTCTTTATCCTTTCTTTGTAAAATAAAACTCCTTATTTTTATATAAAACCATAAATTTAATTTATTTCTTAAAAAGAAAAACAAACAGAAAAACCAATAAGATAAAAACAACTAAAATGAAACAAAGAGCACAAAACAACAACAACAACAAAACCCCCCAACCGTAAGTCTATTTTGTTTCCACCAATTGTCCCTGGGCATATGATCAAAATTTCCATCAGGGGAAAAGAAAAAGAAAAAGGAGGACCAGAAGTTTTATCTTCAAATGGGGCCCAACTTCCAGCAACTATATCCACATAAATCCCGGTGAGCTTGGGGAAGAATTCTAAACACAAAACCACAAGGCAAGCTGGGCTTCTTGGTAGCAGCATTTTCTTAGGTGGGCTCTGATTTCTAGAGGGAAGCAGTGGCTTGGAGCTCCTTTAAGAAAGGCTTCCTGACTCAGTGTTAGTTGCAAAAACCACATTGCTCTTTTAAGAAGCTTTGCTACCAAACAATTGCATGGTGTTTATAAGCAGCCTGGCAGCAAGCTTCTTGGTGGTGGCATGGACCCAGAAACTCTGTCTACACTTGGTCACATGCACCTGAAGCCTTTCCTGGATATTTATGCACCTATTAAAAATCCAAACTCAAGTAGTTAGGCTGTTTCAGCAAGAACTCTGACCCACTGAGACATCTCCCTAATACTCCATCTTCTTATTGTGAGATAGAGTATTTTATTGACTTTGGACTCATATAGTGGTCTAGCCTGGCTGGTTAGGTAGCCTCTGGGACCCACCTGACAAGCGTGTGTTACTATGCCAAACATTTTGCATACTACTGGTGATAAAGACTTGGTGAAATCAAGTCCTCACGTTTATGTGGCAATAATTTTCCAGGCCAACTTGTCTCCTGGCCCCTCCATTTCTCCTTTGTCTCTTATAATCACTCTTTTAGTGGATTATATCACTCAGTGTATTTGAACCCAAGTACTCAGGCCTGAGGCATTCAACTTCTGCTTAGAATAAACTACATTTTGACATTCTTTAAAACAGGGCTGTTGTTCTGTGTCAACAGAAGTATACATTATATTTTCTAGAAACCCAGTTTCCATGAACTCTGTTGTGTTAATATGAAGATGTATGGATTTTTATAAAACTAAATTCATTCCACATATAATACTGTAAAATGTTGAGAGTGACTTTCTCATGAAAATTACTGAACCTCTCTGACAGTAAAGATATCCAGAGTATCTTAATGTGATTTTGAAAATAAATGATTATTAAATGATATGGTATAGAACCAAAATCATGAAGTTGTCAATAAAATTACTCTCTTGATTTAGTCAGATATTCTACTTCATATATGACTAAAGAGCCCTGAAACCTGACTTCCATATATCCCTCATGCCAGCACACCTCAGGATTAATGAAACTTTTCAGTTAAGTTCTATTTTCTGCTAATGATGTCTAAAAACTCAAGGCCAAGTAATGAGCAGATCAATAGTTCCCATTAAAGCCTCTTTGTAGAGCCTCTTCTAATTTAATCACCTCTGGCATGACCTTTAATTTGCATAGAGAGATACTATTTAAAACTTCAGGCAGAACTGATTGACTGAACTTGAGGAAGATGGGGAGAGAGCATCTATTTAAAGACTGTCCAAAAGTTGGCAAGAATGCCTAAAAGGTATGCCACATTTACTTTGATAATACTTACTTATAATGCATCTTAAAACTAACCCTCTGGGAAGTTTTTACTTATGACAGTGATTAAATACCGATAAAGTAGTCTCAAGTCAAGGGAAAGGTCAGACAGGATTTCAGGTACCAGAGGGAGAGCAAGCACCTTAGCCTAAAATATTTTGCTACCCAGTATCAAAGGTTTTACATAATAGGATGTAACCCTCACTTTCAAATTTTCATAGTTATTGATGACATTCCTAGCCTTTGGATTAGTAGAAGCTAGGGGTCTGTTTGTACACTTCAAAAGGATTTACCTCCGTCTCAAGGATGTTAGGTCACAATGACAGCCCATGAAGAGAATAAAGATAGCCTAAGATAATTTTGGCTCCTAATCTACAATGTTCTTGCACTCTAAAACTGATCAGCCTTGAAGAATGTATAACAAAGGTGGGCCCCTTTTCTGGGAACTTAAGTTCATACCCATAACTCTATGAAATAAGCATGTTTTATAGCTTTGTCATTGATTGTATATTTTATTGGAAATACCCACTTCTAGCTGAAGTGTAGCTCAGCCCTAGTGCACCCCTTAATCCAAGAATTTTCTGTTTATTGTAAACAGGGTAGAGTAAAATCAAGAGGCAGAGCAAGCAACTAGCTCATAGGAAGCAACCATAGAAAGTAAGAGGGAATCAGGAAGATGGCTAGAGAGACAGATAGGATGTAGTATGGGAGGACTTTGAGTGTGGAAGTCCTGTTTGGTTTGGAATACTAGAAGAGAAGCTCTTTCTGGGACTTTGACAGAGGAGGAAGGTCAGGTGGCTGTTTTCTCTGTGTCTCTGAGCTATCAGATTTTCACCCCAGCATCTGTCTCCTGAGTCTTTATTGGTAAAACAAAATGATAAAGTCTTAGTTAAAACATTAGTATCTATACATAAGGCAGCCAAGAGGCAGCTGCTGAGGAGCACTCAGCAGCTGAGGCAGATATAAGATCAGGTATAGCCACTGTACCACAGACATAAAAACAAGGTTTAGCATAGTTTAACTGAGTAGAGAATCATTTCCGACAGTTGCAACTGGCAAAAGAAGATATTGTAGAACAGTGTTGGGAGACAGCACTTATGCATGGAACATAAACAAGATGTACAAACAGCATAGCTGGTAATATTTAGTCTTACTGAGCTTGGCTGATCATGATTGACCACTTGTGACTCAATTACACTCAACTGTGTGATTGCCTGAGTCCTTTCTGTGCTGTATATTGAGTCAAGCACTCAGCATAAGCCATTTGACATAGTTCTCCCCATTATTAAACAAGCACCTGTCTGTGCCAGTTTCCAAGCGAGGAAGTTGAGGCTTGATGAGGCCAATCATTGATGTGAGACTCAGATCCAGAAACCACTTTAGGCAGTTTAAGAAGGAATGGATTTAAAACCTCAGACTTAGGTATTAAGGTTCACTGATGAGTAGATGAATGTGCTCTAGGCTAGTACAGTGTCCTCTCCCAGGGGAGGACCCTGCTGACTTATTGTTGGAAGACTCACTCACAGCCTGCCAGGGCAAACAGGCAGTAGCTCCCACAGTCACCTGAGTTCTCCCCTGATGGTTGCAAATTTAGACACTAGTTCACTGCTCAAGCAAAAGCTTATATTTCCATAGGACTTTTGTTCATCTGTATAAGATTATGTGTGACAGGAACATCTCTACAGTTCTGCCTTTTGCCTTTCAAGACATTGTGATCTCACTTAATTGATGAACCTAATTTGTATCCAGAATCCTGACTCCCAGGAAACCTGAAAAACATAATCTTTAGCCTTATAGACTCCAGTAATCCACTATAGAGAGAGTTCAAAATGGACTTTGACTGATATATATATATATATATATATATATATATATATATATATATATCTCACAGAGACTAAAGGTAACATTACAGGACTAGCAATCAGAACAGCTGAGAGTAGAAAGCAGGTCAACTTGTGTGTAAGCTAGGGATTTAATCACTCTTCTAAAGCCTATAGTTCTTTTCAATCTATAATTTAAAAAATCAAAATATTTCAGGAACTTTTTTAGGCATATTTCAGGTTCTGGAAAAATTACCAATATTGTCAGTCTTGGAGAACAGTCATTATGATGTTCAAGCCACACTGGCTCAACAGCATCCTCCTGACAAGGGAGGTGAAGCAGACAAAGAGGACCACAGGAAGGTCCTCTCTTTTGCCTTACAAACTAGCAGTGGCAGGTGCTGCTGGTGCTGTGCCCCTTGTATTATGCTCCATAATATCTATCTACCTGATGCTATTGAATATTGTAAGATCTACAAAGCCATATCCTGAATCTGGAAGGTCCTACCCCTAAGTTTTTGAAAACTGGTCTTTTGAGAATAACTGCTACAGATTTTCCTACACAGGAATATGTTTGGCAGAAATTTGGTAACTCTATTCAACATGCTTGCAAGGACAAGGCGTTCTACTAGTCACTGGAATACCTACCTTTCACAATGCACAAATATAACTTAGTCATTCCATGTCTTCCCACCACATTCATCATCAGAAATACAAAGCATACTATTTTAGTGCAACCACATTCTGTAATCTTCAGTGTTTGCATTTCATATATATGGCCAATGGCATATTTGATTAAAATAATATAAGTAATAGATGAGCCTTTAAAGATAGGCTCCTATCGGGTCATAAGAATAAGAATGGAGTAATAAGATATTTGTCATGTTCACTAATTGCTTGGAGGAGCTAAGATTTGCCAAGGTTTTTTGTGTTGTATGTTGGAAGAACTCTACTGTTCTCAGTAAGCTTGTGATTTTAATAACATAAGGACATCCTCTCATTAGATGTTTGTGAAACTGACTGGAGAAAATGTAACTTATGTTCATAAAAGTAATGTAGTTTTAAAAGAAATGTTTCCATTCTTAGCTAACAATTCTTTGTAGTTTTCATAACAGCAGCTAGAGTAATAATTGGATCATGAGGGAATGTGTTGGCATATCTTTTGACAAATAATCACATAAAATGGGGGCCATTACTCAATTATGATCTTTAATCTTCTACTAGTGAGATGAACACATAGTGTTCTGGAATCCTGTGGTCACTTACATTTTTGGCATATTTTTCTGAAATATGTCAAAAATATTTGAAGTAAATATGAATATATGAAGTAAAAAGAACAAAATCTTTGTACATAATCATACCAAAGGGATCAAATGTGTTACTTTTGATTTGAGTGGGTCACAGCTTTTGTTATTTAAATGGGTTGACATCTCAGGGAAAAATGAGAGCTGTAACTAAACACAGAATCATTTGCTTGTGAAATTGTGTAAATTCACTTTGCAAAAATGATAACTTAAAATTTCAAAGAGTTCTTTGAACTAACAGCCAATTGAGAATCCAGGATCACCAGACCCAAAACAATGTAGAAATCCAACAAGAGTTGTGAGTGGAAACTTCTAGAAGGCATTATAAAAGATGACATTTCATTTTGGAAATTGGAAGTCTTTGTGTAGAGATGAAACAGTGCTCTCTGGTAAAGTATGGCTATAGATTAGTTGGTTTTTGACTGGTAAAATTCAGTTGTTGGGGAGTTGGTGGTTTCTCAACAGCTAAACTTTTCTTATGTTTTCTAAGACTGGTGTCATTTACTTTGCCTTGCATTTCAGCTTTCTGAGGTAAGAACTCAAAGCATTTGGCATGGTGGTCACCAATTAAATTATATTATTATTATTATTATTATTATTATTATTATTATTATTATTATTATTGTTTGCAACTTAGTTATGTCTAAATGCATCAACTAAATTATCATACTTTGCAAATTGTTTTCAGTGAGTGTAAACTTCTGAAATTTGGAATCCCCAAGGATTGGCAAGGCTGTCCTTTCCATTTCACCACCTTTGAGAAAGAGCCTATTTCTTTTCATCTCTTGGGTGTTTCTTAGAACACTTGACTGCTGAGGAGGAAGGATATATCTCTTTAGGTAGAAAAGCTCGCTAGCCTGTTTTCTAGTAAGGAATATTTTTTTTCTTTCCCCTACTTTCTTTGTCTTTGTTCTAAGAAACTGTTTATCAGGAATGTCTTTCAAGGTGCTGAGGACCAAAGGCATTCCATTGCTTTATGCCTTGATAGATTTCAGGAACAAACCCTCTGTGGTGGTTTGAAAGAAAATGGCTTGCAGATTGAGTAATACTATTAGGACATGGGGGCTTGTTGGAGTAGGTGTAACCTTGTTGGAAGAAGTGTGTCACTGGGGGGAGGGAGGGAGGATTTGAGTTCTCTGGTGCTCAAGCTCTCACACAAGGCAACTCCTGTTGCAGGTAAGATGTAGAACGCTCAGCTATTTCTGCAACACCATTTCTGCCTGCATGCTGTCTTGTTTCCTACCATGATGATAATGGATTAAGCCTCCGAACTGTAAGCAAGCCACAACAAGTAAATATTTTCCATTATAAGTCTTTCCACGGTCATGGTTTCTCTTCATAGCAATAGAAATCTCACCCATCTGTGAGACTCAGCCTAGTATTACCCTACCTAATTTTTTAAAGTAATTTTTGTGGAGTCATTAAAAATGTCTTTTGTGTTTACCTTTCTGTCAGTCTTTATGTCTATTCCTTTATAAAAATCATGCATGTGAATCTTTATTGGATGAGAACCATCTCAATGCTAACTGTATTCATATAGGTGTTTATAAAAAGTTTAAGGGAACTTTCATGTTTTTTTTATCTGACCATCTCAATAGACACAGATAACATTTCTGAGCAGTCATATGTGTTCTGATTAAAAAAAAAATATATAGTAACTTTGACTATTGTTGACACATCCAAAGTCCAAAGTGATAAAACCAGAAAGTAACATGTTTGGTATGGGAATGGAAGCTCATGAATTCAAATTCTAGAGATTAAAATCGGTACTTAGTTTGGGACCTGATGGATATGTTGATATATATCTACAATCCTAGCACTCAAGAAACTAAAGCAAAAATATCAGCCATGACTTTGATCCCTACCTGGGCTATACAATGAGTTTGATTCTCTGCCTCCCAACACACAAAAGCAAAGAAGAAATAGAAAGAACAGTAGATCAAATTTTGAATCACTAATTGGAGGAAAGTAGTATTAATGAAATGAACTTGAGGAAGTTTTTGTGTGTGTGTGATATATCAATGGCAGATAGACTGAGGAGATAAATTAAAATCAGAATCTATGCATGTATCCTTGCATCTGAACAACATGTTAAAAAGCAAAGAAAAAAACAAGTAAATATGATAAAATTACAGTTCAATTTATTGAACTTCTTCCTTAATGTTTTCAGCCAATGTGAAGGACTCTTAAATGCCTTCTGACATTAGCAGCCTCATTATAAAATACACATAAGAATGTATTTTTCAGTTCCACATTGCAGAGAGGGCAGTCTATGTCTGGACAGATTAAGTACAAACACACAACCTCATATAGGTAGTCTGTACTTCTTAATCTTTGATTTTTTTCACTTCCTGAAACCTGTTTACTCATATTTATAGTTTAAGTGACCTCTCTTTCTGACTCACAGAGTGTATATTTACAAAGTTATTCAATGCTGGTCTGATATATCTGCTTCAATACACTTTGCTTAATGATAAGCACAATCCTGAACAACCTTTTCAAATAGACAAGGTTCAGAACCTCTCAGATATAAGCCTGATATAAACCTCTTCTTCCTTTTTGCACTTTACTCCCTTTCCTTCCTGCCTCTTCTTATTCCCTCTGCTCTCATAGTAACAGTATCAACAAAAACAGAGAGCATTTACTTACCACTTGTTATGCTCCTGGCAAGTTATCAAGTTCATTAGATTTATTAATTCAGTGTGGAGGGGGCAATTCTCCTACTAAAAGGATGAGGAGTCAGGCATACTTCTTGCCCAGCATTATTGGTTTTAAATGGACTAATGGATATATCAGCAGATTTGAGAACATGGCCCAAACCTGAGCTGTTGTTATTAATTCATGTTTCTTACTTCATTATCCAACAAAGAGAACTCTGACAACTCCACTTAACCTGGGCCCTTAAAACCCCAAGCAATAATTAGAGTGGAGACAGAGGCTTGTTCTAATGAATAACAAAAGCTCTGTAGTTTCTGTTTACTCAGTGAAGGATGAATTTCTGTTCACTTCAAATCAGGTCAGGCATAATTAGGATTAAAAAACTAACTGGACTTGAAAAATGATGGGACATAAGTGTCACTTCTCTCTCTAATATATCTGAATTAAAAGGATTAACCTGAATGACTAAACTGTACTGACCTTGAGTATTTAATTTCTATTCTCTACATGAAATATAGACTTAGTAACAAATTCTCCACAAGGGAAGAGGCACAGAACCTCCACATGGGGTATTTTTTGTCATTCTCCCTATTACAGCAAGCTAGGCTAAGTAGAATGATGCCGTGGCCCTGTGACTGATAAAAATTCCTGACCTATTTGATTCCCATTCATCGCCTCCCATGGGTATCACTATATCAAAAGATAGTCACTAAAGCTCTCTCATCATTCCAAGCTGGAATGTTTGTGGAAATGTTCCACACAGAAACCATGAGGTTGGATCTCTGTCCTCAGTTTTCTCACTCTCATCACCATCTTGTAAATTTCACTCTCCTTCCTCAAGCAGAAAGTCTCATTTATCTGAGATACTTGGTTTAAGTTGCTCATCTGAAGCTCTTCCTCCACAGAACCCTGTCTTCTCTCTAGCTGTAGAACTGGCCTCAGTCAAGCTCTAGGATAGTCTTTTTCCTTTCTTCTCCCTTCATACACATTCTTCCCGTTTTCCCCCTCCCTTACCATTCATGCCTCCCTGACCTCTCCAGTTTTGATTTTTATTGAGATCTTAGAATCAGTAATCATACACGACATTTGACCTCTAGCTATTTCTTTATACATATATTACCACCCTCTTAATGATGATGCCTCTGTGTGTTTTAAACTGTAGTCTGATTTCTCTGGCTTCAACCAGATAGATATTTCAGAACATCAATATACCAAGCCTGGTGAAAGCTTTTCTCACTCCTTAGGCCCTATTAAATAAATGCCAAGAAATAGTGATTGAGGTCTTTGTCAGTGTTCTGAGAAGTCAAGGAAAGGCCAGTTCAATCAAAAGGATAGAAAAAAATGATCTTTGCTAGCATCTAAGCAAGTTCCTATGGACCTGTCTTTCATCAAAATTAGGGGAGTCATTTTGGTTATTTTCATTATCCTCTTTGCACAAAATTTAAGAAGCACTTAAGTGTGATTTTGTTGTGACTTATTCAATATTCAAAGGATCATATTTTTCTCCAAGCTTTTTATTTAAGCATATGCATGAAAAGGTTAAAGAAAATTTCATAGTGATGAAACTTTGAGTGAGTACTCTACAGCTGTTGTCTGCTCTATGGATGTCAATATCAGTCTTGCTTTCTGGTAGCAGCAAATTCTTTCTTAAGAACAATAGAAAACAGTCACCCCTGTAACTCCATTTGCATTCCTTAAATAAAATAATGTTGAGTTGAGTGATGAAAAGGATTTTCCTAGGGGTAGGTCTTTAGCATGATGACAACAGAGCTATGAGACATGTTTCCATTCCATAAGGCAAGGCAGATTTTATATGGAGAAAATAGAAATTACCCTTTGTTTTCTCCAGTGAAAGGCTGTGATAGTTTTAATTATCAACTTGATGCAATGGAGAGTCACATTGGAATAGAGTTTTAATTGGGTATTTTCTAGATCTGGTTGACCTCTAGGTATGTATGTTTGGGACAGTCTTATTTGCAATTATTAATCTAGAAAAAGCAGACTAAGTGGGTGATATCATTCTCTAAGATGATAAACTGGGGGTTGAAGAGATGGTGAAAAGCATTTGTTGCTCTTCCAGAGAATCTAAGTTCAATTTGTATCCTCAAGTCAGGTAACTCACAACTTCCTGTAACTGCAGTAACCTGTGAATCTGATGCCCTCTAGTCTATCCTCTGGGTACTCACACAACACACATATCTCTCTCTCTCTCTCTCTCTCTCTCTCTCTCTCTCTCTCTCTCTCTCTCTCTCTCTCATACACACACACATATACACATACATACAGAGAGAAGAAATAACGAAATAAATATATAAAAATTAATTTTAAAGCAGAGGAAGTGAGCCGAGCTGTTTTAGGTTCCTGCCACCTTGAATTCCATGCTATGATGAACTGTAACTTGGAATTGTAAGTTTAACATAAACCTTTCCTCTATTAAGTCACTTTGTCAGATATTTTATAGCAACAACACATATGAAACTAGAACAAGGTTCATAGCTGCATTCCCTATTAAAAAATTAGAACAATCCAGGTGTTGGTGGCACACACTTTTAATCCCAGCACTTGGGAGGCAGAGGCAGATGGATCTCTGTGACTTTGAGGCCAATCTGTTCTACAGAGCTAGTTCCAGGACAGACTCTAAAGCAATACAGAGAAACCCAGTCTCGAATGGCAAAACAACAAAATGAGTAGAATAAGTAAAATGTGGATACATTTATTATTGGAAAGCTTTATATGATACAGGAACTTGCTGCATTGGTTAGTTTTATGTCAACTTGAAACAAACTAGAGTCATTTGAAAAGAAGGGTTACTCAATTGAGAAAATGTCTCCATGTAACTATCCCATAGAAAAGAATGTAGTGCACTTTCCCAATTATTAATTGATGGAGAAGAGGAGTCCAGCTCACCGAGGACAATAACACTCCAAGGTGGGTTATACTAGATAGTATGACATGTTTCTTAATGGCCTCTGCTTCAGAGTCTGCCTCTATGTTCCTGCATCTCTCAGTGATGAAGTATGACCTGAGAGTTATAAGCTACAAGAAACACACACCTTCTGATGTTCCTTTTGAACACAATTTTTAAATCACCTAACCTTGACTAAGACACCTTCAGAAATTAAGACACAAGAAGTCCTTTCCTATTTCTGTCCCCTTGTTTTGAAACTTCAACTAGAATGTATGTCATTGGTTTAAATGGTCCTTAGGCCCCCAGGAGTGGATCAGAACTACATTTCTAGATTTCCTCAGGTTTCATTTTGCCTAAGGCATATTTTGGGACTTCTCAATCTCTCTGAACACATGACACAATTCCATATAAGGAATTCACTGTCATCTATATATCTGCCTGTCCATTACCTGCCTGTCTGTGTTTCATTTGTCTACTTCCTTTGATGCTGTTTCTCTAGGGAAACTTGACTAATATATGGGCTATTTCTAATGTCAATTGAGGTAGCTGATATCAGTTTAGTCTCTCTTCCTGCTCTATTCATAAGCACTCAGCTCCCAAATCCTGCAGCCATGTAGTATTTGTATTTAATTTATTATTAAGACCATGGGATTATAAACATGTTTCCTTTCCATTTCCACTGCTTTAGTTTCCCATTCTATGAATGTTATCACTTCATGTCTTATATTTAATTTCTAAGATTTACAGTTTTGCCTTTGGTCTTGTTTCTTTTTCAGCTCTAGCTTTAGCTCCCATTTATTTCTGTGACTATTGTCCCATTTCAGTACTGAACATTAGATTTTTCATGTTTTTGCACACTCAGCTCTTCCTCCTTCCAGATCCTTCTCAGATCTTATTTGCTATATGCATCCTACTGTATCCTTCACAAACCACTGTGAAAGTGATACATAACCTAGATTAGGAAATCCTAATGTGTTCCAAAAGGGTTGTTTATGAGAAGGCAGAGATAAATTTCTATTTGCTTATATAGCACACTACTCATTGCAGAATATTTCTTAATAAATATTTGTTGAATAAACATATGAAGATCATTGTTTCTATAATTTATTATTTCAGTGTTTTTTATTCTTTCAGCAAATATATGGTGACTCTTAATGCTTAAGACACTGCACTTGGAGGAGCTTGTAGTCATAGGTTCCCTGTTTCTCAGTAAGTTCAACTTAGTAAGAAAAGCTTGACATAAGAGAGTTCCTACCTGCCTGCTTGCCTAAGTGCCTTTCCATTTATTCTTTATAAGCTTTTATCTATACATTCAGCCATATGAGTCAGCGTTTATGTGTATCAGTTACTGACCACAAAAATTATGTGATTTTAGTCTTTCTTCTTATTCAAAATTAGCAACAGAGCTGTAATTTTATGTTCATTAAATTAATAATCACCCACCACTTTCTAGCTGTCTATTCTAATTCCTGAGTTGTACTCTATGAATATGAACATTTTTAGTTTACACACTTATTGTAAAACATGAGTTTTGGAAACTGTTCTCATTTTGAGCTTTTATCTGCCCACTGCTGTTATTGATTCACTTTTGTTCATGGAGACTTTTCTAACTCTCAGCCACCTGAGCTTCTCTTCTACCTGTTCTCCCAGTCCATGAAACTTCCAAATTCTTATTTTAATTTATTGCTATTGTTTTAATGTATGGCTTGTCTATGACTCTCACAAAAGAGGAAACAAACCTCTTTTACCCCCGATATTACAGCTTTAGACTAAATAAATATGGTCTATACAATCCAAAATTACAACAAACAACAAACAAAGAAAATGTTATCTGAAGCTTTTTAAAGAATACTAAGCAACAATTTGCCACATATGATATTGTTGATTACAGAACACAATAGACTGAATGTTGAGGTACAATAAATATTCAAAGGCTGAAATCACAGCATTTATGGTGGTATGCTTTAGGAAGGATGGATTTGGCAAGGTTGGTAGAGTTCAAGCATGGATCATTCAGAATAGAACTAAATTAAAAGATCCAAACAATCAGCTAATGCCTTTTCTTATAAAGGTACAGCTGGATGATGACTGTGTATGGGAAAGGAGTCCTCAGCTGAACCAAAATTTTTAGCACTTCTTTTTGGACTTCTCTGTAAAATATGAAAGACAACTTTGTTATTAGTAGTCCAAATCAATTAAAACTTAGAATTAGTACTGAGAAGTATGGACACTGCTTTGCAAAGATATAGTATTACCTAAGTTTACTCTACATTCTAGTTAAAAGAAGTGCTTTGAAATGAAAAGGGCTATATTGCTATGAGTTAATCATGAAAGGCAATTCATGTAAAGGTTGTGGAAAGGACAAGAGAAAGTGTAGAGCTCTGAAAAGACTTTTAGGTTTTTCAAAGTGGTCAAGAATAGAATTCTAAGAGGACTATGAAAAGTAAAAGTTACCCTGATGCTATCTGAGATGGAAATAAAAATTGTGGTGGACTACAGAGGAAAGGCTGCCTTATTAATGTTGATGCTCAATTTGATAGAATCCAGATCAACCAGAAGAAAAACCTCTGGACATGTCTGTGAGAAAGTTTTAGATTGAGTAATCAGGCAAGAGACCAACATTAATTGTGGTAAAACAATCCCATGGATTGAGATTCTGAACCGAATGAAAAGGAGAAAGTGAGCTGAGTACCAGTATTCATCTGTTCCTGATTCCTGTGTGTGGGTGCAGACTCCCCATGCTCCCCTCACCATGTTTTTACTGTGATGAACTTTACTCTTGAAATGTGAGGCATGATAAACTCTTCCTTCTTTAAATTTCTTTTTTATGTATTTTGTCATAGTAACATGAAAAATAGCTAATACAGCTTCTTGGCTTAAATGGTAGCAAATGATTTGACTCAATCATGTTCATTTGTTAGTGCTTAGGAGAAAAATGTAGTTGGAAAACCACCTGAGAAATTTTCTAAGCATTGTTGTATATGTCTGCTTTTCTCTAGAGTGATTATAGTAATAGAAAGAAAATGAAAATGGCTTAACAACACTATTATTTAAGACACAAACAGAACTTACTATTTTTGAAAAATTCTCTCCCTATTGCAATTAGGAAACAGGAGAAAAATCTGTCTGGAAGAGAATAGGCATTGTTAAGCTACCATACAATAACAGTTTAACACAGACCAGTCATCTCCAGGAAGCTGGATGCTCTTGGTCAAGACAATGAAAGAAGGACTCAAATTTTGGAGTTCATAGTTATGAGCTCTTTAATAATGGCTCAGAGACTAAGGACATTACTTCAAGCTACCATCACTTCTCCTGAAGGCATGTACAGTAAAAATTTCCAAAATCATCTCACAGTAAATTCTACTTAAACATAGGCCATGAATACATAATCATATAGCTATAGAAACCAAAGTAGGAAGCTTAGACACATGGTGGTGTGAGAGAAAATACATTGCTGTCTCTTCTCACTATGGCAGTGAGGTGTTCCTATATGCAGCAAGTGGATTCACCAGGTATAGTGCTATCCTGGGAATACAGTCATCCCTACAATGTATGAGGACTTTATTATGGCCTATCTCTAATAAGACCATGGTGATCAGGTTCCTTCAGAGTACTGGGAGTCAAACCATTATCCCAGTGAATCTAGAAGGCAAGAATAAAATCAAGAAAGATTATTCTCCAAACTTAAAATTTATATTGATTACTCAGTTAAAGTATTAGACTTAAATGAAATATATTACCACTATCTATTTTATTTCTCCTTCTTTTAGAATGGGAATGTCTACTGAATATTGGAAGCTTATAGCATGGTTTCACGAATTTGTAGTCAGGAAGCATTTTGCTTCACCATAAATCTTAGCTTCAGTTGTTGTATACATTTCTAATTTAGTTGATACTTAAAAGACACCAGAATTGAAACTTAAATTGGTGTAGAAGTGAGTTAAAACTTTTGGAATTATTGGAACTATTATTGGAATTATTTTGGAATTATTATTCTGATAAATGTATTTTGCATGGGAGAAGAACACATATTGGGGCAACTGGAAACAGAACTCAATTAGTTAAATATATATGTTCCTTATGATTGTGTGTTAAGATGTCCCAAAGTAAAGTTTGGAAGAAGCATGGCCATAGCAGATTATTGTGTCACCTGAGTGAAGGCTTCATCAGTGGCATTAGTACCTGCCATGTTTGGATATGGGTTGAGTTTGGTTTTCACACCAGTGTCTTATATATAGTGTGGTCCCTGTTGTAGTAATACTAAGAGTTGGTGTGGACCTTAAGAGGTAACGCCCAATTGGAGAACTTTGGTCATTAGAGATTAAGGTAGCTCCTCAAGGACCCAGAATTAGTTCTTGAGAATGAGATCTCAGAAAGCCTGCTCTCAAATTGGCTCTAACATTTGAATTTAAAGTACCTTGTCTGAATTCTCTCCTAACATCATAATAATTTGCCATGATTTCTTCTCCATTGCCAAGCTAATGCTGACTCATGACTGAAAGCCCTAAGATAAGAGGCCCAGAATTAGCCCTCACGAATGACTCTTCAGAGAGCTTGAATTCAAACTTGCTCTCTGACACCCACATCTACTGAACTGATGTTGTCTGAATGCTCTCCTAACTTCATAATAATCTGCTAATAAAATTTTCCATTCCAAGATAATGAATCATGACTGGACTCCTAAAATATAAAGAAAATAATCTGTTCTTTACCCATTTTAAAGAGAAGAAAGAGTAAAAGCCATCAGCTAGCAATTTGAAAGGGTATCCTCCAGCCTCTCAAACTATTAGCATCCAGTATCAAACCAGCCTTTGTAATGGAGAAACAAACCTGTATTTGTTTATGAACCACTTTTATAGTCAGCTTTCAATGTGCTTAGGATTTCCCAAGATAACCAAGTTTTTAAAAGAGAATTTTTATTTTTGCTCACAGTTTTGGAGCCAAACAATTTCCTAGTTGATTGTCCCTGTTACTTGCTAGTCTGCAGCAGGTATATTTTTATAGAAGTATATGACAGAGAAAATGTGCTATAGTCACATTCAGGATTACAAGGCAGGATGCAAGAGGGGCCAGAATCTCTAGAAGTCCAGTATTTTCTATCAGTGCTCAAAATTTTCATTCAAAGACTCTAAGAGTCAAAGTAATGGCTGAGGCTATACATCAGTTGCATAGTGCTTACTTAGCATGTTCGAGACCCTGAGTTTGATACCATCTGACAAAAAATAAATAAATAAATCCCCATAGAGGACACACACACACACACACACACACACACACACACAGACACACACACACACACAAAGTCAAGTTTGATTGTGAGCCTATATAATAACCAGAGTTCCATATTATTTATATATATTTATTAGAAATAAAATTCTAAGTCACATGTGGATGTTCCAGTTTAACAGTTGTGAATAAGGTATTCAAAAGTGTGATTGGTCCAAATCAAGACCAATCCAAGGAAAGGAAACTCCAAATGCCAATGCCCCATGGTCAGTAACTGAACACACTGAGGACATGAATTCCCAAGAGCTCAGCTGACACAGGGCTATAACCACTTTGAGAACCATGACTGCTGCACATAGGAAAGAAACCATGGAGAAATGGAATTCCTATATTGTTTTATGTGGTCATTACACTACAACACTGCTTATTCAAAGGCTTTACTCTGGAAAGCACTTAAAATAAATCCCTGAGATACTCTCATGGCATCTATTCCATTTTGCTGATGGAAAGTGTCTGGCTTAAAAAAAATCAATGCTAATCATCACACCCTTGGGTAAAACTATATAGGAGCTCATTTCTTGCCAACCTGAAAATTGAAAGAAAAAAAAGAGGTTGGCAGAAAAAGTAACAAATTTATTCTTTGAATTTTCATATAGGTATCAAATTAGATGGTTTGTATGCCTCAACTGCCATTCCTTGGTGGCTCCCTTCTCTCACCCTTTCTGATTTCTTTCCATTGGATTTTCTATTTACCACTTTCCTTAAGATTGCTTCATCCCTTCCCTAGTTTATTACCTCCTTCTCCTCTGTCTCTCTGTCTCTCTCTGTCTCTCTCTGTCTCCCTCTGTCTGTCTGTCTGTCTGTCTGTCTGCTGCTCTCTCTCTCTCTCTCTCTCTCTCTCTCTCTCTCTCTCTCTCTCTCTCTCAGGACCTAGTTCTGCATTTAATAGAAAACATGTAGTGGTTGTCTAGAGTCTGGTTCATTTCTTTTGGTGTAATGCTTTCCAGTTCTACTTGTTTTGTTGCAAATGTCATAGTTTCATTTCTTTGCATGGCTGAATAATTACAGTATGAACACTTACCACATTTTATTTGTTCATTCATGTGTTGTTCGACATCTAGGCAGGTAGGGTTTTCTGGTTATTGTGAATGATGCAGCAGTAAACATGAATGTGCACGTGTCTGTGTAGGCTGATCTGACAACATCTTTCCAGTGATATAGTTGGATCACATGGTAGGGTTACATTTAGGATTTTTTTGAACACTCTCTAACTTCTAAAGTTTGAAACCTTCTTGCTTTATTCTTTTGGATGCTAATTTTTAGTATAAATATTTTTAAAAACAACCAACAATTCTTGTGCCAAAGCCTGAATATCTTGATGCCTTTAAAACCTCTCTCAGATAAACTGATCCATCACCTCAAAGCTGGTTCTCAGTATACACTCACTCAGGATTGCAGAATGAGAGAATAAAAAGCAGAAAAGAAAAAAATAACAGAATACCAAGTATGTAAGTAAATGTGAAAAGAGTATAAAGAAACAGATAAACACAGATTCAAGTAACACCATATCATATAAGGTAAAGATCAACATGACCAATCACTACCATTTTTATTTTTGTATTTTTTAATTATCTTTTTCTTATTTATTTTTTTCTTATTTTACATATCAATCCCAGTTCCCTCTCCCTTCCTCCCCCCTTCCTCTTACCCTCCCTCCCATGCCCCCACCACCAGCCTCCCATCTCATTCCCCATCCACTTCACAGGGAGGGTGAGGCCTTTCAGGAGGAGTCAACAAAATCTGTCAAGTCATTTGGAGCAGGGACTAGGCCCTCCTTCCTGCCTCTAGGTTAAGGGAGTATCCCTCCATGAGAAATATGCTTCTAAAGTCCTTCTGTACACCATGGATACATCTTGGTTCCACTGTCAGAGGTCCCTTAGACAGCCCAGGCCTTCTAACTGAGACCCATGTTTAGGGAGTCTGAGTCGATCCAATGCTGGTTTCCCAGCTATCAGTCTGGGGTCCATGAACTCCCCCTTGTTCAGGTCAGCTGTTTCTGTGGGTTTCTGTAGCCTGGTCTTGTCCTCCCTCTCTGCATCTGGGATCCCCTTCAGTTCAGTGTTTACCTGTGGGTGTCTGCTTCTGTTTCCATCAGCTACTAGAAGAGGGCTCTATAAGGGTAGATAAGTTAGTCATCAATCTCATTATCAGGGAAGGGCATTTATGGTAGCCTTTCCACTGTTGCTCATATTGTTAGTTGGGGGTCAGTCTTGTAGGTCTCTGAGTATTTCTATAGATTCAGTCTTATCTTTAAACCTATAATGGCTCCCTCTTTTATGGTCTCTCTCTCTCTCTCTCTCTCTCTCTCTCTCTCTCTCTCTCTCTCTCTCTCTCTCTCTCTCGTTTATTCCTCCCCTGACTCAATATTACTAAGCCCCATGCTTTGTCTTCTCCCCTTCTCATTCTCCTAGCTCCCACTACACTCACTGCCTCCCCACTCCCAATATGCTCAGGGGATCTTGTCCCTTTCCCCTTCTGTGAGGGACCTTGTAGAATCTCTTAGAATCCTGCTTGTATCCTAGTTTCTCTGGCGGTGTGAATTAAAGACTGGTGACCCTTTGCTCTGTGAGTGAGTACACACCATGTTCCTCTTTTTGTGACTGGATTACCTCATTCAGGATGGTTTCATCAAGTTCCATCCTTTTGCCAGTGAATCTCAAGATTCCACTGTTTTTTTTTTTTTTTGTTGGTTTGTTTGTTTTTGCTTTTGTTTTTTTCCTCCGAGTATTATTTCATTGTGTACATGTGCCACATCTTCTTTATCCATTCTTGAGGGGCATCTAGGTTGCTTCCAGGTTCTTGTTATTACAAATAATGCTGCTATGAACATAGTTGAAAAGATGTATATTTTGCATGGATGTGGATCATTTGGGTATATGCATAAGAGTGGGACTGCCAGGTCCTGTGGTAGACTGATTCCGATTTTCCTGAAACCCACCATACTGATCTCCAAAATGGCTGTGCAAGTTTGCACTCCTACCAGCAGTGAAGGATTGTTCCCCTTTCTCTACATCTTTTCCAGCATAAGTTGTCATTGGTGTTTCTAATTTCAGCCATTCTGGCAGGAGTAACATTGTATCTCAGAGTTGTTTTTATTTACATTTCCCTGATGGCTAAGGATGTTGACCATTTTCTTAAGTGTCTTTCAGGCTTTTTGCTTTCCTCTATTGAGAATTCTCCCTTCATTTCCATACCCCATTTTTAATAGGGATATTTGGTGTTTTGGTGACTAGTTTGTTGAGTTCTTTGTATATTTTGGAGATTAGCTGTCTGTCAGATATAGGGTTGCTAAAGATCTTTTGCCACTCTGTGGGCTGCCATTTGGTCTTGTCAACTTTGTCCTTTGCCTTACAGAAACTTCTCAGTTTGAGGAGGTCCCATTTATTACTTGTGGATCTCAGTGTCTGTTATATTTTTCCTGCTGGCCAGTCTGGTCCCACCAACATGCCCTCCCTAAATAACACACTGAGACGCTGTATTAGATACAAAGTTGTTGCCTGTTAAAATCATTGCTTAATAGCTAGCTCTGTTTTAAATATTAACCCATTTTCATTAATCTAATTACTTTCACGTGGTCTCATATTACCGGAGAGAGGGGCTGGCGCTCTACTCTCCATCCTCCATCTTGGATCTCCTTCCTACTACTTCCTTTCTCCTCCTAGTCTCCTAATCTCACCTATCTTGCTTTCTTATTGGCCAATTGTGCTTTATTCATTCCAATAAGAGAAACATATTTACAGAATGACATCTCTCATCAAGTGTCTGTGCTACTAGAGTTATGTACAGGACACAGTCTCCTATACCAATTTGTTCAAGGGTACCTCCTACTTTCTCTTCTAAGGGGTTCAGTGTGGATGGATTTATGTTGAGGTCTTTGATCCATTTGGACTTGAGTTTTGTGCATGACGATAGACATGGTTCTATCTAGAGTCTTCTCCACACCATCATCCAGTTGTACCAGCACCATTTGTTGAAGATGCTTTCCTCTTTCCATTGTATACTTTTAGATGTTTTGTCAAAAATCAGGTGTTCATAGGTGTGTGGGTCAATATCAGGATTTTTGATTCGATTTCATTGGTCTACCTGTCTATTTTATGCAAATACCAAGTTGTTTTTAGGGCTATAGCTCTATAATAGATCTTGAAATAAGGATAGTTATGCCTCCTGAAGTTCCTTTATTGTACAGGGTTGTTTTGGATATGCTGGTTCTTTTGTTTTTCCATATAAATTTGAGTATTACCCTTTGAAGGTCAGTTAAGAATTGTGCTGGGATTTTAATGGAGATTGCATTGAATCTGAAGATTGCCATTTTTACTGTGTTCGTCCTACCTATCCAAGATCATGGGGGATATTTCCATTTTCTGGTATCTTCTTTAATTTCTTTCTTTAAGGGCACAAAGTTCATGCTATGTAGGTCTTTCACTTGTTTGGTAAGCATTACTCCAAGATACGTTATGTTTTTGGTGGCTATTGTAAAGGGTGATGTTTCCCTCATAGCACTGCTTTCAAGGTGTCCCCTAAGTTCGGGTATGTTGTGTCCCCATTCTTGTTGAATTCTAGAGAGTCTTAATTAATCTCTTTCTTATTTCTTACTTGAGCCAGGAATGCTGCAATAGCTATTGTTAGGTTTCCATGAGCTGTAGGGTTTCTGCATATTGTGGCGTTGTTGAATTCCAACTTTAAAGCATGGTGCTCGGATAAGATACAGGGGACTAACCCAACTTTTTTGTATCTGTTGATGTTTGCTACGTTGCCTAGTAAGTGGGTGCTTTTACAGAAGGTTCCATGAGCAGCTGAGAAGGTACGTTCTTCTGTGTTTGGATGGAATATTCTATAGATTTCTGTAAAACCCAATTGGGACATAACTTCTGTTAGTTCTTCTGTTTCTTTGTTAAGTTTCTGTCTGGTGGTCCTGTCTAGCAGTGAGAGTGGGGTGTTGAAGTCTCCCACTATGATTGTATGAGGTTTTACATAATACTTTAGTAGTATTTCTTTAATGAATGTGGGTCCCTTTGAATTTGGGACATAGATTTTCAGAATTGAGACTTTGGGCTGATGGATTTCTCCTGTGATGAATACAAAATGACCTTCTTCATCTCTTTTGATTAATTTTTGTTTGAAGTGTAACTTGTTGGATATTAGGATAGCTACATGTGCTTGCTTCTTGGGTCCATTTGATTGGAAGACCTTTTCCCAACTGTTTACCCTGAGGTAATGTCTGTCTTTGAAGCTTAGATGTGTTTCTTATATGCAGCAGAAGGATGGATTCTGTCTTTGTATCCATTCCGTTAGCCTGTGTCTTTTTATAGGTGAGTCAAGACCATTCATGTTGAGGGAAAGTAAGGACCATCGATTGTTAATTCTTGTTTGTTTTAGGTTTGTTGTTGGCAGTGGTATTGTGGATATATTTGCCCTGCTTTATCCTTTGGGTTCTGGTGAAGTAGGATTATCTACTGCTTATGTCTTGGTGAGCATAGTTAACTTCCTTGGGTTGAAGTTTTCCTTCCAGAACTTTCTGTAGGGCTGGATTTGTAGATACATGTTATGAAAATCTGGCTTTGTCATTAAACATCTTATTTTCTCCTTCTATAATGATTGAGAGTTTTGGTGGTTATAGTAACCTGGGCTGGCATCCATGGTCTCTTAGTACTTGTAGAACATCTATCTAGGACCTTCTGTCCTTGAGAATTTCCATGGAGAAGTCAGGTGTAATTTTGATAGGTCTGCCTTTATATGTTACCTGGCCTTTTTCCTTCACTGCTGTTAATAAACTGTCTTTATTCTGTTTGTTAGGTATTTTATTATTATGTATTGAGGGGTCTTTTTTGGTCGATCTCTTGTGTTCTGTTGGTTATGCTTGCATCTGTAGTTCCTGATCATTTGTCCAGTTTTTCTACTTCCAGCATTCCCTCAATTTGTGTTTTCTTTATTTTCTCCATTTCAGTTTTCATATCTTGAACCATTTGAGTTGGTTCCTTCATCTTTTTTATTGTTTTTTTTTTCTTGGCTTTCCTTACTTTCTTTAAGAAATTTGTTCATTTCTTGCTTTTTATTTTTTTGGCTTGCTCTTTTCCTCTATTTCCTCCAATTTTTCATTTCCTTTTCTTCCATTTCTTTAAGGGATTTTTGTTACAGCAGGTTTTTCCTCCCTGCCGGCCTCCCGGTCCTGCTGCCACGGTCCTGCTGCCACGTGAGCCCCAAATAACACTCAAGAGACTCTGTATTTGATACAATCCTGTTGGCCAGTTACCATTATTGTTTATGGGCTAGCTCTGTCTTAATTATTAACCCATTTCTACTTATCTAAGTATTTCCACGTGGCTCATCTTATCCAGGAGCCGCGGTTGGCGTCATGCTTCCTCCATGCTCTACATCTTGGTCCCCCCTCTACTTCCTCTTTCCTCCTCCTGATCTCCTAGCCCCACTTATCTTGTTTCCTATTGGCCACAGTGCTTTATTAATTAACCAGTATGAGAAACATATATACAGAATAACATCTCCCATCAGATTTTCTCATATTATCTTTGAGGACCTCTATCATTTTTATGAAGTTATTTTTTAAATCATTTTCTTCTGCTTTATCTGCTTTGGTGTGTTCAGGTCTAGTTGGTCTAGAGTCCCTAGATTCTGGTGGTGTCATGCTTGTCTTTCTATTGTTAGGTGTTTTCTTTTATTGCCGTCTTCCCATCACGATTTCCAGTGGGTGCAGGTGGAGTCTCTCTCTATGCTACTCTCCCAGTGGGTGTAGGTGGGTTAAGAGTTCAATGTCTGTAGCTCTGGGTGGTCCAAGCTCTCTAGAAGGTGTCTCCTCAGGCAGGGGCCTGGCAATGGGGGTCAAAGTTAGGCTGGTGGTGTCTAAGGGTGGTCTCCAGCAGAGGTCTCCGGCAGAGGCCTGGTGATGGGGGTCAATGATCAGTGGCTCAGTATGGTCTCTTGTGGATAGGCGGGTCTCTGGCAGAGGCCCGGCAATGGACAATCCAATCACTTCCTAAGAGTACTACTACTTCCTAGTTATCTTTCAACACTGAAGCCCTTTGTGAATAACATGAAGTGCTATACATGAAGCAAGGAAGCAGAAGCCATTTTACTATCATTGAACAGTAAAAATTCAGGGTAGTATTACATTTAGGCAGGTGAGTACAGATGATCTGACATTGATTTGGTCAAAGCTGCTTGGGATACAAAATAATTGATATAAGAATTGCTGAAAAGTGCTTGGCAGATGGAGTGTTTAAAAAGCATAACATCCATGTAATCAAATCACAGATGTAGTGAGAATTTCTAAAGAGGACCACTTTAGTAGATACATCATGTGATAGCAAAGAATCTAGGATGCAAATAGTTTCAAATAAAAATCAGTTAACTATGCATATCCTTTATTATTGTCTAGTCATCAGCCTTTTTATTTCAAGATAAACCTGAATGTGCATCACTTTTATATATTGTAGGTATGTGAGTGGGCACACATGCATGTGTTCATGTGGATATGTGCTTGTGTGCATACCCGTATGGGGTACATGTGAAGTCCAGAGGTCAGTACTGGTATGTTCCTCAGCACCCGTCCATCATGCTTTTTGTTTTATTTGTTTTAAAAGCATGTTCCAATGGCCTTTAATTCACCTACCAGTTAGGCTAAATATCCAATAATCTCAAGGTATATGCTTGTCTATGCCTCCAGGTGTTAGGATTCTAAGCATATACTACTATGCCTGGATAGCTTTATTTTTTATGCATGGATTTGGGCCTAAATCCAGGTCTTTATTCTTGCAAGGCACAGTTTAGGACCTGAACCATCAGGTTTTGGGTCTAGAATCCAAACATAATATGTAATGTACTTTTGAGAAGTCAGCATCTCAGGCTGGCTTGTATGGGCCATGTTCATGTAAATACTCATTGAGAGGTTTGTTGGATTGTATGATGAGGGAATTCACATCTTCATGGTAGGTAATACTTGGTTTTATGTATAATTGTGCCACCGAATGGAACAACCACTTTGGTTGAATTTAAATTTGTTTTATTTTTATAATCTGTTGTTTTACTTTGCTTTTTCAAATTCAAGAGTAATTTCTGGGTGTTTTTGTCATTTCCCTGCTTCACTAAGAAAACAAGATTTCTTTCCATCCTTCAGAATTATTTTATTTGTTGTGACCCTTCTGTTTTATCATTTTTTTTAAAAAAAATATATCAGATAGCTACATGGCTTGTTTTTGCTACCACTGACAGGTTTTCTGTGTCTGGTGAATTTCATCTCTGTGAAAATGTCTTCTTTGTGACAGGAGCATGCATTCCTAGGTATGCACATGGAATTTGGCTCATGAGGTTGGATCAAAACTAATTCTTAACTGTAGTGGAAACAAACAATTATATAAGAAAACAGAAATGTGAAGTCTCTGATACTCATGTTTCACCTCTTGGCTCAGTCATCTGTGGAAACTCTACTATTTAATTAACCTTCTGAACTTCAGTTCTGTCACTTATTAAACGACAATGTGCTGCATTTCTCTAAGTTTAGTATTAAAATTTCAAGTATAAGACACCCAAATTTTAATAGCATCATTTCACAAAAGTAATAAATTATCTGAAATGGAATACTATCTTAATTATAAAAATGTCTACTGAGTTGATTTATTGTCATAAAAACCTAACATTTGTTTGCAAGTTGTTTTAATAGGACATATCGTTCATAGCAGGCATACGTTTAGAAATGTGACATATCAAAGATATTTACTTGACAGTAGATCTAGTCATTCTTCATTTGTGACCACAGCTGTTGTTCAAATTTTAACAACATGACCTACATCCACAAATGCTCTTCCATATCTAGTGCTATTCTGATATATCTGCCTATCCAGCAGGCACCCATTTTCTAGATAACTTTTATTTCAAGATCTTGCTACTCTTGAGGTCTGTGTTGCATCTCATTTCCTGCAGCCCTCTTCTTGTCTGATTTTTCTTCTCATTCAGCCATCTGTGAATAGGTGAATGGTATACCATTTTGATTTTTTAGAATAATTTAGTTATATTCACTCTGAAATATGGAAAGTAAGTCTAATACAAACTAGTCAAGTTTGTTCTTTAAGTCTCTGTACCTGTCTGGGCCCCCAGAATTTTTCCTTCATTGTTCCACCTCTAACCAGAAATCCATCATGTCACCTGTTCCTTCTTTCATAATAATACTATTTATTTCTATATTCTCTGTTAGGAAAAAAAAAGTCTTTGGTAATTTCCAAAGTAGGGTACATTTTACCTTTTCAAACCATGTGATTAGAATCCCGCTTTTTATAGCCAAAACATTTAACAATGCATCCCTTGAAATATAGATACTTGTCCTCATAGACATAAATTGGATGTGAATTAAACATGAAATTCTCCAAACATACAGTTGAAGCAGATTATATTTAGTGATGACTAAATTGTTAATCTTAGCTCTTGAATTATTATGTAAAATGATGCACAGGAAAAAATAATAAACACACATTTAACAAAAACATTCTCTAATTTATGCTATTTAATTTGTCATTCATTATGTGAGGTAGCATATTTCTGTGAAATCTTTAGTGGTCTCCTGGGACAGTTAACTACAATATTACCCTGCTGCCTCTGCAGAGGGAGGGAAGGGAGAATAACTGATGGGTCCCTAGGGCTCATAGTCCACACTACTAGAAATAGGATGCACCAGGGATGGTAATGAAGGGAGCATTTCTATATCAGAGCAATGCTGTTTTCTTTTCTACTGTGGAGGAGCAGTAGAGAGACTCTTTTATATATGGACCTTCAGGTGATACCATTGTCTGTTGCTGTGACCCAAGTTTATTAATCAATATGCTTTCCCAGAATTCTACACTAATGTCATCATACACGTATTTAACCAGGGTCATTACTACATCAGTTAGTGAGGGTGCACTCAGGAGCAAGACAAAAGAAACTCCTGACTTCAAGTCTATTCTATCTCAGAAGTCAAATAAAATGAGGAGGGCCTATTAGCTCACGTAAGAGAATAGCGATATTTGAAATAAAGAACAGAGACCTTAATTCTCCATGCTTTCTAATGCAATGTATTCTCCACCACCCAACTCATGTCTTCCCTAACAAAGAAATACTGATAGGCTATGGGCTCAGCTTCTCTGCTTTTGACTTTGTAGGAAGGGCCAACTTGGAGGGTGCAAAATGTGTGTTCCAGGATTGAATATTAGACCTAGCTATGATCTACAATTTGCTGGATGGAAAAACCCTGAATTTCTGTTTTGATATTCATCATCTAACACCAATTCATTTACAAATATTCTTACTGGGGTCCTGTTTACTTCTTCAAGGTGGTATCTTGACAGATAATAGAACAGATCAAAAACCGTGTAATTTAAAGGAGGAAGGGTTAATTTTGGCTCCCTGTTTCAGTGCTCCATCAATCATGGCTGAAAAGGCATGGGGGAAGAGAGAAGAGGCAATTGGTCACATTGTATTCACAGTCATGAAGCAGAGAGAGACTACCCATTCTTCTTACTCCTCCTCCTCTTCCTCCTCCTCCCCCTCCTCTTCTTCCTTTTATTTCCATTCTAGGATCTCAGCTCATGGGATGGTGCCACCCACATTTAAGATAAGTCTTTCATCCTTAGTTAAATCTTTCTGGAAACACAATATTTTGTGAACTTTTGATGAGATGAGAAACAATGTCTATTTACTGCAAATAAGGTATCTGTGATAGAAACAAAGAAACATCCCATGGTTGTGAGGCCAGGAGAACTAGTGAGTTTAATTGGGTTAACTTACAGGAGCCTGGACGAGGGGTTACTTACAGAAGCATGGAGGTAAATACACACCGAAGGGAAAACAATCCCTCTCCCCAGCAACTGTCAATTTTTAAAACATCGTTGGGATATTTTTTCCCCAGGGGAACAGTGAGTCTATCCCTATCTCCATAACCAAAAGTAAATGACTTTATATTTTTACTGCAGAGCTTGTACAAGTTTTAAAAACTGCTGGGAGTTCAAGAGAAAAAAAATACCATTATCTTGCCTCAAGGACTTACTTCCAGAGCACATCTTAATAGTACTCTCACAGTTTTGTTTCCAGGGTCATCTAAATGTAGTCAGATTAAAAAAGAGGATTGTGGTGGCTTAAAAGAAAATGACCCCCATATGCTCATAGGGGATAGCACTGTTAGGGGATGCAGCCTTGCTGGAGTAGGTGTAGCACTGTAGGAATAGTGTGTCACTGGAGGTGGACTTTAAAGTATCATATGCTCAAGCCAGGCCCAGTGTGGCATTCTCTTCCTGCTGTCTGAATATCTAAATCTCAGGACCACTCCAGCACCATGGAGAAAGAAAGAACACTAAAAATCTAAACCTCTGAGACTGTGAGACAGCCACAATCAAATGTTTACTTTACAAGGTTTTCCTGGTCATAATGTCTTCACAACAATAGAAACTCTAAGACAGAAGTAGGGACCAGGGACTGTGGTATTGGCATTGCCGTGATAGTCCAGACAATGCTTTTGTTTGGAGGGATGTGGTCTTCATTGCTTTGGGTTAGAAAAGTAGTGGAATGCTTTAAGCATAATGGACCATACTGTTAGGAATATTGAAGAAGAGGTCTGTGGTGATTTGAACTGTGGGGGCCTGGACAAGAGGGTGCAGAGAATTTTAGTTTGTGGCCTAGAGACTGTTTTTATGATATTTTGGTAAAGAATGTGGCTGTTTTCTGCCCCAGTCCAAAAAAATCTGCCTGAAGCTAAATTAAAGAGTTTTGTATCAATTTTGTTTGCAGAAGAGATTTCAAAATAGCTTAATGTGGGCTGTGTCCTGCAATTATTAGTGGACATGCTTATTCAGATCTATAATGAAAAGGAGCAAGCTGAACAAAGAAAGTTACAAAATGTGCAATTTGAAGAGAAAGGGGGCACCAGGAAGTAGAATGTAGCTAATTCCTGTGTTCATGAAATAGATTTAAAAAAAAGAAAAAAAAACAATGTTAAATGGAATAAAGGAAGCAACAACTTCAGATACCACCCAGATAAACTTCCAGCTTAGAAGATTAGAGTAAAGCTTAGAGCTGGATGTGGTGATGCACACCTCTAATCCCAGCGCTCTGGGCAGAGGCAGATGCAAGCAGATCTGTCTTTGAAACTGGCCTGGGCTACAGATCCAGTTTCAGGACAGTCAAGCTTAGGAAGTGAAGGAAAACATTGAAATCAGAAAGCTGATGAAGATGTAACTGAATGAGAGGGACCATTTTCCAGCCCCAACAAGCGGCAGAACATGGCAACTTTGGCTACATGGTTCTGGCTATAGAATCAAGCATAGAAGAAAGGGGTTATAGAATCTTCTGCAACTAAGGAAAGCTACAAAGGCCAGGCATGTGTCAGTGGTGTCCTTGCATGGAGAACTAGAGAGGCCATTGTGTGAAGCCATGGAGATAAAGGCTGGATTGCCTTGGAGATGCCAAAGTTTTAGAGATGGCAGAGCTGTGGGATACTTGCTGAGGAAAGCTACTAACAGGAAGTGCAAACTTCCCAAGGGAGAGACATATGTTGCAGTCAACAAAGCTGAAAGGAGTTGGAGATCCAATAGGCAGTTTGACATCAAACATGGAGATACAGAGTTTGGCGTTTTACCAGTTGGGTTCAGACTTGCTTCCATTTAGTAATTCCTCATTGTGTCTCCTTTCCTCCCTTTCTGAATGACAATGTCTATCCTGTGACATTATATGTGCTCTGCTTTTTCATTTTGATTTTATAGGGTATTACAGTTAAGAGAATGCCATGAGCCTGAGAAGAGTCTTTAGAATTTGGACATTTTTAGACAATGGGCGCCAGAAAGTTTGATTTAAATGTATGTCTGCATTACGATATGACTACACGTTTATAGGAGACATGGAGTGAAATATGGTGGTTTGAAAGAAATTATCTCCATAGGCTCATAGGGAGTGGCACTATTAGTAAATGTGTCTTGTTTGAGTAGGTGTGGCACTGTGGGAGGGAGTGTGTCACTGGATGTGGGCTTGGAAGACTCATATGCTTAAGCCAGTCCTAGTGTAGAGTTTCCTTCTTGCTGCCTACAGATCCAGATGTAGAGGCCTTAGCTACCTTCACAGCACCATGACTCCCTGTGTGCTGCCATATATAACATGATAAATAAATTCCCCAGGGACTGATATTGGGGTTATAGCTTCAGACTGAATATCAGAAAAGCAAAGGAGCTGGCCACTAGTTTCTTACCTTTACCTCAGGCTGAATAGGCTGATTGTACCTTCACCAGCTGTAACACCAGACTGTAACCTCTCCTCAATGTGGCTGGAGAATGAGTTCCTCTTTGAGACCTTGCTTCTATCTTATATACTTTACTAATATTTGGATTATAGATATAATCTATAAATCTCTTGTAAACTTTTTCCCTTTTGTGTAGATCTGGGTGGCCTTGGACTCACAAAGATCTATCTACCTCTAATTATGAATCCTAGGATTAAAAGTATGTACCACCACTTCCTAGCTTCTGGCTGCTGGAACTAAAGGTGTGTGCCTGACTTCTATGGCTTGTGGATGACTTTGCTTTCTGAATCCTCAGTAGAGCTTTAATAAATTATAATAATATATCACTACAGCCATGTTTCACACATGCTGTCATGTTTTATGCCATAAAAACTAAACTGCTGAAACTATAAGCTAGCTCCAATTATTTTTTTCCTTTTTAAGACTTGCTAAGGTCATGGTGTCTCTTCACAGCAATAAAAACGCTAAGACAAGATGAAAAATGACAGGCTTAAGTCAAATCAACATGAACATTTTACCGTGTTCAGGTAAATTTAACAATAGGGGCGTTTCTTGTGGTGACTAAGGTCAGTGAACTGTGGGGTGTTATGACATTGAGTGTATGAGTCAATATCACAGACCTTGACCTGATTGAAGATGGCATAACTAATCATTAATATTACAGAAGGAGAATTTATTTGTCCCATGTGAACACCTGTTTGTTTTCTAATGAGGGACAGAAAGGGGGTGGATCCAGGTGGAAGGGAAAGTAGGGAGGATCTGGGAAGTCAGGATATTTTATGTGAGAAAAACAGTTGACTTTTAATAAAGGGGAAAATACAAATATTTTTACAATCTTAATAAAAGAAAGCTGAATGCAAACCACATACACACTGTATTGTAATAAATTATCTGTATGCCAACAGTTAAATTATAAAGCTCTATAAATTCCTAGCTAAACCTCATAGAAAACAAAGACAGACAACAATTGTGGGGTTACAGAGAGAAGGTTGTGCAATTTCTTTAAAGGGAAACTGCAGGGAAGGTATTGACCATCATGCAGTCTGTATTGATGCTCACTGGACTGGTGCAATGCAAACTCAGAAACATGAATATTTATAATGCAGGACACAGTGTTTGTTCTCTGCCATAAACAAATATTTAGATGTCTTTGAATATCAAACAACTTCTATAGAAAGATGCTCAAAACTAAAATGCCTTCTCCAAAGACCAGGCAGAAAGGAGAGCAGGTCCAACAAGTCCTTGAGAGTCATGTTCAGCACTAACATCTTTGAGCGAGGGTAGAGTTGCCTCAAAGGCTGTTTAGTGTTGGGAGAGCAGGTACTGTGTGGAAATAGACCCAGAAGTTATGTCAGTTATCCCCATTAAGTGGAAAAACCATCATGTACTTGAACTTATGAGAGGTTATTTTTTTTTTCTTTCTTTTTAAAATCTCAGTTTCATAGGCAGTGTCTGGCAAAACTCTGGAATTGTTTATGTCCAAATATTAGAAAAATGATGACTTATAGGAGGTATTGAGTTGAACTGACTACATTAGTCTGTGTCTTAGAAAACTACTCTGGCTAGAGATGCAGTTCAGTAATAGTATATTTTGGCATAGCAGTCATGGTCCGGGGTTCAAAGTCACAGTTTCACTAAATAAAAATAATAAGTAAATAAATAAAATTTAACTATAAAATAAAGAATTAAAACATATTTTATATGTTTATTTGTATTTCTTAAAATTAAAATATAGTTAAACCAGTTCACCCTTATCTTTCCTCCTCCCAGATATTCCCATGTAACTGCTTTCTCTCAAACTCATAGTTTTTTAATTATTGACATATACTTACACATATATAATATATATATATATATATACATATATATATATACACATTCTGAAACACAAATGCAACATGACATTCATATGACGTTACTTTTATGTATATGATTTCAGTTGGTATTGTATCACCAACTGGAGGGAGGGATCTGTTCCTTGGAGAAGACTATTTCTCCTGCTTTTTAGCAAGTCTTAGTTGCCTGTATTTCTTTGTCTTGGGTTGAATCCCCATAAAATTTTCCCCTTTTTATGTATTTAATCTTCACCAACAAAATGAGCTATTTTAGCAATTAAAGGCAGGGGCCAGGACAAAATTGGCCAATTATGACTGAATAACTCCCTCCTCCTATTCTCCCCACAGATGCCCTCATTCTATCCCCCATCCAAATCCAGGGAGGCTGAGGCCTTCCATGAAGGATCATCAAAATCTGTCAAGTTATTTAGGGTAGGGTCTAGGCCCTCCTCCCTCATGTCTCTAGGCTAAAGGAGTATCCCTCCTTGGGGAATGGGCTCCCAAAGTTCGTTCATGCACCTGACTTCTCCATGAAAGCTCTGAAAGCCAGAAGTTCCTGGATGGATGTCCTGATCTTTATTTTAAAATCTAACTTTTAGATTTCATCTTTTTCCCATGATCTCCATGGTAAATTATCTTTGCTTAAATCCAATATCCTCACAATTGTCCTTAGGTGTCACGAGCTCTTATAAACAATGATCAAAAACTAACAAAATAATGAATGTCTATCCAGGATTCGGAAAGGACTTTGCAATTTGTTCAATTCTGTACCATTTCAGAGACTATCAGAGGCAAAGATGGAGAGACCGTTGTCTGTACAGGAAGATCTCAAAGCATCATTGGTGTTTAGTGTGGTGAGGTACCCTGCAGAGAGGAACAGCATGACTATCCTGACTTTCTTCTGTTGATGATCTTGACAAACACATAGTGGGACCATGGACCTGATGAGTTAACTCTGTGAACTAAAAAGAAAATCTAGGGACTCAACAGAGGTTGGGTAGGAGAGAGAATTTCTACTTAATCTTCTAAAAAGAATATTTTTGAAGGAGCATCCTTAGTTGCTCTTCAGATTCAAGCAGGGAAGAGTTCAGCCTGACTCATTAGTTAGAGAATAGATGTTCAACCCTGCCATCATTATCTTTTACAAGATGCCTGCAATTTGGGCAATTAGAGTCAACCCAAGAATAAAAGAATCCTCCTATCTGGATACAGTTTATGATCATAATCTTCAGTCAGCTTTGTTTCCCTTATTCCTATCTTCCAAGTATTTTCTCTCAATTGCCTCCAAATTCTACCCACTAGCAGGGATTTTATATATTGCCAACACTAAAACCCCAATAAAATTAAAGCCTGCCTTTCTAGTAAAACTTTTGAGATGTGAACAAGTGTTGATTGGTGAGACTGAAACATTGTTTTGTGTGATCAATGATACTTAGACTGGGAAAGGGGGTTATGAAGGCACAACAAAGAGCTGCAATCAGTAGGAAGAGAGTAGTAAGTGAGATCAAAGGTTTATGGCAAGTAATACGTTTTTGTGATACACAGAGATACCACAGAGACCTTGGTTCTGGTTTCAGATGTTTTGGTTAAGGCAGAAATCTCTGATTAAGCAAATAGGAGTATGAATCTCCCAGTTTAATCTGAGTGTCAGATGACTCTTCTAAGTCTAAATATGTCTTATGTAATATGTATAATACATGAGGCATACTAAAAGGAAAAAAGAACTATTTGTTTATCTGAAATTCAAATTTAATGAGGCCTTTTATATTTTATCTACCAACTACATAACAGAAATGGAAAGCCACTGAAGATTTGAAAACTTTAATGTGATTATGTTCATAAATTAAAGGGAAGGAAAGTTAGTCATGAAACATATTACAAATGTCTCTTTGCAAGTGTGTTAGTTTTTGGAAACATCCTTTCAATATAGTCTATAATAAAGAGAGCTTGTATCCTACCACTTGTTTTAAATAAAGCTTGATGAAAATAAACCAATTTCAGCCACATAGCAAGCAAGTCTGACTTATAACAAATATGGAAGCATGGATTCTTTCTTTTGGCATTCAGGATCTGCAGAGGAAAAAAAAGTTCAACACAGCAATTTCACTTTCAAATCTGAGAACCCTCCTTTTATCTCCATTGAAATCTTTCTTTCAGCATTCGCCTGAGCCTGTGTTTACTGTGTCTGGTTTTTTAGAGCATGGTGATTGCTGAGTTTGTGGCTACCTCACTCTCTTCACAGCAAGGTACTTTGAACAGACTGACACTGTGATTTTTAAAACATGATTTGTCAGAAGAGCAAAACCTTTAGGGCCATCTGCAAAAGAGATGTGCATGTTGCCAGTGAGTGGAAACTATTGTCTAAATTTAATACCCATTTGATAAGCCCAAATCCATGTTTTAATTATGTGTCCATGTTTCTCCTATGTATCTCTGCCTCTTTTTTTTTTTTTTTTTTTTAAATCACCTTCTCCCTAGGAATTCTCTCTACAGCAGTGGCTAGAATTTCAGACATAGTCATCTACAGTACAGGAACGGTGATCAATTAGTTCATGAGCTTCCAACTAAATGAGTCACCCAGAACACCAGTATCCCTATAGGATGCCAGGAATCAAGAGTATCAGGGACAGTGTCAAATGGAAAAGAAAAGGCCAAGGCTAAAGTGTTAAAAAGTTATTTTGAAGATTGAGCCAGAGTAGGAATAGAAGACAGGAGAGAGAGAGAGAGAGAGAGAGAGAGAGAGAGAGAGAGAGAGAGAGAGAGAACATGAAAGAGGGAGCCATTATTGTTTTGATGAGATAACTGAACCTAAAGAAAAGTCCAGAGACCTACAAGACTGACTCCAACTAACAATTTGAGCAACAGTGGAAAGGCTACCATAAATGGCCTTCCCTGATAATGAGATCATCAACTAACTTATGTACCATCATGGAACCCTCATCTAGTACCTGGTGGAATCAGAAGCAAACAGCCACAACTAAACACTGAGCCGAACTAGAATCCAGATGCAGAGAGGGAGGACAAGACCACGCTGCAGAAACACATAGAGACAGCTGACCTGAACAAGGAGGAGCTAATGGGCCCGCAGACTGATAGCTGGGAATCCATCATGGGAATGACTCAGACTGAAGAGTCTCAGGGACCCCTGACAGTGGAACCAGGATGTATCCTTGGTGCACAAAAAGACCTTGCGGGCACATCCCCCATGGAGGAATACCCCCTTAACCTAGAGACAGGAGAGAAGTCCTAGTCCCTACTTCAAATGACTTGACAGATTTAGATGACTCCTCCTGGATGGTATCACCCTACATGTGGAGTGGGGGGGGGCTGATGAGAGGTGAGGGTGGTTGGGGTGCATGTGAGGGGGGAAAGAGGGAAAGAAGAAGGGAGGGAGGAAGGGACAGAGGGAGAGGGAACTGGGATCGATATGTAAAAAATATATAAGAATAAAGTTAATAAAAAATTTATTTTGATATCCTCTCACCCCAACCCTATAATACTAGGAATGGGGCTGCAGGAATCACACGACTGGTAATTTTGGTTTTGTTTGATTGTTTTACAGGACACGATTTTTCTATGTAGTCCTTGATATCTTGGAACTCACTTTGTGTTACAGCAGGTCTCCCCGCTGGCCTCCTGGTCCTACCGCCACGTGGGCCCACAGCCGCGCCAGCCCCAAATAACACTCAGAGACTCTGTATTTGATACAATCCTGTTGGTCAGTTATCATTATTGTTTATGGGGCAATGAGTTGTCTCTGCCATTTCTAGAGTTTATATATTATCCTTCTGTGGTCTTTGAAGGAGTTGAAGACAGATAGTTATAGTTATAGTTTCCCATAGTTAGGATTAAAGATAAGTTACATATAAGACTTTAGACTCACAAAGATAGGATAGATGATATTTTCTTTAAGTCTTACAAAATGTTAATTGACTAAATATTGTTTACTGTGATTCTTATTTGATAACTGTTGTATGGTACATTTTGCTATGTTAAGGTTAAACCCCTTCTTTTACTTTAGACAGAAAAGAGGAGATGATGGGAGATGTTATTCTGTATATATGTTCCTCATACTGGTTAATAAAGCCCTGTGGCCAATAGGAAACAAGATAGGCGGGGCTAGGAGACCAGGAGGAGGAAAGAGGAAGTAGTAGGGAGTAGGATCGAGATGTAGCCCAGGGAAGAAGCAGGACGCCTGCCGAGCGGCTCCCCGATAAGATGACCATGTGGAAATACTTAGATAAGTAGAAATGGGTTAATAATTAAGACAGAGCTAGCCCATAAACAATAATGATAACTGGCCAACAGGATTGTATCAAATACAGAGTCTCTGAGTGTTATTTGGGGCTGGCGCGGCTGTGGGCCCACATGGCGGCAGGACCAGGAGGCCGGCACGGAGACCTGCTGTAACAACTTTGTGTACCAGGCTAACCTCAAACTCACAAAGATCTGCCTGCCTCTGCCTCAAGAGTACTGGGACTAAAAGTATATACCATCAGGGACAGGTAATCTTAAAACAACCTTTCCATCAAATTTTTGCTATTGCCAATGCCCACCGTTTCCATCCCATTTCAACCCTGGCCACAATGTCATCAAAGTGATACTGACATATAAAAAGTGCAGCAAGTATGAGCATGAAGGTGGCTAGAATCACTCCCTTCACAGTCAAGCCACGACAAAACTGAGTGTAAGTATAGTATATAACCTATCGAAGCTAATATTTGATGAATATTTCCCATGTCCACAAGTTTTTCTCAACACTTCAGAACTATTTTATATAATTCTTTTGTATTACCATTTTAAAACGAGAAATCTGAAATGCAGAGGTTCAGGTCATATGATTGTGAGCTGAGGTCATACAACTTGCAAGTGTGGTATTAAACAGCCGGCACAGGCAAGGGGACTCTAAAGGTATACTTCTCACCACTGCATCCTTCCTCTTCCACAGATGAAAGAGCTTTTCATAGTGGAACACATTTATGTGTCCTGAAAATTATGAATGTTAATTAGTTTAAGTTGGTTGGCTTTGGTAAGATATTCAAGCCTATAAGTTTCTCATTTCCCTCTGGGAATAAGGAGTTGGTTTAGTCAATGAAGTGCTTGCCACACAAATAAAAACATCTAATTTAGTTCCATGGATTTATATAAAAAGTTAGGAGTGGTGATTCATGCTTGTAGTCCCAGAGCCAGGGAGGTCAAGATCCCTGGGACCTTCTGGTCAGCCAGTCTAGCCCAAGTCCTAGTGAAAGGCTGTCAATAAAATACTAGATGAACAGATCCTGAGGGATGACACCTAAGGCTGATTTCTATCTAAACATTCACTCACACATTCACATTCACACATATGAGTACCCACACAAATATTTCTGCATACACTGTGTGGGCACACGCATGCACATGCTCTCTCTCTCTCTCTCTCTCTCTCTCTCTCTCTCTCTCTCACTTCTTTTGCTGTACAATGAAATGAGGTAACTTTATATACATTCATTATTCATAAAGTATGGGTTATTATGAACCATTCATAACAACAATTGGTACTCTGCTGTCGTTTAATCTATACTCACTCAATTTATTTCTTCTGACAAACATTCTTGGTGTCCTGTTGGGTAAGGTGCTGTAAATTTGATTATAAGTGATTTGTTCTATCCCAGAAGTGTGAAGCCTATAAGAATGCATGCAATGAAATAATTATGGCGGCTAATCAACTTGGCAATGGAAGGCAACCACTGAATGTTAACAGTCAATACAATATGGAATATGCAGTGTATTACAAAAGATTCTCAATTGTGCTCTTTCTGGAAAACTCATTTAGCATTGTCATGCTTCCTTTAAAATATATGAAGTTTTCTAGAAGTACCCAGCTGACACTGGCTATAGTACAGATTTCTCTCTGTGCTATGGAGATTATAATGTAAGCATACTGATAATGGGAGACACAGGAGGAAGGGGAGAGCTTTGGCATACTCTCATAAAATTGCTTAGGTGAATTTTACTACAGACTCTGATTATAGGCCCTGAGACATTTGTCTTTCTTAAACCACAGTGGGAACATTGCTGCAGTTTTGATTTAAATTGTTTTTGGTCCCTTAGATGTTTTGGACCAGAGGCACTGATTTTCAGTGTGTAGAGACACTGGGAAATTTTTTTATCCAAGATCCTACTGTCTCTTTCCCAATATCCAACTTCTTGTTTTTTATATGACTCATTGTTTATATTTGTTTCTTAATCTATGGGGAGAAAAAGCTCTGATCCAAACAAGATATATTTCCTTTTCTTTAATCTAAACACAATGACTTATGTAAAATGAGCACATTGTATCCATTAACTAGTTAGTAATGCAAATACAGTCTGTCAAGACATTGAGGTATATGTACAACATGGAAAATGCTATAGTAGGAAAAATAGACAAAGTGGTTGAGAGAAATGAGAGGCCACTCTGACTGGGAGAGCTAAGAGATTCTTGGATGGACTAACCCTTACCTTTATCCTGATCAATGAAAAAGTGAATTATTCAATGAAAACACATTATTAAAGAGAGTTGAAATACAATAGACATGTCAGAGAGTTTGGGGTCCTGATGAATAGTAGGTGTAAAATATGATAGTGTAATTGTGTGTCTGGGGAGACAATTGGGGAATCAGCCTTAGAAAGAAAAAGACTGAATTCAGAATAGCCACTATGAATTTTAGTCACATAATTTGTTTCAGTGTTCTTGATACAGTCTTTTGCTATGTATGTCAGCCTATCCTTAAATTCTCAGTAATCCTCCTGCTTTAGGATTTCAAGAGATGGAGTTATTTATGTGTCATTGTTCCTGGCTCAATAAACAATCTTAATGAGTTCTCAGTAAAGTTCTGCTCATCCTTACTGATAAGGATACTTTTTGGAATACTGATAATTCTTAACTACACTCAGAGAATAGAAAAAGCATATAAAAAGTAGTATTAAAACATATACAATAAATCCCAGCATGGTTATTTAATGCAGACTTCAAGGATTAATTAAACAATACAGGTTAGTCAGCGAAGTTTTGTCTAAAGGAAAAAAAATACAGTACTAAACATAGTGGTTTCATCATTTGCTGTAATGAGAGTTTAGTCTTACTATTTATATTTATTGGGTCTTAAATATTAATTCATGACTTCCAACAAATGCACAAGATAATAATTAGCTTCCTATTTCAGGTGTCTATTTCCTTGCATCCTGATTTGCATTAAGAGAGTCCATATACACACCTTCCAGCCTCAGCCTCCATCACCTTTCCATCACGAGCTGGTAGTGAGTCTTAGGGACATCATTTTCTGTCAAATGGAGCTAATCCATCAAAACTTCTACACATAAATTGTTCTCTTTCTTTCCATTCTTTCCCCAGGCCTGAAAAGTAAGGGAGCCCTCTGCACACTCAAATTTTTCTTTTATTTCCTGTTTAGAAATTCAAACTAGAGTACCAAGAGAGCCAATATTTCCACACATAAACTTTCTCAATGCCACTATCTTCTCAAGCATGTATTTTGATTTTTATCTACTTATATATCTGCCTATGGATTATGTTTGATCATAAGAAAATAGAATACTGCTATTGTCACTTAAAATATACTTTAATTGGATGAACCACTGACATACTGTGAAATTATAGATAGTTCTCAACCTAAAACACTCAAATTAGTTATTATTTTTCAATTAACCATGGAAAAAGAAGTATGCACTATGCAGCTTCTCTCTATGATTATAGACAGGACCAAGACATGGCTTTAACTCAATTATGAGGATGGTCATTTATGAAATGTGCAACACTCAGCCTGGTGCATAGTATATTGGGAGTATTAAATTCAATTTGACTTATGATTCTTTCTATATAACGTGGAATTATTGAACATCCAGGAGTATCTACTTGTGGAAAACAAAACAAAACTATGCTATTGTCTATCCTCATTATCATTGTATAATCAGAATAAAATGTAGACTGAGGCCTTGGTTCTGATCTACCACCTCATATGTAGACTCCCAGAAAAAGAAATGATTACTTCTAGCCATGTGTGCCTATGTTTCCAATACTCACTGTGTCTGATCAACAGCTACTAAAGCAAACTACTTCTGCGGCTTGGTGTTGCAGTCTGTCAGTTTTGCTAAGTTAGAACAAACAATCCCTGAAATGTCATTATAAGGGTCGTAACCATGAGTGATTACATGCGTTTTTGGAGCGTGAGCACTGGATTTATTCTTATGACCAAGTTCACTTCCAAGCAACCTTGGGTCGTTTCTTTAGTCAGTTAATGAATGCAGTAAAATGAGGAATGACCTAATATTATTGCAACAAGATGATTTATTGATATTTAATGTAATGTTAACACTACTTTAGAAAGATTCCAAGCAATTTGCTGAACAGACATGTGTCTGTAACGTCTCCGCAAGAGTTTCATTGTTCCTTGGCATGTCAATGAGATGGTGATGCTTGAGTAGTGTACGAGAGTATTTTTAATTTCCTATTTATAGAAATATGCATACATTTGGATCTCTCTTCAGAAGTTAATATATTAAAAGTATAGTATATTTTTCATTTTAATATTCATCTTTATATTTTGGAGACAAGGTCTTTGGCTAGCCTGGAAACCTCCGTGTAGACCAGGCTGGCCTTTACCTCACATAGCAATATTTGACTAAGTTTCTGAGTGACAGGGTTACAGATGAGGCCCCTTTTTTCTATCTTGTTGCCAAAGACACTATATATGACTTCCAAAATCCAATATAATAAATATGTGGTACCTAGATTTGGGTGTCAAGTGAGGTCATTGAAGGTGGACACTAGACTCAGCTGCATCCCTTTTCTGTTTTCTAGTGTCCATGAGCTAGGCATTCTACTGCCACATGAATCTATCATGGTGAAATGCCTCAAGCCCCAATGCAACTATGCCAACCATCCATAGCTGACAACTTGGAAGCCATGAGACAAAGTATTTCCCTCATATAAGATTCTTATCATCGGCACTTATTGTAGCCACAGAAAACTTCTAACACAGTTATAACAACTGAATTCCGTAAGAAGATTTCTCATAGTTATACATAGGTTGAAAAGTTTAAGATCATGGTGATTTCAGCTTGGATTATATGTTCAAGGCCTGGTCCTTGCTCTAAGATGGCACCTGGTTGCAGCCACTCCAGATGGGACAAGTACTTTGTTTTTACAGAAAAGAAAGTGGAAAAACAAGCTAACTGAAGGCTGAGTGAAGCCACTTTTATAAACCTGTCAGAGAGGAGACCTCATGCCTAGATCTCCTTAATTCCTCCCCTTTGCACCATCTCATTGGCCATTACATGTACTTGTAATTTCCTTTCAGCTTCAAATCATCTTCCAAAGAATGACACTGAACCTTCTTATTTATTATGAATACTCTGCCTTAGCTTAGACTCGTCTATCAGCTCTTATAACTTAATTTAACTTGTTCCTATTTATCTTTGTTTTGCCTAGGGGCATTTTACTTTTATTTCATTCTTTTCCTGCTTCCTACTTCCTGCTTCCTGGCTGGAAGTTGTCCCTGTTGTCTCTCTAGCAGACCTTTTCTTTCTCCTCCAAGCCTAAATTCCTCCTCTTACTTACTCTCCCTGCACATAAGTTCTGCCCATACCTCCTCCTTTGATATTGGCTGTTCAGCTTTTTATTAGTTCAATCAGGTGTCTTAGGCAGGCAAGGTAAAACAGCAACACATCTTTACATAATTAAATAAATGCAATGCATCTGTGCACGGTTAAACAACAATTACATTTAAAACCTTTATTTTGGATGGAACTATTAGGTACATAGAAGGGTACATATTAGGTACATAGAAGGTTAACTGCTGTGCACTTTAAAAAACACCCCATCTGGGATGGGAGGGGAGGGTAGCCAGGGTGCATGTCACAGGGGAAAGAGGGTAAGAGGAAGGGAGGGAAGGAGGGATAGAGGGAAGGAGGGAGGGTTGGAGGGAGGAAGGGAGAGGAAGCTGGGATCCACATATAAAATTTTTAAATTATATTATTATTTAAATTATATTATTATTTTTTAAAAAAGAAGGAAAAGAATGCTGCTGGACTAATTCAATGACTTCAAAAAATTTAAGCCTAAGGACAAGTTACTGGGGAAAAGGATTTCTAATTTTGTTTCCACAGAAAATGAAAAGCTGTGGATTCTTTCCAGACTAATGTGGTTTGATCGAGCAAGACCCCCCTGAAGCAACGTCAATGGGACAAAGCAGCCTTGTAGACCATTACAGCCAGGATTTCTGCAACTTCTTAGGATTCCCCATGACAGAGCCTCCTACCAGCAGGAAGCAGCTTGGAAAGAAAGATGCCCAAATTCCCAAATAATTGTTTATAAATGTTTGTTTTCATTAAAAAAGGGATGCATAACTATGTCCAGCATAAAATAAATAAATGTAAAAAAAATACCACCCTATCTATTCTTGAAAGTGATTTACTTCAATAGTAAGAACTACTGAAAAATCTAAATTATTCATCTCTATTTTGTGTGTTTATTATTGCCATTTAACCAAATGAATTAAACTTGCCACTTGCATCATCACACAATTATGGAACAAGACTTGTAAATGCAATTTCATTTAATTAAGGGGTAAACAGATTTCTGTTCTGCTTCATTTGCTCAGTGTAAAAAAAAAATAATGCATTGAAACAAAGCAAAGGTGCTAAATTTCTATGGCAAGTTTGGCAAATTGAATCCAAAACATATGTAGCCATTAATCTTAAAAGCTGTGTTATGTGTAACTGCTCACCATTATAGGAAGCCTCACCACACCTGACGTCCCATCACACCTACTGTTGTTTCGGCTTGTCCTCTGTGATCGTACTGTCATTGCTGCTGTGGCTATTACAGAGGAAGAAGGTGGCTCATCGTTATAGAATGAAGGACAGTTGGGTAGTCAGGAAGCCACCAACCTGATCCAGTTCTTGCTTCTCAAGTTTCTTATTTGAGCCTTTTAAAAAATGTGTATATCTCAGTGACTATTGGAATGTGTTGAAAGAAAGAAAATATATGTTCTTTTATTTTTAAGATAGAAAGCTGTTAGTCTGTTACTAGTGTTTCTTATTGGTTAGCTCTGTCTTAAATATCAACCCATTTCTATCAATCTAAGTGTTTTCATGTGGTCTTATCTTATCAGAGAAAGTGTCTGGACCTCCTACTCCTCTTGGTCCTACATTTCGACTCATCTCCACTACATCTCACAGAATCCTCCTTGTCTCCTAGTCCTGCCTGTCTTCTCTTCCTATTTTCCAACAGTGCTTTATTCATTAACCAAAAAGAGAAACATATTTACAGAATGTCATCTCCCATCATTTACTCTTTTCTGACTAAATAAAAAGGGTTTTAACTTTAACATGATAAAATATATAACAAAACGGTTATCAAATAAGAACTATAGTTAATATTTAGTCCATCAACATTTATCTTGAAAATGTATGTTCTTGATTTCCAACTTACACATGGGAAGCAACAACAGAACCCACAGGCCACTGCCATCTCACTTGGAACAAACGTCCATGTGACTCCTGGTGGCATATACAATTATAAATATGTATATATTTACTTAGATTTTAAGCATCATAAGAACGTTTAAAGGAGAGATAGACAGTTTCAAGTCTATTTCTGATTATTTAGAATGTTTTCCTCCAGGGGATGATCCTAGGAATCTAATAATTTATAAAATAGGACATTATCTATAGTCCATATGTTTTGTTATTATGCAGCCATCCCTTAGAAGAAACATACAACACTTAATCCCTGGAACACAGTAGGTGTTCAATTAACATAACCAACGAGTGTTCTATGACATATGCAGATAGATGGGGTTTTAAATAGTTTTATTTGTCTATCATTAAATACAATGATCTGGGCTCCCCGCCAGTGGACAAGCTGCCTCTGTCATTCTGGGTGACACAGCTCAGTCTTGATCTTGAGGCAGAATAATGAATGGATTAGGAAAAGCTGCAGCAAACATGTGGGTGGATGTCCCCTGTCAGAGCTTTGATTTGGATTCCTTGCAGAACAACAGAAATGTTCATTATATTTTCATTCCTTTCAAAACACAAAGAGTAACGAAGCTTCATAAGCAGAACAGCAATGCGTCACCCTGGAGGAAGAAGTTTTAGCGAATTTAAAAGCAGCCTCTAGGAATCAGGCCATTGCAGTGTTTCCATTATTGTTTCTCCTGCTCATTGTTTGGCACCACTGTTTTGCTCCATTCCTACAGATATGTCCACGCTAACATGCTAGGAGCATGACCCCTGCACCCACCATAGGGTCGACAGCTCACATAAGACAGTCAACTATTAAAGGGAGTTCTGATTTGCGGCTTCTCATATGTTCTTTAGCAGCAGAACAGAAGCTGGTGGGTGGGGAGGGAGGAGCTCCCATTATAACCATGGGGAGAGAGATGGTTTCCTCTGACATTTTTCTTTCAGAAAACTAAGCAAAATTGCAGTACAGTTTAACAGTACCCTTCTTAACTCACTGCAGGTTGCCATGGAAACAGGAATCTCGTCCCAACATGAAAGGCATTTGGGGAATCTGTTAGACTATAACATTAGCACGATCTAAGCATCCATGCTTACTGCTAACAAGTCCTGCATCCCTCTTAGAATATTATTGATGATCATTAAATTCCTCTGTATGTTGTTCAGGGTCTTCATATCTTATCTGAGATCTCCTTTGTGAGTGCCCATCTTGTATGAGATCATGGACTTTGTGACATGTGCTCTATTTCAGGATGTGAAATAAAATATTCCATTCTACAAATATGGGGATTTTCACCTGATCCAGAATTAGATCTTAATGGAGAGCATGATTGAAATAATAATTAAAGAAACACGCTAATATTTAAGAAAGTTTGTATGTAAGAAATAAGAATCAAGTGGCAATTTTTGTTCCAACAATAAAGTTTAGTCCCTTTGGTCTTTTGCTTGTTCTGGGTAAATTATAAGTTAGGTCTTATAAATTTTTCAGATAGTATATTTTTAATAGTTGATTTCGAAGATAGCCTGGGAATCTTAAAACATAAAAAGATTATGTTCCTGGCAAAAACAAAACAAAACAAAAAACCCACAAAACACACATTTGTTTTCTTTTTGTTGTTTTGTTCCAAGAGAGACACAATTTAGTCCCTTTTTTTCCTTCTTTTTTTTGGTGGGGGCGGGGGCACAAGGGTAGGGGGCAGACTTGGGAGGACTATGGACCGAGTGTGATCAGGGTGCAGGAAGTGAAATTCCCAAATAATCAGTTAAAATATAAGATAAGAAAATTAAATAAATGAATTTAAAAATATGTGATTAAGAAGCCACCAATGAGCTGTAAGCAATTGCAGAAATAGCTACATCACTGTTTCCTTTATTCCATAAAATAAAGGAATTTAGGTGAACTTGTGAGGAAAAATAAGGAAAAGTCCTTTTTGAATTAGTTTTTTTTATTGAATGTGAAGTGGAATATCACTGATTTAATATTTAGCATCTTACAGTTCACTAATTATCCACCCCACTTGGCTATATGTCTTCTCGTTACATAAAGATTCTTGGTCACTTTCAAACCTTTCCTGCATATCCAGGGCTATGCTTGATGTTACAGCTGCAGAGTCCGAGCCCACATTCACTGTCATTCTCATGGTTTGCCAGGGGCTGCCTGTGAGCATGAGTCTTAGTCCTGTTCTCCCCCTCTTCATCGTGAGGTTGATAAAGGGATCAACTTAGACAACTCATATACAATACCTGGATTTTCTAATACAAAAACAACAGCCTCTGGATTTAGTTATTATCATTACAGTGACCTGGCAACACCTCTAAGCCATTTTTGCTTTATTACTAGAAGCGAACTTTCTAGATGAACTCCTAGACAAAAATAGACAATATTTTTGGGCTGAATTTTATCCCTGAACTTATTCACTTTTGGAAAAAGTGGATTATATGAATTTAAAAATGTTCAAAATCCAGAAGCAGGAAAGAGAAGACTCGGCAGAAACAGAAATTGGATTTTTGGGAGAGATCCTGAACATGCTCTTCGTTTCCCATTTCACAAAGTACCAACCACATAGCAAAGTAGTAAGAGGGAGCTAGAAGTGTCTCTCCAATCACTCACCCTCTGCCTAGTTGGATGAGTGTGCAAATTGATGCTAAGAAAGCATCACCTTGAGCATTTTGGCTTCCAAGCTGTGCAAAACGTTTTTGAATTCCGCAAAAACTGGGCCTCAAATTTGAATTTTGCTCTATTCTGGACTGGTGATTCATAATGCAATGCCCTTGAACTGCTGAGCAGTACATGGGTCAGTCCATGATACTGCAGGTAACCCACAGTATGCCAGCATCTGCACACTGCTACCCAGCTATCGAGTTCAATAACTAGAACATCAACTCCACTTTCAATTCAGGGTGATTTCATTTTATGGAAGGCTACTGGGACAGTTCTGCTTTAAACTGAGATACATCTCCATTATTTTCTAGAGTCAGCAAAGCAACATAACAGACTACATTGCTAATGCATTAGAGTTAAAACTAACAGATCCAAAAGCTACAAATCTCAGGTGGAGGACACCCTTAACTTCATGTCTTGAAAAATAAGAACTTTGTTGGAAGAGATTTTATGAAAGTTTGAAACAAATCAAAGGAAGAGGAAGTCAACATCGTGGGAAATTACAGGAGACAATTAGTGAAATGGCAGGCTAGAAAAAGCAACTTGATAGGAGGTAATAGAGGAAATGGGTGACTTTTTTTTTTTGATACACGAGAGAAATAAAATGTGAGTTTTGCTCCTTTGAGACAGTTCTGGAAGCATATGGAGAATGGCATGTGGAGGGAGACGTGATGGGCAGACAAGTCTGATGGCCCCTTACTCAAAGTTTCAGTGACAGCATGAATGTTTTATCATTAGCAAAAGCTAAGGTACTGGTCTATATGCTGTTACAGCAGGTTCTCCCCCCAGCCGGCCTCCCGGTTCTGCCACCATGGTCCCATTGCCACGTGAGCCCCAAATAACACTCAGAAACTCCCTTCCTTCCCGCCGGCTCCATCCTGCCTGCTGCCAGTCTGGGCCCATAGCCGCACCAGCCCCAAATAACATTCAGAGACTCTGTATTTGATATAATCCTGTTGGCCAATTACCATTATTGTTTATGGGCTAGCTCTGCCTTAATTATTAACCCATTTCTACTTATCTAAGTATTTCCACGTGGTCGTCTTATCAGGGAGCTGCTGCGGGCATCTTCCTTCCTCCATGCTCTACATCTTGACTCCCTTCCCACTTCCTCTTTCCTTCTCCTAGTCTCCTAGCCCCGCCTATCTTGCTGTCTCATTGGCCACAGTGCTTTATTAATTAACAAGTATGAGAAACATATTTACAGAATAACATCTCCCATCAATATGCCTAGTCAATTTAAAGACTGCCTACCTTAATATGAGCTTTCATGGGTCCCATTATCTCCCTGTGAACAGCATGATATAATTGTAGTAAGAAAACAATCAGTAGTGTGATCTTTTACTCGTTTGGCTTTTTGGCTCGTTTGGGGAGGCCACCACCCAGTTCTTAAATAAACAACACACGGAAGCTTATTCTTACTTGTCTCTAGCCAGTTTTCCTTATCTTAAATTAGCCCATCCACCTTTCCCCTCTGGGTCCTTATCTTTGATACTTCTATATATCTTACTTTTCTTCTTACTCCATGGCTGGTGGAGTTGCTGGGTAGCTGGCTTTTGATGTCCTCCTCCCCTTGTTCTCTGATTGCTCCTTATTTCTTCCTCTATTTATAATCTGCCCGCCAACCCTGCCTATCCTTGTTCCTGCCTCACTATTGGTCTTTCAGCTCTTTATTAGACCATTAGGTGTTTCACACAGGCAAAGAATCACAGCTTCACAGAATTAAACAAATGCAGGATAAACAAAAGTCACACACCTTCAAATAATATTCTATCACAGTTTACTCAAAACAAATATTCAACTTCTTCCCGCTCTATTTCTTTATGTTGAACATACTCTTGCCTTACGTTTATTTATTTTGCCACCTTTTATTTTTGATTTGTTTTTCTGTGAGACTATGATCAAGATACTGCTCTGAAATACTTGCTTGTCAAAGAAAAGCAAGGTGGCCACTTCACAACCCCCTTCTTTTCATTTTTGTTTAAATACCATTATTAAATGTGATAGCTTCATCATGCTGACCATCGAATCTTCAGTCAATGTGTCATTGAATGTGTAACCAAATACAGAGATAAAGGCCATTCTGAGATGGTTCAGAGAACTGAGCACAGATCTCATTCAGACTGGCAGTATCACCCAGGGCTTCCTCTATTTAATGCCTAATGGAGATTTTAGTTCTATCTAAACATCCCTTTCCTATAGGAAACTCACAATTTTTGTTATCCAATATTGTTGAGACAAAGTATGGGAATTTATACTAAAAGCATTACTAAATCTTAATTTTTATTGGTCTTCTAATGATGGTAATGTTATTAGTTATTTTTCTCATTATTTCTCCAAAATACCTGACAAAAACAACTTAAGGAAGGTTGTATTTTGGATCACATCTATGGAAGACACTAGCCAATCATGGCTGGGAGGTGATAGTCACAGAAACACAAGGTAACTGGTCTCATAGACAGGAAACGGAGGAAATAAACACTGATGTTCAGTTCACTTTGTCTTTATTCAGCCAGGTAACTCAGCTGAGGGAATGGTGCTCTTCATATCATTTCTACCTCAGCTGAGCCAACAAAAAAACTCCCTCAGAGACATTCCCCAAGGATTGTTATTTTGGTCATTTTAGAACCTATGACTTGACAGTCAATTTTAAGCATCACAGTGATACAAAACAGCTGAAAGTTTCCTGAGGGATTTATCTCTGGTATGTTTCCATCCTCACTCACACTAGCATCTCACTGTGACTAGTATCTGAAACTTATTGTGGCTGAACCCAGATCCTCACGCTGCCTCAACATCTTCCTTCTTCATTTGACCACACTGAACCAACCTACCCATTTGATAAGCCATTACACTTAGGAATACTTTATGCCTTTCTCTTAATCTCTACTTTAAATCTGCCCTGTCATCTATTACTGTTAGCTACCACATTGCCTATTTCTTGAAAACTGCACATCATTCAGATTGTTGGAAAGTCCTTCCAGGAGCATTCTTCCATGCTTTGCTCCTCTGTTCTATGCTCACTTCAGCACAAAGGAATAGTACTTTTATATATGTAAATTACATACACTGATGGCTCAAAATCATCACAATACCTTAGACCTTCCTGTAATTTCCCCCCAAATATGTCACTTTCCTTCCATGACCCATATATGGGGCTCATTATCTCCTGTCAAATATATGGCAAATGCATGTCATAACTGCTCATGGGAATGAAGACTGGCTTCATTTCCACCCCTAATCCTCTTTGTCTTATGCTATCAGATCACTGAATGAGTTTGAAAAACCTGTCTTTTCCCCTTGAATAACAATAATATTTAAGAAACATAACTTTTTCCTTTTTTGATGTATGCATGTTTTCATACTGCAGTGCACATGTGGAGGTCTGAGAACAGCTTATAGCTGTCAGTTTTTTCCTTAAACCATGTTGGGTCAAGGGAGGAAACTCTTCTCATAAGGCTTGGTCACCAGTACTTTTACCCACTAAGCTGTTTCATTGACTCCAAACATGACTCTTCACAATTTCTTGAAATGTGTGTGTGTGTGTGTGTGTGTGTGTGTGTGTGTGTGCTTGTGTGTTCAGCAGTCTTGTCACCCAAAGCAAAATTTGGACCAAGAACCCTTCTGCTTCTGAATTGAGATATTGGCTAACTGACTGAATTAGTGACAGAATGGATGATTGACTGACTGAATGAATGATTGACTGGCTGAATGAATGAATTACTGGATGAATTAATGAGCTACTGTTTTATTGATTGAATAAATAAATTACTGACTGAATGAATGAATTGCTAATTTAATAAGGGAATGAATGAAATACTGACTGATTGAATTCATTACTGAATGATTAAATTCATTACTAACTGAATAAATTACTGACTAAATGGTTCCTTTTTGTGCTTTATCTTACTCTTAAGACTATTCTATAAGAGATTAGTCTTATATCTTGTTTCTCTTTAAGAGATCATTTGCATATTCTTTCTTTTGAATACCTTAAAAAGGTTGAATTAATGTCTGTCTGTCAGTCTTTCTGTCTGCCCGTCTTATCCCTTGCCTTATCACCCTGCTATCTCTAACACTTGCCTCATTTACCTTGGGTTGTATAGTTGTATTGCAGTGTCTTTATTTTGAAAATGTTATTCAGGACTCCTACATATTTAGAATTCCAGGCTTTATTCTTTATCATGAAAGCTTTTTATATCATTTACTACCAAGCACGTTACCACTTTTAGATATTTTGAGAGATCGGTCCTATTTATCAACTTGCTTACCATTAAGAACAACTTATCTGCTCTAATGGGAATTTGATATGATTCTATTTGTCTTTGTCAAATTTTCTGGCTTTTGAGAAGTTTAATTTCAGCACTATCATATTATAGTCGGAAAACACAATGTCTCTCACTGTGTTATAATATCTATTGATATTAATCCTATCAATCCCCTTGGTGAGTACTTCAAATTCTTTATAATGCTGACTAGCCTGCAAATTCAGTAAAATACTCAGACTGGTGTACAGATTGTACCTAAATATATGGTTTAACGTTTTTGTTGTTGTTTATTTCTTCACCTGGCTTCAGAAGTAGGTGGACTTATTTTCCACATTCCACATATGGTGTTTTAAGCTGACGCTGGAACAAGTGTTACAGTCACTGGAAATGTCTCTGTGCATTTATAAGGAAGATCTATTCACATACCTGGTCATTGTTATCCTTTAATATTAGCTGGGATTTTAATTTATGTCTCCTAAAGCACACCTAATAAGAAGAACTTCCTTTTTTAATGTGTTGTTACTGCTTACCCATCATCTTGACATCTTGTGCTTTCAACAATCAGAACATTCTTTCTAGATTAACCAGTAGGTCCCTTGGTAATATCACTCTTGTTATGTAACATGCACATTGGTGACTCCTGTAGCTGGTGCTATGTGTCTAACATTCCCACTCTCTGTACAGTGTTTCAGTGCATTGGTATCTTTTGTGATCTCCAGATGTCAGCCTCTCTATAGTCCATTGTGAACCATAGTCTTTTATCAGGGTATTTTTCCTCTTCCTGAAACCTTCTAGTTTTTGCATGACTGCCCTTGGTAGGCTTCACTTTGGTGTGTGTTTTGAATTGGGTCTTTTACCCCTTTGCCTTAGATAGGCTTTTTATTAACACTTTCTGGTTCTTTTTAATTTTTAATTATGTGTGAATGTATACATATCTGTGTGTGTGTGTGTGTGTGTGTGTGTGTGTAAGAGTATACATGCAGTTGGAGGCCAGAAGAAGTTAGAAGAACTCAGGTCCTCTGGAAGAGCAGCACATGTTCTTGACTGAGAGGTCATCTCTCCACCCCTATTAATTCTTTCTGAATTGGAACACTGGACTCCAAGGCTTCCAGTGATTGAAATAAAAAGCATTGTAGAGACAAAGCAGAATGTTTTTCTATTAACAGAGAAAAATAACAGAATGAAAGTGAACAGAATTGGCCTAAGGAGTGGGATAATATGCTCTGTGGTTTTCACATTCTGTTCTGAGAACAGCTGTAAGATGGTTATGAAAACTTTGTAAGATAGTGGTAGCAAAAACACTGGCATGATAAATCTATGATAGTGGGATAAATCATTTCCACTGAGGCAAAAATCCTACTGGGTAGTGTTCTCTTCTGTCCTCAGATACTTGTCTGCTCTTGTCTGTACAAACTGAGTTGTCTCCTAATCCTTTTCTTTTTCTGGGAAACTTTAGAATAATAGTTACCCTTTATGACCAATCATGATTTTTTTCTAATGTGTCTATGTAACAGCAACAGTGAAAATTAACATGTACATAGATCTTATGACATTCTAGGCACACTAAATAACTTATCTACTCTCATAACAACCTTATGAAATAGAAACTTCTCAGAATTTCTATTTTAAGGATATCATTAGAGGGCTTGTCCAATCAGTGGGTAAGGGCACTTGCCACACAAGCCACGTGATATGACTTGGAGCCCCAGGACCCACGCAAGGGGCCAGAGGGAGCTGACTCCACAAAGTAGTCTTTGAATACTACATGTTTACAATGGCATGCAAACCTATACACACGATAATAGTACATTTTAAAAGTTAAAAACATAATAAATGCACATACTTGACAAAATAGTGCATAATATCAAAACAGTAGTGAAATATACACTGTCTGTTACTCACATGTAGAATTGGCACATGGACTCATTCCTCTTCTGCTCAGACAACAAACCACTGTCATGAAGGTATACTCACGCTTTCCTCTAGAATGCTTGATTGCTTTTTTGTGATAAATATTGATATCTTGTCTTCTGTGACATATCTGTTGTTATCTTCTCCATCTTAATGATGTGTCAATTTCTTACTGTATATATTATGATTAATTTTAGTAAAATGTATCAATCTTTAAAATTTAATAAAATTCAAATTTTGTTTCTTATCAAAAATAACACTAACCAAAACTGGAATCACAATAGCATTCTGTTCTGTATTTCTGTCTAAAGTTTTGTTCTGTCAGACTTGCATCCACAAAAAAACAACACTGAAGAATGGTAGCAGTATTATTTTACATGTTAAAAATTTGAGGAAAGATGATTGTCTTACCCAGGTATATAGTTAGAATTTGAACCCTGAAGTCTAGTCTCAGTGTTAGTATGCCATAGTACCCTCTAAAACATAATTACAGCGATTTCATTGTGTGAAATAAGACTCTAAGAGGTTGAGTAACTTGCTGGATGCTGCACAACCAAAGTTACAAACATTTTATGAATTTCAGCACACATCCTCCCAGAATTCCATCCATTCCTTTGCTTGTCATTCTTTCCTAGGCCTAAATCCTGGTCTCTAATTCTGTTTCCACAAGTTCCACTCTCTCTGCTGAATTTTGAGAGTCATCTAGTTTCTAATTACCTCTTCAGAGAACTGACTTCACGCACAGTCTTTTGTTTTACTCACAGAATGAAAATTTATCTCTAAATTATAGATATAGCTTATCTTTCTTTGAATTTATCACATACCTTTATATCTTATCCTGAATTTCTGTGCAATTTTCACCTCTTAGAGCCCCACCTGCTGACCTTCTAATATTCTGCATTCAGTGCTATTTATAGGACTCTCTTACATCCAGCTTTATGGTTATCTGTTTTTCATTGATTGCAGTAAACATGTTAAATTTCTTTGATCACCCTCTTTTCATTTTTATTTTGATCATATTTTAGTGCTTTGTGCATTTAATTAGCACTCACAGCTGTCTGAATGGTTCATTTGGTAAATGTTCCTGCCTCTGTACCTAATTTCCTTAATTCAGTCCCCAGGCCCCACAATGTAGAAGAAGAGAATTGACTTTTGCAAATTGTCCTCTGACCTTCATACATAGGCACACCACACATACCCCATACAAATATACTAAAGATAGTTCACATTGAGCTGAATCTACACAAATCAAGGACAACAGTGGTTTTTCTATGCCTTTCATGCAAGGGCATAAATACAGGTACTCAATAAAAGTTGGACTCAACTTTTATTTAAAAAATAAATTACTATCTCTCACCTCTGTGGCTTCTTTGTGTTTCATTAAAATAAACTTAAGGCACTTCTGGAGTCTTAGAAAGTCCATCACTCAGCCTAAATTAACCTTTAGGTTTGAAAATTGCTTTTTTAAATTTTGTTTCCATATCTCCATTTTGCCCAAAATGTCTCATTTTCTGTATTATCACCTACTGAAATTCTGCTTCTAATTCAGGGTCCAGGGCAAGAAGATGACTTTTACTCTTGAATACCCTTCTGACCAGCCCTATCAGAACCAATCACTCAGAATTTTGGAATAAAACCTAACTCATTAGATTGTCTCATAATGCCTTATTATTATGTTTCAGTCCCTTATAATATTACAGATTCTTTGGAGGGACAACCACTGTTATCTGGTAGCACCTTTGTGGGCATCTATTGAGTTAAGTATGATTATATTATATATTATATTATTACATCATATGTTTGTATGATTAGTTAGAGTGAGCAATCCTTTCTTCTTTTCATATTACCTGGAACCATCTGTGCTTTACATCAGCAGCTCTAATGCTTGCTAGCTGGGAGCCATCAAACTTGTCCTCCTCATTTTATGGTGCCCGTCTTTTTATTTGTGAAAAGAAAGGAGTAAATTCTCACATTTAAGAAAATGTCTTAGGATTAGAGATGATGAAACATTATTAACAAATAGAAGCCATTATCATAATTTTATAAGATATCACATTTAGTGTAACATTTTAAATGGATAAAGGGAAGGTATGGCATGGGATATACATCTAAACCTGTTTTTTTATTTGTTTTGTTTTGTTATAAAAAAAAAACTTGCCTCAAATTTCATGTATGAGAGAATGGGAAGGGAAGGCATACCATACTTTTTAATGATTTTCACAATTCTACTAGGATGTGTCTCATATGCAATATCTTATTTATTGTTTGTAGTAGCCATGTGGCTACCTGAGTATTATGCATCCCTTGTTACAGGCATAAAAACTAAATTTCAGTGGAGTCTTATGGTACACATCATCCTTACTATTATGCTCTCTGATTGACAATTTATACCTTACCAAAGTACATATTTGTGTGTGAGAAACTATGTGCACATATATGGAAAGAAAAAAACACTATACCATGAACTGTCACTAGATAATGACTTGGATCATCTTCCCTTATTAACTACATTTCTAGTGTGTTTATAGGGCATTACTATCTTGCTGGATCAAATGACACATAATGAACCATTAAGAATAACAGCTGAAACCTAAAGTGTCATTTGGAAACTTCCAGTCTGATCTCATGATGCAAAAAGCATTTGATTACAAGTCACGGGAAGGGTCACCTCTGCCCTCCTCTGTGAGCAGGCAGCTATTGCATCTCCTAACTAATGGGACAGAATGTGTCTTTAGATAAAATTGTCTTTTGGTAGCATCACCCTCATTATGTAATCTAGGTTGAACTGATGAAAAGATGTAATTAAGCATTGCCACAAACTTTGTCTTTGCCTCTTGTGGCACAGTAAAAGCTGACCCCTTAGCTTCCTTTTCTTTGAATTATTAGAACATGGTTGGCTGAGATTTCTGCTTCATGTATGCAATGTTTCTGCTGGGCTTTAGGTATCATAGACCTTTAATTGGGGCAATATTTTAAGTTATATGAAATTATTAATGTTAAATACAAATGTTGAATTTAATGAAAGATGATTGCTATACATTTAATCTGTAGGTTATTTAATTATATTCCTATACTACACTCTCTTAAATGGAAGAGTCTTGTCTGTGGTACAAATGTAATACTATTAATATAACCCATAATACATTTATATTGCATACCAATAAAATACTTATTACACCCTTCAATGCATGTATATGCTTATATGTAGATAGATAAAAGAAGAAATACATGATAGAGCCACCAATAATATTCTTTTCAACAAAATAATCAAAGAAATAATGAACAATAAATTAAATTTTTTTTGTACAAAAATGCAACTGTAAAAATGTACTGGTCTTAATATCTTAGGAATATACATATTGTATCTTAATACCAAAGATGTTCTATTGTAAATAGTTTCCAAATAAAAAGAAAGATAAGTATTCTATGCTGAGATTTACCATAACTGCTGACCTCTATAGATAGTTATCCTTAGGCATCAGCATCTTGGATAACAAGGTGAAAGAGATGACAGATATAGGCACAACTCTGTGATGGTATGCCTGGTCAGCAAGCTGGTCCTGATGTGTGTTTAGGTGTGTCTTCTGGGCCAGGGGATCAAGAAGATAGAAGAAAAACCAAATGTGTCCCATGAGGAGGTGGGATGGTAAGCAAATGCTATGACTCAGGGGAAGCCTGTTCCAGGAGAGAATCCTTACTCCTCACAATCCTTTGACAGTAAATTATAGAGAACAACTACTAGTGAGAGCTACTAGTGTCACAGCTCCCAGGATGGTTGGTTGTCCAATCAGGAAAACAGAAAAAGCAAAGGAAGAAAGGGATATACTTTTCATCTGGAAATAAATGCCCCAGCAACAGCAACAGATAGGGACCTGACAGCATAGATCCACAAGCCACTGGGCTTGTCTGAGTTCAGTCACAGCGCATTGGGTATTGTATAAGGAGGAGAATGGTCAATGCTCTCTACGACTCTACTGCCTAAGCACATTCTGCTTATTGTCTCCCACTATGTTATCTTTGATTTCTACAGAGAAATGGGGAGCAGAGGGGAATTAGGAAAGATGGTTAAGCTAAAAGTTAGGTTTCCTTTGTTCATTTTAGTAATTCTTTTTCTAGGTCTCCAGGAACTACCAGAAGAAAAAAGTTCTAAATGAATGAAGAAAACCTTAAAGAACAACAGCAAATAGATACTTCATTTATGTGATTTTTTTCATGAAACTAAATATCCCCAAATGTTTTGCAAAGTATTTAAGTACATGCTAGCATCAGAGGAAGTGCTGGCACTCATATTTGCCTGAGCCAGTCTATGCATAGTGAATTCACTCCCTTCAGGGGAGACACAAAAAACTCCTGTGTCTTTTGTTTATTTGTTTTTTCTTTTTTATGGTAATATTTTTATTTAAATTTGGAACAAATTCAGGGAATCTGGGTAGGTCCTCTGCTGGTTTCCCAGCTATTGGCCTGAGTTCCCCCTTGTTCAGCTCAGCAGTTTCCGCAGCCTGGTCTTGACCCATTTGTTCATCACTCCTCCCTCTCTGTAGCTGGGCAGTGGTGGCTCATGCCTTAATTAATTAATTATTTTAATAAAACTAGTTTCATGGTGAATGCAGTGAGATGTGTGGGAAACCACTCACAGGTTTTATGGGGAATGAGGTGGTTGATCCTCAAGACTACTATTAGCCTTTTAGAAAAATGAGCTGGAGTTGGAGGGAATGGTGAAAAGGAGGTCAGGAGCCCATGTTGTACCTAGAGGTAGAGGCAAAATTCAAATATGACACAAAAAAGACCAAAAAGAATGAGGAAGGATAATAAAGGGAAGAAAGGGAGAAGGAAAGAGAGAGAGAGAGAAAAAAAGGAAGTACCAAGGAACATGTCAGAGAAGGCAAAGTATATTCAGGACTTCAGCAAAGACAAAATTTGCACAACCTAGAGTATAAAACAATGGTTCTGGAACATTTTGGATTTTGTTTTTTAAGCTGCCCTACATTTCAGTACACCCACTCTCTTTAGATCCATAGGTAACAAAGAGCTCCCACAAGCCTGTTCTCATTTGGTCTTCAGTAGATCCTGAAATAGTTCAGCTGTGAACTCAGATAAGCTGAGGGCTAACTGAAATGTGGAGACCCATTGGGGGAGAGTTTGTTTTAGTTTACAGGAACGTGAATAAATGTATGGGCGTAGAAAGAGTGGAGACACTGCATTGGTTGAGAAGGTTGTAAGAAGCTAATAAGAGCTTGGACTTTGTGTTGCATTCTATGGGCATCAGCTCAAAGGTCTGAAAAACTGATTACTATTAGTTCGTTTTGACAGTAAAGAACTGTGAAGTCCCTGCTGCTTGCTAGACACTGAGCTGAGTATAGCACACTCCTCTCCACATACAAATATAGATTAAGTGGGTTTAGTAGGCTAAGAATCCTAAGCAAATGAAAATCTAATGCTCATCATTTGTAGCACTGCAGTAACATGTTTCGGCTTATTTATGGGTTGAAGTCACTTTTATTCTAAGTGTTTGTGTTAGAGGTGGAAATGGAAGGTAAAAGAAGCTGTTGAAAAAGCTCTTGAAATATTAGTAGGCATCTATTAAGTACAGAAGCAGAAAAAGTGAATTCTGGGTAGAGACAAAAGCATGATCAGAGGCCTGGAGCTCCCAGTCAGTCAGCCTTGTTGGAGACATTGTGAACAACTGTAGATATTGGAGTTCAGGGTTGGGGGTAAGGGGTGGGAAGCAGCTATGCAGGCAGATCATCATGGTTGAGTCTACATGGTGGGGTTCTGATCCCAGCACTGCTGTGAAGGACAGGTTCAGGTTGAAGTAAGTGAACAAGTTAAAAGATCATTGCAATTGTCATTCAAAGCATGCCAACAGCTACAGGGAGAGAGGAAGTCCAGTCTAACAGTTAGGATAGCAGACCCCAAAGAGTGAGAAGTGTCCATGATTGATACTGGAGCCCCTAACCTGAATTTTTAGGTACAAGAGTACTCAAAGTTTTAGTTAGTATTTCCATTTCTGTGATAAAACACCATGATCAAAAAGCAACTTGGGAAATAAAAACTCTATTTAAGTTTATAACTGTCACTAAGAGAAATCAGGGCATGAACTTGGAGGCAGAAACTGAAGCAGAAGCTATGGAGGTGTTTGCCATGGCTTGCTCAACTTGCTGACTTATACAAGTTAGGATAACCTGCCTAGGGATAGCACAACCCACACTGGGTTAGCCCTTCCCACATCAATCATTAAATATGGCATTATCCCACAGACTGCCTACAGGCCAATCTTAAAAAGAGAACTTCTCAGTTAAGATTCCCTCTTCCAAGATATGTGCAGGTATGTGTCAAGTAGACAAAACACAACTAGGACAGTCAATTTCTCTTACTTGCATAGCCAGAAACATACAACCATATCTCTACACAGAGATCATTGCATTTTTATTAATAAAAATTATTTCTCATTAATAACTTAAAAATATTATTAAAAGTATCTTTATTGATACATCTCATTTATTAATCTCAATATGTAGGAATTTAATAAATATATTCCCTTACTTTATTTTATGTTTATGTGTGAGTGCTTCTGTATATGTATGTGCCCAGTATGTGTGCCTAGTGGCTGCAGAAGCCAAGAAATAGTGTTAACTGTGATTATGTCCTGTCATGTGGGTACTAGGAACCAAACTAAAGTCATCTGCATGAGAAACAAACATTCTCAGCTGCCAAGGAATGGTGAATCTTGAATGTCTCAATATTCAAGAACTGAACACAGAGTTTTGCAATAGCCATCACTTGTTCAATAAATGAATGAATTCAAAATGATATTAAATGGGGATTGAGTGCCATGCCTATAATTTAAACACTGAGAATTCTGAATATTTTGAACTTTGAGTACTATATCATACTTATTTATATTAATACATAGGAATGATATAAAATAATGGGAGTTTGGTGACATTTTCATATATGGACATAACATACTTAATTCTGTCCCTCTACTACTATATGTACTTGCTGCTATCTCATTCCTTTATTTTTTCCTAATAGTCCCATAATTCCAGACAGTATATTAACTCTTATTGAAGTAAATCATAATTGTCCACTTGAGAGATTTGTTTTTATTTTTATGTGTGTGTGTGTGTGTACTTGTGTGTGTGGGTGTGTATGAGTGTACTCATTGAAGATGCCAGAAGAATGCATGATGTCAGATCCCTCTGGAGTTGGAGTTACAGGCAGTTATAAGCCACCCCTGTAGTTCTGGGAACTAAACTCCAGTTTTTTTTCCAAGCACTCTTAACTGATGAACCATCTTTGTCACATTATAGAAAGAAACAAAATATAGAGATCCAGCTACAGCAGTTCAGGTTTGGTGTTACATCACTATTTGCCATTGCTAGCCTCTTGCTCTCTAGTTATAATACTGTTATATTCCCCCCATTGGCTCTTTGATATTTAAATTAACAGTGAATAATGACAACATGGAGGGTACTAATCATAACCTAATGAATCTTCTGTAATCATCTCTTGCCCTATTGTGCAGCAATTCTTATCCCTTTTCTATTCTCATCATATCATAAGAAGACCACTATGGATATTGTCCTCAGATTGTTTCTATCAAGGTTGCAGGGCAGCACTCAGAAAAATTCTCCTGCTTTGAAGTTTTGAACAAATTGCAAACAGAATTTTCAGATCATGAAATGAGCACTTGTTCAAATCTGGCAAGAGGATAGATGTCACACAACATGATATAAGGCAAGAGGAATTTCAGATCTCTACTACGTAGGTGGGTTCATAAAACATGAGTGGAAGATTCATTTCAAAAAGTTATCAAAATTATATGGGACTGGATCTAAATTTTCTTGTAGTTTTGTGGGAAAAAAATAAATCAATAGAAAAGTGGATTTACACGAGGTAAATTCCTAAACCTAAACATTGGTCACTATTTTACACAATGGGAGTATATAATTAGACCTAACACTCTGTTGTAATTAAAAAGACTTGATTTTAAATGAAAGGGGGCAAGGGAAGCAGGTAGAAACAGTTTTGAACAGAATGTGTGGGTTCTGGTATCCATCTTTTTGCAATTTATGGACATAGGGTTTGAGCAAATCATTTAGATTTGGTGAAATTTTGTGTAGTCATAGAGTTCAAAATCATGTTGTAGGTAAAAATGCTATACCAACTCTAAAAATCCCAACTGAGTAGTATAATTTAATGATATTTTTGTTGTCATGGATACCATGGATATCCTTTCAAGTGAACTCAAATTGAGCTTTATTCACATTGATCAACCACAGTTACATAACCTACCAGGAGTAGGGACTCTATAATAGCACACTCTGACTGACTATACTGAAGGTAATAAGTAAGCTTAACTTACTGGGGGAGTTCATGAACCCCAGTCTGATAGCTGGGAAACCAGCATAAGACAGACCTAAGATGGGAGATGGCATTCTGTAAATATGTTTCTCATATTGGTTAATGAATAATGCCCTGTTGGACAACAGGAAAACAAGATAGGTGGGACTAGGAGAGAAGGAGGATTCAGAGGGGGTAGGAGAGGAGATTCAAAATGTAGGACTGAGAGAGAATAATTCTGGGCTCTCTCTTTGGAATTATTTAGATTAATAGAAATAGGTTAAAATTTAAGAGAGAGCTAGCCAATAAGTAATGCTAGTAACAGAGCAACAGCACTATATCTAATACAGCATTTCTGTGTGTTATTTGGGGCTGGCACAGCTCTGGGACCAGGCTGGGCAGAAATTATGCTCATAACAGACACAGACCCCCTGAATGTAGGTGTTAGTTAGGAGGAGTTGGCAGTCTACGGGGCCTCTAGTAATGGATCAGTATTTATCCCTAGTGTACGAATGGACTTTGGGAGCCCATTCCACATAGAGGGACACTTTCTCAGCCTAGACACATGGGGGAGGGCCTAGGCCCTTCTCCAAATGATATCACAGACTTTGAAGACTCTCCATGGAAGTTCCCACCCTCCCTGGGGAGCGGAAAGGGAATAGGCTGGGGTTTTTCTGTGGGTGATACGGGAGGATGGGAGGGTTAGGGAACTGGGATTGACATGTAAAATAACCTTGTTTCAAATTTAAATAAAAAGAACATCAATAAGTAAGAATTACATTTAAAAAAAAATCTCTGTTTTATAGACTGGTTTAGCTGTCCTTCCCTGACTTTAATTTTGAAGGTCTATGCAAGCATCCAAATCATCCCTTGTGTTCCTAGAGAACAAATGCTGCAAAGTTGTTCTCTCTCTCTCTCTCTCTCTCTCTCTCTCTCTCTCTCTCTCTCTCTCTCTCTCTCTCTCTCTCTGTGTGTGTGTGTGTCTGTCATTCAATGTTTCCTCATGCTCCCATAATGAAAGGTATACTTGAAATATCATGCAGTGTAATATTTTCTGCCCAATGAGGAAATGTCAAGAGTTTTACTTATGATCAACCAGTATGTGTCTTCTGAAAATAAAACAAAACAGAAATATGTAATTTAAAAGGCAGAATTAAATGAAAAGCACAACTCAATTATTTATATTTAAGTGTGTGTGCTATAAAAGTGTTTCATTCCTGAATTCATAACATAGATGATGTCAGATTTTTTTACTTTATAAATAAAAAGAGACAGAAAAAAAGGAAGAAGAAAGCACAAGAAGCCATTCCTACATCTTATCTATTCTCATTTTAAAAAATTATTTTTTTCTTATTTTACCTATCAATCACAGTTCCCTCTCCCTACCATCCTTCCATGTTCCTCCCCCAACACCCCCCCCATCTCCCCTCCTGTCCCATTCCCCATCCACTACCCAGGGAGGGTGATGCCTTCCAGGAGGGATCATCAAAATCTGTCAGGTCATTTGAGGTGGGGCCTAGGCCCTCCCTCTTGTCTCTAGGCTAAGGGAGTATCCCTCCATGGGGAATGTGCTCTAGAAGTCCTTTTGTGCACCAAGGATACATCCTGGTCCTGCTGTTGGATAGAGTACCCAGGCCTTCTAACTGAAACTGATGCTCAGGGTGCCTGGGTCAGAACTAGAAGAAACCACCCTGAGTGAGTTAACACAGTCACAAAAAGAGTAAAATGGTATGTACTCACTCATATATGGATTTTAGACACAGAGCAATGGATCACCAGCTGACACTTCACAGTACCAGAGAAGCCAGGAAATGAGGACCCTCAGATAAATATACAAGGTCCCACAAAAAAAAGGGGGAAAAAAAAAGATCTCCTAAACATATTGTGAGCTGGGGAATGGAGAGGGAGTTAGGAGAAAGAGAAAGGAAGAAGAGGAAGATTGAGTAGGGGAACAAATAGAGGAGAACAAAAAACGAGATACCACAGTAGAGGGAGCCATTATAGATTTGAAGAGAAAACTGGGACTAGGGAAATGTCCAGAGACCTACAAGTATGAACCCAACTAACAATCTGAGCAATAGTGGAGAGGCTACCTTAAATGCCTTTCCCTGATAATGAGATTGATAACTACCTTATATGCTATCCTAGAGCCTTCATCCAGTATTAGATGGAAGCAGAAGCAGACACACACAGCTAAACACTGAACCGAACTCCTGGAATCCAGTTGCAGAAAAGAATGAGAAGCAAAGGTGTCAAGACCAGGCTGCAGAAATCCACAGAGACAGCTGACCTGAACAAAGGGTCATGGACCCCTGACTGATAGCTGGGAAATTATCACAGCATCTCTCCTGTTCTTATTATGACAAGGTCTAGTCATGTTTTACTTTAGCTTTACCATCATGAGTCTTGAATCTGCTTTGTAAAGCCTCATAGTTTGAGTCTGGTCTTCGTGCCCCACTTCTCATCTAAGCCTGATATTGAGTCATTTCTGATTGTTCTCCTAAATCCTCACAGAGCCAATCCAGCATAACACATCTGAGTCCCCCCCCCACCACCACCACTATGGTTACCATGGTATCTGGAATCCGAAGTTCTTCACTTGTCTCTTTGCTTCAGTTTCAGTGTCAGTGAAGTCTCTCCAGCCAGTGAAGCAGGATGCTAACTGCAGACCTTCACTCCCTCAGCTTCTCTAAACTTATTCTCCCAGTTGCAGCTCCAGCACTGCAAAAGAACACCTGTCAAAAAACATCCAGGAAATCTTGGAGGGACACTAGAAAGGACCAAATCTACAACCAAGATAAATAGAGAAAGGGATGAAACATTGGTCAAAGACACAAAAACATTTTTTTAACAAAATCATAGAAGAAACCTTTTCTTACCTATCAAAGTAGAAGAAGATTACAGAAGACAAAATTAACTGCACCAGAAAATAAAGTTCTTTTGGCACATAACAATCAAGGCACTAAACATACAGAGCAAAGAAAGAAAATTGAAAATTGCAAGGGAAATATAACAAATAACATATACATATAGCTCTATTAGAATAACTCCTGACTTCTCAATGGAGAATCTAAAGGCCAGAAGTGCCTGGTCAGACCTGCTGTAGACTCCAACAGACCACAGATGTTAGCCCAGAATACTATACCCAGCAAAATTTTTAATCACGGTCAGTGGAAGTAAATGAGACATTCCCTAATAAAATGAAATTTAAGCACAGTTTATCTACAAATCCAGCCCTGAAGAGGGTGCTACAAGGAAAACTCCAACCCAAAAAGGTTACTCACACCCAGGAAAGCACAGGAAATAAATAATCCCAGAAAAGCAAAGTCAAAATAAGGGAAATACACACACACACACACACACACACACACACACACACACCACCCACCACCACCACCACCACCACCACCACCAATAAGAACAGCAACAACAAAATAAGAGGAATCAACAATCATTGGCCATTGATGTCTCTCCATATTAATGCACTCAATTCCAATAAAAAGTCACAGATTAACAGAATGAGTGCAAAAACAGGATCCATTTTTCTGCTATATCCAAGAAATACAACTTAACATCGAGGATAAGCATCACCTCAGGGCAAAGAGTTGCAAAAAGATATTCTAAGCAAATGGGCATAAGAAGCACACTGGTATAGGTATGTTAATATACATAAAAATAAACTTCAAACCAAAACTAATCAGAAGAAATAGTGAAGGATACCATATAGTCAAAGGAAAAATCCACTCAGAGAATGCATCAATCTTAACATCTATGCCCAAAACCACACCATCCATGCTCTCCTCCCACCCTTTGTCCTACTGGGCTGTGGCTTCAATACTATGGTTGAGCATTGGGCCAGAGTGCTGGTCCAACAATACCTCTACCTCGATGGAACCACCTGGGTCTGCTCTGAGCACATTGGACATGCCTATCCATGAGGAACCACTCTGAGACCACACCCACCTGATATTTGGATCCTATCCCTGGCCCTCTGCTGGAAGACTGCCCTCTTAAAAAAAAAAAAAACTGGACCATCCAGAGTTACAGACATTGACTCATGACCCACATACACACACCGGGAGAGTAGCATACTATATATATATATATATATAGTATATATATATGGAGAGAGAGAGAGAGAGAGAGAGAGAGAGAGAGAGAGAGAGAGACTACACCTGCATCCACCTGAAGAAGCAATGGGAGGATGGCAGCAAAAGAAAACACCCAACTGTAGAGAGTATGTTTTCTGCCAGCCCACCTGGTCCCGCCGTGGCAGCCCCAAACAACATGCAGAAACTCTGTATTTGATACAATCGTGTTGGGCAGTTACTATCATTGTTTATTGGCTAGCTCTGTCGTAATGATTAACCTATTTCAACTATTCTAAGTATTTCCACGTGGCTCATATTACCGGCCAGAGTGGCTGGCATCCTATCTCTCTGAGCTCTTCAGGTTGACGCCTCCCAACTACTTTCTCTTTCCTCCTCCTAGTCTCCTAGCCCTGCCTATCTTGTTTTCTTATTGGCCAACAGGGCTTTATTCATTAACCAGTATGAGAAACATATTTACAGAATAACATCTCCCATCACCCAATGATAGAAGGACAAGCATGACACCACCAGAATCTAGGGACTCTAGACCAACTAGACCTGAACACACCAAAGCAGTTGAAGCAGAACAACTTAAACAATAACTTCATAAAAATGATAGAGGCCCTCAAAGACAATATGAGAAAATCCCTTAAAGAAATGGAAGAGAAAACAAACAAAGACCAAGTAAAAAATGCAAGAAATGAACAAATCTCCTAAAAAAAAGTAAGGAAAGCCAAGAAAAAACAATCTAATAGATGAGGAAAAGTTTAAACAATTCAAGACTTGAAAACTGTAATAGAGAAAATAAAGAAAGCACAAATGGAGGGAATAATAGAAATAGAAAATCTTGGTAAATGATCAGAAACTACTGATTCAAGCATAATCAACAGAATACAAGAGATCAAAGAGAGAATCTCAGGTGCTGAAGATAAACTAAATGAAATAGATTAACCTACCATAGAAAATGTTAAATCCAACAAATCCTTAACAACAGACATCTAGGAAATGTGGGACACCATGCAAAGGTGAAACCTAGAATAATAGGCATTGAAGAAGGTGAAGGAGCCCAGTTCAAAGGTACAGAAAAGATATTCAACAAAATCATTGAAGAAAACTTTTCCAATCTGAAGAAAGACATGCCCATAGAAGTAAAAGAAGCATACCAAACATGAAATAGATTGCACAAAAGAAAAAGGACTCCTGGCCACATAATAATTTAAACACCTAACATACAGAATAAAGACAGAATATTAACAGCAGTGAAGGAAAAAGGCCAGGTAACATATAAAAGCAGACCTATCAAAATTACACCTGACTTCTCCATGGAAACTCTCAAAGCCAGAAGGTCCTGGATAGATGTTCTACAAGTACTAAGAGTCCATGGATTCTAGCCCAGGCTACTATACCCAGCAAAACTCTCAATCACTATAGATGGAGAAAACAAGATATCCAATGACAAGACCAGATTTTCACAAGATGTATCCACAAATCTAGCCCTACAAACAGTTCTGGAAGGAAAACTCCAACCCAAGGAAGTTAACTAAACTCACAAAGACATAAGCAATAGATAAGCCCACTTCACCAAAACCCAAAGGATAAAGCGGGGCAAATATACTCACAATAACACCTTCAACAACAAATCTATAACAAAAAGAATGGTGAATGCCATTTATTGAGGGGATGGAACGGACTTAAATACTTACTTACAGCACAGAGGAAAATTACAGGAATTTTAGGCTTAGCTCCTCCCTATGAGGTGTGTATAGCAATGAGGTGTGTTTTATCAAAACGGGAAGAGTACCAACAACAAGTTTGGGGCAAAGAGTGCTGGCCAACAGCTTCAGGCTTGCTCAAGGTGCCTTGAAGGGTCCATGCAGGGCCCTACAGGTGACCAAAATATAGACTTCGACAGTGGCTTGGAGAGGCAGCTTTAAATAGATTTTCTAACTTCCATTTGTAAACACCAATAGTGTCTGCATATTGCTGCTCTATGCAAGAAACCAGACAAAAGGATAAATAGTGATCCTCAATTTAACTGAGAAATTCTTTATATATATTTGTTCTTATTTTACATATCGATCCCAGTTCCCTCTCCCTCCTTCCCATGCCCCACCAACTCTCTCCTGTCCCATTGCCACCCACTCCAAAGGAAGGGTGTTGCATTCCAGGAGGGATCATTAAAATCTGTCAAGTCATTTGAAGTAAGGCCTAGGCCCTCCCTCCTACCTCTAGACTAAGGGAGTTTCCCTCCATGGGTATGTGCTCCCAAATTCCTTTTGTGCACCAGGGATACATCCTGGTTCCACTGTCAGAGGTCCCTTAGACTGACACAGGCCTCCTAACTGAGACCCATGTTCAGGGGGTCTGAGTTGGTTCAATGCTGGTTTCCCAGCTATCAGTCTGGTGCTCCATGAGCTCCCACCTTGTTCAGATCAGCTGTCTTTGTGGGTTTCTCTAGCCTGACCCCTTTTCTTATCACTCCTCCCTCTCTCAAACTGGATTCCAGGATTTCAGCTCAGTGTTTAGCTATAATAGAAATTCTTAGGTCATCATGGTGTTGTCTGGGTACAGACAAAGAACCCATAGTGTTTCCTTGATCAAAGATCATGCCTGGGTAAATTCTGGGTCCATAGAATTATGGGCCAGACAGATGTACAACAGCCTGAGCAAAAGTATATCTTGTAAAATATCCAAGTCAGGAGAGCTCTTTCACACTTAGGAAACTGTGAGATACGCTTTAGGATGGATGGAGACTGGGAGGAGAGGAGGGAACTAGAGACTACTCATGGAAGTCCTAACATAAAATCTTCAGATTGTGGACTCTAATCCTAAAAGCCATTAGGAGAGAGACTGAAATGTTTTAAATTGGAAAACAGTGTGAAGATATTTGCATTACAGAAAGATCATTCTAATTGTCAATGTTGAGAAAAGCTCTTTGAAAAGCATGAATGCCCCCATTACAAGGTAATTGTTACAATACTAGTAGTAAGGCAATGGAAGTTTGATACAAAGTTGGACAGTTCATTCTACTATGCAAATCTGATTGGAATTATCCATTTAGAGTAAACATCAATGCCTTTCTGTACACAGAAGAAAAGAAGCTTGGTTAGTAAAGATTACCTCCTTCCAGACTAACAACAAAACTTCCTCGCACTCAAGGAACAGAGGTATTGTGTGTATATAAATGTATAAATGTTGCTATCTTGATCATCAGCCCTGACTGCTGGGACTCATATCAGTGTCAACAGTAAAAAAAAAAAAAAAAAAAAAAAAAAAGTGCAAACCTTATAATCTTATCTCTGAGACAAGAACTGGGTTCTTTGAAAAGACAGAGATAAGAAAATTCAGAATGAAGTGTGCAAGATTAGGCAGATCTGGGTTGTGGTTAAAAAAAAATAGTAAGGCCTTTCCAGGGATACTGGAAACATGACACTGGAACCAATGTCCTCCCTGGGGCCCTGTGCAAATCAAGACCCAATAGGAATGTTCCCAACCTCCCAACCTGTATCCCAATCCCCTATCTCTGAAGCCTTGTATCTTTTCAAGAACACTGATTGCAATCATGAATAAAATGTCCAGTGGGAAGCAAAAATTAAGCTTTGGAAAAAAACTTTCCTAATTATGAAAAGAATGATTTTCCCACAACATGAGATAATTTAATTTTTGAGGCATAAGATCATGTCACCAGGCTGGTTTCAAACTCAGTAAGAAACTAAGAATGACCTTGAACTCTTTTTGTTTAATTTTTATTTAAATCAATAATAATCCTATTTTATATATTAATTCCAGTTCTCTCTCCCTTCCATTCTCCCATGCCCCCCACCATCTGGTCCCCCAGGGATGTTGAGGCCTCCCATGAGGGATCATCAAAATCTGTCACAACAGGACCTAGGTCCTCCCCTGTGTATCCAGGCTGAGAGAGTATCCCTCCATAGGGAATGGGCTTGCTTGAAATGTCTTCCTTAATCTCTCTAGTACTAGAATAATTCCATGAGCATATCATAACATCCTGCTTTGGAGACTAAAGTTTTAAAGACTGAAACCACATATAAGAGCATATGGAAGGTTTTCTATTGTAACATATATGAGATGGGGTTTCTCTGTATTGTTTTGGAGCCTGTCCTGGAACCAGCTCTGCAGACCAGGCTGGCCTTGAACTCACAGAGATCCACCTCTGCCTTCTGAGTACTGGGATTAAAGGTGTGTGCCACCAACGCCCGCCCGGTGGAATTTATTAAGTATATTAAAATGTAAAAGGTCTCATGGAAAGATACTTTTGCTTTCATGTTTGATGTTCACTGCTGCATATGATATGGTAAATAATTCTGAATTATAAATGATTAAACAAGCGGTGACACACTGTGACTTACAGGGTAAGGTACAGCATTACCTTTCTTTTTTTAGCTGCTTTTACACTCTTCAAAGTGGTCACCTGGAAGCAGGTGACATCTAAGCAGTTTCTAAAATGACAGGCACAGAAAATGTACAAGTAATATTGTAAAGAAAATGTGAATGAGTCTCAAATGCTAACACTCCATACAGTCTCTGGCTGTGAGATATTCAATTCAGATACTGACAGGTGCATCTCAGCCATTGAGTAAACAGGACTGGTACTTGAAAGCAAGAAATACCAAACTCTGTGGTCTGTGTAAGTGAGGCAAACCTTTACTGGTCTTAAATTTCAAAACCTAGGTTTGTAAGCACCAGCCCTTTCTCTGTCTTTACAAATGTGCAATATCAAAAAAAAAATCAAAATCATGGAAAGTGTGATTAAAAAGGTTGTGTGTCTCTTAATGTCAGAGACAAACACCAAGATTAGGTTATTAGAATGAAGCTCTTATCCCTTTACACAGGTACAGCATATGCTGTCTAGGTGATTGAGACAATGAGGACAAGAGTAGACAGTGTTCTGGCCAGTGGAAAAATGCATGGAGTCCTGTGAGGTCTGCATGCAAGTAATTCAAAACTGATTGGGACGTAGACTGGGAAAAAAGGCATGAAGGAGAGCGAGAGAGAGAGAGAGAGAGAGAGAGAGAGAGAGAAAGAGAGAGAGAAGAGAGAGAGAGAGAGAGAGAGAGAGAGAGAGAGAGAGGGATTCAGACAAGAAGATAAAATATGAAGAAAGGATATTCTGTTCCATCTAAAAGGGGTTGAGGAACAGATTATCTTTACTATCTGCCAACAAGGTGATATTCTGACATAGAGTAGCACTGGTTGTACATTTATTCATGGCTTAAATAGTGACTGCTTTCTGCATTTTTTTATGTGTTGAGTTGTGGGTTAAGGATCAGAAAGACCTGTGAAAAAGCTGTGTTACAGTTGGAAGGTTAACAACACCTTCTGGAATCATGTTGCCTGAACCTATATCTCAGTGAGCTGTGTGGCTTCGTACAATTTTAACCAGTTTTAAAAAGGAAGGGCACAATGGTGTTCATTTTTAATGGCAATTGTAGGGGTGAAAGCAGTGTTTAGGTCAGTGACTCAAACACATATGGAAAAGCAAACGTGTTTGCTTTCATTACTCTAGTGTTGTTTCTCTAATTTACTTTCGTAGCCTCTTCAACAATATCTAAGGCATACTTACTCATAAACTTGCAACATGCCTGATGGGAGATGCTATTCTGTAAATATGTTTCTCATACTGGTTAATGAATAAAGCACTCTTGGGCCAATGGGAAATCAAGATAGGTGGGGCTAGGAGACAAGGAGGAAAGAGGAAGTAGGAAGGGGGAGTCAGCATGGAGAGCCAGAGTCGAAAGAGCACAGATGTGGGCCCACTGCTCTCCTGTAAGATGAGCCACGTGGAAATACTTAGAATAGTAGAAATGGGTTAATCATTAAGACAGAGCTAGCCCATAAACAATGATAGTAACTGGCCAACAGCGTTGTATCAAATACAGAGTCTCTGCATGTTATTGGTGCTTGCATGGCCGCGGGACCTGCCATAGGTGGAGAGGAACAAAGAGTGGGACCAGACTGCCAGTGTGGGGGAAAAAACGTGCTCGTAACACATGTCTGTATGACAAAGGGAGGCAAGTCTCTGTTCCTGAAGCTGTAGAGAGGCCCCCGTAGTGCAGCCTTGGGTCTGACTAGAGTTCAGTGTACTGAAGACAGTGAAACACACACTCTATCAGCAGGTAGGTATCCTAGAGTCATACTATTCTCTAGGAACAGTCCATAGGACCTGCCGGAGAAGAGAAAGTAAGCTTTGGCTCATGGTGACAGTCAGGTGTCATTTATCACAATTCTGTTATGATTGTCTGGACCAAAACATTGTGCCACTGTACCTTTCTTACACTCTGATCTAGGATTAAGTACAAACCTTAACTGTCTCTGATGAGAGCATATATGTTTATATTCAAATATTTTCCTGATGACTGCTGGAATATTAAGAAAATTTGCTGATGGGTCAAATTATACCTTGTAATGCCATGAATGGATTGTAGCTCAGTAGTAGAGACATTTCCCATGATGAGCAAAACATTGGGTTGTATGATTAATATAAAAATAAGGCTACTTTCATCAGTATGTAGCAATCACTGTGCCAAAGCTTTCTGTGCTTTATTTAATTCCCCTCCACTCATTCCTTTTCTTTCTCTCAATTCATAGACGTTGCAAATGAGGTTTCAAAGCTTGTAAAAGTTAGAGTTAGAATTGCAACCCAGACAGAAGTGGCTTGTAGGAAACTAAAGCTAGTAGAGTGGCACTGCTGAAATGTCCAATGTGAGAATCAATTGCTTTCTGTTAGAATTATAATATACATTTCCACAAAATCCTCAATCTCCTGTCCAAATGGGATCAGCACACATGTGTAGTGTAGTGTATTATATATTCAATCGTTGTCTTTTATAAATGAGAGTTGCAGACTGATGACAACCCTAGCACTCAGGCACAAATTGAACAACAAATCTATGGTGAGCAAGTTATGCATTAAAAAAAAGCTTTTATTCATATTAACTGCTAGGTTAGCCTGCTGACAATCCATAAGTGATTTACATCTGGCTTTATTTCATATACTTACTTAAAAACAAACAAACAACAAAAACAAAGAAACACATTAATAAAAAACAAAAACAAACAAAAAATGTTCTTCTTTTTTTGGACCCCAATGATTCTTCAAAATTTCACATATAGTCCTGAGAGCAAGCAAGAATATTAACAACAGCAACAACAAAACTATGATATGTGCCTACTCTTATTATTTACCAGGGTAAGATACACTCTCTAAGAAAATTATATGTTATAACATTTAGGAAATTTACAAATAAGGAATGGAATACCCATGATATTTAACAATTTATAGAGAAAGTTACACAGGTAGTAAATGATGGAATCAAGTTTCAAATGTGGGGAAGACTCAACTCAAGACCTCTACATGATGTTAATGAGATATCTCAGTAGGTACAATACTTGTTGTGAAGACACAAGGCCTGGAGTTTGGATATCTCTATGTAAAGTGTGTATAAGTGTGATAGGCCACACTCAATTCCAAAGCTAGGATGGTGAAGATAGGTAATTCTTTGAACAAGCTGCTTAACTGTACTAGTCAAACCCAGAAGCTCTAGGTACAACCTAGAGACCTTGTCACAATTAGTAAAGTGAAGAGTGATGGAAGGAACCTTGGTATCAGACACAGACCTCTAAATACACAGATGTACCTCCACATATGAGAACATGTATACACGTATTTACTCACAGATGGCATGTGCAAATGCTCCACAAAAATAACAAAAATAATATGTATGTTCTTTTGACTATCTTTTATCATAAAATACCATGCCATACCATCTTGCTACTGGTTTCAAACACCTCAGTTTGAACATTTTGAATATAATTAGAAGAATTACTCTCTGTGACCTCTTCTTTAACAAGTTTCAGGAAAGGCATTTCCTATATGGTCTCATGCAACTGAAAGCTAGAAAAGGGAGGAGAGGTGATAGTGACAATATGGATGCTGGCACAGCACCACATAAAATAATCCACATAGAATTTCAAAATTCCTTAGCCAAAGTAGACAGGCTTTGTGACAGCTGAGCAGTGAGAGGAACAGAACATACTTTGACAGTTGTCTCACAAATATATAATGTGACTGTGCAATATCCATCCTGAAATGAAAGGTAATGTGGTGTGTATGTAAATTAGTAATCCAGACCCAGTTGATTCAGGTATTTATTGCTCATAAGAATTTGTAATAGAAAGATTCTCTTCCAGATGAAGTTGTGATGTGTGGAATCTGGAACCTGCTGTGATTTCATGATGTTCAGTGCAAGCTCACTGAATCCCGTCTCCACGGTCATTGTTTCTAGAGACCATCAGAGGTGTCTCAAGTCAACTGTTGCCTTTCAATGCGGAGAATAGTCTAGTGAACCTCTATTGCCATGGCCTTGGAAATACATGATTTGTAAGACATGTCTGTGTGTACAGGTGAGTTTTACTTGCATTAAAGTCTGAGATGCCAGGTGTGAGGTTGTAAATGAGGTAGCTAACCTCACCATTGTCTAGCTACAACAGGAACAAAATCTAATCTACCACAACTAATACTAATTTAATAATTATATAAAAGCAGCATGGCCAAGAGATTCTCAACTGCAGCAATATCCTGAGCCTGGAACATAAGACCTGCAGAATGAAAGAGAAAAGGAAGGGCTGAAAGTAACAAAGGGTAAGTGGAGTTGGAAAGACGTCTCAGTGGTTAAGGGCACTGGATGCTCTTATAGAGGATCCCAGTTTGAGTCCCAGCCCCCATAAGGGGGCACATAACCATCTATAACTCCAGTTCCAGGGGATCCAGCACCTCCTTCTGGCCTGTACAGGCACTACACACATGTGATGCCCAGACAGACAGGGAGGCAAAACACCAACACAGAATAAAAAGAATAAGTAAATCTTCTTTTTTTAAAAAAGTCTTTTTAAGGAGAAATAGTCATGGGATGTTCCACAGAACAGACTGTGATGTTGCTTCTTCCATTCTCCTATGAATCTTCTTTGCATAAGATACCAGCAGACAGACAGCTATGGTGAAATTGAAACCTAGGTAAAAGGGGGCAGCTTTAAAAAAGTGGGTGCTTTAAAAACTAATCTCAAAAAAAGACCCAGGCACCATCTATTTTCTTTATGGCAAATGAATGAGTCGTTTCGATGAACCCGAGTGTTTACTGGAGGTATCTGGTCTATGTTTGAGCATGCAGAGGCCATGGGTCAACATTGGGTGTCTAATTCTCCGGCTTTCCACGTTGACTGATTGGCTGACTGACTGCTTGATTCAGGGCTTTTCGCTGAGCCCAGATCTCACTCATTTTTGCCTCCCTCCTCTGGGTTGCAGCCATATGCCTGGGTGCCCAGCTTTTATTTGTAAGTAGATGTTGGAGACCTGAACTAAAATCTTCATGATTATGAAGCCAACACTGTACTCATTGAATCATCCCCCTGGTCCTGATCTAAACCTTTTAAGGAGCATCCTAAACCCATATAGCAATTTGGACTATTAATTTACATCTCTTTTTGATACATACATACATACATACATACATACATACATATATGTAAAAAACTGAAGAGAAAGAACAAGCAGGCATAACACAAAAATAAACACAAATATATAACACAAACAAGAAACAAACCCTCCCGGTGACTCTGTAGGTAGGATAAGGGCTTTCCTTTGCCAGTTATGTTGAGAGAATGCCAGAACCCTGTCAGCTTCCGAGCCCATTCACTCACTGCTGTGCAGGCACGAGTCAGATTGTGCGAATCTGTTCCTGCTCCTGGGTGTCTGGAGAAGCAGCAGTGAAGCACATCAGTGCATTTTCACGCTCTGGAGAAGGTAGCCCTCCACTAGGACTCCACCCTGCTTGAGTCCGCACTCACCTTGTGGTCTGTGTGGAAAGGTCAATATTTGAAAAGAACAAGCAGTGTATTTATAAAGCTGTAGGAATGAGCATTCATTTGGAAGTGCCAACTGTGCCTTCCATACTTCGTTTTGAAGCATCTCCATGGGAAGCCAGTATAAATGCACCTATTATTTCTGTGAATTGAGCTCCTAATTTGCATCAGCTTTCTATTGGATAATTCTAGGAAATTGAGATCACAAAGTTTAAAAAGGAGAATACCTGTTTAATGTTCCATGCAGTCAGATTTTGTGTTTGATGCTTGCTCACAGCCAAAGCCTCAGGCAAGAGGCAGAAGGAGCAATTTAACCAATCATTGACTGCTTGAGTCCATTATGCAAATAGAAACAAAGCCCTTCTATCAGGGTAAGAAAATAAGGACTTTTCTAGATCTAGTCCTTACTCAGATAGACTTATTTAAACGTCTGCCATATAAAATAGGCTCCTTTAGACAATCTGTAAAATTTAAGAAAGGAAATCTATTTTAAAGTTATAGACATATACAAACCCAGTGTTAAGCAGTGTCATACAAGATCTCATTCTTCCTTCTTTGTTGGATTATAACAAATAGAATTTTAAAACTTTAAAGGATAATGGATCCTGGGAAGTTTATGGGTATTGAAATTCAGAAATCGATTCCTTTAGTTTCCGCCTCCATGAAATTTCTCAAGGATGAGACTCTGAACACACTTTTTATTTTCTTGAATCCTTGTAGCAACACTAAATTTTGGTGATGTGCTCTAGGAAGGTTGGAGGTGCCATTATTTGGAATCAGTCCTCTAAACTTAAATGGGCTTTCTCAAAGCTATAGAGGCTGCTCTACCACTCACAGGCACGTGAAAGAAACTGGCTCTATCAAACCACTGCGAGCTAGCTAAACATAACTTCTTTGTGACAAAAGATCTTGCTGAAGTCTGTTTTGCTAGTGTGGAAGCTTGGCTTGAAACCCACATGACGAGAGATGTCATTCTGTAAATATGTTTCTCTTATTGGTTAATGAATAAAGCACTATTGGCAAGTAGGAGAGCAAGATAGGTGGGACTAGGAGACTAGGAGGATGCTGGGAGATGTAGTAGAGATTCAACATATAGAGACTTGAGAGAGCAGAGGTCTGGATCCTCTCTCCAGTAAGATAAGACCATGTGGAAATACTTAGATTAATAAAAATGTGTTAATATTTAAGACAGAGCTAGTCAATAAGAAGCGCTAGTAACAGGCCAACAGCTTTCTATCTAACACAGTGTTATTTGGGGCTGATGCCCCTGTGGGACCAGGGTGGTGGGAAAACTGCTCGTAATACCCACACCTATTAGATGTCAGCATAAGACTTCCCAACTATAAGTCAGCCTACAATTTTAAAGGATTTTAACACTACAGAACAAATTTCCTGTGTTATTATTATTGTAAAATAATAAATGTGCTTTGTAGGAAAACTTTTAAATGGTATTCTAGGCCTACTGTTAGTTACTATGGCCCAGGAACTTGAATTGTTGCCGTAAATGACATGGTTCACCATGGAAGGTGTTACACATAATTGTATAGTCATAGAAAAAAAGATGTCATAAGTCCACATGCTTATCAGCTTCATTGTTGAGATCACTGGGTAGGCAGACTACAGGAACAGCAGGGATTTCTTTCCACAGTCTTGATACTGTTACAGCCTTCTCAATTTCAAGTTTGGAGGAGGTACAGGTCTATTAAGCTTAATGACACATTGTTAGGACTTTATCAACCAGTAGACTGTTGGGTTAGGGCAGATGTAAAACTTTAGGTACATGGCCGCTAAAGAGGCTAAGTAGCCCAGAGTGCTTCTGGCTCTTTACTCCCCAACACTCCATGTCTCCACAATCACCATGCTGCAGGCACTGAGGCCAGGCAATCTGCAAGACATGTGATTTAGATGCAGCTTTTCCAGAGAACTTCAGTTCATATTATTATCTCATGTCATTTCTTTGTTAGGAAATTATAATTACCCCTGTCCCAACTATCAAAAACTATGTTCTTACTTTAGTGATGCTCGCAGTGGGACGTACTCTGGCCAAACATGTCCATCATGCATTAGTTGTTCTAATGATTCAAGTGTTCCCCTATGTCCTTGAGGGGGAAGAGAACTTACAAAACAAGCATTTCTCTTCATTGTTGCTGTGACATAAATAAATAAATAAATAAATAAATAAATAAATAAATAAATAAACAGCTTACTGGAATTTATTTTGATTTATAATTTGAGAAGGGATGCAGTCCAAAAGAAGACTTTGAGGCTGCTGGTTACATTGAATCTGTGGTCAGGATGCCTGGAATGAACAGAAAGCAGACATGTGCTATTATAAAACGTCAATGCTCACCTTCTTAATGACCCACTTCTTCCATCTAGGCTCCATTTCTCAAAAACTCCAGAGCCTTCCAAAGACTGTCACCAACTGGGGACCACATGGTCAGACAGTTAGGCTGTGAGGGATGTTTCTTACTACAGCACACCATTGCTCAGATGTATTCACACTGTCTGGAATTCTGTCTGTGGTGATATATTATTTATGATTTATTAAAGCTTGCATGGGGGTACAGAAAGCAAAGCCAGACACACTAGTTAGCTGTAGAAACCAGGTGGTGGTGGTATACACCTTTAATTCCACCACTTGGGAGGTAGAGGTAGATGGGTCACTAGCTACACAAAATTGATCCAGTCCTAAAGAGAAACAGCTCACACATTGATGATCTCAGAACTTGGTATCTCGCACTTTTAATTCCAGCACTAGGGAGATACAAAAACTAAAGGGTCTCATGTGGAGATTGATTCTCCAGTCACACTGCGGAGAGGAATCAATCTGAGTCTTGGTGGAGAGTTTGTAGAGACAGGGTTAGCCCTTTCAGCCTGATGTAGAGGTAAGAGCTAGTGGCTTGACTGCTTTGCTTCTCTAGTCTTCAGTTTGAAGCTTGAAGCCCAATTTCTGTCTCTGGGTCTTTTATTATTCATGTTACATCAGTCTAAATTTTTCCCTTCATCATTCTAACTTTAAGATGTCTCTAACTTAGCCAACATATCTATTCTAGCTAAGTATACTTTCACCTGTATACTTAGATTTTATGAAGTACAGGGACACATCCCCACTTTGAAATTCTTCACCCTGGGAAAGCTCCACCCCTAAGAAACCATATCTAAGCTCTGTGGCTGCTGAGTTGGGAGCTGCTTCTCTCCTGGATACCCTCTCCTAATAAATTTCTTGAATGAGTTTTGGGTGAAGACCTCCTTTTACCAGAGTGGAGCTGAGAAGAGAAATGACTGACTTCTCTGCTGAAAAACTCCTTTAGTGGATCAGAGTGGGTAAGTAACATCTTTTACCAGAGGCAAAGCGGACTGATACTTTTTTTTTGAAGGGGTTCCCCCTTAGCTGAGTAAAGCAAAGAATTAACAACTTTCAGCAGAGCAGAGAAACAATAAACACCTCTATTGGGAAACTCTCTTAGCAGAGTGGAGCAGAGCTGAACTGTATCAGCTCTCTCTAGGAGAGGAGCAGGATTGTTACATCCTGCAGGGAGACCATCCCCGACCAGAACACAGCTATAGATAGGTATAGCCTGGCTCCCTGGCGGTCAGGATAGCTTTCCTTCCAGAATTGTAACACTTGCACCCAGGCTCATCCTTAATTCACTTACAGGACAGGCTGCTCACTAATTCACTCTACAACCCAAGCTGATCAATAATTCACTTTATAACACAGGCTGGTCACTAATACACTATGACACTCATGCTGGTCATTAATTGACTATGATGTTTGGGGGTCACTAATTCACTATATAACCCAGGCTGGCTTCAACTCTTTCCTCTGCCTCTTTATGTTGGGATTATAGTCATAATGTGCCAAATTCAACCATGTATTTAATTCTTATAAAAATGCTAAGAACACATAAAATCAAAAACGAGAAATTCATCTTTCTTAAAATTAAAAATCATCTCTGCTTTGTTCTTTGTTACAGGATCTTAGAAAAATGTATAATTATACATTCTTTTCTTTTTAAAATTCAAGCCAAAATTACCCCTAGGTAATCACTCATAGGTATGTTTAACCCCGAGTTCTGCTGTCTCCTCAGCAGATAGCATTGGTTTTGATTAGACATGCTATGTACTTGGAAGAAATTGATAGGCTCAGTATGTGGTCCTCAAAATATATTATCTATTCACCAGGTGGGTTTGGCAGTGTTCACTAGGGACTTCACACAAATTCAGAATAAATAAAATATAGCTCATCTTTTCCAAACTCAACATTTTAAAGAGGAAAAAAAAAGTAATTTTTAAGATAACACAAAAATGTACTGGGACTAGAGTGTATGCTTTAATATGTACGTTTGTTCTCAGAGATTTACACTTTGAAAAAACCACATTGCTTTGAGGCCCAGAACTCTTGGGGTCCACTGATGAGCTGAGACCAACCTGTAAGGAGGGTGTTCTGAGCTCAGCTGCTATGCATTGCAAGGCAGAGTCAGAGATTTGCTTTTCCTCTGGGACTCTGTTGCACTGGTTGGTGCTCCAGTGTTTTCTCAGCCATCCATGGGAAGGGTTACCCAGCCGTGATGTCACTGGCACGGTCAGCCTTGACATGATGCAGCCCCATCACTCTTCCCCCTTGCAGTGAGGAGCTCTTCGCTAGCCTGTCTTATGTGTGCTCTGTCTTGATATGGAGTGCTTCCATCCACTTTGCCATCTTCAGACCTCCTTCACCCTTATGTCTAAAGCTATATTGTTACTTAACATCTGTACTTATCTCTGTGAGTTTTATAGCACTTACTATCATTGAAATTTTATTTTTGTTTTGTTTAGTGATTATATCCTGTCACCCTGAGATATGCAGGTATTTAAGTATTCTAAGAATAGTGAACTTGTGAGCAGTGCAGTTCTCAATCCTAAGCCTGAGAGTAGTGTTATTAGAAAGGTATTCAACAACACCTACCGGTCAATGGATGAAGGCAGACACATACAAGCCACCTGTCACAGAATCAGCCCCTCCTCCTTGGTGTCTATATGAATTAGAAGGAAAAGTGGGCTGGGAAGACCTCAGTGGTACAGAGATTGCTTTGCATGGAAGAGAGTCTGTGTTAATCCCATAGCACTGATAAAAAGAAAAACAAGAAGAAAGGAATAATGTTTTCAGTGCCATGAAGAAAATTATGGATACAAAGTGTGTATGAGTGCCCAGCACAGAATAAACATGAGTTACTACAGAACCTTATATACACAGAACTTTTGTGTACAGAGACAACAAGAAACAATAGATTCTGTATTTCACAGAATTTGTATTGCAGAGGCTTGGTAAATTACAAGAACACAGATTCCTTAGCATACAAATCATAAGAAAATATTATGTTGATCTTGTTGAGCCACCAAGTATTATGTCTTTAGTTAGTCCCAAAGAGTAGCAAATATCATAAAATTCTTTGTTCATAGGAAGGCTAGAAAACATAAGCAATGAAATAAAAACTGACAGCCATAACAATTAAGAGTGCAGGCATGGCCAGAAAGCGGCTTCATTTTCTTGATATGTTGTAAACATTTAAAAATTGTAGCTGTAAACTCTGATATCTTTGTCTATTTTGGTGCTGACTACACATACACAAAGGGCATAACTATTTTCCCTATTTAATTTGAATCATAAACTTAATGAGGTTATTTTCTTGCTATCAAAACTAACTTATATCTTCATTATCAAAAACATCCTTAATAATCTGAATTAACTTTCATGTTAACAAAAACATGAGTACTTTTGCTATAAAATTGCATTTTTCATAGTATAGTCAAAACTTAGGGTTTATTAATGGTTCTGGTTCAAGCACTATAGACAATGTTTGGTTGTTATAAGTTGACAAGCAATATCCTTCAGCTAATTTCTATTGAGGGGGTGGATAGTTTCTCTATGTAACAGACCCAGCTGTCCTGAAACTCTGTAGACCAGGTTGGCCTCAAATTCACAGAGATATTCCTGCCTTTGGGATTACGGGATTAAAGGTGTGTACTAGTACAGCCCAGCTCTATATTTTTGTTTTGTTTTTCTATTTTTTGAGACACTGTTTCCAAATGTTTATCATCTGTTATGACTTGCTTGTAGCTACAGAGGCAGCAATGTATGCAGCAGTGCCCCAAATCTAGATGTGAATGTTTATCTCGCAGTGTTGGTGAGAGAAACAGATAAAGCATCCTGTGAGGCTGCTCCCATTCTCCATTCTGCCATTTCTACAAAGCACATCTCCTTATTAAAAACTCAATGTAAGCATTTGCTTCAAAGCTGAGTGTGACTTTCATTTTGTGTGGGGGGCTTTGCCCTTCATTGCAGAGCCTTCTGAGTTCATTCCTGACTTTACTGTCTAATCAATGTGTGGAGCGTCTTCATGTTGTAGTACCTTGATTGACACACAGTCAGACTAATCCATGCTCTTGGTTGTTCCACCTTAGGAGAAGAAATTAACGAAGCCAATTGCTTCCCACTCTTCTGTTAGGCAGTGATTATCTCTGTGAATTGCCTTTCAATATTAACGAATGCCTCATCTCTCTTTGCTCTATCTCACTTGAAACCAACCTACCTGTTCTTTTATTCTTCATTCTGCCTCTTCATTTCATTTAGCTCAATCTTAGTCCACCTTCTTCATTGTCACACTCTGGCTTTTATATATTTTATTCTGTACAAACTCACCTTTAATTTTCTAAATCATCAAAACAATGCATGTGATGGGAGATGTTATCCTGTAAATATGTTTCTCATACTTGTTAATTAATAAAGCACTGTTGGGCCAATGAGATAGCAAGATAGGCGGGGCTAGGAGACAAGGAGGAAAGAGGAAGTAGGAGGGAGGAGTCGAGATGGAGACCTGAAAGAAAGAAGATGCCAGCTGCGGCTCCCGGATAAGATAACCACGTGGAAATACTTAGATAAGTAGAAATGGGTTAATAATTAAGGCAGGCCAACAGGATTGTATCAAACCACAGAGTCTCTGAGTGTTATTTGGGGCTGGTGCGGCTGTGGGCCCAGACTGGCTGCAGGCAGGATGGAGCCGGCGGGAAGGAACAACCTGCTGTAACATGCATGTCCAATAAGGACCATTCATACACATTTTGAAATATGCTGAATAGGTTTTTCCAAGTGGGAACGATCTCAGATTTGGATTCTTACTATTCTCTTATACTTGCTACCCAGGGAACTCTTTCTTAAGCTCTTTGGTTTCTTGTCAGGTCTTCAGAGTTAAACCATAATAACCAGATATATTCTTAAATTGGGCCATCTGCCCTAGCCTCCCAGAAATTAAAAACAAAATGTCAACACTTATGCTGTCTGAATTTGATATCTTATGTGGCACCATTGTCAGATGTTTTATCTGATTGGTATCACTGTATTTAGGTTTCAAAATCAATGTCCTTGCCATCTGGACCATTACTGTTAAGCCAATGGCAAATATTTTGGTTCTTTCTATGTAAATGCTAATTTCCAGAGAACAATTTCTGTATTAGTTATGAAGATTAAAATAGGTTTCTGTTAATCTTCAGAACTTATCACACACAAAGTTTAGTTTTTAATTATATAGTAAAGAAATCATTGCAAAAGAGGAAGGCACGTGGGGTGTTATATGCCATATTTGGAGAACTCTGGTTTGGGGGGTAGAATAATAAGCTTAGTAGGGAAGAGTAAAGGACAAAAATAGAAATGTGTTTGAGCAAGGAAGATTTAAGACAAAGACACCATGCATTTTTAAAGACTTTGTGAACTTGTATTGGTCCATGAGGATTCCTTCTTGTGCTTATTGTTTATATTGTACAAAGTCTATTCACATTTCATTGATTCCTCCACATTTCTGGGTTCTCCTAAAGCTCAAAGAGGAAATTCACAGCTTCTGTAGAGTAGGGGTTGGCTGTGGGAAGCTATGGCATTGAGTCTTTCCATCCCTTCACATTAACAAGGAATCCCTAATCCAAACAGACAGAAGTCAGCCACAGAGGGTTAACTGTCCACTAAGTAAACAGTGAGCTTCTCTGGGGTCACCGCCACATGGAAGGCTGGTTGTGGTGAAGATGATAGGCAAGGTGGTGAGGTAATTACACAGCTGTGAGGTAACATTGAACCAGAGGTAATGCTTGCAGCATTAAGGGGTTAGTACAGGGACAAGGGAAAAGATGCAAAAGCAAATATTAGTCTAGAAGCATCACATTCTGGAGGCTGACTGGGAAAGGCATTAGAAAGCTGCTGAAGTGTGTGTGCGGGTTTGTGATGACCATTTCTGTTAATGAACTCAATATAGCAAAGCTGCCAAACATGTTTCTTTGTACTCCTAGACACATGGTATGAAGGGTCTTGCCTTTTGGATCATTAATTTATGTTCTAATTTCTCTGATATGTCCTCCTATAATAGAACACTGAATAGTCTAATATACAGTTCCCCTATGGGTGAGTGTTGGGAAACAAATGGATGCAAATAATATGGGACCAGTGCACCTTGAAACACAGTGGTGGAGGTTTACTCTGGTGGCACAGACCCTGTGAACACATGGAGAAGCATCCCTAGGTCACCCCATACAACTTGGCAACACATTTGACATTTTCCCTGAATGTATTGTTCCTGGCCCTTTGGACCTCCTAGAAATTCTGTCACTGACATTTTGCTTTAATTATGAAATTTGATAGCATAGCATGCAACTCAAATACTGAATCATTTTTGAGAGCAGAGTCTATAACCAGAATCAGCAGAGAGCCAGGGTTAGGAAGAGCTATAGTTTAGGTCTTGACTGGTCCTCAAAGTCCTTGTTTTGAAGGTTTGATTTCCAGTCTGTTGCATTGTTGCAGGTGTGGAATCCTTGGGAGGTGGAACTTATTATAAATCATTAGAATCTTGGGTTTGTTTGTTGAAGGGGATATGGAATCCTGACCCTTTCTCTGCTCCTGTGTTCTCTTTCTAGTTTCATAAGAAAAGAAATTTCTTCTGTACACCCCATCACAATGATTACCTACGACCCCACAGGCATGGCAGTAATCGTGTCAGCCTACAAGGCATATACTGAAATTCCATTTATTTTGTGAGAATTTCATAAAGTACTTTTTCTCATACTTTTCCCATCCACTAACTCCTCCCAGATCCCACCTACCCAACTTCATGTTCTCTTTCTCTCTTAAAACAAGGACAAAAGGAAAAAGGCACAAAAAACATGAAGTCTGATTTGTGTTGACCATCTACTCCTGAGTATGTCATTCCATTGAAGAAAATCTAGTATGTCTCTATTATGAGGAGCTATTATTTTCTAATAGTTCCTTGGTTAGGGGTAGGACTCTGTGCTTATTTTCCCTCCTCCATGCTGGGGTTTTGTCTGGCTTGAGTTTGTGCAGGCATTGTGAATGATGTCCATGTGAGTTAATATGAGTATATGCCCTGTGTGTCTCAAAAATGCCACCATTTCAGGTAAACATAAAAATTAAATGACAGAAACTTTTGAAAGTAAGAACAGACATGATCATTTCCCTTTATAAAATATGTGAGGTGTTTTATCACAGTGGTGAAAAACTACCTAACATGAAATTTTTAAAATATCAGAATAGAATGATTTCTAAGTTGACAAAATAAAGGCACAAATTCCAGTCATACACTCTAAATCTCTTTATAGTTGAATTTTATCAAGGTATAGTAAGAACTTTCTCTTTCTTCCTTTCTTTCTCCCTCCCTTTCTTTTTTTCTTACTTTCTTTTATATTTTCTTCCTTTTTGTCTCTTAATTTCCCTCCATACATTTCTTTCTTCCTCTCTTTTTTCTTCCTTTCTATAACTCATTTACAATATTCATGTTATAGATTAATAAGCCAGGGAAATTTTATAGTAAATAATTGTCAAGATTTTCCATCAGTTTATATCTGCAATGGCCAAATGAATATGTATTTTTGTAGAAATGTAATTAGTTCTTCCAAGATACTATGGTGTAGAGTTAATCTGTCTACCACTCTTTGTAATTAATAATAACATTAGATATCACAATATTCACTTATGGTGTGAACTATCTACTAGCTCTTCATAATCATTATACAGGGGGAGGGGTGTCCTATAATCTTCACTTTAAGGATGAAACTAATAGAGTCTAAAAAAACATGTCAAAAGTCACCTAAGTTCACTTGTGTCCCTTATATCCAAGTGTTTATATTTTCCATTTAAAATATAAAAAACTGAATTAAAATGTCCTCTTGAACTAAATTCATTAGCTTAAAAGTTATAGTATTTATTCTCCGAGATGAAATTTGGGAATCATTGTTCCAGATAGGAGTCACCTATGAGACTTTAGTGAATAGTTGATATGAGAGGATTTGTACTTAGCATTCACTGTTTTACAAATAGATATTTCCACCTAGGTCAGTAATAGAAACACTCATATCATTTATTTGTGAGCTACCTTTCTGTTGAAGGATCAGTATCGATTGTCAGGGTGAGTTCAGTATCTCATAAATGATTCAACAGCTTTGAAAGATTTCATTGGCATGACCTGGATGCTTATGTACACTATTCCTTTACAATAATTGAATTTATTGTTTTTCTTAATCTTTTTCCACATACATAAAATATCAGTCTGGAATAATTGAAGACACAGCAAATAGCATTCACTCTAAAAAACAGGAATTAATGGATTTGACATGGGTTATGTTGGAGACAGGCTGCACTCAGGATCCATTGTTCTGAATGGACGCTCCTTACCTTTCCTTGTTTTGAAGGTAAGGATGACAGAGTTAAACGATCTAATCAGACAGAAACAACAGCACACATTCTGAAGCAAGCAAATATTATGGTTTCTCCAGGTTATGGGAGTGAGAGAAAAATATTCTCATTATTTGTCAGAACACACTCTCGAGTTTCCTGTGTCAACAGAATACTTCAAAGAAGCTTCAAAGACACAAAATGAGGCAAACAACATCAAACTAGGCTTGAAGGAGGCATGAGGGTCATGAGTTCAAAGCCTGCCTGGGCTGTACTGTAAGTTCCAGGTTGTTGTGCATGAGACCCTGTCTCAAAGCAAAATGAGACAAAGACAACAATGTTTGGCTGCCAAATATATACTTACATACTGACTCTTACCATTTTGAGAAGTAGCCAACTGGAAGAAATGCTGGTCCTTGGAAAGTTCCGAATTGCACAATTTATTGATGATGAATAATGCTCACAACACAACCCAATACTTTGTTATGTTGAGTAAACTCCATGTTATTATGCCTGTGAACTACTGATTTCATGATAGATTTTCTTACTTTGCTCAGACTCATTCAAGGAAGTTTATTCAAGGTGTTTATTTCACTCAAAACCAAAGATGAGTGATCAACTCAGGCAGTGAATTATTCATAAAATTATTTATATACATATATGCTGTATCTATATATAAGTGTAATACATATATTTAAATCTTTTCCAAAATTCTGTTTATTCTTGGCCAAGTACAATCTGTGAGTTTTGAGCTGCAGGTCTGTCCTGATACCCATGAGAAAACCTTGCACTATCTCACCTCTTTCTTCCAATGAAGATATGAATCACTCTTTTTCCATCCTGTCAGCACATCAACATCTTAGACACCTCTTACCCATTGCCACATAATAACTATGTAGGGTTTTGTGTTTTTCATGATGACAGGCATTGAGTGGGGTGGGGTTGGATCAAGATCCCTATGAGTGAAAGCACTGATACTCCTCATTCCAGAGGAGAGCAGTCACCATGGGCCCATTTGCCTAAGATGGAATGTCTAGCTTCTCCAGGAATCTGTTTGATTAGCTCTAGGGCTACTTTTCCAAAAGATGTTCTGGGAAGCTGCTTCTGTGTCCCTTGAGTAACATAGGCTCTATTTCCACAACACATCAACTGGACAGTGAAAAATTCCATCTCAAAATTAATTCAACACACTCTGAAGCTCTTCTGTGGACTTTGGAAAAATTTCTAAGATATATAATCACATGACTTGACCAAAAGAACTGAGCAAATTTCTACAGCAGTCACGCTTACTAATTTATTCAATTCAGCTTATTTAAGTATGGCATCCTATAGATTGCAATATGGTCTGGCCAAGGAATCAAAGAAAGGCCAAATACTCAAATTACATCTTTTGAAGAAGTTTTATTTTTTAGTGTATATCTCTATATTGAAATAAGTCCACAAACACTAAATGTGATTTACTCTCTCAACTTTTTCAAATACATCATACTTATCAGTAACAGGGTCCAAGTTTTAGGTGTACCTTTTCCAGTGATCCAGGGAAATCCAATTTCCATTACACACTGAGAGACTTCAAAACAAACAACACAATACATGGCTATTAATGATCCAGACTCTCAGAACTGTTTTTCTTTGGAAAAATCATGAGTTTATGAACACACAGAAATAAATAAGCTTTTACCAGAATGAAGATAGCTAAACACCCAAGATGAATAATCAGAGATTTTCTCTATTGCTGACTCCAAAATCTTGGACTTAATAAAGAGTAGGTTACAATTCACAACTTTTCATCATGTATAATAATATTTTTTGCTTTTGTTACTTTTGTTACTAACTCATGAGGAAGTATAAATAATATGGAAATGATGAGTTTTTGAGCTATGTAAGTAATGTGTATAGGTAGAGTGTAATCAAAAAGTATTAGGTCTGAAATTTCTAAAACTTACTTGCAAACTTATGACTTATTTCTTGAGAATCAAACACAATTATTAAGGCTATTATAGTAACTAAAGGGAGTAATTTGTGTAAAAAATGCTAGATCTTTTTTAAAAAGTTTAAAATTAAAACTTTTTAAAATAAGTTTTATTTATTATTTTTTATTTTACATATCAAGCCCAGTTCCCTCTTTCTCCCTTCCATGCTCCCTGATCACCCTCCCATCCAATTTCCCACTCACTCCACAGGGAGAGTGATGTCTTCCAGGAGGTATCATCAAAATCTGTCAAGTCATTTGGGTATGGTCTAGACCCTCCTTAACATCTTTAGGCTAAAGAAGTATCCCTCCATGGGGAATGTACTCCCAAATTCCTTTCTTGCACCAGGGATACATCCTGGTTCCACTGTCAGAGGTCCTTTATACTGCCTGGGCCTTCTAACTGAGGCCCATGTTCAGGGGGTCTGAATGAGTCCAATGCTGGTTTCCCAGCTATTAGCCTGGGGGTCCATTAGCTCCCCCATGTTCAGGTCAGCTGTCTCTGTGGGTTTCTGCAGCCTGGTCTTGTCCCCTACTCTTATCACTCTTCCCCCTCTGCAACTGGATTCCAGGAGTTCCAAGAGTTAGCTGTGGGTGTCTGCTTATGTTTCCAACAACTACTACATAAAGGTTCTCGAACGGCATATAAGTTAGTTATCAGTCACATTATCAGGAAAGGGCATTTAATGTAGCCTTTCCACTATTGCTCAGATTGTTAGTTGTTAGTTGAGGTCATCCTTGTAGGCCAATGGACATTTCTCTAGAGTCAGTTTTTCTTCAAATCTATAATGGCTCGCTCTATTATAGTATTTTTTTTTTGTTTGCTCTTGTCTGTTCATCCCCTGACTCGATCTTCCTGGTTCCACATGTTCTCCTCTCCTCCCCTTCTCTTTCTCCTAACTCCCTCTCCACTCACTGCCCCACCCTGCTCCCAATATGCTCAGGAGATCTTGTCCCTTTCCCCTTCTGTGAGGGACCTTGTGTGAATCTCTAAGGTTCCTCTTTGTGTCCTGGCTGGTGTATTGTAAGCTAATGGTCTTTTTCTCTATGTCTAAAATCCATATATGAGTGAGTATATACCATGTTACTCTTTTTGTGACTGGGTAACCTTATTCAGGATGGTTTCTTCAAGTTCCATTCATTTGCTTGAGAATTTCAAGATTTTATTGTTTTTTTCTAATGAGGAGTATTCCATTGCAAAAATGTGCCATATCTTCTTTTTCCATTCTTAAGTTGAGTGGCATCTAGGTTGCTTCCATGTTCTTGCTATTACTGCTATGAACATAGTTGAACAGATGTCTTTGTTGCATGGATGCAGGTAATGCGGGTATATGCTGAAGAGTGGGATTGCCAGGTCTTGTGGTAGACGGAAGAAGCCCAGCTCAAAGGTGAAGAAAATATATATAACAAAATTATTAAATAAAACTTTCCCAACCTGAAGAAGGACATGCCCATGAAAGTATAAGAAACATACCAAACACCAAATAGACTGGACCCCCCTTCCAAAGTTCTCTTGCCACATTATAATCAAAACAACTAACATAAGGAATAAAGAAAGAATATTAAAAACAGTGAAAGAAAAAGGTCAGGTAATATATATAGGAAGACCTATCAAAATTACATCTGACTTACCCATGAAATCTGTCAAGGCCAGAAAGTCCTGGATAGATGCTCTACAAATACTAAGAGTCCATACATGCTAGCCCAGGCTACTCTACCCAGCACAACTCTCAATCACTATAGATGGAGAAAACAAAATATTCAGTGACAAAGACAAATTTTTACAATACGTATCCACAAATCCAACCCTACAGAAAGTTCTGGAAGGAAAACTCCAACCCAAACAAGTTAACTACACTCACAAAGGCATAGTTAATAGATAATCCCACTTCACCAGAACCCCAAAGAAAAGCAGGGCAAATATACCCACAATATCACCTTCAACAACAAATCTAAAACAAACAAGAATTAACAATTGATGGTACTTAATTTCAGTCAATACTAATAGTCTTAACTTACCTATACAAAGACACAGGCTAACAGAATGGATACCAAGACAGAATCCTTGCATACAAGGATGCATACAAGAAACACATCTAAGCTTCAAAGACAGAAACTACCTCAGGGTAAAGGGTTGGGGAAAGATCTTCCAATCAAATGGACCCAAGAAGCAAGCAGGTGTAACTATCCTAATATCTAACAAGTTAGACTTCAAACCAAAATCAATCAAAAGAGATGAAGAAGGTCATTTCATATTCATCACAGGAGAAATCCATGAGTACAAAGTCACAATTCTCAGCATCTATGCCCCCAATACAAAGGCTTTAGTTTTTAAATATGTTTTTATTTAAATTTGAAACAAACTTGTTTTACATGCCAATCCCAGTTCCAGCACCCTCTTGTCTTTCCCTATTCTCCCGACCAACCCCCATCTCATCCCCTTTCTGCTTCCCATGGAGGATGATGCCTTCCATTGGGAGTCTTCAAAGCCTGTCATTTAATTTGGAGCATGGCCTAGGTCCTCCCCCAAGATTCTAGGCTTAGGGAGTATCCCTCTATGTGGAATTAATTCTCAAAGTCCATTCATATGTTAGGGATAAATACTGATAAATACCAGAGGCCCCATAGACTGCCAGTCCTTCCAACTAACATTATATTCAGGGAATCTGGTTTTGTTCTATGCTCGTTTCCCAGCTATCAGACTGGAGTTCATTTGTTCACCCTTGTTCAGGTCAGCCGTTTCTGCAGCCTGGTCTTGACCCCTTTGCTCATCACTCCTCCCTCTCTGCAACTGGATTCCAAGAGTTTGGCTCAGTGCTTATCGGTGGGTGTCTACTTCTGTTTCCATCAGCTAGTAAATGAAGGCTCTAGGAAGCCATATAAGGTAGTCATCAATCTCATTATCAGGGAAGGGCATTTGAGGTAGCCTCTCCACTATTGTTTAGATTGTTAGTTGGGGTCATCCTTGTAGATGTCTGGTCATTTCCCTGGTGACAGATTTCTCTTAAAACCTATAATTCAAGGGGTGGAGGTCAAGGTGTATGGGAGAAAGGGAGAGAGAGGGAATTGGGATCAATATGTAAAATAAGAAACAATAATAAATAAATATTATATATATTTGCCTCTAACGTGGTATCTCTTTTCTTGCTTTCCTCTATCCTTTCCCCTACACAATCTTCCTGTTCAGTCATGCCCACCTCTTCCCTCCTCTTCCTCCTAACTCCCTCTCTTCTTCCCCAATGCTCAAAATTTGCTTGGAAGATCTTGTCCCTTTCCCCTTCTCCAGAGGACCATGAGTAATTTTTCCTGAATGAAGAGGTCAGGAATGCTTTCCTAAGGAAATAATTTATATTGTGATCTAAATCTTGGAATTCAGCATAGAACTGACCCAGACCACCCTGAATGTGGGTGTTAGTTAGGAGGAATAGGCAGTCTATGGAGACTCTGGTAGTGGATCAGTATTATCCCTAGTGTACAAATGAACTTTGGGAGCCCATTCTACATAAGCTCTCTCAGCCTAGACTTATGGGAGAGGGTCTAGGCCCTGCTCCAAATGATATGATAGACTTTGAGGCCTTCCCATGGAAGGTATCATCCTCCCTGGAAAGCAGAAAGGGGATGGGATGGGGGCTGGTTGTGGGCACAGGGGAGGAGGGGAGGATGTGGGAAATATGATTGACATGTAAAACAAGCTTGTTTCAAATTTAAATTAAAATATTCAAAAAAAGAGGGAAAAAGAATATATGAACTAGGAGGGTAAGGGAGTTTAGTTGAGGAATCTCAGGTGTGTATAAATATTGATGTGAGAAGCAGAGTTGGTCTCTGACTGAAAAGTGTGAGGAAAGAGTCAGGATGAAATTGGAAAGAAGATGAAGTGCTTCCTTGTTTGTATAATGGGAAGTTTCTCAACAAGCCAGAGAAGGAAGACTCAACATAAGGGGCTATAATCAGATTTTGAAGTCATCTGGATGTCAGGCATAGACGGGACTAGACAAAAAATGAGAGTGGGATATACATATATTACTTTGATATTCACTGAAGGTGTCAATTCAGTCTGAATACAATTGCTTTATTGTGATGGTAGGGGAGATAAAGAGACACACCACATTTTACATTTTCATTAGAGTTTGGAAGTATTACCTTTTAAATCAGTAGGCATGTTCAGCAAGCCCACTGACCACTCAAATGTCTAAAGATGCAAAATTCTGAAGATAATGCAATGTTTGTATTACCTCAGCCAATTCCATTGATTCTGAGTCTGTGGTGAGGCAGAGCAGCTAAGACCATGTGGTCCAAGCTATTGTATTGCACACAAGAATTGGTGGGGATGGATAGAGACAGGAAGGTGCCAGGATACCTCAGCTTTCTGCTCCCAGAGATCTGCTTTCTTTAATTATTAGATCATGCATCCTCAAGTTTCCAGAACCTCCCAGAATAGTGTCACTACCGGAGATTAAGTGTAGAACATGTAATCCTGTCAGGAAACTCCATATTCAAATCATAGCAGTGTGAGTCTTAGTAAGAGACACTCAAAGTGTCTTTGATGACACAGACATTACTATCATGTGGAAACCCTGTTGCTCTAGCCTGGCTAAGAAAAGTGCTAATGCACACTGTAAGCCTTAACCTTGGGTGTACTTGAAATAATGGTGCAAATCACTTTAAGAGTTGATTGAGATTTTAGGTTCTATTGAGTATTACAATGGAAGTTAAATTGACAAAAACTAGATAGGTACCGATTTTACAAAATAAAAAATTGATGACTCAATTTTTTCGCTGTGTTCAAAAGGTTATGTGATAGCACTATTCATCAAAACACAAAAACATGGGAGAACTTGTTCAAAATGGTGAGCCTGTTTTTGGATATTTCATTTATTTTATTTAATTTTTGTATTTGAGGTAGCTTTGAGAAAGACATGAAAGAATACACGAAAGACACAATTTAACATAATAACCATAATAATCTAGAATTCAAAAGAAAAATAGAAACCCATGAATTAAGTGGTTCCACTCCAGTATTGTTCTCTTTTAAATCGTAAACAACACAAAGGCTATATCAAAGCATGACAAGATTGGGTGGGTCAATATTTTGTGCCTAGTGGGTAAAACATACAAAACTTGGACCAACAAATCACCTGAGAGTTAGCAACTGATTTTAAAATGCATGTAACTCTATCATGATGGTTAAACTTCATTGGCAACTGATGGGCACTAGATTAATTTAAGTGATAAATTTCTGGGCATGCCTATTAGGGATTGCCTAGCTGAAAAAAGATTCATTCCATTTTCTGGTATCTTCTTTAATTTATTTCTTTAATGACTCAAAGTTCTTGTCATACAGGTCTTTCACCTGTTTGGTTAGAATTATCCCAAGATATTTTGTCTTGTTGTGGCTATTGTAAAGGGTGATGTTTCTCTGATTTCTTTCTCTGCCACTTTATTGTCTACATATAGTAGGGCTACTGGTTTTTTGCATTAATCTTGTATCCTGCCACTTTGCTGAAAGTTGTTTATCAACTGTAGGTGTACCCTAGCAGAATTCTTCAGGTCAATTTCATGGAAGGATGAGGGAGAGGGAACTGATTGATATGTAAAAAAAAAAAAAAATTCAATCCATGGTCTGGAGTCCTGACATGAATCAAAACAAGTAAACAAGGCAAGTACCAGCTTTCCCCCTTCTTTGCTCCAAACTCAAATGCAATGTGACCAGCCCTGGCTCCCATGGCTTCTCTACCATGATGGATGGTACCCCCAAAACTGCGAGTCAAAAGAATCCATTTCTTTTTCTAAGTCACTTTCATCAGTAATCTTTAACAGGAACAAGAAAAGGAACTAAGACATAAAACCTTTCTTAACACACGAGTGAAAACTAAAGTGTTTGCCACTTCTCTAAAGCAAGTGGAGACAAAAACAAACACAAAACAAAGAGATTTATGCAGTTTCTGAATATCATCGCAGCTCTCTTTCCATTCAAATATTATGTATATTTTGGGAAGCAAATGGACACCATGTAGTCAATTTAAAATTGTTATATTTTAGCTAAAGTTTTTTTCTTCTATTATTCAGCCTAAGAAAACAATCTGAAAATGTAAGAGATATACCCACACATATTCATAGAATTGCTTTAGATGCTGCAATATTAGAAACCATGTGCGGAGGGCTGGAAGGCAGGCTGGCAGGTTTAAAGCACTTCCTGCTCTTACTGAGTTCTCAGGTTTGGTTCCCGCCTGCATGGTAATGCTCAATTGTCTGTATCTACATCTCCATGGTTTTACACTCCCTGTGGACTCCTCACTCACTGGGCATGTACATGTTACATATATTGGCAAAACACTTAAAAACATAACACTAAAATAAATTTAAAAGTTTATTAAAATTTGGAAGTCATTTATATAAAAAGAAATTCAAATTAATTTGGAGATATATTGAAATTATGTAACTAATGAAATTGTGTTTTTGAAACATTTTTTTTACTGTGGAAATATGTAGAAAATTTGTATGTAAATAAATAATCATTCTTTGGAGTATTATTATTTAAAGCTGGCTTTTAAAAATTCAAGTGAAATAAAACTCCATAAATATCAGAAAGTGTGAACTCTGAATGGAAGTAACTTGTAATGTCAATGTAAATCAACATTTAAAAGACAGTAAGAGTCAGAGAGATAGCATGACTGATTTGCCATATGGACCACGGATGTACACAATGTTCTAGCTTCAGGCTGTTCCACCGTACATGCTCTATCCTTTTTTCTCTTTTCTCTTGCCTTTGCCTGCCCATACCTTTTTTCTTCTTAGCTTATTTTTGAGGGGCGACTGGCAGTGGGTGATGACTGCTCTTTGTTTGCTACACCATATTCACAACCACTGGTCATGGCTCACTTTCAGGATCCTGGGATCAATTTCTAATTCAGACATCCTCAGCCACCTCTCATGTCAAGAGCCAATTGAGACGGCATCAATCAAATGCTTGCATCAATTCTGTCATCCCTAGGAGCTGCAGGCTGTCAGAGCAGATGGGATTCCACTCTCCAGGCTGCTCATTTGCCCTCCAACTCTTTCTTTCCTCTGGCAAAACACTGGGCACAGTGTAGACAAGCCAAGTAGCCTGTGTGGCTTCTTACAGATTGCCTATCATCTGTTTTCCTTCCTTTGGTATCATGGTCTTAGCCATTTATCATTTTGCAGGGCTCATTCAAGATGCATGTTAATAATTCATATTTCTAACTAATCTGAGATGGTGCAACCCTTGCTTTTCCTAATTTATTCAGGGTTCATAAACTGGAAATTGGATTAAAAGCCATACAAAAAGAACCCTGTCTCTATTTTTCCAACAATAACCAGAATAGCACTCTGTGGCTATATACTATATTAGGATATTGATGGCTGATGAGTAAATAAAATTTTGCTGTTTTATTATTTTGATATTAAATATCTTCTAAAAAAAAAAAAAGAGGTATCAGCAAGACAACTTGGGACAGTTCACAAAAAATCTGAACCATTCTGCCAAAGAAATAGTCAAATCTTAAACCCATGTGAATCCAGAATTGAGTCTATAGTAAGTGTCCAAGTCTTGTGATGTTTATAAATGAAGAAAAAATTAAAAGTCGTAGTTTTTAGATGTAAGAAAGTTCCATGATTTTTCCATTATAATATCAATTTTCTCTCTTTTAATTATATCCTTACATATAGTGTTAAGTTTTTTATTTTTTTCATCCTGCCTTGCAATTACTGACATATATATATATATATATATATATATATTCTCATGTGCGTTTCTCTTTAAATATATTCTTCAATATGAGGGTTTCTGTTTCTTTATAATTTTAAATCTCACTTTTGATGATTTCCTCATATTTATTTATTGCAGTTCTTCAAATTGCTAAGATTTTCAACTTTCATATTATTCCTAATCTAATTGCACGATGACCAAAGAATATGCTCTTTAAAAATGTTAAAATTTAAAATTTGTATGACTTTTCAAGGCAGTGGTGGCATACACCTTTAATCCAAGCACTTGAGAAGCAGAGGCAGGCAGATCTCTGGGAGTTGGAGACCAGCCTGGTCTACAACAGGTAGTTCCAGGACAGGCTCCAAAACCACAGAGGAACCTTGTCTCGAAATCAAAACAAAACAAAAATCTATGACATTTTATAAAGTTTGTTGATATAAAATTTTTGTTTATTTTTAATAGACAGTTGTAAAATTAAATATATATACATATATAGATATATATATTTACTCACAAGTTTGCATGTTAAACTCAATTATTGGTTATGTCTTTAAAAATGATCCTTTTTTAGATTTTTCAATTCTGAAAGGCATTTTAAAGCTTTTTTTTTAAAAAAAAACATTTATTTATTTTATGCTGAACATAATTATACATGCCTTTTTTTAAATTAAAACAAACATTTATAAACAATATTTGGGAATTTGGGGTTGTTCTTTCCAAACTGCTTCCTGCTGGTAGGGGGCACTGTCATGGAGGAACTCTAAAAAGATGCAGAAATCCTGGCTGTAGTGGTCTGCAAGGCGGCATTGTCCCATTGACGTTGCTTCAGAGGGTCTTGCTCGATCAAACCACATTAGTCTGGAAGAAATCCACAGCTTTTCATTATCTGTGGAAACAAAATTAGAAATCCTTTTCCCCAGTAACTTGTCCTTAGGCTTAAATTTTGAAGTAAATCATTTTAAATTATATATATTGAATTACTCCAGCAAGCATTTCTTCCTTCTTTTTTTAAATAATAATATAATTTAAAAATTTTACATGTAGATCCCAGTTTCTTCTCCCTCCCTCTCTCCTTCCCTCTCTCCCTCTTACTTTCTTTCCCCTGTGACATGCACCCTGGCCACCCTCCCATCCCATCCCCCTATCCCCATTCCACTTGTAGGGCTATACTATCCAGGTTGGGTCATGTAAATCTGTCAAGTCATTTGAAGTAGGGACTAGAACTTCTCTCCTATCTCTAGGTTATGGAGGATACCCCATTTTAAAGCTTTTTGTTACCAATTTTGAATTATGACTCTTATCTCCTTTTTCTTTTTTAAACTTTATTTTTTATTTGTTATTTGTGTTTTTCACATCATGTATCTTGGTCCCTTTCATTTCTCATCCCTGTGCATCTGCCTTGCAGGCCATGCCCCCCCACCCCAGTAAAATTTAAGAGAAAGAACTAAAAGGAAAAAAGATGGCAATCTCATCATGGAAGGTGTAGTGTGACATACTGAGTCACACAGCAAACCCCGTTGTCCATGCATCTTTACTTGCAAGTGTTCATTGCAAAGAGTCACTGGTCTGGTTTGAGGGCCCTGGTTTCTGCTACACTATTGTTACTAAGCCCTTACTGGGATTCATCTTGCTTATCCTGTTGTTAATCCTGTGTTGTACAGATTCTGCACTTTTGGATCTGCAGAACTGGTAACTTCACATGCTCCAGCAGATCACAGATGGGGTAGATATTGAGGTTGGCCAGCTCATAACACTGGATCTGGGCCAGGGTAGTTGCAGGGTTGGTTAGTCCACCAGTTCTTCCTGTTCTTACCGCTAGGGTAAGGCCTCTTGCATTGCCTTAGTAGGTTCACCTTTTTCAGAGCTTACCCCTTTTTTAACACTAAGTCCTTCCTCAGATGTTATTATCATCTGATTACAGTTTTCTACTTTATACTGTTTCTTAGAAATTCTGCCTCCTACATGAGCCATAATAATAGGGTCCACTAAATATACACAGTCAATATGGACAAAAAGAAAGGTAAACATCCAGGATGCTTCGCTGAAAGGACATTGTTAGAATTGTATAAGCTTATTTTTTCTATTGAACATTTCATCTCTTTTTCTCAGAGCTTCTGATTTTGTCTATAAATCCATTGATTTTCTCCTTTGATAACTGTAAGTTATGGTATATCCTTATATTTCAACTTTTGGGCATTGGGCATCTATTATACAAACTGAAAATATTATCAATTAATCTCCCATAAAAATATTCTTGTGTAATAAAGAATTTGGCCTCAGCCCAGATTGAAGTATACTCTTTATACCCAGTGCCAAGAATAGCTACAACTATGGCCAACACAAAATCATAAACTTACTTAAAACACCATTTTCTAACTCAGTCACATGGTTCTCCAGTGTAGGCTGCCACACCCTAATGCTGTAAAGTCAGGCATACCTGGAACCTTTGTAATTCTATCATTAGTAAGAGAGATTTGTTGTTTATGATGAATCTGGTAGCCAACTTCATCATTTATGTTGACAAGAAGACTCTGGGTGTGGGCTGGCCCCAAGAGTCAGTCTTGTGATGATGGAGCTGAACACCAGCCTGACCTCTAATAAAAAGGGTGCAAGTAGAAACTGAGTTTAACCAAAATACCAAATACTCATTCAACCATGCCCATACACTAAGCTTCAGTCAAAACTCTGGGCCCTAAAACTGAGATGGAGCTTCTAGGTCGCCAAGGTTCTGTGAAAGCACTGTTGTGCCTCTGTGATAAGAGAGGAACCATATCTCCAAGGACATTTTCCCTATCATGGCTTCAAATCTCTACTGATGTATTGTCAGAAAGCTACAATTCCATATAGAGTGCTATATTAGTTACTTTTTTGTTCCTGTGATAAAGAACCATGACTAAGGCAACTTACTGAAGGAAAAATTTATTCTGGTTTTGAGGGATCAAAGTCCATAATGTCAGACAATCTCAGCAGCAGGCAGCAAGATTTGCAGGAAGAACTGAGGGTTAACACCTCTAACTGCAAGCAGGAAGAAAAGAAAGTGAACTTGAAATTGTACCTGGCTTTTGAAACGTCAAAGCCTGTCTCCAATGACATACTTCCTTCAGCAAAGCTACACACCCAAAACCTACCCAAACAGCACCACTAATTGTGGACCAAGTATCGAGCCTATGGAGGACATTCTTATTCTGACTACAAGTGCCAAGTTAAGGAAGTTGTTCCTCTTTTCTCGCTAATGCCAGAAACTCACTACATCTTTTAAATTTACAAAATTATCTCTTTAGCCCAGAGATTTTATTGTCGATGGTTGTTATAATAATGTAACGCTCTCATTTTATGGAAATACAATTATTGGTACTTTGCATCCATAGAATCTCTCATCATTTCCATCAATATCCACATTTGAAAACAGCACTTAGCTTTCTTCATTTCTTCTATAGATCTTGTAGGACTATATTCAGTTCACAAAGGAGAGTTTGCTGTTTTTTTTTTTTTTTTTTTTACCTCTTTTTCAGTGGGAAACACATTCACTTAGTGATTTTGTTTTGATTACTTAAAAGCGATACCCAGGTTTTCATAACTCTTCTCAAGTATTCATCTCACTTTTCTATTTTTTAACTTCTATTACATTTTACATTTCTTTCCTTATATACACTACAGTTTGCATCATTTGAGCTTTGTCATTTCCTGTTAGAGCTGAATATCCCTCTAATACTACATGATTTCTATTTTCCTTTGTCACCTTCACTTGAGCCAAGTCTAAGACTTTTAAATGCCACAACAATTTAATATAACAGGTCTACAAATACTGGGAGGAAAAAAATCTTCCTTGCCTCTATGAGTTGTGAGGACCTAGCAGAAGGCCTAGTCAGGTACACTCCATGAAAATCATAATTCTTCCAAACCCTTTGAACTGTGAGTTTAGCACATCTCTTTTCTGGAACCATAAAGCCAAATTTCACTATCTTTCAGATCGTTTAAAATGTAGAAAGACATTAAAATGTAGAAAAGGGAAAGAAGCAAGTGCTCACACATGGAAAAGGAAATTCTTGCTGGATTCTTCTTTCAGTTGTTTGGCAGGAAATTGCAGAAAAGGGACCTTAATGATGCCATCCCAACTATAAACAATGGTACATTGCCTGACCAATCAGAAAATGAAACTATGTCTTATATAGCAGCAAAACAGGAGGCTGGACATTGAGATTATTATTATTAGAACTTGGAGAAAAGTGAAAATTTACATTCCCTCTGAGGATCTCTACCACATGCTACAAATATGAGCCATGTAAAAACAAGCAAGAAAACAAATTAACAACAACAACAAAAAAAAGACAAGCAAAAAAAAAAAGTAACAGTGTATTATTTGTTGTTGAAGTGTCCATTCTAAGAAGGAAATGTGGGCAAGGAGTCCAGATAAACAGATAAATAAAACATATGAACACTTGCTCAAGATGAGGTAGGGATCAGAAACTAATGACGTCAAATTATCCTGGCAGGTTTTAAAGCCTTCCTCAGAGGAAATGGTATTAGAGAAGATGTTCAAATCATCTTCAGAATTAGGAGCTTGCCAGATACAAGAAGCCATGCAAAGGAATTAAGACAAGTACTAAACAGCACAAATATTCCTTGTATCCAAAGAGCTACAAATCCAGTGGTTCAGCCTCCAGAGTTTCAGCTGGGGAGGTCACAAGAAACCTTATGTACCATGCTGGGAAGCCTGGGCTCTATCCTGGGAGAGATAGGACATCAGTAGGATGTCTGCTTTTTGTAGCTGACATAGGCAAATCTTTCCCAATAGAGCTGAGGAGAAGGCAATAGCACTGGGAAATTATAACATTTTAAAAGAAAAGGGACAAGGAAAACTTTCCCAGTCTCTGTGACATAATAAAATGACAATAGTGTGGTAGGTCCAGAAAGCCTGTTTTACAGCCCCACACACGATATTTATCAACTGAGATTATAAGTTTCTAAACCTGTTACCAGACTTACTATCTAACTTGTAAAGCACTGTAAAAATATAAAACCTTAATAATGGCTTTAAATGGACCAATTATATTTTGCTATCAATGAAGACCCAATATCAAAATAATAGTGCCTTATTGAAAATTGGAATGCAAAAGAAAAATGATAACTTTCAAACATATATTTACATAATATGCATTTATGTATGTGTATGTATTGATGTATTGATCTATTTTTTTTAACAAAGCTACTGTAGAATGATATCTTACAACCTGTTTTCTATGCTTGAAAATTTCCCAAATTTGTATTTTGCATGTTTCAACCATATAAAGTTGATTTGACAGAGACAGGTGAAATTCTTGAAACAGAAAGTCCAGATAATAAGCATTACACAACTCAGAAAATGTCCTCAAATCAATAATGAGCCATTAACAAAACAGAACAAAATGGACCTTTCATATCATAAGATCTCAAAGGCATGTACACACAAGAATAGTTTATCCTTACACAATATCCCATAGATCCTAAATGTCTCAAATAATATCCCTCTAAAATTAAAGAATGATACTTGGTAAGATTGGTTTCACTAATAGGAATCCAGTTTTTATCCTGTTTTCCCCTTTGTTAAGTCAGCATTGTATGTAAGGATCATAAAGAAATTTATGTAAGGCTGACATTTGTCTTTTCAATTTCAAGTTGATAGCATCAAGACAGTAACTGTAAAACTAAACTTTATGTAAGACATACATGAATACTCACAATAATACTACTGAATTCTAGAATAAACTTATGTCATGGTAACAAGTATGCTGAAAAGACTTGAAAATTTTGAAAATTTACAAAGTCCTCTTTGTAAATCCTTGGAAAGTTATTTGTTGATGTTTCTAATGTATTTAAAACTTTCTACAGCTCTAACTGATTCTTCTATGGTGAAAAGAAAGTAATAGTACATATTCACAGGATCATAATATGAATTAATTGAATGTTCTGGAAAGTCCTTTATAGGTGGCAAGGCGTTGATTTTAGGTTTTGTAAAGGTCAAATGATCCTTAAAGACACCTAGAAGCACATCTTTACCCAGAGAAGGCAGATTTCCCCAGTCTTACTTTGTGTCTTAGATTTTCCTAGCTCCTTTATTGAAAGGATTTTAAAACATAAGCCTTGTAATCTTTAATGTCAAAACAGAAAACCTATAAGCTCTTCATTTTTAAACTCAGAATGATCTAATAAAATTTTAATTTATACTAGACAATGTGAGGGATGTTATTAACAGATATTAGTGAAAAATTAAGAAAGAAAAAAAAAGATTGTAGACCAAATATTACAAAAGAAAAGCTCTGACATCCAAAGTCATTTACAGTTGGCTGAGAACAATACAGTTTGGGAATGATTATCAGATGGTTGACCTAGAGTTATTATTAATATTTACCCCATTTCTTTATGAATTAAAATCTTTCACAGATTTATAGCTATTCTGTAATTCCTCACCACAATATCTTGTTTCTTTTTGGAGAACTGAATAATGAATGTTGAAATCAACTATTGTGGAAGGTTACTCTAAATCATAAGGCTAGGATTCGAGTTCCTTGTTATGAAAAGTGTATGTTACTTTTTTTGTCTCTATCCCTGGAGAGGATGATAATTTCATGGCAACTAATCATAGAACTGACCAGTGAAATGAGAACTAAAATGATAGACTTAATTTCCAGAAGATTCTTTATGAGCTAGTGTGTATACCTTTGAGTTTATTCATGTCTTATGCACTAGGTGTTTCTAGGATCCACCATCCTGGACCCCAGAGCAAAGATAATATGTGAATAAATATAGTCTACAGAGCACATTGAGAGTTAAAACTATGCATTGAAGTCTGGGCTCTAAGTCACTTGTCCCTATAGCTCATCTGGCCTTTTCTTATATGATGTTCAGCCAAGATTCTTTAACATTGCTTGTGTGTAGATGATTAAAAATTCTGCTGTTGCTTAGCTAATCAGAAAATATATTCTGGGTTTGATTTACCTCCTGTCTATACAATGACTGAAAAGTATTTCTTTTAAAATAATTAAAATATTTGTCTTCTTCAATAGCAGCTCTCTACCTGGATCTAAAGCAAAGAAGCTAGAAAGTTAATTTTCTCTTATCCTGTATGAAAAAGAAGAAATGTTACTGGCAGTAAAATGAAACATTTTCAGATTTATAATTAGCTGGTAGAATTCTAATTTAAGTTATGAATACAGTTTCATTCTGGTCTCTGTATGATTCTGAGACTCTCCTTGCAATAAAGGTATAAGAGACGAAAGTGAGCCAGCCCTACCACCAGAGTGCCCATTCACACATCTATGCGCACTCAATCACCTATAGTGAGGGAGGCTCCAGTCTCACTCCAGAACCATGAATGAGATGTGTTCTCTCCTAATCCACTGAGAAGTACATAGTACACAGACATAAATCCCAATTGCCAAAAACAGAACTAACTTGTTACAGAATGCTAAATACTTTATACTATAGACATGGCCCTTTTTGAATGGAAATTTAAAAACAAAATCAAGGAACAGTAGAAACTTACTCAAGAATAGCAGGGAATGTAATATTCCATCAAATTGTTAGACACTATTAGCTTGAGAAACCCACCCAGAATTAACAGCTATACTTCTAAAAATGACTAGAATGTCTCCTATATCCCACAGGGGGATAAACAGAAATGTTAGGTAGATGCTATCCTTAAACTGTATACATTTAAACTCAAAAGTATTTCAAAACTCTAAAAATATATCTCAAAAAGTATGTTCAATGCTGTGCAGTTAATAGCTATTCATTCAACTGTAACTCTTATGTTCCTCAAATACACATCACAAGAATAGTTAGTTTCATATGTTAGGCCATGATACATGGATCTGTAAATAAATGTTTAATGTGAAATTATCATCTAAATAAGTAGCTTTTGAGTTAAGCAATGAGACTCTCTCTCTTCTATTGTGTAAGCCTCATTCAGTCAGTTATGGAACCAAACAAACAGACAAAAAAGAGGAATGGATGGAGAAAAAAGGGAGAGAGAGGGAGGGGGATCTCTACCTCTAAGATGTCACTGGACTAACACTGAATGATCACCATACCCTTGGGTCACCAGCCTGTTAATCATCTTGCATGTTTTGGACTGGCCAATCACATAAGTCATCTTTAAAATATATTTCCTGTCATTTTTTTCCCTACCAAGTTTCAGGTGTATAAAGTGCCAAAGAGTATTCTGCAGAGATTTCATGCAAATCACTTATTTTTGGAATGACTGAGCACTTGTTCTTTTTCCCTTATGTGGGCTTGAGATGTCATACAATGAGGACAAAGAAAGTAGTTGTCTTGCTGCAACATACAGAAAAGGAAACGATGGAAGTAGAAGGGGTAAGGTGGAAAGGTTATTCAAAACAGGAAGGATGTACCACAGAGCTAAACCCCACCTCCAACCTGACAGTTGGTGAAAGTAAAGATGCTCAACACTGTTTTCTCTCAAAGCAGCCTGTAGTAAAGCAGCTAGCTCAGACTCTGAGAGGACAGAGATGACACTGACACACAGACACACAGACAAACAGAAAGTGAGATTCTTACTCTTACTGTGGTCCATGAGCATCTACAGAAAAGCAGTAGAATGAAAGAGAATATCAAGTTACATCAAACATTTGACTTTGGATAATGATGTAATTCAGTGAAAATTAGAAATTTGCTAAACAAATTAATATTCTTAGAAAAAAGGATGAAAAATATTACAATGACAAATATGAAAAGTTTTCTACAAGAAGAAACAGGGAGATGAAAAGGGTGAATTTGCATATAGAAGCGTTAGTAGACACTCTAAGTAAGGGATGAAAATGGCCAAAGAATAAATCAATTGCCCAGAAAATAAATCCAGCAAACAATAAATAAGTAGAAAATACAAACAAATTTAGATTCTGAGAGATCAACCAGAACATCTCATACCCATGAATAGAAAAGAATTTGCAATGAGTTGATAGAAGACAAGTTTTAAACTGTCCTGAATGCCAAAGGCACCCCTCCCAACTTCCAAGATATACTTCTAGAGTATATTAGGTACAGTATTGTTTATTCCCTTACTTCTCTCTGCTTTCCCCCCCCTCAAAACTAGACATTAAAGATCAAAATATTTGAAGCCATAAAAAGGAAACAATAAAAGAGAATGTATATGCCAGAGGCAAATGTGGGTTTCATTAAAATGATGAGATGGTCTTAATTTTATACCTTATACTAGACCTCAGCACAAAAATAGACTAGAATAATTAAAATTCAAAAAAATAGAAGAAAATGGAATAATGTGAATATGATTTCCAGTGTTATAACAGTATTAGATTCAAAGTTCTTCCTTTTAAAAACAACAATAATTAAAAAGTATACAAGAATAAAAATGAATGGCTCACTCAGAGAAAAATAATTTCGTTAACAGAGCTGTTACTTAGGCCACAAAGATGTGATGAGAAATCTGTTAGACTTGAAAACGATTGCCTTAAATGTGCTCATTAAGTAAACAATTATGTGGACAAGTTCAATAAAGTAATGTATGAACAAATAGCAATAAGAATGAAGAAAGAGGTGGCTTGAATGGAAAATGAAAGAGATGTTTTGTAACAGTCCTAGGAAACACTGAAGGAGACCCCAGACTCAAAAAGTATGTAAAAGCAGAGAGCATTTATTAATATTCCAGCACATGTGGGGGGAGTCACCTGTACAAAATGGTGATGTCCCCAAAAAGAATGTGCAAGCTCCTTTTAAGCATAGTTAGGGGAGTTTGAGGGACAGTTAGATAATCTCAAAAGTAATTGGTTAAGCAAGCAGCAGTTATATTAGTATACTTTTAATTCACCGAGGTTTAGGCTGAGCATTTTGCACGCACATACACAAGCTAGGACAAGTTCATATGTGACTTAGAAGAGGCTACACGATTTGTTCCCGGGATGCTGTGAGGCTTACCTGACTTAGGCTTTGTGTCTGTCTTCTTTTGTCACAGAATGAAAGGGTATTGTGGATAAACTGCCCTTGTGGGATGACATTTGTTTACCCCTTCTCAGAGAAATTAAACCTAAACTCAATTGTGGCCGTGGGAGAGTTTAACCCTTCAGTTTGGACAGGCAAAAGGAATGCTGGACTTGAAGGCTAGATGGTAGAAATGTTGAAATCTGAGAAATGAAAGCATTATTTATGTTCTGTAGAGAAGCTAAGGCACTTATGAGACAGAGAGTTGTTGAAGACATAATGTTTAAAAACATTCTACATTTAATAAAAACATAAATATCTAGGAAACATCTAAGAAAGCTAGTGAATTCCAAACATGATGATGACAGGGGTCAATCCTGAGACTAATAATGACCAAAAGACATTGAGTGAAGGAAATTATGTGCCACATATAACAGACCTTCATTAAGACTATTGGAAGATCTCTCAACAAAAATTTGAGGCAAGAGATAGCAAGGAATCTATTACACATTGAAAACACATTAAAGAAGCAGAAACAAAAGCTATTGGCCAAGAATTCTATATTGAAAACATTTCCAAGAATTTTGCATTTGAAAGAAATGCTTAAAAGTTTTAAAGAATTAAGTCACTGTCATACACAGAAGTTTCTGAAGTTAAGGATGCTCAGTAAGAAATGCTGGACAGCACACAACAACCAAGGTTTTGTGAAAAGTGGTGTTTCCAGGAAGTTGAAAGCTGAGACCATGAACAACAGCAAAGTTAGTATTGTAACCATGCTATTTTCTCTCTAAGTAATTAAGTGGACAGTACATAGTTTGGGGGTAATTACTAATCTAAAAATCTAGTATTATCCTAATAATGGCTTCTGATTGCATATATTTTTCTTACATAATTTAAGAAATTAATGCATTTAAAATTGTATTAGTTTTCTTCAGAACACTTTAAAATGTTTCATTTTTTACATCAATATCTGAAAGTAGTGGGAAAAGAAATAAAAAGAATGACTTGTGTGTAATACTAAAATTAAGCTTGCATAATCTTAGAGCACTATGACTTCATAAGACTAAATATAATCCCCATGGTTACCACAGAGAAAATAGATATAGCATATACTCAAAACAAATGCAAAAGTAATGTATACAATTCATTACAAAAGTTCAAGTGTCATGAAAGAAGGCAGTTATGTAGGACATGGGGAAGTTGTAAGTCATAAACTAAATAGGAAATGACAGAAGTCTTTCTTTTTTAACATTATCGATGAAATCTATAATGAAATCTATAAGATATGGGTGAAGAATGAAAATACTTTGTGGTTAAAAGCCACAAAAAGGCATTATCTTTCATTTATATTAAGTTCTCTGACTTGTACTTAAAGTAAGCAGAAGTGTGATTTCCAGGGTCTGTGAAGGGTAAAGTAGATACTGAAGCACCAGGAGCTGGGGAATTAGAGACTGGAGAAAGGGGAGTGAGGGAGAGGGGACTGAAAGAAAGTAATCTGGTAAGAGGGGCTGTGGGTTTGGAACCCCGGGAGAGGGCACTGAGGCATTGGGGACTAGGAAAAAGGAGACTGTAAGAAAAGGGTTGTGGGATGGGGTGTGCAGGGGGCATTGAAGGTTCTTACCTCTGGACACATGGTCCTACTTTTGCAAGATGAAAAGTGTTTCAGAGATGCATGGTGTTGTTACTTAAAATTCTTTATTTTTGAGAATTCGATATATGTATAGAATGAAATATAATATCCATTCCTGATTTCCCCTTCCAACTCTCTCATACACCCTCAACATTATGTCCCCTCCCCAATTCTCTTTCTCTTTCTCTCTCTCCCTCCCTTCCTCTTTTCCTCTATCCCAAAACCCTTCCTCCTCTCTCTCCTTTTCCCAGATCCCTAACTTCATTTAATGCTAGCCCTGTGTGCATTGGTGTGTGACAATCCCATGAGGCTTGAGGAACCCACCAGTGGCCACATCCTCAATAACTGAGTCTATCTGCCTGCAATTATTCACTGCCTATTATTTACTGTTCAGTAAAAGGGAGGGCCTGGAGATCACCCACCTCATCTTTCTGGGATTTTGTCTGACTTGATCTTGTGTAGGTTTTGTGCTGGGACTACAGCTGCTGTGAAATCATGACTATGAAAGCCATGTACTGTCTAGGAGACAGAATTTTACAGCATCCACCATCCTCTGGCTTTTACAATCTTTCTTCCTTCTCTTCTGTATATCTTGGTTGTGGGAAGGTTAATAAAAATTGTAAATGTGCCATTGAGGCCTGAGCACTCAGTCTGTTGTTCTCAGAACTTTGCCCAGGTTTTCATCTCTGTGTTGACTGTAAAGAGAAGCTTCTTTGATCAAGGCTGGAAGCAGCTCAGGTATATGAGTATAAGCATAAATATTTGAAAGTTCATTTAATGCTAGCCCTGTGATGTTACTAGGAAACACAATTTTACGGCAATCTAGCCCTGCTAGATATGACCATCTAGCAAAATAACATTAACAGGTTCTACCGTAGGTCCTATGATTTCCCCAGTCCTGGGCTTTGGAATTTAATCCAGGCATTAAATTCTTCTTCTGGAGTAGACCTCAATTACAATCATAAAGTGATTAGTTTCCCTATAAAAAATCATGTTACTATTGTGCTAGTAGGTATATGTTGCCTGGCATCTGAGGTAGTGCTGTCATTTCTGTGTAGCAACTTTGGGTATGGTGAAAGCTATCCAGTGTGCAGGAACTTTTCTGGTAGTTAGAGACATTTTTTCTATGTTCTATAGACACAGTGTATGGGTGTATTCAACAACGGGATATTACCACATAATTATGAAGGCTAATTAAACAAAATACAGGTAGTCTATATTGTTTTGGAGAACTCTGGAAGGCATGGTATGCTTGCACTGTCATTTTCATTTAATAACCTGTGTCTTCTGGGCTTAGCCTTTTTAAACATGCTGGGGAATTCTTAGTTTAAAAAGTTTTTCAACTGTAGTGTGGATTTTTTTTACTAACTAGAGGGTTTCCATGACACTTCTTGTGTTCTTAGTTGTGATTTACCTTCCCACTATTCCTCCTTTTACTCTTACTCTTTTTACCCATTTCTATTTAATCCCATGATCCTTAGTATTACCCTTTCTTTTTTGTAATTTTATTATTATTATTTTTTATTTTACATATCAATCCCTTTCTGCTTTCATTTTATATGTGTACTACCATCCTTTAACTTATTTTGTTTTAACATTATTTTGAGATTATAATAAAAGTATATTTCTCCCTTTGCTTTCTTCTTTCCAAGCCCTCCCAGTATCCCTTTCTACTATTCTCCTTTAAATTCATCATCTCCTTTTTAAAACTAATTATTATTACATATATATGCATATGTATATACATATATATTTCTAAATATAGCCTGCTTGCTCTGCATAATGTTACTTGTATGTATGTTTTCAAGGCTGATTATTTGTCACTAGACAACCAATTGGTATGCTGTTTCCTGAGGAAAAGTAGCTCTCCTGCACTCAGCCTTCCTCGGTCGCCTATGGTTCTTTGTGTAGGGTTGAGACCCGTTGAATATTTCCTCTGTAAATTTGGCATATTCTTGGTGTTGTCTTTATTTAGCTCATATTTGGAGTAGTCATGTTCATGAGACTTCATGGGTGTCACTTGTGATGTTACTAGGGAACACAATTTTACGGCAAACTCCCCGATGCTTGGGCTCTCACAACCTTTCTTTCTCTTCTGAAATGTTTCCTGAGCCTTGAGTATGGGAGTGTGTTGTGGATGTATACATTAATAAGTGCAGTTCTCACTTCTCATTATGGAAACTTCACAAACACACACACAACACACACATGCTCACATACACTAACACACACAATCTCACACATAACACAAACACACACACAATATAGGAAATGAATATGGCTCACATCACACACACACACACAACACACTCACATACACACTCACACACACACACAGCACACACACACACATGTATGTATGTATGTATGTATGTATGTATGTATGTATGTATGTATCCAAGCCATAGTACCTCTTGGTGTGCTTGGTAGATAAATTTCCAACATCCACTAAGATGATGTGAGCAAAGCCTGAACAATACTGGACTTAATGAGAGCCAGATTATTAGCCTGCTGGAGGTTGTCATAAGTCAGATGGTTATGATGGACTTCTCTGCTTCCCTTTGGAAAAGTGAATATAATTTGGAAAAGCCTAATATAATTCTGGAACTTAATTTATACTGACTCCATTGCCTCCATTTCTCCTAACTATAATTCATAATCAGAGATCCCAAACTAGAAAGGGGGCAATAATGGACAAGGAATGTATACTAACCCAATGAAGTCTCCTTACTAACTCTGACCTTTTAGATCAGTTTCTCAATCTCCCGTGATGAGCTGATTGTCTTACGAGGTTTCAGAAACTCAGATTCATCTACTCTAGCGTATTTTGCCATTCATTACATCCTTCTTCCTCCAATTCCATGGTTTTAACCTATATTATTCTGAATATTTGTAGTAAAAGTAGATTAAATCTTAATTTAGGTCATTGTTATTTAAATCTACTGTTGAATTAAAAATTATTAGCTGAGAGAACCAGTAGATAATATAAATATGTGAAGGTGTAAGAAAGTCAGAAATAAGGAATCTAAGAAATGGAGAATTCATTTTGCCTTTAAAATTCATTATCATTTAAAGTTTTGAATGGTGTTTCTGTCTTTTGTTTTACATTGCTGTAACTAACAATTCTAAGAAACGAAACAAATTTTATTCAGTCAATTGGTAACTCATATGACTGTGGAGGTTAGAAATCTAGTCCTCCATTTGCAAGCTAGTGACCCAGGAAACCAGGGGATGGGGTTCCAATACCATATATACCAAAAACAGAAGCTATAGATTCCAGTCTGAGTTTTCTGAGCACATAGAGAACATCAGTTTAGTAAAGATTAAGTCCCAGCTAAGCAGTTAATCAGAGAACAAATTCAACTTCCCTGCATCTGCTTGTTCCATACCAGACTGTGAATTGAACAACGCCACATTACACAGACCTTCCTGCTTCACAGTTCATTAACCAATGCCAAGTCAAATGCAATGTGTGAAATAATGGACATTTCATGATTTAGCAAAGTGGATGCATGAAATTAACCACCACAGATTTACCTCTAAGTCTCTCTCTCTCTCTCTCTCTCTCTCTCTCTCTCTCTCTCTCTCTCTCTCTTGTGTGTGTGTGTGTGTGTGTGTGTGTGTGTGTGTGTGTGTGTGTGTGTGTGTGTGTTGGGGGAGGTGTTAGAAGGCTGCTTAAGAACACTTTGAGCTCTTGCCCAGGACATGGTTTTGATTTCCAGCGCCCACAACTGTCTATAATGCCAATTCCAGGGGAATCTGTTGTTATCTTGTGGACTCTATGAGTACTGCTTGAACATGGTGCACATACATACATGTAGACAGCTGACTCCATTCATACAAACTAAAAGTAGATCTAAAATTTCCCACCCCTTGGCAATTTGGCACATATATGTATCTTCTTAAGCCAAACTTTATGTGGTACAATTCTACATTCAACTGCAAATTCCCTAGTCTTCCTGGAAGAGTTATTGAGTGATATTTACTATATTATGTCATATCCAGTTCTTTAAATATCATGAGATAAATTATTTTTAAATGCTATATGTGATGGTTAGTTTTGATTGCTGACTTGATACATGGTAGACTAAATAAGGAAGGGAGTCTCAACAGAGCATTGTTGAGAATGTAAATTAGGTAAGCCTGTGGGCATTTCTGCATATGGGAGTTGTGAGCTCTTAAATGAGCTAATTGATGTGAGAAGGTCCATTCTGAATGTGGGTCGCACCCTTTCATAGGCTGGACCCTGGAACAAATGAGAAGTAGAGAGCAAGCCAACAGAAGCAGGGGTGAATTCCTTTGTCACTCTCTGCTCTTGCCTCTGTGACTTATCTGCCATGATAGGCTGACTGGCTATAACCAGCTATTGCAAACCCCATAAACCACTTTTTTTTTCCTGTTACTTTTGGCAGTACATTTTATCACAGAAACAGTAAAAATACAGAAACATTGTGATATAAACTACCCATATCACATGTTTTCAAGGTCATTACGTAAAAGAGAAAATAGTATTGCATACATAAGTATGTAAGTATGCACAACTTAAGGGTTAATATTCATGTCTTTTCTTGTCCATTCAGAGATGTGCCCCCTATTTGCTTGTTCCTCATTTGCTAATCATTTGTCTTTCCTTATAGTCCTGCTAGGCCATTAGCCATAGCCAATGATTGATGTGAAACCATGAAGATGGATATTTCTCCTAAGACATGAATAGATCAGACATGACAAGTTCTTCCCGTGGAGAGAATTAAAACTAACCATCACAGTGGCTGAATTGCATCCTTATTAGCAGACTGTGTACATGTACTCTGAAGCCTCAGTCTTGTTTACTTCTATTGGTTATTAGAATCATGTCTTAAAATGTAAATATAATCATTTTATTTATGAGATAACTTCTAAGTCTAGGTTATAACTAAAACACCTTACCATGGCATTTTGTCCTTTGTCTGACTTCTGTTTTCAATTGTCTTCCTATTTCCATATCCAATTATTTCCCAGGCATCTGAAACTCACCAATGCCAGCTAATCCATATGGTGTCTGACCTGTTTTGCTAAATAGTAAACAGAATAGTAATACTATTTCTCACCCTCTAGTGTTTCTTTGTAAGAGTTCTTCTGTTCCTGAAAAGAGTCACAAAGACTGATGAAACCTTATTCCCTCTTGGATCTTCCATCATGACACTTGACTCTACAAGGCTCTAATTTCTTTTATTCTTCTAGTTTACCTTTCTCATTTTTAGGGCTCCAAACAAACCATTTCCCATTCTAAAGCAGGCTGCCCAAACCTTCTAACTTAGCCATCTAATGTTATTTAGATTCCACTATATGTGAGGATTCTCCAGAAACAATACCGTAGTGACACCTTTCATATACTTGGTCTACCTTACTTGTGCACCCCTTGGTTCTGGTAATACATTGTCTGATGTTTTTCATGGGTCTGTAGTGTTCTTGCTTTGTCTCCTCATCCCCACAATTATCCTACAAACTCTGTGGGAAGTATCTAAATGCTTCTTCCCACTATGGTGTCCTTAGTGCTTATTTTAATACTTGCACATAGTAGGGCTACCTTGAAGCAGCAAAGCATAATAGAAACACTGAATGAGAAAGTAAGAAGAGTTTTAAGCTTTTTTGAGAAGCTATCTGGGTCAAACTGGTGGGTGTAGATTCTTTCTTCTTTATCCCACCCCCTTCAGTCACAGTAGAAGAATAGCCACATTTCTTAGTTTCATAACTGTTGGCAGCTGATATATTTGAAGTTCAAGGGCTTTGTGAAGTTCTACTGTGTAAAGTTCAGCAGCTCTTTTCTCACCACTGACAGACTTTTTCACACTTTATTTATGAAACCAGAAGTGCCGATTCTTTCATGGAAAATTTTCTTTTCAATTGATTGATTTTAGTTTCCATAAACTTAGAATTACTTTTCAAAAACTATTTATTTGAATCTCTTTTTCATCACTCTGTATTTTGAATGCCACTGGGCTTTATTACTGTTTCAATTGGTAAAATCAGCCAGCCATGCTGACTTGGTCAAGGTCTTCTTCTTTTGCTTAGATATTCATAATTTCCTTTTTGATCAGTTAAAAAAAGATGAAAACACATAACCTGTCCAAATAAAAAACACAACTTTCCTATAAAAAAAGAATGAAAGATAATATTTTCTGGAAACAAATATGAGTAACCTTGGTTTAGAAAACAAATTCAGTTTACTCCAAATACCAGCTCCTTCTACACCCTCTGGACTGGAATCTCCAAGTCTAATATTGGGTACTAACAGAGTGGTTGTGTCTCTATAAGAATTTCCTTGGATCTAGAATGTGAAAAAGAATGTGTACAGAATATTACTAAGCTTGAGCTCAATTTGCAATGAGCTGGCATTCCCCAAGACTGGCAGGCTTATTTGTTGGCTCTGATGGGAAAAAGTCTCTGCCTTGGTGTATTAGTTAATGCTACTATGGAGAAGATACTTTACATTTGTAAACAATTCATGGAATATTTTCTCTAAGTGGGTTCTTTACTTAAATGAGTAAAAATGGCAACTTTTATTTAGCTAAGTGTGGTAGTTTACATGAGAAATGTCTTTCATAGGCCCCTGTATTTCAACACTGGGTCCACTGTAGGCGCTTCTGTTTGAGGAAGTTTAGGAAGTGTGACAGAGCTGGGAGATGTACAAATTTGAGAGTTTAAACCCTCCTCCCACTTCCAGTTCACTGTTCTTGCCTTGGGCTTGCTTGCAATTTAAGAGTTGACCTCTCAGCTTTCTGCTCCTTTTGTAATGCTTCCTCACCATGACTCACTTTCATTTCTCTAGAGGCAGCAACAAACATAAGCTATTTTTTTTTCATCAGTTGTTGTTGGTCAGCATGTTTTATCACAGTAACATAAAAATAACAGTATCCTAAAACTTCATTGTTAGAAGGAAGATATTTAGTTATCCAAATCTGCTTGACAAATCACGTAAGAGTCTGTAGCTTTTGTCAGACCCTTCTTTTTATTTTTAATTTTTTATTTCATTTTACATTCCAACCATAGTTTTCCCTTCACCCCTCTTGGCTCCCTCTACCCCTTCACCTCCCCACTAGCCCATTCACAGTCCACTCTTCCTCACAGGCATGAGCTGCCAAGAGGAGTCAACAAAGTCTAGTATAATAGGTTGGAGCAGGGCCAGGCCCCTCTCCCATGCATTAAATCTGAGCATGGCATCACACCATGAGGAGTTGGCTCAAAAAGCTAGCTCATGTATCAGGATAATATCATGGTCCTACTGTCACCGAGTATGGCTTCTCATCCTAAAGAATGAGATCCAATATGCTAGCTCATGTACTGGTCCTAATCTCAGAGGCCCCTCAGTTAGTCCAAACTTCACAACAGTCTCCCACATATGGAGTACCTAGATTTTTCCCCTAGAGACTGCACGATTGAAGGTTTAGAGTTCATGAGTTTCCAGGAGCTTGATTAAAATGTCTCTGTAGATTTAAGATTTTTCAATCATACCACAAGGACATTTGTTCAACAATGTTTATAGCATTCTTATCTGTAATAGGCAGAACCTGGAAACAACCTAGATGCCCCCAAGAATGGATAAGGAAAATGTAGTATATTTATACAATGGAGTACTACTCAGTGATATAAAAAATGATGACCTCATGAAATTTTCAGGCAAATGGGTGGAACTAGAAAAAAAACCCTCCTAAGTAAAGTAACCCAGACTCAGAAAGACAAACATAGTGTGTATTCTCTCATAAGTGGATATTAGATGTAAATAAAGGATTACTAGACTATAATCCAAAGCTCCAGAGAAGCTAGGTAACAAGGAGCACCCTAAGAGGGTCATATGGATTGTCCTGTGTTATGAGCAGTTTTCCTGCTAGCCTGGTCCCACAGCTGCACCAGCCCCTAATAGCACACAGAGGCACTGTATTATATATAAAGCTGTTCACCAGTAACCATCATTTCTTATTGGATAGCTATGTCTTAAATATTAACCCATTTCTATTATTCTTTTTCTCTCTGGTATTAGCTTACCAGAGAGAGGGTCCGGACCTCTTCCCTCACGTCTCTGCATCTTGAATCTTCTCCTAAATCTACCAGAATCCTTGTCTCCTATTCCCACCTATCTTGCCTTCCTATTTGCCAACAGTGCTTTGTTCATTAACCAATAAGAAAAACATATTTACAGAATCACATCTCCCATCAGTCCTGAGAAGGGAAATTTGATGATATCTACAGGGGAAACCTGGAGTGGGGGCAAGGGGAAGGGGAGGGGAATGAGAATATGAGGAAATAAAATAGCCAAGCTGAGGAGGGATGCAGAGGAAGAGCAATGCAAGAGATATTTTAATAGAGAAAGCCACTATGGGCTTAGGGACAAACCTGTTGCTATGGTAACTCCCAAAAATCCACAAGGAGGACTGTAGCTAAAACTCCTAGCAATAGTAGAGAGGGTGCTGGAACTGGCCTACCCCTGTAATCAGACTGACGAATACCCAAACTATCATCATAGTGAATGCTCTCATTTAGTAATAGATAGAAGCAGATGAGGAGATCCACAACCAAGAACTATGCCAAGTTCTGGGAATCCAATTGAAGAGAGGGATGTCAAGATCATGATGAGGAAATCTGCAGACAGTGAACTCCTCTTTTAAGTTGACTGATAGTAAGTCTTTCACATTCACTGGCCCCTCAGGTATAATTGAATCGCTGATTAATTTGGCTGATGAGCATGGCAATGGTAGCATACTGCCATTCCCGAATTTAGACTGTTATATAATGAAGGTAACAGTGTGTCATCTATGATCATCTTATGCTGATCATACAATCAAGAAGTAAATAGACTCATTGTAAGTGATTTAAGAATAAAGCCATGTGGGGGTAAGCAACAAATGGCTTCTAGGACATGATAAAGTAGTATATGGGAACCACAGTCCTCAACTGTATGGAATCTAGGAACCTGATTCTTTTCTAAGGAAGACATTGTTTAGATACCATCTTAATTTCAGGCTTCTAGGCAACTTGGCAGAAGTCCAGCTAAACTATGACTAGATTCTTGATACAGTGAATCTGTAAAATAGCATATATATGTTAAGATTGCTAAATCTGTAATACTTTGTTGTATGAAAAGTGTAAAACATTGACTGAAAGAAGTATGCGTTATATTTCTTATTCTTCTTGGATTACAAGTGAGGTTAGCCAGTGGACTTGTGGATCTCCTTTAGCTGCGAGCTCAGATGTAATATCTCTATCCTCCCATGAGGAACTAGACTTTTTTATAGTGGTTTGTGGTGATATATTGTTTATTATCTAATAAAGCTTTTCTTGAGTCTTTAAAGTGCAAAGCTATCCACAAGTCATCGAGACCAGGCAGATGGATCTCTGTTATTTCAAGGACACCTAGAGCTACACAAGAGTGAATCAGTCTAAAAGAGTAACAGAACTCACACCTTTAATATCATAACTAGAGAGGTATATAAGGAAGAAACAAGGTCAGTCTTAGGCAATTAGTCTTCAGCCACGCTGAGGAGAACAAGGTAATCTAAGATTCTGAGGCTTGGTGGAGAGAGCAGTGTTGTCTGAGGTTCAGTGGATTTCCCTTTCAGTCTAAGCATTGGTAGAGGTGAGAACTTTCTACTGACTGGCTGTTTTGTTTCTCTGATCCTCAGGAAAGCTTTATTAAGTCACAAACAATATATCACCACAGTGTTTTCAATGCATAAAATAGTAGGAGCTGCCAGTTGTCTTGAGGCTTGACTTTCAAAGTTCCAGATCTCCCTTTATCCCAAATTTCAGTAGTCAAAGCAAGCTACATCCATCCAAGACTTACAGATGCAAGAATGTCAGTAAAGAAAAAAAAACATGATCATGCGGAAGTGAACAACACATCAGGGCCAGTGGCTGTATCTTTTACTATAGTCCATTCTCAAGGAATAACAATTTATGGCTATTCCACGAATTAGCAAGTTCTCACTTTGCAAAAGACTTAGCAAGATTGCTCAGTTATGGGATCCTATCTGAAGTCCAGTATCCTGTGACTGGCAATCATATCCAGACAAGGCTTTGTGGTGTTTATCTCAACTATCTGAATTGATATTTCTAAAATGACTGATTTGCAGAGTAAGGAAGGCAGGAGTTTTCAAACCTTCCTTCTTTAGCTTAGGGAGGGTTACTTCATTGGTATTCAATAATGCTGCCAGGCTATATTATTAATGGTACTAGTCTCTGTCAATGTAATCATTCTTTTACTGTACACAACAGCCTTTAATTCACTGAGGAACTCTTAATCTTCACCATCCCCATAGATTGAGTTGTGGATACCTTGTTCCCTTTTACACTTACTTTGGTTCTTTTCATCCTGCATAATTCAAATACCTTTAAAGACTCACTGTGGGCTGCCAAGGTGTTAAATTATAAGCCACTACATTAGAAAAATCCTACAGCTATGGATGTCCTCAGGGCAGATCTCTGTTCTGGGTAGAGCTTCAGGAAGGCCCAGGATAGGTTATTCAAAATCCCCAGAAGGTTCTGTCTCATTGAATGTGTGAACTGCATGGGTCCTTCAAAGTTCTTCAAGCTTGATTAAAGTTATTACATTGATTTCATTTTAACTTTCAGGTTACATTTTACTGTCAGAGCTTTATACATATACATTTCATATAACAACACATAAACCACACCACTGACACACTATAAGCTCTTTGCACATATCATGTACCCACAACACATACACACCCTAACAACAAAGAAACATACAAATGCACAGTACACACACACACACATTTATACACTGGCTTAATTAAGGTAACTGGATTTGGATTGAAATTGCATTCAAGAGTTATGGAACAATCCTTTTCTATACTATGAACATGAATTGTTATCATTAGTTAATAAAAAGCTGGCAGGATGGTGTCTAGACAGAAAGTTGTGAGGCCAAACTGAGAATGATGGGAAGAAGAAGGGTGGGATTAGTATGTCTGACTTCAATTAGGTTTATCTAATAAATTTATATCCAAGCATTAATGTTGTAGAATGCTTGTTTACACTGTAAAGAAGTGTCTTTGCCTAAGTCACCTTGTGACTGGTTTAATGAAGAACTAAAAGGACAATAGCTAGGTAGAAAGAGAGAAACTGAGAGGAGGAATCTAGGCATGAGATTTTGCCAGCAGACTCAAAGTAAGTCAAATGTGTCATACTAAGGATAGGAGTTACTGCAGGTTTGGCGCCAATCTGTAGCATGTATGCTTCCGCCAGCCCGCCAGCCCACCAGCCCACCAGTCTGGGCCCTCATCAGTACCAGCCCCAAATAACACTCAGAAACTCTGTATTTCATACAATCCTGTTGGCCATTTACCATCATTGTTAACGGACTAGCTCTGTCTTAATTATTAACCCATTTCTACTTATCTAAGTATTTCCACGTGGTCGTCTTATCTGGGAGCCATGGCTGGTGTCCTGCTTCCTCAGTACTCTACATCTTAACCCCTCCTCACTACTTCCTCTTTCCTCCTCCTGATCTCCTAGCCCCACCTATCTTGTTTCTTATTGGCCACAGTGCTTTATTAACCAGTATGAGAAACATATATGCAGAATAACATCTCCCATCAAATAGGTATCCAAGCCAAATGGCAGAATGAAGATTTTAATGCATTAAGTTATAAGAGCTAATTGGGAAAAGCCTAAGCTAAGACTATGATTTCATAATTAAAAATAAGTCTGTGTATTGTTATTTTTGGGTTAGCTATCCAAATACAGTCTGACAAGAAAGCTTGCTACATTTAAAAAGGGAGAAATATTGTGGAATAGTTGTACACTGTGTGAAAATGTATTGCTGTGATTAGCATAATAAAAAGCTGAACAACCAATAGCTAGGCAGGACTTCCTGATTTTTGTTATTTTTGTATCTATTGCTTTCTACCTTCTTTCATATTAGACTGAAAGACATTTTTAAAATATTTAAATTTGAACATTAGTGTCTGCTTTCAATTATATAAAACTACCTTGTAAACCTCATATGATGCAGTTATTGAAATACCTCCAAAGGGAAACTAAAGATCTAAATTGCAGCACACAGTACACATATGTCTTGATTTTTGTGAGAAAGTCTCCACTGGATGCTGTGGAAATCTTAGTTTTAGCAGGCATGAGCTTTCCCCCATGGAGGCTGTGGAACATGAATTATGACGGTATGGTTTTATTTCTGTTGAAAGAAATTTTAGTCTCAATTCACTGATTAGGATACTGTGCTGTATTAATAAATCTATTATGCTCAACCAGCTGGACATGCTCTGCTAGCTCTGGGAGGTGGTGGATGAATACATTAGCTGCCTGGCCCAAGTTCTAACTTTCCATCTGCAAGTTGGCCCATTTTCTGATGTTCTGGATGGGAGATTAACGAACAAAAGTAGAAAGGTGTTTAGAGGGGCTGTGAGAAATGTGAACTTGGAAAACGATGGTAGAGAATTTGGAAATGATTATCATTTCTTGATATTGCCAAATTTTCTTTCCTGGAGCAATAATACAAGGCCCCTGGAGTTGCAGGAGAGGATTTTCAACTCAGCACAGTTTAATCCAAAAATATTGATTCACACTCACCCACTAGGAATAAGTTCAAATGTTATATTTTTCTTGAGTAATAGGGTAGTTTCAGGTAATTTGGGTCATAACCTTCCAAAACAACTTTCTAACAACCATCAAATATCAAAGTCTGTCTTGTCTTCCTTTTGTTTTGTTCCCAATTCTTAGATTTTTCCTCATGCTCTCATTCACCTTTCAGTATATGACTTTATTTAAGAAGGACAACCAAACAAATACAGATAACTGGATATTCAATGTTGGGTTGTTTTCTTCAAAGCCAAAATTATCTCTTGAGAAGAATTATAATACTAATCAAAAGTGAGAAATAGAGCATTAATCATATAATAAAATATTTCATATACTTTCTAGTGAAATTATTTTATTGACATAATGATATAATGACAAAGAAAAATGTGGATTATTATCTTGTGAAGGAAATTAAGTGAACTTATAGGGCCATCAAATGGCAACACTGACAGTCTCATTTCGAAGATAAGGCATTCAGGCAAAATTTGAATAAGTTCCTATTGATGACCTAATATATGCTAGGAAGAGTCTTTAATATTTGTGAAGGGGGAATGTTTTTTAAGATGTCTGATTGTGAGTGTGTATGTTGTGCATGACAGTAAAGGCTAGATCAAGTAAGAGTTTGGCTGGCTGGAATTCAGATAAATATAATTTCTCCAACTTGATATATCATGCACGTATCCTGGAAGAGTTTTCATTCATCTGACTTTCATTTAAGTTTTCATTTAACTGAGAATGTCATGTTTTAATCTGCCAAGTCTGCAGTCATTATGCTTGAGACATACTTGGAGTTGTTATATCATTACTCCTATCTAAATCTCATGGGCCATGGAGAGTCACATGGCAGTGCCCAAGGGCAAGTGCTCGATGCATGTATGCCACAGAGGAGGGGGTGAACATTGTGGGAAATAGCTCGGCTACCACAGTTTGCCAGATCTGGCAATAGGTCATTAGGACATCAGCTGTTGGTTTTGTTCCTGTAGAGTTACTCTGGATCACCATAATTATAATTCTGAGATCAAGACTGATTGTTGGTGAAGATCTTTTCCCACTCTGTGAGCTGCCATTTTGTCTCGTTGACTGTGTCCTTTGCTTTACAGAAGCTTCTCAGTTTCAGAAGATTCCATTTATTAATTGTCTATCTCAGTGTCTGTGCTACAGGTGTTATGTTCAGGAAGAGGTCTCCTGTACCAATTAGTTCAATGATACCTCTAAATTTCTCTAATAAGAGGTTCAGTGTGTCTGGATTTATGTTGATGTCTTTGATCCATTTGAACTTAAGTTTTGTACATGGCAATAGATAAGCAGTCTTCTACACACCATCATCCAGTTATGTCACCATCATTTGTTGAAGACGCTTTCTTCCTTCCATTATATATTTTCAGCTTTTTTGTCAAAAATTGGGTGTTTGTATGTATGGCAATATCAGGATTTTCAATTCAATTCCATTGGTCTACCTGTCTGTTTTTGTGCCAGTACCAAGCTGTTTTCAGGATTATAGCTTTTTAGTAGAGTTTGAAGTCAGGGATGGTGATGCCTCCTGAAGTTCCTTTATTATACATGGTTGTTTTGGCTATCCTGAGTCTTTTCTTTTTTCATGTAAAGTTGATTATTATCCTTTCAAGGTCTGTGAAGAATTGTGCTGGGATTTTGATTGGGATTGCATTGAATCTGTAGATTGATTTTGGCAAGATTGTCATTTTAATTATGTTTATTCTTCCTATCAAGAACATGGAAAATCTTTCCATTTTCTGGCACCTTCTTTAATTTATTTCTTTAAAAACACAAAGATCTTGCTATATAGGTTTTTCACTTATTTGAAAAAGTGTTAGCATTACCCCAAGATTTTATATTGTTTGTGGCTATTGTAAAGGGTGACTTTCTCTGATTTCTTCCTCATCCCCTTTATGGTATGTATATAATAGGGCTACTGATTTTTTTTAGTTAATCTTGTATCCTGACACATTGCTGAAGATATCTGACAGAGGGCTGATCTCCACAATATACACAGAACTCAAGAAACTAGTCACCAAAACACCAAATAATCCAATTAAAAAATGGAGTACAGACTGAATAGAGAATTCTCAATAAAGGAATCCAAGATGGCTGAAAGACACTTAAGAAAGTGCTCAACATTCTTAGCCATAAGAGAAATGCAAATCAAGGCAACTCTGAGATACCATCTTAATTCTATCAGAATGTCTAAAATCAGAAACACCAATGATAGCTTATGCTGGAGATGATGTGGAGAAAGGGGAACACTCCTGCACTGCTGGTGGGAGTGCAAACTTGTACAGCCATTTTGGAGATTAGTATGGTGGTTCCTCAGGAAAATGAGAATCAGTCTACAATAGGACCTGGCAATTCCACTCTTAGGTTTATACTCAAATGAGCCACATCCATGCAACAAAGACATCTGTTCAGCTATGTTCATAGCAGCATTATTTGTAATAGCAAGAGCCTGAAAGCAACCTAGATTCCCCTCAACTGAAGAGTGGTTAAAGAAGATGTTGTACATTTACACAATACTACTCAGTGGAAAACAAATGGAATCTTGAAATTTGCAGGCAAATGAATGGAACTTGAAGAAACCATGCTGATTGAGGCAACCCAGTCACAAAAAAGACAAACATTGTATGTACTCACTCATATATGGATTTTTTGATACAGAGCAAAGGATCACCAGCCTACAATTCATACCACCAGAGAAGCTAGGATACATGGATGACCCTAAGAGAGTCATACAAGGTCCCCCACAGAAGGGGAAAGGAAAAAGATCTCATGCACATATTGGAGCAGGGGGTAGCAGTGAGTGGAGAGGGTGTTAGGACAAAGAGAAAGAGAGATGAGAAGGAGAGAGGAGAACATGAGGGAACAGGAAGATTGAGTGCAGGGAGGAACAGACAAGAGCAGGAAAACAGATACCATAAGAGAGGGAGCCATTATAGGTTTAAAGAGAACCAACACTATGTTGGTTCAGAGACCTACAAGGATGACCCCAACTAACAATCTGAACAATAGTGGATAGTCTACCTTAAATGGTGTTCCCTGATAATAAGATCGATAACTATCTTATATGCCATCCTAGAGCCCTCATCTAGTAGCTGATAGAGACGGATACAGACACCTATGGCTAAACACTGAACCTAACTCCTGAATTCCATTTGCAGAAAGGCAGGAGTGATGAGCAAAGAGGTCAAAACTAGGCTGCAGAGACCAACAGAAACAGCTGAACTGCACTAGGTGGAGCTCATGAACCCTAGACTGATAGCTGGGAAAGCACTATTGGACTGACCCAGATCCCCTGAACATGGGTCGCAGTTGGAGTGTCTGGACAGTCTATGACAGTGGAACCAGGATGTGTCCCTGGTGCATGAAAGGATTTTGGGAGCACATTCCCAATGGAGGAATGCTCCCTTAACCTAGAGACACAGGGAGGGTGTAGGCCCTACTCCAAATGACTTGGCAGATTTGATGGTCTGTCCTTAAAGGCCTGACCCTCCTTATGAAGTGGTTGGGCAACAGAATGGGAGGGAGGCCCGGGGGCCATGGGAGGATGGGAGGGAGAGGGAACTTGGATCGACATGTAAAATAAGAAATAAAAGAAAGAAAACAATTAATAATAAAAATAAGACTGATTAATGTGCTGAGGTCTGAGAGAGTGTTCTGAAAGAGTGATCACTTTCAGAATCATTTTATATCATATGCTTTGAATAACTTTTGCATTGCTCTTCAGATTAGCTGGCTCCATCTAGGTAACGGGAATATGCATGTAAGTCTCCTGCATACCAGTTGCTATGGTCTATCACTATTGACTTGGAAAATTCAAAGAGCAAATTTAGTATATTTGTTTGATAAATGAATGCTTCATTAATATAAAGAACACAGGAGGTGGGGTGAGGATATGTTTTAAAGGCATGATCTCAAATTCTATCTGCTTTGAGACTTCTATTTCAGTCAGATTTGTTCGAAGATATAATACAGTGTACAATGGCATCTAGAAAGGCTTAGGGCTCAGAAAAAAATGTCATTGTAATACAACATCTTTGTTCTATAGCAAATTGGAATATATTTGTGATCTTGTTTATTTAGCATATAACTAAAGGTGGGTGGTATTATGTCCTTTCAAGACTAGAGCTATACAGAAAAGATGACAAAAAATGTGTGTAAAGTGGTTGACACAGATTACCACAGAAGAGAACACAAGGTGTAAGGTATAGAATGCAAATTAGTCTATGGCTCTGGAACCTAGAAGCAAAGCTTCTAGAGAGAGAGAGATGAGAGAGATTTGAAAATCCTCGGGATTCAGACAAATCAGATAATAATGTCCTCCTGTTTGAAAATGGGTGGCTCATGTTGAAGCTATGGCTGCTAGTTTGTCTGAAAATGTTACTCAGTTGCTGGTTATGACCATAATTCATTTGTGCTCACTCATGTTTGTATCGCTGACACTATAAACACAGAGAAACCATGGACTTTAGAAGTCCAAAATGACACCCTGGTGTTTCTGTCTGTCTGCATGGTGGCATGTCCATGCACATCTTAAACTAAATAATCATCACCCTATTGGTGTGTCCAATGATGCTTTTATCTCAGCAGGATAAATTCCTCTTGTCAAAATTGGCACCAATTATGCAAATGAAATTTGAAGGGTTCATTAGCTAAATGGTAATTGGAGTAGCTTTCATCAAAGAAATGGTATACAAAATTTCTATCTAGAATAATCTCTTCATTTTTACAATAACCTTTAAAGGGCTTTTCAGTAAATAATAAATAAATCAGGATTTTAGAATCACAGATATTTAAATAATTTGCAATGCTTTTCAGGGTACATTTTTTTGCCTTTGTTCTTTTCTGGGCTGTTTCACTGATTAGAATGCATGGTTACAGTAAGAACAACAAAGATACAGGGCATTATTTGGAGGCACAGCACTGCACTGTCAACTTACATAAAATGATCAAGTTTCTGTTGAAAGAGGTTTATAAGAACTTCCCCAGTCATCTTGAGCAGATTTTAAATCCTTCCCAGTAGGGATCTAACTTTCATGGCTGTCTGGTACAATATATGTTCAGTGTTTCCTTATCCTCAATTTCAAGGAAAGGTTTTATTGATTCAATTGGCAGTTTTCTCATGAATGATTTTTAAAATTTATGAGTGAAATCTTCTACAATTTTACCTATAGAACATTGTAATTTAAAGTGATTTTCAGAAAGAAGGCATCTACTTGAATATGATATTTTAAAATCCTACAGTGTAACAGCCCACATCTTTAACTTGAGGGCACCTTAGCATGATTGTTGATATATTTTCTATTACCTTAATACATATTGCATATTTATTTTATTTTTATGATGTTATTCTCTTTCTAATTTAATGAACATCTTATTTATCTCCATTGAGATTCTGTCATCTTTTTGTCCATAACTCACAATAATGATTGCATTACAATTTGTTATATATATGTAGAGGTATAGGTAGACTTCTTTGTCATAAGGATCAAGAACATCACTACTATAAGAAAAGATATACTTATAAGGGAAAGAAGTATGAATTAATGAATGAAATAATTAATTTTCCAGTACTAGGGACAGAATCTCCAGACTCTGACGTGTACTCTACCACAGTAATAAATCCACAGCACTTTGTAGGTGATTTTTTTTTAGACAAGATCTTACTCAGTTTCCTAGGCTGATCTTGAACTCAATCTGTAGGCTATGAAGACTTTGAACTTATCTTGCCTCAGCATTCTTCATAGCTGGAATTATAGACCTGAATTACTAGATCTAGTCATATGTATTTATTTAATTGAAACTTACATGACAAATGGCATCCAAAGAAATCAAGACACAAAAATCCTGGAAAATTCACTACAAAGCTTATGTCTGGTGAATAATAAAAAAAAATTATGTAAAAGGTACTGGAGCATGGAGTATGTTCCTATGGTTTTATATTGAAAGGATACCCAGAAATACTATTGGCTCAGGGTTTTATTGAGTTATCTCTGCAGCAAGGAGTATGGAGAGGGTCCCTTGGAATGAGGGGCTTATCGTCTGTCAGACAGGGTAGACCAGGGTCCTCTTCTATGTGGAAAGGCAGAGACAGGTTACAATGAGAGCTTTACTTCCTTCAAACTCTCATAAGGAAGAACACTTTTGATGTCTACAAATCTCTTTAAGAGAGACAGGTGGCCAGTAATAAGACAGAGTCTTTATTTCTTCTTTAAATGCATTTTTTAAATTTAGAAACAATCTTATGTTACATATTAATCCCCCACCTCTATAGACCCCCCTTCAAACCACCCCCACCTACTCCCCAAAGATAGTGAGGCCTACCATGGGCGATCATCAAAGTCTGTTACATCATTTGGGGGAGGGCCTAGGCCCTCCTTCATGTATCCAGCCTGAAATAGTATCCTGCCATAGGGAATGTGCTCCCAAAGTCCATTGGTGCACTAGGGAGAAATGCTGGTTCCACTGTTAGAGGTCCCTTAGACTGTTCAGGCCTCCTAACTGGCACCCACATTCAGAAGATGTGGTTCAGTCAAATGCTGGTTCCTGGTTCAGCTTTATGACTGGGGTTCCTGTGCTCTCACTAGGTGAGGTCAACTGTTTCTGTAGGTTTCTCCAGCGCTGTCTTGACTCCTTTGTTCATTGTTTCTAAGATCTTCAATCTCCTGTAGGTGGATTATTTACCACCCCAAATGTCACTTGGGTGTAATTGAGACCCAACAACACTTTTAACTTGTGATAGTACACTTCTTAAGAACGTCACTCTGCTTCATATGTAGTGTAGACTCTTAGAATGGTATACTTTTTAAAAGTAGACTTTACTTTATAAAACAGTTTTGGATTCACAGAAAAATTATAATGTATAGACATTTTCATAGAGCAACCCCTCACACACTCATACATATATCACCTCGTCTCAGCAATCCAGATTACTACTCATGTTACAATACAAAGACCTTCAAGGATTTAGAGAAATCTACAGTGATAAGTATCCAGGAATATAATATAATGAACACAGTAGTTTTGCTATGCTAAATATCCTCTTAGCTCTACCTGTCCTCCTCTCTTCTCTCTAACCTCTAACAATTATATCATTCTTTTGCTTCCATTGACTTGCCTTTTCTAGAATGCCAGGGGGTTGAAATCACACAGCCTAAAGGTTTTCCAAATCAGTTTCTCTGCCTTCAATATACATTGATGTTGTACCTGCTCAAGTTTTTGTTGTTGGCTTGGCAATTCACTGATTTTTGATGCTAAATAATATGCTAATATCTCCATGTACCATAGTAGATCCATTATTCCACTCTTAGTTGCTTTGAAGTTTTGATGATTATGGTTAAAATTGCTCTAGATATCTATATACCAGTTTTGTGTTGAAACGAGTTTTCAGATTCTTTGTGTAAACAATGGAGAGCAATTTCTGGGTTTCATTTAGTTTAATAAGAATATATTTAGATTTATAAGAAGCTACCAACCAAATTATCTACCACAGTGACTGCTATTTTTCATTCTCATCATCAAGGGATGAGAATTTCTTTTCAAAATAACATTCTTATTGATTTTCTAGGAATTTCACATCATGCATCCTGATCATATTGACTTTCAAGTCCTTCTATGCCCTTGTGAATTCCACAAAGTAAAAATAAAAATGGGAAAAAAATAAGAAACACAAAGCCTAAAAATCAAAACCAAAACAAACAAAATAAAAACAAGCTGACATGCTTTCCAATATTTTGTGTCTACAGAGAATGGTTTTGGCTTTCCTACGGGTCTTAAGGTCTTGGGTTTCATTTATAGATATACAATAAAACCTATTAGATAATAATTTTTAACATTTAGTTTATTTTAAAGAGACTAAAATAGGAAAAACAATACATTTACCCATGTGACTCTCAGCCCAAGTGTTTGTCATTCATTTGTTTCTGGTCTTTCATTTTGTATCATTTTTGTTCTGGCTAAAGAGTTTCCTTGTCTTTTTTTCCCTATTTTTATGTAATGAGTTAATGATGACAATAAATTATTCCACTTACATATCTCTGAAAGTCATTTTATTTAACCTCGACTTTGGAAATAAATAGTTTTCTCCTGCTATGATGATATTATCAACTGACAAGCTTTTCAATAAGTTGCTGTTTCTTACGTGCATTATTTTAGAGGGGACATTTGATGTCATACTTGAATTTGTTTCATATGAACCATAGCTTTGTTTTAGTTGGTATGATTTTCTCTTTCTTTCATGTCTTTGTGACATTTCATGATTGGCTATGTTTTAGTTTGTCTTGTGGTGCTGATGTTTGGATCTTTAGTCCAGTCTTTTGCCGCTAAAGGACTTCTGCTCAGCTCTATGCTCAGTTACAGGCATTGGTCTGCAGATCACTGACTCCTCTAATTTTAGTTTCCCTTTTCTCTCTTTCCATCTGTGTACACTTCCAAAATATCTTCAAATACACTCTTTTTCCTTGGCTGCATTTAATGCACTATTTATCTTATACAGTGTGCTTCATCACATTGCATTTTCCATCTTCATAGTTCAACTTATGCCTTATTAATATCTTACTTGTGTCCTTGTAACTTTTGAAGACATAGAATGAAGTTATAATGAACAATCTGACATCCTTGTCTTCTAATACAAAGACTTAGATGTGTATGTTTCCCCCTTTAAACTTTCTTTTGATTTATTTGTTTATATATTTTTTGTGTGTTTTTCACATCATGCATCTTGATCCCATTCATTTACCCATCACTTTGTATTTGCCCTCTGCACTTGGAAACCCCCAAAAGAAAAGAAAAAGGGAAAAATAGTTATCATTTTAGTTGTAATGTCACATAGTGAGTCATGCAGTAAACCCTTTGTCCATATATCTTTCCATGCAAGTGTTCCTTGCAATGAGCTACTGGTCTGGTTCAAGGCCTCTGGTTTCTGATACACTATCTATGCTGGACCTCAATGGGACTCCTCTTGGATACCCTGTTGTTGCCCTGTATCATGGAGGTCCTGCAGCTTTGGATCTGCAGGATAGTCCCCTTCATGTGGTCCAGCAGATCATAGGTGTGGTGGGTGAATGTTGGGGTGAGCCAAACTCATATCCCTGGTTCTGGGCCTGGGTAGTTGCCAGGTTGGTCAGCCCACTAGCTCTCCTACTCCTGACCTCAGCAGTAGGATGAGATCACCAGAATTGTCCTGACTAGTTCACCCATTGAGGAGCAGGGCTGGTTCTTCTGCTTTGAGGCCCTCAAGATTGGCACTCACACACCTGAAGCATCAAGGCCAACTCTACTGTGTTGTCCAAGTAAGGTACAGGAGCCACTCTCCCAAGTCCTGCAGCTGGAGAGGGGCAGGGACAGTTCTCCCACTCTTACAACCTCAAGGCTAGCTCTCACACTTCACAGGCTGCAAGGAGCTTGTGGAGGCATCTCCCATCCCCCAACCATTATATGGCAGATGATTAACAGGGCCAGATTTTTTTGTGTTGTTAGGTCATCTCTGTCACCCATCACAGGTGGCAGGGGCAAGAGTGGGGCATCTTTTTCTAGCCCTCACCACCACATGACAGACAAGGGGTTGTGGTCAGCTACCCTACTCTCACACACTTAGGGACAGCTCACCCATGCTTCCACCAATGTGTCAGCCCTACTGCACTGTCCATGCAAGAAGAAGGGTCCACTAGGTCTGCTCCCTAGTCTGTGGCAGGTGGTGAGGGTTGAGGTATATAGGGTGACAACTCACCCACCCACAATGTTATATGACAGACAAGTAGTGGGATCAGCTCTCCCAACTTTGGGGCTGACTCATCCACATCTCCACCAACAGGGTCGGCTCTACTGTGCTGCCCAGGTGAGATTCAGGGTCTATATTTTCTTGAGTGCTGCAGCTGGTGAAGGCCAGTGGCAGACAGTAAGGGCAAGTGGGGAGGCATGTTTTTCTCACTCCTACCACAACACCACTGATGAGATTGTAAGTACCAACTACACCCCTCTCACACCCTCAGGGATGACTCACCCATGCCCTTGTCCAAAGGATCAGCTCTACTGTTCTGCAAAGGTAAGGCACATGTTCTGTTCTCTGGAGTGCTCCAGATAGTGATGGGTTGAATCAGGTACCCCGCTTGCTGCAAGGGATAAAAAGTGAGGGGAGAAGAACATCTTTCCATCACCCATGTCACCCCATGGCATATGAAAGGGGTGTAGCCTGCTGTTCCATCCTCATACCTTCATGGCTAGATCAACCATACCTCATGAACAGGGTCATCTCTTTCATGTTTTCCAGGTGAGGTGTAGGACCCTTTCTTCTGAGTTCTTCATCCAGTGAGGGACCAGCTCTGTACAATCCTATCTTCTTGGACATTGGTGGTGCGAGGAGCAATGAATATCAACAGAGATCATGGCTGCATCAGATGAACAAAGCATGATCCTCAACAGTATCCTAGGCCCAGACACAACCATGGCCCTGGATGGTAAGCAAGCTACCCACCTCAGCCCACTCATTGCTTCTTTCACCTCTTCACATGCTTCTCTCTCTCTCTCTCTCTCTCTCTCTCTCTCTCTCTCTCTCTCTCTCTCTCTCCCATACCAGAACATATATTGTTCACCATAATAGTCCTGGTCTTCCCAGTGTTGCACTGTGGTGGATAGTTTCATGTTTTCTCCTTAGAGCCCAGGATGGATTATCCCAGGCCTCTTGTGGGTCTCCTTGTCCTGTTCAGTTCATCATGGAGCTAGACAGGACCATGTTTTCTCATAACAAAGAGATCATAACTGCCAGAGTCACCAGGCAGGCTTCTAATTGGTGCAGAGGTTTTGCTGGCATCTTCTTCCAGGCCAGGACTAGAAACCCTAGACTGCTGTTGCTTGAGTCTCACCACCTGGGAAGAGCTACTGCTTGAGTCACAGGCAGTAGCTAGAAACCTTTTAAACTTTCTGACTACTCTCTTTTTGGGCACATATTCTTTCTCTTGACAATATTGAATTAGGATCCATATCCTATGAATCCAAACTTGTTGAATGATGGGTCTTGCTACACTCTTGAGTTCTGTCATGGCTTTCATTTCTCTGAAAATTTGAACTTTTGGAACCTGAATACCCATTGTTTATGAATCCTTAACAAGGCTACAATGAGGGATAATTTTGTTTTTAACTACTGGAGGAACATCTTGATTTCTCTGCTCAACAATCTATAAATCTGTTTATAGATTCCAACTGGTAAGAAAACACTATTTCAACTTTTTAGGAGTGGAGCTATAACTCTTTCCCCATCTTAAATGGTTTCCTTACAAGCAAATCCTAATCACCAAGCAAGTGTAACGAGCATAGTAAAAAAAAATGCCTCTTAGACATCTAAAAACAGCTTGGATTTACCCCAAGGCTGCACCTGGTATCTAGAATCCCAGTGACATCCCTTATTTAAGATAACCCAACACATGCCTAGAACCCTATGATGTCCATTAAGCAGTATATGAGCAGAGACCAAGAGGAATGTTCTACTCTGAACATCTGGAGAGACATCACCTTTATCTTCCCTGTGGCTGGGAAGTGTCTTACAGTATCTTGACCCTCAAAATAAGAGACTATGTTAAATAGAGGCTGGCCCTGACCTTCATCTAAGATACATTGCACAGGTGAGCAGCCTTGGCTGATTAGGCTTAGGGCCATAGTTGGGAATTTTGAGTGTGAACTCAATGTGATGACCCCTCAGCATAATAACTCTTATTATACAAGCTTGGTGTGTATACTCTCTTGCTCAGAATAGCAGGTAAGTGCTAGAAAGATATCCTGTCAGCTCCCACTGTGCTGTTCTACCTCTGGGTCAGACAAATTCCTTCTCCTGGAATTCACTATCCACCTTCTCAATTTGAATAAGCTAGCATCTTTCTCGATTTTTGCCTCTAAACTGCAGCCTGGAAACTGTCAGACCTTACAGCTCATCTCACCTGTTTCTTGTATTAGGAAGCACCCTATGTTGCTACACCCATATGTTTGTACACCTAAATCCAGTGTCTTGCAAACTATTGTTTATAGACATCTACCTCCTTTTTCAGTCTTGTTTTCCCTCCTTTGGTATTTAAGATTTGTTTGATGATGCTAACTATAACATTCCACCACAATAGAGTTTAATTTAGATTTGATATGGAGTCAGATTAGATTTCCACTAAAATAGTCTACAGTTTTTATATGACACTGCAGTGTTGAAGATGCTATTGCATTGTCTGTAGGGGTGAAACGTGTTTCTCTCTTACAGAAAATTATAAAAGATATTATAAGGAAGTAGAACATTTACACCTCCCTGAAAGAACAGAGAAAGTTGTCACCTGTAAAGAGAACTGGGAATAGAAAAAAACTGATGGGTGTCAAAACCTGTATTTGCTTCTAAAGAAACAACCAGAAATGCAAAGAAGATGAACAGGATGGTTGCTAAGCTGTATTTGGATAGTACCCATGTCTGGTAAGCTAAGCCTGATGGCTAGAACAAGCACTAACCCAGAAATAAAAATATAACAGAGATACCAAGCCGCGAAGAAAATGAAGAGCTTGGCATAAGTCTATCAAGAAAGAGAAGCAGATTTGTAAGACAGAGTGATGCTTCCAAACAGATTGGAGTTTTGGAAAGACAAGAAGAGCAAAAATATTAGGATGAGTGGAAAGAAACTTTACCTTAGAAGAAGTCTGAAAAAGAAGTGTTAATGTGCTTTGACTTGTTGCAATAACAAAAGAATTCAGATAAATATATATCATACATATTCTGATATATGTCATATATTCCATATATATACTCTGCCATATATATATCAATACAAAAAAGCAATGCATACTAACAAATACAGAGACAAGAGGATAATTGGCCATGTGATCAAGTTTCTAAAAGATGTTGAACACAGAAAAAGAAATATTATTCTGAGCCATTTACTGGGGACTTCCAGATCTGATGAAAGAAGTCTGTACAGAAGGATCACATATCTCACAGGATGAGAGCTGGGGGACAATAGGTCAGTGAAAACTCTGGCCAACTCTAACCCCATATGCTATATGCTTGGCCTAACTGAATGGCATTATAACATACACCTGAGAAGGCCTTGTGAGTGGAAACTGGTATTTATTGCATGGGAAATAAGATTCTGGGACACAATATAGGCCGATTGATGTTTATTCAGGGAGAAATCACTTACACTAGAAAGAGATGACTTCCAAGGGTTCCTGCTGCAAGTATGCCGCCAGATGCTCTCTGTTTCTGCCAAGGAAGAGAGGGAACTAGGATCCTGGACCCCAGACCTAGACCCCACAGGTCACTTTCCCACCTGTCCCCACGCCCCCAATGGGTGTGGTCAGAGCAACAGGTGCAGGAAGGGTGGTATCTTACTGCAGGTATTCCTGCACCAGGCTTCCCATTCAGGACATGCACTGCACACTCCTTTCCTATAAAGCTCTGGCAGCCAGGGCTTCACCGCCTTTCCTAATTACCATATCTGATTGGAGTCTAGGTGCCTTCATTTAAGAGTTCTTCATTGAAAGATTTGAGCTGGTGTATTTGGACTCAACTCAATTAAATACTTTTCTATCCACTCTCCCACACTGACCCGGATCCAATCACATTCAGAAATCTTGTGTTTAAAACTTTTGGATGGGAAAATAGGCTCTGCAGCCTTCTGACACTTTATCCCATTGTCTGTGATGAGCTACCTGACACCCAGGTCTCATTTTCCATGCTGATCCATCTGCTCCTCATTGCATCTTAAGAAAAGACACCCAAAACGCTGGAGACCAGCATGAGTTTTGGTCCCTTGAATGCTAGTCTCTGTAAATGGAAACTTTGTGGTAACTTCTCTCTACTCCTTCTACCAATTGACTCTGTAAATACTAGGCTGCAGTGAAGGTAGAGAAAGCAACCATGCCACACTGAAATGGTATCACCTCAGCTGCACATGTAACTTATAAAGGTTCTACTAGTCACAGAAAGAGTGCTGTTTCCTGGCACAGCAATTCATCCATTCAAGAATTCCCTTGAAGTTCCTAAAAACTGGTTGAAGGTCAGAAAACTAATTAGGGTAATTGTGCTATTCTTGGTAATGAATGTTTAATGTCACGATTAGATCAATTAAGCTAAACTTGAGGCTGATTACTTAAAGACACCACAATGGAGTACACATCTGATATTAAAACTGTGTTTCTGAAGACCAGACACTTCCTGTGCCATATAATTTCAAGTATCACATTCAGTGTTTTAACAGTAAAAGACGCACAGGTTGCTTATGTAATTTTCAACTAAATTAAACACCAGGCACGTTATGTTGGTGTTAGAGGGTAGATTTGACCTTTCTTGTATGTCAGTAAATCATTTAATCATTTGGTTATGTAATGTCTCCAAATCACCTACCTTTCTAAGATGCAATAAAAAAAGGATGAAAACTATATAATGCTTTCATTTACTGAAGAAATATTGATATGAGTAATGCCAGATCCCCTAAGAAAATGGTGGTGCCATGTCCATAAAAATAGTTTTAGTGTTACTCTATGAAACAATGAGAGGAAAGTAAGAAATGCCCACCTATCAAATGCAAGGTTATGAGGCATTCCTTTATCTGAAGATCAAGTGCTCCAAGCCCATTGGTAGAGCCAATTCCTGTACGGCTATATTTTCTACATATACCACCTATGATAAAGTGTAATGTTTAAACTAAGCATAGAAGCAAACTAACAACAACTAACAATAAGATAGAATGGTTGTAATAATATATTATAACAACATTTACTTTGACTTTACGAATTGTTCGTTTTTAAAATTTACTATTTGTTCTTTGTAGACAGTGGTGGTGAGTTATTTGTACATAAAACAGCAGACAATAACACTGAGAGTCATAGACATTTCTGCAATAAGAAAAACTAAAGGCAAATGTGCCCACTCATTAAGATTTCTATTAAGTATTTTAATGAGTAAGAGCACTTTCTGCCAAAGAAAGGGCATGAGTTCTCATCTCCAGCATCCGTGTAAAAGAAACACATGATAATGCATGTCTGTAACTTCAGTGTTGTGAAGTGGAGATGGTTAGATCCCAGGCAGTTGCTGGCCAGCTAGCCTCGAAGACATGTCCAGTTTCTCTTTCAGTGAAAGATCTATCTTGAAAAATAAGGACAAAGTTACTGAAGACTAATGATGTTGTCCTTCTCTGGACTCTGCACTTTGAAAACACAGGCATGTGCAATTGTACACATGTGTGCATGTGTGATACATCCCACATACAAATATACACATACACATACATCACACACACACACACACACACACACACACACACACACACACACACAAAAGGATCCTCAAATTAGGACTTGCTATATGGCCCAATAAAAATTTTCAAATTGCAATCTTAAAATGTTTTAATCAATTTTAATTTTGCCATCAAGATTATTTTATTTCTAGTCTAAAATGCAAAAGAAAAGAGTACTGCATTTTCTTAAAAAAAATCTAAGCAATTTTCTCTTTGATTCAAGATCTGGGCACTCATCTCCTTCTTGTGCTGCAATTAGAATCAACCAAATCATTAAGCACTTCTAAGAGGATATCCTATGTGAATTTCAATGGTTTATATTTTTACTTTATTTTTTTTTCCAGTGTTAAATCAGTGCAGACACAGGAAAAGGGAACTCTAGGACAATTATTAACATAATTAATTTCTTGATATACCTTTCTTTCACTGAGATAAAAATTTAACACCATCTCCCTCTAACTGGATGCATGTTAAATCCTGTATGATTAAAATACAAAATAAAGAATCTAGGTGTGGTAGCACACATCTCCAATCTCAGAGTTTGGGAGATGGAGGTAGGAAGATCATTTTCTACAACTATATTTACAAAGGACAACTTGGACTACTGAGACTAACTCAATCTATCTATCCATAAGTAAATAAGAAAATAAAGCAGGAAGTAGAATAAGAAAAAGAAAGAGAAATGGAAGGGAACACAGGGGGTAAAAGTTGCAAGTGTGAGGTAATTGATCCAGTCTTGACTCAAATGAACAAATTAGGGATTCCTTTTTTTCCATCAAGCTAGATAATGTAAATGAGAGTTTGCGCACTTTGTGCCCAGCAGAATTAAATGAGTTGCATGCTATTTATATTATCCTACTACCATTTTAGTTGGGCTATTGAGATACAAAGCTTCAGGCTGAGGGGGGAAAAGATGCAAAGTTTCATTTGTATCTCAATTTTTTTTTCTGATTACTACAGCTTCAAAGTTGTAGGAGAAACTACATCTTCATTGATTCATCAGTTTAGGAAATCAAACCTTCTCTATCAAGCATTTTCATTGTTGTCACAGCCCTAAAATGATTCCAGCACACATTCAGTGTTATACATTGACTATTATACTTGTTAATGTTTTTCATATAACTTGTCTTTATTACACATGGAAAAATACAGTTATGCAATTCTGAGCCTAAAAAGACTTTTATGACAAGTTAAAAGAACGTAATTAATACATTGATACTGGGATTCAAAGACATGTCTTTGAGAGCAACAGTTTTCATTCTAACCCAGAAAGCACTGCGGTACCACTGACATTGCATAGATACAGAGTGGAACGTAGAATAGGAACTCACTGTCAGCACAAGGAAAAGCCATGATGGCTTATGTAAGAAAACACACCAACAACAGCAACCAAAGGCCCTGCTTGGGAATGATGGGTAGAGGGGGCATTCACTTTTGCATGGATTTGTTTCATGTTTTATATAATACAAACTGGGGTAGTTTTTAGTAAAGCTGGGAAGATTATAGGAAGGTTTGCAGGACAAATAAAATGCACTTACTTAGGTGCCGCACAGAGATAAGAGGTTGGAAGTTCACCATGGTGGGCTTTGCTCCAGTCTTCACTTGCTAATTTCCTACTCCACTTAGAAATAAAACTATGTCATTTATACCATTGTGCCTTGGAAGTTTTTATATGTCATTTAATTGTAATAGAGTTCAATTCTGTGTTGCCTTGAGTCTCAGAGGAGACTTTGAACTTTGGCTTTTGAACAATTTCAGATCTATTAAAATTATGAGGACCTGTGGAGATAGACAGATATATATATATGGGGCTTTGGGGGCAAAGGGGTAGAATCTAATGGCTTAATATGATGTATTTATGCATCAAGAATTAAGTTGACAATTTGATTTTGATGGTTAACTTTGATTGCCCACTAGATTTTATTGAGAAATGAGTATATTAATGTAGATATGTAGTGAGATTTTCAGGGGTAATAAGATCATGGGTCTTTAGAATAATGGATGGTTTAATCAATTTATGTATTGACAATATGAATAAACAATTGAGAGGTAGCAGAAATGTGGAAAGTGACCTGTTTTGAGAACTGAGGTCATGGGTACTGAGACCTAAGTGACTATATACCTTTTTTGGCCCTTTGCTCTTGTATTCTACCATGATGAATGCTCTGCCAGGCTTCTTGGCCATGATTGACTGAATTGTTTAATACTGTGTGTGAGCAAAGCATATATTTTCTTCTTTAACGTTCTCTTTATATTATCTATTTACAAATATCAGTGAAAATAACAAAAACATGTGCAATTAGTTTCTACTCAGCAACACCTCTTAAAACTTTCTAAAAGTTTCACCTACTATATTTCTATTATGAAACTTTAAACACCTTCTCAAACCATATCCAAATCATAGCCAGAAGACATCCTGAAACACTGAGAAGAAACCCGCCTTAACTGAAAAGTCTTCATAGTGGAATGTTTCCTTTCCAAAACTTGTAAGTGTACTTCATATAGGTACATTTTTAAAATGTTTATTAAATTCCAATTAAGTGTTATTAAATGTAAACAGTGTGTATATGTGCTTTCATGCCCATATGTATGTGGCGTGTCTGTTTTCTGCCAGCCCGCCCGCCGCCGGTCTGGAGTGACGGCCCCAAATAACACGCAGAGACTCTGTATTTGATACAATCCTGCTGGCCAGTTACCATTATTGTTTATGGGCTAGCTGTGTCTTAATTATTAACCCATTTCTACTTATATAAGCATTTCCACGTGATCATATTATCAGGGAGCTGTGGCCGGCGTCTTCCTTCCTCCCTGGTCTACATCTTGACCCCTCCCAACTACTTCTTCCTTCCTTTTAGTTTCTTAGTCCCTCCTATCTTCCTTTTCTATTGGCCAACAGGGCTTTATTAATTAACCAGTATGAGAAACATATTTACATAATAACATCTCCCATCATATGTGTGCACACATATACATGAAGGTAGATGGCTGAGGTCTTTTTTGTTTGGTGTTCATCTTATTTTGTGAAAGTGTTTCTATTACTGAACATGGAAAGACAGATTCAGCTAAACTGTCTCTCAGGAAGCCCCAGAATCCTATCTCTGCTTTCTCAGCATTGGAATTGTAGTTGCATGCCATCAAACCAGGCATTTTTTTTTAATGTAGGAATTGTGAGTACTGACCTTAGGCCTTCATTCTTATACAGCAAGTGCTGTATTGAGTGAGCTATTTCCCCAGCCCTAAACCTTTGTTTTAAAACATACACTACGGTATACTTGATGTTTTATGTACTAACTCTGAGGATATTATTAATTGATGACACTTGAGAGAACAGTGTTTGTGGGCTGTGTTGTATTTTAGTACCTCAATACTGTAGTTTCATTCCCAGACTTCTTCGCTAAAATCCTGATGTGATTTTCCTTTCAGCTGCTGCATATATTAAATTTAGTGTCATAAGACAACTTTCAAAAACAGAAGTTTCAAATATCAGTGTTTTCTCAGTAAATTTGCATGTTCTATATTATGGTAGATGAAGCTATCATCAACTAAATATCTAGAAAAATCTCCTTAAATACTTTAGTGTTTCAAATTAAGTGTACCTATTTAATATTTCACCAAAACAGTTCTTCCTTTTGACTAAAAAAATACTTTTTTTATATGCCTTTCTGGTCCTTCAGCTCCTGTTTCCTCCTTCAAATCATGCTATGTGTCCTAAGAATTTGTAAATTATGTCATTTCATTAAGTAAATATTTTAAAATACTGTGTTTTGTATAATATACAAAACCACATAATCTCATCCTCTCCTTTTATGCCTCACACAAATTTAATTCCCACTTTCCACTCCAATTTAACTAGGTGATTTACTTCGTGAAAACAATGAACTCTTACATATTTTCTTATATTAAAATCTAAGTTTAACATTATTCCTTGATTCTTTGAGTTGAGACAAAATAATTTGAAAGCTCTGGTGGTGTTTTCTGACTCTTTGATAAGCAAACACTGGAAAATTCCATCATGACCATTTCTTTTCAGTCATATCCACTATCTTCATATTATCATCCTTAGTACTAAGGAATCAGAATTTTGTCAAAATTAAAGTTGTGCATGCTACAAAATTGTCTGTAAATATGGATCATTGATGATTTTAAACTATTTGAATACAGCCTGGTCATTATATGCATACATATATACTATTAGTTACAAACAAATGTGAAAAACACAAGAATTAAGGATAATTAACTGTTGTTTATTTAATTAGAAACTAAACTTAATGAGCAAATGGGTGCTTGTTTTTATTTTTATTAATAATATAATTTAAAACTTTTACATGTTGATCCCAGTTTCCCCTCCTGCTCTCCCTCCCTCCTTCCCTTTTACCCTCTTCCCCCCTCATGTGCATCCTGACCACCCTCCTCTCCCATCCCCCACCCCCATTCTACATGTAGTGCCATGCTATCCAGGTGACGTCATGTAAATCTATCAAGTCATTTGAAGTAGTGACTAGGACTTCTTTCCTAGGTTAAGGGATGTGTGACTAGGAAGATTGAGTCAGGATAGAAATAGAAGACAGAAGAGAGAGAGAGAGAGAGAGAGAGAGAGAGAGAGAGAGAGAGAGAGAGAGAAAGCATAAAAGAGGGAGCCATTATTGGTTTTAAGAGAAAACTGAACCTAAAGAAAGGTCTAGAGACCTACAAGACTGACCCCAACTAACAATTTGAGCAACAGTGGAAAGTCTGCCATAAATGCCCTTTCCTGATAGTGAGATCATCAACTAAATTATCCACCATCATTGATCCCTCCTCTAGTACCTGTTGGAAACAGAAGCAAACACCCATAACTAAACAGTGAGTTGAACTAGAATCCAGATGCCGAGAGAGAGGGAAAGACCAGGTTGCAGAAACACACAAAGATAGCTGATGGGTCCTCCAGACTGATAGCTGGGAATCCAGGATGGGACTGACTCAGACCCCCTGAATATGGGTCTCAGCTAGAAGGCCTGAGCAGTCTGAGGGACCTCAGACAGTAGAAACAGGATGTATTCCTGATACACAAAAGGACCTTGCAGACACATCCCCCATGGAGGGATACTCACTTATTTTTATTTTTACTTTGTCATGATTTTATTTTATTTTAGTGTTATTTGAAGTTTTTGATGTATTTTCAATCCTTCAAAAAGGAATTATACAGTATGGATTTCACCTACACTAGAAATAATGTTTTGTCCATGACCTCTAACCCTCATTTGACTTCTCTCCTACCTCTTCACCTGGGCTATCAAAATTAAATCCCTTGACCTCCAGTAAGACCTCTTAGAAGTTATCTGAAAGAACTTAGAAGTTCTGTCAGGAGTGGTAAATACAAGTTATGTTTAAATGCAGATACAATTTAGTAGGAGAACTGGGGCATGTAAATTCAGCAATTAGAGAGAGAGAGAGAGCAAAGCACTGATTCTGTTTTATTGATGAGAGCAGAGAATTGGAAACCAGGGCTTGGAGTTTTATTCCCAGATGTGTTGCTCTTTGCTGTTATCAGAAGAAATACCTTTTATCTGTCTCAGTTTACCCACCTGGAAAGAAAATTTCATTTTTTTTCTAAAGTGAGTTCACTGCATTAGTAAAGCTATCTAAATTAACATTTTCATGTAAACACATGAGTTAAAATTTAACATTGCCCTCATTCTATAAGGGTATTTTTTATTAAAATGGTGCTTCCATAATTGAAATGAATTACCTAAAGTATGGCCATCATGTAGAGTACCATGGCTAGTAGATCAAATACTTGACAACCTAAAGGAGGAAAGTCCAGAGGAGGCAAAGGTATAAAACAGAATGTTTCAGAACCAAAACAGTGTGACCATGGTAGATCTTCTCCACTCTACAAAAACTCTGCAGAATCTTGTCTCCTCTGAACCATATTTTCAAGTAAGCTTTTTTCTTAATCCTTTGTTCTGACTAGTTTTTATCGAGAAGAATACAAAGTCAGTGCCACAGTTTGAATATGAATAGTGTTCCCCAGGACCCACATATTAGAAGGTTGTACCCTGTGGATGGTATTGGGAAGGGCAATGCACCTTTAAGAAGAAGAGTCTATTGAGAGGTACTAAGTGGGCCATGGGTATGATCTTAGAGGGAATTGTGGGATAATAGTGTCAGACTCTGTTCTTTGTGAGCAATTTGTTCCATCAAATGTTCCCTGCTGTAAACACCAGGAGCGCTGAGCTGACGCCAGTAACAATTGGGCTATTTGAACTTGGGCTCCAGGGCCACAAGCTCCTTCTAAGTTAGCTGTCTTCAATATTTCATTATAGTGGGTGAGATTGACTTATACAGTTTAAGAAGATTCTCTTCCTCTTCATACCTGGCCATACTAAATATCTAATAATATACTCCATTCCCTACTATTGATATCAGTATTTGATTTTGCAAGAATTCTCTCTACTTTGATCTTTATGTGACTTTTCCTTCACTGGCACCATTATCCAAGTAGAGCCCTAACTTTCTTTCTTGTTAGTATAGTCTTGTCACCCATTGCACTATTACAATTCTAAGTAAACCCTTCCATTGTTTTTAGGATAACTTTCTCTTTGATGTCACCAATTTTCTCACATCCATTGATGAGACCCAGTGTCTCAAAGGAATTTAGTGTTCAAAAATATTGGATGCTGGAAAATATTTAGGAAGATGAACTCAGAATAATTCATAGGGAAATGCCAGTAACTCTACAGAGATCAATAGACTACCAGATAGTTCATCCAGGCCTCCAGCTGTAATCATTAGTCAAGTCATCATTATTCTTTGAACATTGATTATGTGACTCATATTTACCTTTTAAAAAAAGAAAATAATAAATTTCAAGATATCTCACAATCATCATTATGCTTTCTTTCTTTGATTGCTTGTTATGCAACACAACACTCTATTTGGCCGCACCAAGAGTACTGTTTCAAAGTCCACTGGGATGTTCTGCAGAGTAATCTGGTAGATGAAACCCTTTCAGAAGAGATTCTAAGCCATCTTCGTGGACAGTTGTCATCTCTGAACTCTAGTCTTCAAACTCCCAACCAAGGAAGACTTCAGGTGAGGGCACTCTCTCTGTCACTGCACTAAGATGAATTGAGTGACTCATCCATGAGGAGCTGCTTTCTTTCTACTCTTCTCAGCTAGAATCAAGCCGAACTTTCTTCGCCCCACCACCGCCCCCTTTATTTTTATTTACTGGCATCCCCAAGGAAGTTTCCTTTGATAATTCCTCCCATTGTCCCATGTCTTTCTTTAAATAAATGCCCAACCTTCCAACTTCCCTTCAGAGAATTTGTTGTCTTTGTTTTTAGTTTGACAGTTGGATCATTGCAAAATCCAATCCCCATTTGCTGTCTGATCACACCAATGTACCTGCCTTTCCTGGCCTTCAAATGCAATAGAACTCAGGCTTCCGGACTGCTTTCATCTCAAAGAACAAGGAAAAATCTTGATACCAAGGTATAGAATTAGACTTAGAAGACTCGGTGACTGAAATTGGCCAGGATAGTATAATCAGGAGGGGGTTGGTTCTCGGATTCCATGTAGAGTTCTTGCCCAACATATATGAATAATTGGATTTTGTTCCTATCATTACAAAAATAGTAGAAAGTCATCATTACCTAATTCAACATTATGAGTCCTGATGATTACTTTTGTTAAATTCAAAATAATTTCTTACATTTATATTCTAATATAAAATGGAAAAAAACAATGTCTTACCCCTATTACCTCAGATTGTCATGGAAACTTAAAGTTATGATATGGAGCAGCTTAACTTAAGACTAAAATAGGGCTGTTGCTAGGGATACTTTGAGAATATGGAGGGAGGTGATAAGCTGCTAGCTAAAAGATCATATGTACATGGACAAATGTCCCAGTAGGTTAAAAAAAGGATAGAGTAATAAGAGAAGAGGGTGCACCATAAAACTGGTGAAAATGAAGCATTCTCTTTGTCTTCATGAGGAGCACTGTACATCTCAGACAACTTAAAGTTTATCTTGTATAGCAACATCTATCAAGTAAAAGCAAATGTTCATGCTATGAGCATTTTTATAGTGGTTTGAGGAATAGGAAATATCATGCCAAACCAGAACAGACGTGAAAGAAAATGGTAGCTAAGTTGTGATAACAGTAGTCAGCATATAGTACTGATACAAAAATCAAGTAGTTTCTTCTTCCAACATTCCCAGAAGTAGTACCAGTTTATATACAGATTTGGGAAGAAGTCACCAGTGTTCTTAAATATTAGTAAAAACTTATTTATACTCAGGAATAAAAAATTCAATGATGGTGGTGATTATTATTATATTAAAGTATTTTGTAAACTGTAATGTTCTAAACTAAAGAAATATAATCCTATATTTAGTTTTAGTAAAACATCTGCGCATGTACTTTCTAGAATAGATGTGTGACTTTAAAATAGAAAAAAAAAATAAATGCACAAATCTATTTTGTGACACTGATGTGCAAATCTTATCCACTGATGAAATACAGAGCAAACAAATTACTGTATGTTTCCTTCTCCTGACCTAGCATCAGTCTATTTTTAGATACAGTCAGGATTGCTTCTGCTTAAGGGATAATTAAAGAGCAAAGAGGGAAATGAATTTTAGAGACATTCTTCTGATTAACACACACACACATTTATTTTCTCTAGAATAGTCTGCATCCCCCACAATGCAGTCAGCCAATGCTGGGTGTCAAGCACCATTTCTGAGAAAGGAAGATGGAAACAGAAACTGAAACTGTTAGAGACGTCTGTTTCTGTCTCATAAGGACCTCTCTGGTATCTACAATCAGCTCTTTAATCTCACATACTCTCCATCTTAGAGAAGCCCTTTCCTTTGACTCCAGTGTGCTGAACTTTGCGAAGTCCAAGCAAACATGTTTTATGCATGACAGCAAGGAGCAGAACAGCACAAATTGCCCTTCCCACTTCTGCAGTCTAATTACAGTTAACTCAACTGTCTTCCAGAATCCCAATTTGGCTCTCAAATTAAATCTGGGATGTCCCTGATGCATGAGTGATTGCTTCCAGGATGACTGAGGCACTGGGCCTCATTCTCTATGAATGCCATTCATTTTGTCAGTATTCCCCAAAGCAAACAAATTGTTCAGGAAAGCTTGATGTATGGGAGGCACCACAGAAACACTGGCAATTAAGCCATTTAATTTATTCAGTCCACCTCTACACTAAATGATGTGACTAAAGCAATAGTGAAGAAATATTCTCCCCTTCATAAAAACATACTAAATAGTAAATGCATAAGCAAAAAGTCCAAAACATTAGATAAAAATCAAACTCCACTGCAAATAATGCAGATTAGTTGTAGTGGCCATGGAGCATTTACCTACATAGTATGCAGGCATCCTAAATATCTGAAGGCGGAACAAATGACATGTCCTTGCAAGGGGTATGACCTTGACAGGCCAGAGCAAGTGCAAGGCATGGCAGCTGGATGAAAAAGGGAGAATGAATGCAGAGATACCATCAGAGACTTTGGGTGGTATTGAAGTACTGGCCAAATGTGGGCTGCACAGGAATGAGAGTAAATAATACTAAGACAAAGGTTTTAGTCTAAAATGATACAGTATTTTGTTTATTAAGATGGCTCTGAGGGAAATGTAGAGATTGAATGATCCTAGGGAAGCAAGAGTACTACATGAAGGAAACCGAGGGAAACCAGTTAACATTTGTGATGTGAGTCTTTGTTTTATATTTTCCAGTGTTCTTAACATAATTATGAAGAATATGGTCCTGTGCAACTTTTTTGAGATTCCCTTTTAAAGAGACATGTTGCTAGGGAGGTTGCCAAGGAGACTGAGCAAAGCCTGGAAGATGAGTGACTTCAGGATTTTTATGTAGACTAATTTAAATACCAGAAAGGTGCAGCCATAAGTACTTCAATTTTACAAAGGGGGAAAACATGTGAGTGATAAAATATCAGTGAAAGGTCTGTGTCCATATGTCAATGTGTGTATGCTTTGTGTGTGGTAAACTTGGCATACTTGTGTATGCATACATGTGTATAATATATATGTGTGTAGTGTTACACATATTTGCTAGGTATTTGATGTTTGTCTTCTGTGTGTTGTGTATTCAGTATGTACGTTTGTTCTGAACGTCATGTGTGTTCAGTGTGTATGTATTCTGTGAGTCACAACCCACTGTGAGATGGTTGGCCATGTCTCATAGGACTACTAGAAACATTTGTTTGTGACATTTTGTTTAATTTTTAAAACTTATTATTTTAGGTTTTATGGTTGTTTTGTTTGGGCACCATATGCATGTCTGGTGGCTATAGAGACCAGAAGAGAGTGATGGATAACTTCAAACTAATATTCATAATATGGATAGCTCTTAGCTGCTATACAGGTACTGGAGAAATGAAGCCTAAGGTCCTATTGAAGTACAAACAATGCCTTTAATTGCTAAGTTCAAGAAACATTTATTTTAAGAAGATATGATTCTTAGTTCAAGAAAATTCAGGGGCCCGAAGAGATGTGTCAGAGACTAAAAGCACTTGCTGCACAAGCATAAGGACTTGTGTTCAAATCAGCAGAGCTCCAGTCAAAAGCTGACCACACCTGAGAACTTCTGTAATTCCATGGGTATTTGGCTGTGATGGGCTGACACAGAAGGATGGAGGAAGCTTGCTCGCCACCAGCATAACTCAGGATTTAGGAAGATCAGTCTCAAAGGAATAAGATAAAGAGTAATAGAAGAGGACAGCTGTTTCTCCACTGCACTCTGAGCCACACAACTTTGCATACAACACACACATACACACACACACACACACACACACACACACACACACACGAGTGGGGGGAGAGAATGATGTTTTGAATAGGAATGACATTCATAAGCTTATATAATGAATGCTTAGTAATCAGAGAGGGCACTACTTGAGAAGGATTAAGAAGGTGTGGCCTAGTTGAGAGAGATATGTCACTGGGTTGGGCTTTGAGATTTGAAAAAGCCCAAGTCAGGCCAAAAGGCTCTTTTCCTGCTGCCTGCACATATGGATGTTGAACTGTTAGCTACTTCTCCATCACTATATCTGCCCTTACCCTTCTCCCTGCCATGATGATATGGAACTAAATCTCTGAAACTGTTAGCAATCCCTAATGAAATGCTGTTTTTATAAGAGTTTCCATGATTATGGTGTGTCTTCACAACAATAGAATATTGATGACATGGGTGGGGGTATATAGACTGAGATTTCACCAGGTGATCCAATAAGTTAATAAAAACTCAAAAGTTGACCTAAAGAAAAAAAAAGTGGTAACAGAAACATACCTTTCACTCAAAACATTTTAGTACCATAAGAACTTGACTCAACTTTAAAACCATACAACAATTGAACAATCATTCAAATACCCCGAATCCTTAGAAACACCAGGAAAATCATCTTGAGTTTTAATATCTGTAATTTTAAAATTGGGATAGTGATGGCATTGACTTTAGGAAAGAATCTGCTCCCACCACTTTGCTAAAACAGATTTGTATTCTTACTATATTCTAAATCATATCCTTCTATACACAGAAAAACGTAGCTACCGCTCTCATCAAGATGCTTTTCTTTATTTTAAATAGGGATGATCATAGGGGACCACAACTGGGAATCATGAGAAGCCCAGTCACAATGGATACATTAATATAAAAACTCCTCTTGTGTGGCTCAATGAACACTGAGGAATGAGATACAGAAAGACTGTAAGATCCAGAATACCAGTAAGTCTTAGAAAAGATGCATAAACATGGAATGACTGTGATATTAATGGAAATATTAGTTGAAAAGTGAGGCATTTTGTGGCATCTTGGACAAAGAAATACAAGCAGATATTGACTGCTGTGAGAAAAACAATTAGCTCTCCCAGGGGTACCTTTATTGGTCCTGCAGTGCAGAGTGGTCAGCCCTGAAGCCACATACTAACAAACAATAGAACATACACACACACACACACACACACACACACACACACACACACACACACTATAACAGAGAAGAAGAGGCTATCTAGAGTTGGAGCATTAAAGGGGTTTCAAGCAGAGTTATGAGAAGGTGCTGGAGGGAGGTAAAGGATGGGGGATGTGTTATAATTCTATTTCAATTAAAAACACTAGTAAAATAAAATGAGGGAAACATTTTATTCTGCTTGTTAAGATTGAGGAGGTTAGTTGTTCACCCCAAAACCATTATCTCATTCACAGCAGGACTCTTGGAGAAAATTTTTCCAGTAAGACTCATCTTCCCAGGTCTCTTTTTACTGCTCACCCCTAAGTCGTCAAATTACCTCCTTGCAACTTTGTCAGGTGAATTTTTCTGGCTAGTGGGATCTGTGTGTGTGTGTGTTGTTTCCATGGCAACTTTTTTTCCATACAAAAATATTCATTGAATTCATTGAGATGAGTGCATCTCAAGGACTAGCAACTCCACTTCTCTGAGTTTACATTAGAGAAAAGCACTTGCAACTAAAGAGAGAGCACAAAGTATTCAGGAAAGTGTGGTTTGAAATATACATGAAGTAATGAGTTGTTTTAGTTTTAAGGGAACAGCAGAGGTTACCTAGCATATGCATGTCTCCAGCAATACAAAAAAGAAAGATTGAAAGATAGATGATAGACAGACAGACAGACAGATAGATAGATAGATAAGGCTAGTTTCTATAAGAAATGCAAATGCCTTTAAATATTTCAAGGGAGTCACAATTTATCCTGGTGACTCAGTGATCCATCTTTCTTTCACTTTCTACTTCTGTTATTCCCCAAGATTTTGGAAAATTCCTCTAGATATCTTGTCAAACTGGTAAACAGAGCATGAGAAGGGACACTGGATTCTTCATTAGTCTTTAATAGGTCAGAGCAGAAAGTATCACCCATCTCTGATGGGAGATGTTATTCTGTAAATATGTTTCTCATACTGTTTAATGAATAAAGCACTGTTGGGCCAATGGGAAAGCAAGATAGGCGGGGCTAGGAGACTAGGAGGAAAGAGGAAGTAGTTAGGAAGAGTCAGCATGTAGAACCTAGAGAAAGCAAGATGCGGGACCCGCCACTCCCCAATAAGATGACCACGTGGAAATACTTAGATAAGTAGAAATGGGTTAATAATTAAGATGGAGCTAGCCCATAAACAATAATGGTAACTGGCCAACAGGATTGTATCAAATACAGAGTCTCAGAGTGTTATTTGGGGCAGGAGCGCCAGGCTAGTGGAGGGTGGGCTGGCGGAAAACATACATGCTACACATCTCTTTTTACACAGTCCACTGAACAGAACTGGCTAACTTAGCCACATTCAATTACAACATAGTCTATACATAAGTTCAGGAAAGAAACAAAGCAGAATTTTGATAGACAGTAACCAAGTGCTGACACAAATATTCCAATATTAAAAGAATGGGATTCATCTGTATCTCTATTTTTAAAAAATTATTTATCATGTGCAAATAGAGAAGGAACAAACCAAACTAATATCCTTATTATTTCCCCTAGTTACTGTTTTGGGGTAAGAATACTTAAAATCTGCTCTCATCACTTTTCAAGAAGACTATACCCCTTCTTTCTGTCTTCATTATTTTGAGGAGTGAAAGGGGCTTGTCCTTTCCTGAATGACCCTTGCTGCCATAAAGCAGATGCTGGGATGACATACTGACACTTTTTTTCCAGAGTCATGGAAACAAAATAAGAAGGAAAGAAGCTATGGTACCTGAGTAGTTAGGTACATCGTATCTTCTGGATGAGGGTAACCCCAATACTCTATCCCATGCAGCTAGTCTTGTGGGATAAAACCATATAAAAAGTAATCAGATAGGCATGTGGATTATTCTTCAGAATGTGAATCTTCTGTTCTGAAATGGGACCTCTTAGTGATGCAATTGCCTTGGAGTCACTCATACTCCTTTAGGTAACCCTAGTGAAGTCACTTTTCATCAAGATGTATTTTGCTTGGTGCATCAGGGCTCTTTATATATGGGTGACTCTTCTTTACGCCATCCAGAAAAAACGTCATGTAAGAAAAGCTGTTGGAGAAAAAAAACAAAAACAAAAAAACTTCAAGTTATGCTAAGGAAACAGTTTTCAAAATCACTGTAAAGAGAACATACAACTTAATAGAAGTAAAGATCAGTGATTGTATAGAAACAATTTTCATGATGTTTAACCCTAAAATAAGTCGAATCTATTTATGGCAGCATGTACTACCACAAACAATACTTGTGCTTACTGTAAACATTTGGAATGATGTGAGATCTCAGTATTAACTTATCAAATGGTATGTTAGACCTCCATAAACTCAATTTTCTCATTGAATTGATCAAAATATTCACTTCCTCAGTTCTGTATAGCATTTTTTGCTCTTCCTTTATCTCTGTCTCTTCTAAAATATCTTGTGATTGTCAATGTGACTTTAAAAATCTACCACTGAAAATTAAGTGCATTTTCACAACATAAATGGTACAAGGGATAAAGGAATGTTATACAGTAGAGCACCCTCATGGACAAGAGTTGACAAGGATTAGAGATATCACTGTTCCAGATACATTTCTAAGAATACTTATTACTCTGTCTTAATGTACTTAGAATTTTTTTAAAGGATTCATTAAGATAGTTATCTTTTCTAGGAGGAAGTAGACTTGCTTTGATGGGCTTCAGCAAAGCCCTGCTACTTCTACCTGCAACAAAGGCGGAAAGTAGTCTAAAGAGACACTGGAAGTAAGATCCAATGTTGATTCTGAAGGAAAATGCAAGTCAAGCCTGTGTCCTCCCATGTCATAGGACCAAAAATGCCAACTGCTGAAATCATCCACCCATCACTTTCAGCATAAGATCATTCCATTTTGAAAATGAGGAGTAATATTTCTTTGAAATGGATAGTCTTGTCTTCATTGTCCCAAGCCTGGACTGTCTTGTCATGTGTTTTAGGAGAGTAATCAGGTAGCAAGTCTATCAGGCCCTGGTATCATTCTGCAGTTTTCATTCTTGTTTTCACGAGTGCTAATAATGGAAGGGTCCAGTCTCAATGGTATTTCAGCCTAATAATAATTTCTGACTAGCAATACTATTTTATGTGTAAAATTAATACACATGTATAATGTATATGTTTGCGAACACACATACACACACACACATATTTTATTGTAAATAACTCTTCAGAAGGGCCCTTAACTTACTCAGTTAAAAAATTATTTTCTTTGTAAGTGCATTGAGATTTGCATTTGGAAGAGAATATTAAATGTAACAACACTGAACTGTGTCATTCTGTGTTTTACTGTTGTGTTCTTATAGAGTCCATGCACTATAACTCTATACATTATCCTGTTTCCATGATCAAGAGTAAGATTGTAACACTATTCAGGTTAATGTTTTACTTTTCTCTTAAAATTGTATTTTATAGTATGTACTAGTGAGAAAAGAGTGTAGAGGGCTCCACACAAAACAATTTAGAGGGCTTCACACAAGCCTCCACAAACATGAAAGAAACCTGTGATGAGTAAGAGAACTCAACAGCCTCCCCTTCTCAGGGCCCAAAAACAACTGGCTGAAGCAACTAGTGCAGGAGAGAGAAACCTTTGGATGTGTGAAGGTGGCCCATGATACATCATACTCAACCCACACCTCTGGGTAGAGATTTGAGATGCTAATGAGGCATATGATGCATTAAGCTGTTTGCAGAACTACATGTACCAGATGAGAATTTGCCAGAAAGCCCACTCTGTGCAAATGACTGGAAATCTCCATGTTAATAACAAAAAAACTCCAAAACTTCTAGAGAAGAGCTGTTTGAGCTACTAAACTCCCTCTTTCCTGCCCCAGTCCTCTTCTCCCTCCTTGGAATCTTTTACCACCTTTTCATGAACTGCCCCTGTTTATTTTAGCAGCTATGTGCATGTGTACAATGATTCATTCAAATTCAAGTACTTAGGAACCTGCATGTTATCTGGAATTGACCACTGGATACCAATATCTGTTATTATCACAAGCATATAAGAAAATATTATTTCATTTTAAATTGTTTGCTTCTTTTCAATTTTTGTTAGATTTAGGACATAATACTCATAATGCTTATTTTTTCAAGTATAAAGCATATTAAACAGGTGCTTAATGAGCCGGAATTGCCATAACACAATGCTATAGATTAAGTAACTTAAAAGATTCTTACTAGGACACTGGAAGCTGGAAACAAGAGGTAGAAGGGCCAGCAATGCTTTGTTCTGGTGAGACTACTCACAGTATGATGATACGAGGAAAGTTTACCTTTTAAGGCCACAGTCTTGTCTAACTAGGTTTTCACACTATTATATCATTTAGTAACCTTTCCTAAATACTCTGTTTTTAGATATATCACATTTTGTGATATTGATGCAGCATACAAATTTTAGATGGACACAGTTAATACAAAGCAGTAGGTTATTCTATTTTAACTTCAGTATACTGAATTGAAATTGTAAGGTATTTGCTATGAAAATAGGAATTGGGTTTAATAGAGTTGAGGCACTGGTTCAACATTTTGTTTGTATTAATAACTTTGTGGCATATAGGTAGGATTTAGAATAAAAATATCTTCTTCCTTAAGGAATATGTGTATAGATTATAGATTTGGCATGACAAACATAATGAGGGATCTCTGGTAAAGTTTCAGGCAGGAACCTTGAGACACAGCAGGGGTAATGTTGTCTCACTGCTGTTGTTACTCCTAGAATTCTGACTGGTTCTTGCATTAAGGCTGTGAATCTCAGCCAGTAGGCTTTCTGTGATCATAGGAATACATTCATTTCATGCTCAGAGAAAGCAGAAAGTGCCACTTGGGTATTTTCTCCCAAGAGCTATTCTCAGCCAACGATGAGTGAAAGCTAGCACATGTTCACTGCAGCTCAATTACACCCCTGGGCCACAGGTAATTTTTTTTTCATGCACTCCCTTGATAGCTCTAATACAACTGAGTCTTGGTTGCTCACAGAGTATCCCACTTCTAAATGTTGGCTGTTCAACTTCCTTGCAGTCTCAATATCATTTTTCCATTTAGTTTCTAGATTCCCTCCAAATTTTGAATTATTTGGCAATAAGTCTAAAACAGTTTGTAATTTCATTCACCTGTTGCTTTATTTATTATCTACCTCTTCTTAGCTCTACTTTGAATCTCTGAGAACACTCTAATTCCAGCTCAAATATGAAGAAACAGGTAACTAGTGAGGGTACTAGAAGTTACTGATAGAAGAATTGAAGGAAGGAAGAAAAGCCAGGGAAATTACATGTGTCTTATGTTATTTGGTGGCATTGGTGACAACAACAATTTCGACAGGTCTGAAGGGCCATTTTTCTTTTTGTACCAAGTCACCTTGTATCCACTATGAGGGTTCTGGCTTTTACAAGACAATCACAGCTTTTGACTGTAGGAAAATGTGTCTCCCTCATTTAATTCCAGCATAGTATACAGAGAAATATTATATATACTGTTAGAATAGTCAGTGTCATATGGTGAGTGACAGGAAATGAGCTGGAAAATTAGAAAACAGATGAAGGAATACCTCATTTGCATGAAGGAAGCATGGAATGTACTCTGTTCAGCAAAGTTCCCTGACTCTGTGCACTGTCTCCTATTTTGGTTTTCCTGTAGAACACCTATCATGGTCTTGAGTTTCTCAAAACAACCTGAATCTTTGTTTCTATAAAGCAAGGCAGCTTTTTCATATATTTTAGTAGCATTTCCTTTTTGAGAAACAAAGTTATTCTCCACTAAAAAAGATTTGAATTTTTCTTAGGAGATGTGACTCATAGCCATGAAATATAAGTAGGAAACAGACAAAGAATATGATGAAGTGGAGGTCAGAGTAAACATCAGGAGAGAAAATTATAGACTCTATCATCCCACTTTAGATGGTGATGATTAAAAGAAACAAATCCAAAAGATTCTAATTAAAACTCAAGCCTCTATGTAACCAGTTTTTCTCAGATGTTTCCTGAGTTTTTCTGTCTTGGTCCAAACTGTAGTTCATAATTCAGATATGATGGAGTCAGATAGTCTACCTAAAATGGACACTGCTTCTTACATTTCAATGAAACTAAAAATCTAAAATTTGTGAACAAAACTATGAAGAATAGTTACATTAAAACAATTGATGGACTTAAGAAAATAATTGTTTTTCTTTCTGACTTCTTCTTCACATGGGAAAAAGGGCTAGCCAGCCAAATTGTTGCCAAAAACTGAATAAACATAACATTAAAAACCTTTACGTGAATGCATACACATAGCCACATTTGTAGTTTCCTGTGGTTTCAGAGACAAATGGATTTACTGGATGTGGTAGTTAGTTTTAGTCAACTTAACAGAAGCTAGAGTCATCTGAGAGGAGGGAACCTCAACTAAGACAATGCCTCCCTAAAATCTTGAGGAGGGCTTTTTTCTTTTCTTTTATGCTTTTTTGTATTGACCTAATATTTTTTATTGATTACTTGGGAATTTCATACAAAGCAACCTTCTCATATTTACTTCCCATTCCTGCTAGTTCTACCCTACCATTCTGGCCTTTTCTCCCCTTCTCACTCCAAAAACACCAAGGACAATTTGCATTGCTCATAAACTCATTGGAGCATATCTAATTTTAGTGGCCAGCCTCTTAAAGATAACTGAGTCCTTCCCCATCTTCCCACCAGATACCAACACCTATGAAGAGCTATACTTCAGTACCTTTTTCACAATTTTCACAGACTTTCTCAAAGGTTTCTTGTCTAGACAGCTTCTTTTTTCATGGGAGGGACAATGGGAACAGTTTTTGTAAAAGCCTTCAAATTTTTCCTTCATGATTAAGAATCTGGAGCCTTCAATGCCACTGAAACATACACTTTCTTGCCCATAACATCCATTGACAGTAGGGATCATGGACTTTCACATGGTTTCCCTGTGGCTGCATAGACCATAGACATTTATATGGCCTCTGGTGGCCCCATGGACCTCAGACACTAACAGGCCCCCTGGACCAAGCAAGGACCACAGATATCAACATGGCCTGCAGTGGCATCAGAGACCACATGGTCTCATGTGGCAGCCCTGCCCATGGACAAGGGTTTTTTCTTAAATAGTGATTAACATGATTGACAGGGGAAGGCCCAACCCATTGTAGGTGGTCCTAAGTTCTAAAGAAAGCAGGTTGAACAAGCAAGGACAAGCAAGCCAATAAAGAAATTCTTTCATAACCTCTACATCAGCTCCTGCTTCCAGGTCTATGCCCTGCTTGAGTTCATGTTCTAACTTCTGATGGCAGATGTCCTTCTGTATTTATGTATCTCTTATTGGTTGATAAATAAAACACTGATTGGCAGTAGCCATGCAGGAAGTGCAGGCAGGGCTATGAGACAAGGAGAATTCTGGGGAAAGGACATGGAAGGACACGCCATGCAGCCACTGAAGAAGTAGCATGTTATAGCCTTCTCTGGTAAGAAAGGTCATAAAATACATAATTATGGGTTAATAATTAAGAGGCAACTAGCCAGTAAGAAGCCTAAGCCATTGGACAAGCAGTTTATAAATGATATAAGTCTCTGTGAGTTTATTTGGAGAAAAGCAGCTATGGGATCAGGCAGGAAGGAAACTACATCAACAAACTTCCTCCAGTGATGATCAGTGACGTGGAAACATAAGCCAAATGAACCCTTCCCTCCCAACTTAATTTTGGTCATTGTGTTTTATCTCAATACTGGTAACTCTAAGACACTAAAAAAGTTGAAAATTAACTGAAATATATTTTAGTCAAATGTGTTTAAAACAAAAGTGAAAGGAAAATCACTAAGGCTGCAGTTGTTACTTGATTCTCCAGCCCCATTCCCATGACCATATTTCAGCAGAAGTCATGATTAGTTAGAGAGTAAATAGAACAGCTTTGACAAAACTGTGTTTGATTGATGTGGACAAGGAGGGGGGTGTCAGTAGAGCCTTGCATTTCTACAGAAGATCCAAGTGCTTTCATGTCTTCACATCCCAGTGCACTCTAAGCCTCCACAGTTTTCTTTTGTAGAAGATTGGCAATTTCCCTGGCATCACTGTATGACATTTTCCCAGACTGGCTGTCAAAAACTAGGGCATTAAATTGCATGCTTTCCCAAGCAGTTTCCTTCTAAAAACGAGGTGTATTGCACCTCTCCCTACTATATTCAGCTCAAATTTATAGGTTTTCATCAACACGATAACAAATCCAGAATTTCTAAAAATGTCTATTGTTGTGTCCTTATTCTTACAGCGCTTATAAAATTAAGTCAGATTTTTGTTCTAAGGAAGAAGCATGTTATATTTGTGTTTTGAGTGGAGGTGTAGTGAGATTAGTTTTCTGCGTGGCCTTCGTGTACTTTAGGTACATAACTAGCCACCCATTCATTTCCCTCTGCATTAGAAGCCATTTTTCTCAGGGGCAATTCAGCACAATTAACTCTCAAGTAATTTTGGTTTGTGACTGAGTCTCTGGACTGATCTGCCTTCATTTTTCTAACTCCTGTATGTATGAGTTTCATCTGAATGTACCATTTGATATGACTTTCTGAGGTTGCTCACATCAGGATTTTGATATAAGACCAGGTTTAGAAACCTGAACCTACAATAAGAATGTCAGCTATTATTGATGAAAATAGTTGAGAGAAAACATTAAAAAATCTTTATGGGATTTTAAGAAAATTTTAAGCAACGCTAATCTGGTAAGAGTGTAGCCTTCTATTCTTTCTCACAGTGGTCTAGGATCTCCATTCAAGAGCACATAATCCATATTCTGGTCATGCTCAACACAGAAAGTGAAACAGAATCCTCTGAGAATAAAGATTCCAATGCATGGAGTGTTTTCTCCCCTGGTTCCCATCCATCTAACCAGCACGAACCTGAATCAAGACTAGAGCCCAAGCCTAAACATATGGATTTTAAATGTCTGAATCAATTGTTCTGCCACATAATCAAGGTGGATAATTGTAGAAGGTACTGAAGATAACCAGTTTCTGAAAGTACTAAAGGGCAGAAAAATGCCTTCCTTTAAGATAGTAAATACAGACAAAGATCCTTGGCTGAATCATACCAGATGATTAGAGTGTTTATTCAATGACTACTCAATGCCTGCCCTCTTACCAAAATTATCCATAGAAGGAAAAATAGTATGGCAAGCACTGAGGTGATGACTCATTCAGCAAGATGCTTATCATGCCTGAGTTCACATCAGTTGCCAACACTCGTGTAAAAAGCTGAATGTTCCTGTACCCCGGTGCTGGAGAGGAGAAAGGATCCCTGAATGTCATTGTCCTGACAATCTAACTGAACCAATGAGCTTCACGCTCACTGGAAAACCTTGTCTCAAAAAATGAGCCAGTGACCTCAACCTGTGCCCTTCACACACACTCACATTCTCATACAAATACACAAGCCACCAGCGGACAGGAGCACACAATACACTGTTATGTTTGGTATTTTATTATTTATAAAAATATTTATTTGGTATTATCATTTATTTATAATAACAATATTAAGAATGTCAATATCTCCATTTTATAGGTAACAAGAAATTGGAGGTTCAAAGTCATAAATAAGATGTTGTAACGAGTGGTACCAAAGCTTTCGTGTCTGCCTGCTGCCACATCAACCCACAATGCAGACATTTCTCTGTCAACTTTTGATCCCAACAATACCCATTACCACTCAATGGTAATGAAATAATCATGAAATAATACCATGGAAGAGAAAGGATAAATTCATAGTCTAGTTAAAAGATTCTAAGACAGTTACTTTGAATGACTTTAATTTTAAAATAGCCAAAATGGAAACCATTTTCAGTCACAAACATTTTAGATCAGAAAACTTTTAGAGACCATCAACTTGGAGGATCATTTTTCATGAGCACAAATTGACATATGTCTCTGCTCTAAATTAATAATCAAAAGATTCAAGTTTCCTAACAAACTTGTTTTGGTTAAACTTAAGATTATCAAATGTTTTTATGTCTTTGCAAAGAAGAAGTGTATCTCAAAAGGATGTTGTCATAAGGAATGTCAGTATCTTAAGGACATGAGCACAAAAGCACACAGACACTTAATAAGTGTGAGATTCCCATAGCAGTCTACAAGGAAAGTGTGAAAAAGGTGTTTCTGGTGTAGGAGCCATGCCTGGCTCTTCTCTCACTGTTGACTTGCTGAACTCACTGGACAGTCCAGGAGTTGAGAACACTCATTCTCAGAACCCTAGGGGCATCCTCCTCATCTCATTGGCAACATTCCTGGATGGAGAAGATATCGGCACCTCCACCTGTGTGTGCAAGTTATATGTATCTGCATACATAAATGGATGGTGTGTGTTTTCACATATGCCACATCATATATGTGGAGAACAGCGGGCAACCTGAGTTCAAACTTTTCCTTACCTCACATCGTGATTGAGGTAAAGTATATGCTCTTTGTAGATGCATGAACCAAATAGTGGGCCTATGAGTTCTTAGGTATTCTCTTATCTCTGCCTCTTATCCCATTGTAGGAGCCATGGATTTCTGATGTACTATCATCTCACTATCATGGGTTCTGGAGATTAGAACACATGTTCCAGCATGGCTAGGGTTATATTCACTGAGTTATCTCCTCAGCCCTAGTTACCTTTTGTGCTGATGACAAAGTAGGTAGATTTTACCCTATATTTTCTTTCATAAATTCATGTAGCATCCCTCAGTAAGGCTATTGATTAATTTCTACATTATACTATTCCCTTCATCAAGACATCGATTGTTTTGTCATCTGTATGACTTCCTTTTCCCGATTCCTGGGAAATTACCCATTTTGACCAAGAGAATTATTTAAAGACTATTATTTTACTTGTCTTTCTTTTTTAATTTAGAATTTTATTGCTTTTATATTATGTGCTATTTTCAAATTAGTTACTTCAGCCAAGGGCCAGAATCACTGACAAAAGGACTAAGAACCCAGCAAGATGTAATAATTGAGCTCTCCAAATTCCACATAGCAAAGAAGTAATGGGTTAGGTTAGGAAGCCAGTTTAATGCTAGAAAAAAAAAACTAAGAAATAATCACTTTGTATGTAACTAAAAATATAATTCTGGTAGAAATTATGATTCTGTGAGCCCTACACCTATCATCCTTGATCTTTACTATGGTTAGATTTCCTACCTTTTTTCATGTTTGGACAGAGGAGGATACAAGGAATGTTAATTTAAATACATACCATCTTGCCCTCAAGAATTGGTCTTCATAAAAGCAGAACAATTTGTAAAAATATAAAACCATGTCTAAATTGAGTAGTGCTGAGATTGAAACACTTTACATGACAGGTTTGTGAAACCTGAATAAATTATCCCACTCCCTTGCCTGAATTCCACAGGAATATTTTTAAATGATGGTGGGTTTCACATGGCAATACAAAAAATCAAATTGAGAAGGCTACATATTTTAGAGATAAGTAGTCCTGAGACAAAGTGTGCCCATTTAGCCTCCTTGGGATTATTTTTATGGAGACTATAAATATCTACTGACAAGATATTGAAAGGATATACTGAGCATAAAGCAAATGATATCCATTAATTTTATTTCTATAATGAGTGTCTGACATTCAGTCTCTTAAACTAAGTTAGTAAAGATGACATAAACATGTCTAATATTTGCAAGGGACCTAAATTTTAGCTCAGGTGAACACACACACACACACACACACACACACACACACACACACACACACACACACACCATTTCTCTGCAGAGTTGACAGTAGATCTAATTAAACCAAGGTACGTAGAGTGGCAGCCTCTGAGGCCCACTGTGCCTTGGAAATAGAATATTGGCCATCACATAGCAGTTAGCTCCTTCTCTCCCGTGGCTGCACACATAATTTGCACAAGTAGGCGGCTTCAGCCCCTTAATCAACGTGAGTCATTTCCTCCCCAACGTATGAATCAAAAAAGAATAACACATGACTACATCCACAGGTCCTAGTTGACTGATGATAGTCTCTAGGAAACATACAGTAAACATTCAACTACAATCCAGAGAAGGAATTCTCTTTGGTGGCGACACTCTGCTTCTCTTTTGGAAACTTTTACAATTCAGCTAATGGCCACAATTCTGAAGATATTTATATTCTCAAAATTTGTTTTAATAAATGTGTTCCAAGTTGACAAATTTTCTTCACATGGTTAAAATTATTTTAATGGAGAGAACCATATTAGGAATTTATACTTTTACATGTATCATCTAATTTTAAAAATGTACAATATACTTGTCCACACAGCTCCGTGATCATATTTACTCTCTACTCTCCTCTTCCTCCCTTTCCTTCCTGCCTATCCCTCCTTTTCACCCAACAGTCCCCCTTCCACCCTCATGTCCCTCTTTTCCTTACTTCCTTTCTGTTGGTTTTCCTATTTTAGGACCCATCACTGAAGTATAAAATGAGAAGGATAAAATCTGTCCTAAAAGTCCCTTTCCTGACCTGTGGTCCGCTCTCTCTCAACAGCTTCTTTTCCTACCTCTTTTATGGCTGGGTGTGATTTCTGTCTTTGCAAGCAAGCTGGAAATAGTTTCTGCTATGCATGTGCTTGTGGGGGTGGAGAGGGACAGAAGTGATGTGGAACAGAAAGCGATGGAGGAAGATGGGGGCAAGTCCCACCCACAAATCCCTAGCTCTACAAGGTTGTCCCAGGCGCACTAGACATTACGCTGACCATTTTGGTTTACCCAGTTCTGGTTATCACCCTGTGACTCACTAGCAGAATCTCCATGCTTCTCTGAAAGCAAGTAGCAGACTGTTTTTTGGCCCAAATCACACAGACACAGTGACTGAAGTAAAGCACAACACCCACTGTAAGTTCTCGTCTCTGCTGGGCTCCAGAACAGCTCTTGATATGCCAGAAGTTTGTTCACACAGGAAGACGACACATCATCAAGAAAACACAAGGAACGATCTCCACTTCTTTGAAAGCGCCTCCCTCCCTTATCTTCTCCTTTCCTTTCTGTTCTTCCTTTATTTCTTTCCCCTCCCATCTCTCTTTAGTTTCATTCTCTTCCTTCTTCAGTTCCTCCCTCTTTTCCTCTTTCTTCTTTCCCTTGAATTTTCACTCCTCCACCTCTTTCTCCCCACTTCTCTCCACTATGAGAAAGGCACTTCCCACTGTTCTCAGGATCTTTTCTTCTTTAATTTTACACTTTAATTCTTCTAGAACTGGTTGTTAACCACAAAACAATGTTTTCAAAGGTGATTTTCATCTCAAGGCATTCCACCCGAGTGATGGTGGATCGGGTGTTCAGTGGGTGCCTAGACAGCAGGAGCCTAGACCCCAGGACATAAGGAGAGATGAATGACCAGGAGGATAATGTCACAACCACTGTTGCAGGTTACCCTACTCTGACACCCATTGGGGGATGTGGTGAGAAGATGCAGCAACCACTCAGGCATCAGGAGTATCAGAGCGTGCTGCAGACTCATTTATTAAGTAAGTTAGACTTGCCTTTATACCCGCTCCCAAGGTGCTACTGGTGTAGGCGGCTGGCTGATACTGCTGTATGTCCTTTCCTGATTGGTGTCTCTGGGCATTGAGGCAGGTTTGGTGGCTTGGCTCAGGGAGGAAGTGCCCACTGCACATGTGCGTGCACATGCAAGCTGGCCTGGGCACCAGGGACAGGGCGACTGAGGCTTGGGAAGGCTGGCTGCAGTCTCTTCTACAGACCACCACTGATATCTGCTGCTTTAGGATTAAAATCCACTCAAAATACTCATCATATGGGGGTGGGAAAAGGATTGGGCAGCCAAGGGGATTGAGTGACTCAGACACAGCAGCCAACTGTGGGGGGGGGGTTACCAAGCAACTGTCTCAAAGGCTTCCTGGCAGCTCCCTGGAGGATCCTGTCCCCTTTCCAGCGAACCCTTCTTAGTTCAGGCTGTGGTTTCTACTGCAGTGTGTTTTCAGTTTTGTTCTTTCACTGTCCACGACTCTCTAAGAGTCCCTTGCCCTTCTATACTCTGCATGAGATAACCTTAGCTTCCTCTGAGTTCCAAAGCTTCACTCACAAAGTTCCATTACAAAACGTATCCATCCTGTGCTAAAGTCACTGGTTTACTTGAGGTTGATCTTTCTAGAATCTAGGCTGGATTAATAGGATATGCATTTTCTTAGTTACTTAATATAACATTAAGGATTTGTGACTCATGGTGCCACACTGAACTTGAACTACCTTATGTAGGTTTTATTGCATTATTTTAGATATGGCCATATTTTGTTGAAACAAAGGAATGTTCAATACAAAGGGCTTGCTCTCCACAACCTGTTCTACCCTACCTCCATTAAACCATTTCTCAAAGCAGGATTGGTGGTGGGTATCTCTTTAGTTTAGACTTGTAGGAAGCTGAGGCAGGAAGATCACTTGAGTCCTGAGTTTTGAGATCAGCCTGAACAATATAGAAAAACCCTGACCTCAAAAACCAAAAGCAACAAGGAAGAAGAAGAAGAAGAAGAAGAAGAAGAAGAAGAAGAAGAAGAAGAAGAAGAAGAAGAAGAAGAACAAACAAACAACAACAAAACAAAAACAAATAAACAAATGAAAAACCTTACCACCTTACCATGTCTTATCAGGTCTTCTTTATAGTCTATTACTTCTTTGAGCCAAACAAAACAAAAAATAAAAATAAACATTGTAACTATTTTTCAAATCACAAATTGATCATCATGTCACTAAATAGTGTATTAACCTACAATTGGAAGAAGTAAAATTTTTCTTTCATTTGTTTTGCTATTAATGTTTTTTTTTTTTTTTTGCTAAAGTGCCTTAATAATAGAAAAACTAAAGGCATGTCCATAGAATAAAGCTGATGAAGTTCAGTTTTGGAGATAGAGAAGCATCCCAATCAGGCTCTACCATGGATTCTTCTTGTGTTTGTGTGCCTACTATTTCCCCACTCAACAAGCACCAAGATAATGGGACCTGTGGCGAGTATGTTTTCCCACTAGCAGCCTGGTCTGGTCCCGCCGCCATGCCAGCCCCCAATAATAATACACAGAGACGCTGTATTTGATATAAGGCAGTTGGCCAGGTACTAGCTTCTTATTGGCTAGCTCTTTCTTAATGATTAACCCATTTCTACTTCTCTAAGTAGTTCCACGTGGTCATCTTATCGGAGAGCGACAGGCTGGCATGCTGTTCTCTTTAGGCTCCATGCTGACTCCTCCTTACTCCTTCCTCTTTCCTCCTAGTCTCCTAGCCCCGCCTATCTTGCTTTCCTATTGGCTAATGGTGCTTTATTCATTAACCAGTATGAGAAACATATTTACAGAATGGCATCTCCCATCAGGGACCAGTATGTAGTAAAGCACCAACACATAGGACAAGGGGATCCAGTTCTGATAGGAAGAGATTAGCCAGCAGAAATGTTGTAAAATGTCTCTGCTCCTAACAGTTCTTTTTCTGAGAAGAGAAAGCATTGCAACTTGGCCTCTTGTAGCCATGGTTGGCTTCAAACTCTTTATGTAAGTGAGGATGACTTTGAATTTCTCATCTTCCTGCCCCAACTTCCAAATGCTAGCATCACAACAGTATGCCACTATAGTGGCTCTTCTGACAGTATATCTTCAGGCCAAGCCATGTGGTGACCATTTATAAAGAAAGTATCTCTTAAGTCAAGGAATCTTATACAGAAACATTTCAAATTACATAAAAAGTAAGTTAATGAAATTTTAGAGTATATTTTATTCCTTCTAATTAAATATACTCTACTTGAGTTTCCATTTTCATCTTTTCTAGTTTTCACCATAGTTTTCTCTTTTTAGTGAGTGTAGAATGAGTTCTAGAACCCATTTCTGCTGCTGTAAACATAAAGCTTCTGAACAATCATGTGATTATTTTGAACACCTTGATTTGTAGAATACAATATGAATCATAATTGTTCATTAAACACTGTTGTACACTTGAGATCATGCAGTGTTTTTTGTATGCAGTCTTATTAATATTCATCAGTATATGAGGTTAGTCCAAGCCTACAGAGAGGAAAGATGACACTGACAATAATGATTGCAACAACAATGATGATTATGATTATAACACTTATTCCTCTATCTGTTGGAGGATTCTTCACAGTTGAGACAAATGATACTGTCTTCCTTTAGCAGATAAGGTGGATGAGGAGTTAGGAAGGCAATAGTCTGCCTTGTTTCAAGCAGCTCAGAAGATACAAAAATAGATTCTGACGCCAACATATATTGCCAAAGTATAAGCTCTTAGCTAGAGCACACTGCTGTCCTGAAAGTATCAAATGCTGTACTTTCCCATATCTGTTGGTCAGAACAGAACTGTAAACATGAGATGATTTGGAAGCTGTGTGTTGATGTTTGTATATTGGGTCTAATTCCTGCTTCTCCTTGAAGATGTTGCTCATTCCAAGTATCAGCAAAATACTGTCAAATCCTGCAATTCAGTTTTGTAGAAAAAGTTGGCAGAATAGATAGAGCCATAGCCAATTGTTTGTGTATTATCTTGGCTCAGTTGAGACTAATGTAGAAGAATTGAACGGCTGCAATAGAGAATCACATAATTTTCAAAAACTGAGAAACTTATTACATGGACTTTTGGAAGAAGAATCACAATTTTTGCATTACTGCTAACTAATATACAGACTTGCAATTGCTGTCTCAAAACAAAATTCTTGCAGTCACTGCCAGTCAATAGAAATGCAACTGATAAATCTGTGAAGTATTCTTGTGATTGAAAAGTGCTAATTGTCATTAGTGATGAATTTGACAGAGAAATTGAAGCACTGATAAGTCAGCAGTCACAGAGCTGACAGAGACACCAAGCAGCATTGAAGAACATATTTCCTGTAGCCTGTGTGTCTCCTTATATATGGGATGAAAATTCTTTTATTTGGTAATGAAAATCACTCAGAATGTGATTCTTTATGGGGACCATACTGTGCAGTCTTACAGACCTCACAGCACACTATAAATCACAAGGAACCTAAATGGGCCAAGTCTAATGCTCTATCTACTTCCATATAGGAGAAGAATGAATGCAGTTGGAAGAAAGCTAACTGCAAATCTCTAAGAAATGCTATACAGAGAATGAAAGATGGAGGGGGGGTTCTCTTCATTCTGGAACATTCAGAAATTTTATTCTTAAATAAAATTTAAATTTTATGATCTTGTTGTCAAATGCTAAGCATAAAATAGCCATAGCACTATGTTCTTAACCTTGAGAGAGACATTGATTTCAAGCGTCTGACTTTGGCTTTGCAGTGTAGCATGTAGAGAACAATGCCCAGTCGATTATCTGGAATGAACACTGTGCTCACAGATTTCCAAGACACCCACACCCCAGAGATAATGCCAGAGAGCTAATCAAATGCTTTTCTGCCTGCACAACTGTGATACCCAAAGCTGCTAGGAGCATCATTTTTAGACATCCGTGGGAGGGATTCTTTTTGTAATTCCACATTTCTTCCACTCCCACCACATGTCTAGGCTTTGCCTTCCAGAGGCATTGCTATCCTTTCAGAGATTTTCCTTTCCTGCCCTCTCCTTCTCTCCATCCCCTCCTCCTCCTCACCTCTCTGCCATGGATTGGGAAGCCCTCTGGGCTAAGAGGCGAGGCCCTCTAGTGTTGTACTTGATGCTGAAAAAGCCAGCAGAACTCTACCAGAAGGGTGTAAACTGACCCACATTGAACTCCTAGAATGAAGTTAACCATTCCCCTCTCCCCCAAACTATCTGTGCTACTTTTACACCAAGTATCCTGAAGCATCCAAACTAAAACAAAAGATATTCAACTCTGATACTTTTGACTAAATACCAAGTATAAGCTACAAACTTAGAATAGATAGTGGACAAAGAGGACTTCCCATGATTAAAAGAACATGGTGGTTTAGCTTGATGGGTAAATAAGACATAAGGAACAGAGTTAGCACTGTGATAAAGCAAATGCATCTCATGGTCTGTGGGGCCCAAGCAAGAAAAGTTGCCAAAAAGATACATTTAAGTTGTGGTATAAAAACCGTAAGTGAAATTTAGCCAGATATAGGTTAGAGGAAAATCATTTATGCCACAGAAGCATGAGTGAGACGCTGAAGGACGAGAGGTCTTTTCAGAAATGCAGGAATTCAGGAAGGATTTGTTAAGGTCTCAGAGGTATGAGGTTTGTGGAAAGAAAGAGCTGAACCTGATTCTCAACTCTGAAACTGTAGATATAACCTTCTCATGTCTCATTTTTATAGTTTGTGAAAAGGTGATAATAGTATGTTTTAGAATTTATTATAATAAGGATTAAACATAGAATTCAAAAGCAGCATATTGACACCACTATATTATTATTTTATAGTGCAGTGTTATTTATTTGTGAAATTTTTTATGATTAAACCTCATCTTCTTTTTAAGTCTCCATTAGAAAATTAGGATAATTATATATCATACCACTAGATATTTCTAAGTACTAAATAATGAAAGAGATCCTAGATCTGTGTAAATAACAATACTGATGTAATTCTATTAGGGACACTTTAAACTGAGAGACCATGTATCAGAGTTAATATTAAAATAACAAAAAGCAAGGCACATTTTTCTTACATAAAAGAGTTCTGCAGTTAGAAGTCCACTAAAAGTATTGGTTTTAGAAGACTGATCTGACTGCATTTTCGGCTTATTTCCCTGTCATAGAACACAGGGCTTTGCATGTAGTACAAAACTGAGCTATATCCCCAGTCCTCTGAACTTTTTATTATTCCTCAAAATTTGCTTTTGTTTATTGCTTTGATGTTTGGTGTTTGGTCCTGATATGAGACCCACAGAAATGGTGGTACTAGACAGATATGTCCTCTTTTAGGAGAAAAATAACACCTTTCCCAGAAAATTCCAAGACACTTCTATCTACAACAAATTGACCAGAACTTCCTCATGTAATGACACCCAGTTCAAGAGACCCTTGGATATTTGTATAGATTCATTGTATTTTCCCCAGGTAGAGTTTTATCAGTAGATGAGTATGTCAGGTTTAATGAAATAGCATTTTTCATCATTAACTGCTGCTTTTTAACCAATTAGAAGATAAAGACACACACACACACATTGCAGAAATATGAACTCATTTTCATATATTCCTTGGGCTCCTGTCCTTGTTGATTTGGAAGTACAGAACCAGAAAAAAATAATATGAATTTACTATTAATTACAGACAATATAATAGGAAAATATGGCATCACATCTTGGCCTAAGATTTATGAGGTTGGAAATATGTGAGTTCATTAACTCACATATTTCAGTAATTTGAGATATATTGTAATACCATAAATATGTACCTAGATCTTTTAGAATCTCAGGGGAAAGTCTCCTTCAGAGACAATGAAGATAGATGACATTTCTATGCTGCCATTAGATATAAAAATGAATAACTGAGTTCAGACAATGACAGAATCAGTGATCTTTATTTGTTTAAATTATAATTTTTTATCCTAATTTCTGCAGAAGTCCACAAAAAATTGCATTTTTGCAATGTCTTCATGACCACTAAGAAAATTCACTTAGTGACAATTCTTTAAACAAAATTCTCTCTAGAATTGTAGGTGACAACCCGATCTGAGAATTCTCATGGCAGAGAATAGCCAAAGCATAGAGAAAACTCATCCACTGAGCACTGAGGTTAAATCCCCAGGAACTTAACACATTGGTATGAATCTAATTCTATGCATTAGCTTTGAATATTAGGGTAGTTACATATCTTTGCAGCCTCTTTCTCTTCATTTGAGAATCAATAATGAGTTAACACTAATACCTGATAGAGTAGATTCTACCATAGGTCATGGTATGTGGGGTTTCACAAAACAGCTGTCTCACTTGGAAAATCAGTGTGGTGGTTCCTCAGGAAAATGGGAATCAGTCTACCACAAAACCCAGCAATTCTATTCTTAGGCATATACCCAAAGCATGCATACTCATAAAACAAGGACATCTGTTCAACTATGTTCATAGCAGCATTATTTGTAATAGTCAGAACCTAGAATCAACCTAGGTGGTCCTCAACTGAAAAATGGATAAAGAAAATGTGATACATTTACACAATGGAGTACTACTCAGCAGAAAAAAAAAACAAAAAACAAACAAACAAAACCAATGGAATCTTGGAATTCACAAGAAAATGGATGGAATTAGAAGAAACCATTCTGAGTAAGGTAACCCAGACACGAAAAAAAAAAAAAAAAGACAAATATGGTATGTTCTCACTCATATATTGATATTAGGTAGAGCAAAGGATTACCAGACTACAATCCACACCATCAGAGAACCTGGGAAGCAGGAAGACTCTAAGAGAGGCATACATGCCCCTCTAGAGAAGGGGAAAGGGACAAGATCTCCTGAGCAAACTGGGAGCATAGGGAAGGAGAGAGGAAATTAAGAGAGAGAGAGAGAAGGGGAGAAGAGGAGGGGAGAGGAGGACATGAGAGAACAGTAAGACTGATTCTGGGGAAAAATACAGGAGTGCAAGAAAAGAGGTACCATAATAAAGGGAGCCATTATTTGTCAAAAGAAAAATCTGGCACTAGGGAAATGTCCAGGGATCTAGAAGGATGACCTCAACTAGCAATCTAAGCAATAGTGGAGAAGCTACCTTAAATGCCCTTTCCCTATAATAAGATTGATGACTACCTTATATGCCATCCTAGAGCCTTCATCTAGTAGTTGATGGAAGCAGAAGCAGACACAGCTACACTCTGAGCAGAACTCCTGGAATCCAGTTTTTGAGAAGGAGAAGTAATGAGCAAAGGGGTCAAGACCTTGCTGGAGAAACCCAGAGATAGCTGACCTGAATAAGAGGGAGCTCATGGACCCCAGACTGATAGGTGGGAAACCAGCATAGGACCAACCCACACCCTGAATGTATGTCAGTTAGGACTGAGTAGTCTATGGGGCCTCTGGTAGTGGATCAGTGATGGGAGATGTGATTCTGTATATATGTTTCTCATACTGTTAATAAAGCCCTGTGGCCAATAGAAAAGTAGATAGTTGGGGCTAGGAGACTAGGAGGAGGAAGAGGAAGTAGTAGGTGGAGTCGAGATGTAGCCTGGGAAGGAGCAGGACGCCTGCCACGCGGCTCCCCGATAAGACGACCACGTGGAAATACTTAGATAAGTAGAAATGGGTTAATGATTAAGGCAGAGCTAGCCCATTAACAATAATGGTAACTGGCCAACAGGATTGTATCAAATACAGAGTCTCTGAGTGTTATTTGGGGCACATGTGGTTGCAGGACAATGGCGGCAGGACCAGGAGGCCGGCGGGGAAACCTGCTGTAACATAATGGTGTCAGAAGTGGGATTGAGAACTTTCGCTTAAAACTTAACAAAAGCTTAAAAAACAGTTTTTAGAAACAAGGGAACAGAGACTAGCAAGACTTCTTGGTAGCAGCATTTTCTTGATTGGATTTTTTTTTTTTTTTTTTGCTGTAGACAGAGATTTGCGCGGCTCCTTTAAGGGAAGTTTCCAAAATTAGCATAAGCGGCAAAAAGCCGCCTGGCTTTTAAAGAGCTCTGCTAACAATTCATTGGTGTGTAGGAGAGCTGCAATAAAGGTTTACACTGTGTTTTTAAAAATACGCTGGCTTGGGAGAGAAAAAGAAACAGGGTACAATGGTTTAAAAAAGAAAAAAGAAAGTAGAATGAATGGGTATAATGGGACATGCCATTAATCCCAGCACTTGGCAAACAGAGGCAAGCAGATCTCTGTGATTTCAAAGTAAACCTGGTATGGAATGAATTCCAGGACAGATAAAAGTTACACAGAGAAACCCTGTCTCAAAATATGCAAAAATAGAAGTAGAAGAAATAGAGTAATAAAAAAGCCACGTAAAAATGGAAAGCACAGAGAAATTTTGGATACTATACGCGATTCTGTTGTCTTTAAATTATTGGATTGCTGAGAAAATAACAACTACTAATAAAAGAAATGCTACTAAATTAATTCAATTTATATATTTTAAAAACGCTTTGACTCAAAAATTTAAGCATAAGGACAAGTTACTGGGGAAAAGGATTTCTATTTTTGTTTCCACAGAAAATGGAAAGCTATGGATTCTTTCCAGACTTATATGGTTTGATCAAGCCAGACCCCCTGAAACAACTCCCCAGGTGATCCAACATTCAAAGCAGTTGAGACAAAGCCTTGCAGACTACTGCCAAGATTTCTGCGTCTTCTTTGGACCCCCATGACAGCGCCCTCTACCAGCAGGAAGTAGTTTGGAAAGAACGACGCCCAAATTCCCAAATATTGTTTATAAATGTTTGTTTTCATTTATATGGGCTTGGTTATAAATGGTTAATGACACAAGCAATCCTTGTAAAGGTAAAAAAGGGAATTAAGGTATAGATATGAATACTTTGCTTTGGAATGGATTTTCTTTTATTGATACAATTTAAGGTCAATTTTGTGATATGTATATTTTTCTTCTTATTTAGGTATTGTGTTTATATAGCTCATTGGAAAATGTAATGTATAATTTAGTACAGATTATAGAATTACCTATGATAATTAAAACTTGGAGTTAAGTTAGTTAGGATTTCTAGATATATAGAGATGTATTTGAGATGGATAGGCATTCTTCAAACCTTTCAAAGACCTACAGAATATGGCATTTAAAATGGTTTAGGGTTTTTCTTGACAGTGAGGCACAACTGCTCCTGGTAACACCACCTACAGAAGAAAGGAAGATGGACATCGAAGAAACACATTATGGAGTTTGCTTCTAATATGGCAAGACTAGCCATTTGGGCAAGGTACTGCTCTTCTGAACTGTTTGACTTTATGTTGTAGAAACTGGACATGCAGGACCCACAAAAAGGTAACTGATGATGCAAGATAGACATTGCTACAGGGTTCCTGCTTCATGGAAGAGGCTGCCAGACAGCCAGATAGTCTACAGGACACAGAGAAAAGTTTCCTGCCTTATTGAGGAGTCTGGACACACATGGGCTGAAGATGGAACATTACAGAAGAACTTCGGATGACTGACCAGGCAACGCATTGTCTTGTCATTTCTAGAGTTTATATATTATCCTTCTGTGGTCTTTGATGGAGTTGAAGACAGATAGTTATGCTTATAGTTTTCCTTAGTTAGGATTAAAGATAAGTTACATATAGGACTTTAGACTTACAAAGATAAGATAAATGACATTTTCTTTTAAGTCTTACAAAATGTTAATGGACTAAATATTGTTAACTGTGATTCTTATTTGATAACTGTTGTATGGTATATTTTGCTATGTTAAGGTTAAACCCCTTCTTTTACTTTAGACAGAAAAGAGGAGATGATGGGAGATGTGATTCTGTATATATGTTTCTCATACTGTTAATAAAGCCCTGTGGCCAATAGAAAAGTAGATAGGTGGGGCTAGGAGACTAGGAGGAGGAAGAGGAAGTAGTAGGTGGAGTCGAGATGTAGCCCGGGAAGGAGCAAGACGCCTGCCGCGCGGCTCCCCGATAAGACGACCACGTGGAAATACTTAGATAAGTAGAAATGGGTTAATGATTAAGGCAGAGCTAGCCCATTAACAATAATGGTAACTGGCCAACAGGATTGTATCAAATACAGAGTCTCTGAGTGTTATTTGGGGCACATGTGGTTGCAGGACAATGGCGGCAGGACCAGGAGGCCGGCGGGGAGACCTGCTGTAACAGATCAGTATTTATCTCTAGTGTAGAAATAGACTTTGGGAGCCCATTACACATAGAGGGATACTTTTTCAGCATAGATACACAGAGAAGGGACTAGGCCCTGCTTCAAATGATGTGACAGATTTTTCCCCATGGTAGGATGGGGAAGAGGAAAGGGAGAAGGAACTGGGATTGACATGCAAAACAAGATTCCAATGTAAATACAAAAGCTAAGATAATCTAACAATAACAACAATAAAACAGCTGTCATTTACAGAAGAGAAACAGGCAAGAGCATGGGAGAACAGGTCTAAAATGAGAAAAAAACAAAAAACAAACAAACAAAAAAAAAAAAAAACAAATAAACCCAGGAGCCAGTGGGCCCAAGGCTAGCCTCAGGTGGAAATCATTTTCTCCATGAATGCTAGATCCTTAGTTCTCTCCCCTACCCTGCACAATCAGAGCTGCTGCTCTGAATTATGTATGTATTGGCTCCCTCTTATCTGTCTACAACCAGAGGCGCTTGGGGATTAGCTCATGACAACTTTAACTGATACTATATTGAGGGGTTGAAAGAGCTGCAATTGGGGTCTTTGCACTATTTGGGAGACTGTTCCCTGGGGCCAACCGGAACATCTTTATTGTTAGTCATCAGTGTAGAACATTCCGTGAGATATTTGAAGGAATATCTTCCAGGTTTTCTTTTAGAAAGCAGAGCCTTTTCTACCATCACCATCAGCTCCTTGATGAATAGCCTTACCTGCTAAGCACATGGGCTGAATGGATCACCTACAATTTAGATGAGGACCCTAGTCTCGTGCAATGAAGGTAAATAGGACAGGTTGCAAATGTCCCATGAGATGAGGTTGGCCAAAGACATGAAAAGCTAACTCAGATTTTACTATCAGGCAAAACACTCTTTAGCCTAATGATGTTTAGTTTGAACAGTTTGCCTTGAATATTAAAATTTTACTGCAAATTACCTATGGGGACCTCCACGCACAAATACAAGTTCAGTTGGTATGGATTTCTTGTGTTCTTTGTGTAAGTGCCAACTGCAACCAACTGCCTTCAGTAAGTAACTGACTCCTGAGAAAAGTAAAATCTGCAGGGGAAGTCCTAAGGAGAAAAGGTTATGGTTGGAATTTGATAGAGTAACTGTAGTTAGCCATGCCCAGCTAGCGCTGATCCTCTGGAACAAAGAGGGAAGAGGGGAGGTTCAGCTTCTGCTTCTGCAGCAGAAAGTGGGAACTTTATCTCTGGGGAACATCTTTAAAGGAGCACCTATTTCCTTTATTTTCTACCATAATAAATTCAGAGTTTTCAAATGGGAGACTGTTGATTACTCGTGCCTAAGCATGGATCATTTGACACTCTGAGAATCCAAGGCCTGGAAGACAGCTCAATGGCAGGTGTGCTTCCTGTGTCATTTTTATTCTAATTTTAAAATCTTGGTTTTTAGAGAAAATATGAAGAATGGCTTTTCTTCAGAGTAGTAGGTAAGGATTTTAGTACTGCCTTTTATAAACAAAATATCAACTTCTTTCCCATGTACCATAAGGAAAATGATGGCTTCCTTGCAATTATTCAGTATTTGAAATGGAAGTGGGGAAATCCACATCCTGTGTTAAAGATCAATGTGGTACCCTTGCATCCAGATGCAGATTTCACATGCAGAGGATGGGAAAAGCTTTTTAAGTCCAGTGTGTTTTCAGGCCAGGGCCAAGCTTGCTGCCCTTGAATGATCTAAACATTTAATACAATAAACACTCAAAGAGAAATCAACCCCTCATAGCATAAGCAGCCCCAGTGTCTTTTGGTCACTGTTTTTGTTTCATTTATTCTTGCCTTCATTCCCATAAGCAGGAAATTCAGGAGAATAAAGCCATCTAGGCTTTTTGTTTCACGTGAGGGACCAGCTGTACTTGTGGAAGCTCAGCTGGAAGCAGTGAAAATCCATGCTATGTGTCAGTATAGAATGTAATGAACTTAGGAGGTCAAGTGTATTACAGAATAGAAAGTCTCATGTTAATGTTTGAAAGAATCAGCAGGGAAAGATTTTATCAATGAGAAGGATGATAGCCCAGATTAGGATATTCAACTAGTGAAAATGATTTTGAGAATTTTTAAAAAAAATGATTGACTTACATCATTCTTCCCTGGGGAGTATGATCTTGAAGAGCGGCATAGTGAGACCAAAGGGTAATAGGATCATTTGCGGGCATGTCTGCATATCCTCCTCCACTTTGCTAGAGGAGCACCTTCTCTCAAAACTCCAAAAAATTCCCTTTGAAGTATGCACATATTTTCTTTTCACTTGCAATCCAGTTAGACCATTTCTCTATCCTTTTGGTAAACTCAGGAAAAGAACATTGTGGCCTTCTGAAGTTCCAGAACAGGCTTCTCAGAGCTCACTGAGTTTGCCATTGACTTTCTTTCTGACATTAGCCAGACATGCTCAAGTGAATGAGGCCCAAAGCACAGATCAGACAGTCAGCTGAGCTGTGTTTCCTGACTCAAGTGAGAAAGCACAATGTTCCATTGCATCCCAGTGGCAAGGTCCTCATGTTTTCCTCTCTGTGTGGTAAGCATCAGGATGTGTCTACTTACCTGAACTGGGGTCTCTTCTGTTTTTCCTGACATCTTTCTCCTAGGCTGTCCTCAGTTGCTATTGTATCAGTGCAGTGAGTGACCTTCACCAAGCAGTGTGGCAGAAAATTCCCATCCGCAATTCCTTAGTCCAGACAGCCATCTCATGAGGTGGGTGAATACCCACACTCGGTGAAGAGGTTATCTAATTCTGCCAGCTAGGAAGTTGCAGAGTCAGAATTTAAACTCTATCTAATGTCTTATACTACACCATTTACCAAAGCCATCAACTCCATAACAATCTAATTACCTTCTAAATAACCATAGATTTCAAACTTTAACCCCACATACTGCTCCAACTGTAAAAATACATTTATTATTCTAACGGGGTCCTTTCTTTGTGTCACCTGATAATATCCCAAAAATTGGTAATACAGACAGCTTTTTTTTCCCTCTCGTATTTATAAGCATTTTATACAGAGTGTAATTCATGTTGCTGAAATTTGTGCCCTCTAAAGGTTTCTGCGATGGGAAGGCTCCACACAGGCATTAAAGAACTTGGTTTTGGATTTTCATGCCTGTGTGCTTAGTGAAGCAGCCTGTTCCCTTAGCCTCAGGCTTTCTGGTCTATAGACATGTGAACTGAGCCCCTTGCTTCTGAAGCAAACAGAAGAGGATTCTTTAACATCCTTTTCAGTGTGATCTTGAGGCAGCCCCCTCCTTACTGCCCTATCATCCCCTCTCAGGTAATAGAAACACAGACATTATCACAATTCCTCTCTGGTTATAGTATTTTCTGCTGAATTGACTGGCTTCTAGTTCTCACGTGTGAAGAGGGTCCAGGGTTCTATCACTTTGTTTTGGCCAGTATTGCGAGAGTTATTTTGAACATTCTAAATCTATGAGCCCAGAAAACCTCGTTAACTATTTCAGGCTCAGGCGTCTCGTCACTACTCTAGAGATGGAGTTGTTGCTAGGTTACTATGGGTATTTCTCCTCCTTTGCACTGCAGATTGTAATACTAGCAAATGGAAAAGTAAAAAGAAGTCGCAATCCTTATCCTTGGCTCCTTGTCAGACTCTATAGAAATTCTGACCTTGAGAGCAACATGATAACAGGAGTATTTGCAGATGAAAGGCCTATGTTGGTCATTAACCCTGTGCTTTCCAATTTTTCCTTCATAATAAACGCTTATGCCACATTGAACTAAACTTCCCAGAAGGAAAAAAAAATGTACCTGTTTACAGACTGTATGGGGAAGATTCCAAGATTGTTGAAACCTGGAGCAGTACAGATGAAACGCCATCTTCAGCCCCTTAACAGTCATACAATACATACAGTATGTTTGACTTAATATCTTTCCCCATGACTATAAGTAAATCTTTCCAGAATGTTCTAATGAACCACTAGCTTTCAACAAACTATCAGATAGCACCCTAAACTTGTAGCAGAGGCTTTTCTTTGATGGATCTGCTCACCTAGTTTTTTGAATAATTTGATTTGTGAATTTGTGATCTCTTTTGTTCTTCATGAAACCACTACCATGAAATACATTGTATTTGACAAACTTAACTCCTAGTTCCTGGCTATGTTCACTCATGTTTGGCCCAGAATAAACTCTCTGTTACTACTTTTGAGGTAAGACCTCTTTTTCTACATTTGTATCAGAAACCTATGGGGAAAATGATAAAATATTTAAAATTTTTGAGACAATAGGCATAGAAAAGTTAAGGAATGTCTCCACACCATCACATCTACAAAATACATAAAATATAGTTTTTTATCTAAGATTTTACCCCTAAACTATCCTAGAACTTACTGAAATTTTTATCAACAGCATAAATGACAAGTTTGTCAGATGATGGGACTCTATGTTAGATGGAACAGAGTTTTCTTAAGCTAATTGACCATTTTTTTCCAATTTATTGACTCAAAAACTATTAGCTCTACATAGTTTATTAGTCTATTTTTCATTGCTATACTGAAATGTCTGAGGCAAGTTCATGGCACAAAGAGGATCCAGAATGCAGTTTGGAAGGGGATTCACTATGACCAGATGCCTCTTGGTCAAACCATATCATGAGGAAGCACCCAAGGAAGAGAGCTTTTGTCCTTCAACAGGATTAAAGAGAGACAAGCATACCACAGCCTCCTCTAAGTGTGCCCCTGATTTACCTATGGATCTCATCCTACACTTTATCTCTTAAGATCCCATCTCCTAGTGACTAAAGAAATAGGGACAGATAGGGTAATTTTTTGTTCTGTATTAGAAAGTTGCTTTTGTATTGTATTAAATGAACCAGTGTATGCGTGCTATTACAGGCTTAACATATATACACAGCAGTCAATGTTTGTTTTGTTACTCCAGGCCAGACGTCCCTGGAGTAGTACAAGATTGACACCAGCAAACTAGCCTTATTCAGTGTTTCAGGAAGTACAGGATGGTCACAGAGTTTGAAAAGTGTTCAAGGAACGATAACAAGAGAAGTGTCACAGTTTCTAAAATGGAGCTGATGGTCCCATCTATGTTGCAAGAATGAACTCTGGAATGAGGGGCTGTCTTTCGCCTACTCTTACTAAAACCTACTGACTAGACATGGCACAGTTCAAATCCTGTGTTTATTCATTGGCCTCTATGGTAACAGGAAGAATAAAGTCTGGCATTCAAGTTATGCCAGTATCAGGACCATGTGCCAAGCACTGTTTCAGCCATGGATGGTATGCTACTCAGTACAACAGGAAGACATTAGCAATCCCTCTCTGTGAGGGGATCAGACAATATTTTCACAATCTTCATATTATCCAAGTAAAGCATGGGTTTGAGGGGGGGTAAGGGGACAAAACAAAGTCAAGACATGCTGGGTGCCAAGAATTCTTCAATAAATCAGGAAGAGAGGAAAATTAAGAATGAAGACTGGGAGGAGTGGTCATTGAAATAACAACAATAATAAAAGACATGTGTTGGGTATCTTTAGCGTCCATTGGGATGTGAGTTTTATGGAAAACAATAGATACACTGTACCAAATTCTGTGGTTTCCTTGAGAGAGGCATTTGGAAGAAAGATAATGGTCAAAACCAAAATGGAGTAGGTTCAAGAGAAAGTGACAACGCAGATTGGAGGTGGCGGTGTCCCCATTATGATGTACTGCTGGCTTCAACAACAGAAATGCATATTCATAGTAAGAGACTAAGGTCAAAGGTCAAAGTGCTGGCAAGCTTGGCTTCTCCAGGGGCTTTCCTCCTCCTCACTTCCTAAACATGGTCCTAGGTCCTATCTCTGTGCCTGCAGTTCTGTGCTCACATTTCATTCTCTTTTAACCTCCCTGTGGAATTAAGTTAGGGCCACCCTTCTGATGCCCTCGACCTTAATCACCTTTAAATGTTTTTACAGGCTGAAACTGAGTGCTTCATTAAACTCTATAACATTTTTGGTTCTTTTAAAATTATTTCTTTTATTTTTTGTTATTATATGATAATTATACTTTTGTCCCTACCCTTTCCTCTCTCCTACCCTCCCATATATTCCACCCTTGCTTTCTTTTAAATTAATGGTCTCTGCTTTCATTGTTGTTGCATAGATACATACATATCTTTATATATTCCCCAATACATAAATACACGTGGTTCATCCTGTATAGTGTTACTTGTGTGTATGCTTTCAGGGCTGACCATTTAGTATAGGAAAATCAGTTGGTGTGCTGCTCCCTAGAGTAGACCATTTCTCTAGCTTTCAGTGTTCCTTAGTTGTCTGTCAATAATCATTGCACCTTTTAGTTCTGAAGAGGGAATAAATTACATAACATCTGCCAAGCATCTTTCATAAAGACTTGCATTTTGTAGCTCATTGACTTCTTCTGGTGTTCTTCATACACCATTTAGAAAATGTGCCTCTATGTTATTAATAATACTAACACAAACCGACTTCCTACTGTGAGTAAAGCTTCAGGTCTCAACCCCGGTGGAAAATCAATTTAGCCAATTGCTATTGCTGCTGGTGCTGTGTCATTTTAAATATTTCTGATACAATTTATAATGAACAGTCTCCTGGTAAGCACATGACTGATGAATGGCAATGGTTGAGAGCCATTGTAGCAAGCCCTTCATAACAGCCATTGTGTAAAATTGTCTCTACTTTGAAAGATAGGTTCTTCTGTCACATTTCAATATATGAAGGATCCAGAGATTTGGCCAAAGGGTCATCACTGGACACCTGGCTTGGGCCTTTTTCTTATTGGTAGCCATAAGAATTATGGGTACTAATAATCTCTTCACTGCTTGCCCTTGTCAGTGTTTGTAACCCTTACCTTTTGGTAGTAATTTGCCACAGATTACCAGGTGCAGCAAGTGGTGCCTTTTAGTATTACAGCTCTCCTGAAGGTCTTGGGTACCAGGACTCTCCTGTACGAAAGGGCATCACAGCTCTCACCAAGTTCAGGAAGATGGGGTTCCTGGTCTTTCACGGTGGCCAATATCTCAGTTTTGTAATCCAGATGACTTGAACCAAGGATGTCAGAAATCCCAAATTTTTGACAAAAGCTAGTATAATGCTTCTACACCCAAGCATCAGAACTTTCCAGCTTCCAGTCCTAGAATGTTGAGATACTTGGCTTTCTGGAACTTCCAGTGACAAATGCTTACAGGATTCCCTCTCTGATTCTTTACTACCTTGTCTCTCTAGCCTCAGTTTTCTATCCTCCCCTGCCTTGTCTTGAACTCCTCTTCTCTTCCTGCCTCCACCCTTGCTCCCATTGTTTCTACCCTGGCTACTTTCTGGTATGTATTTTTAGTTGCTTCTTATCCTTATTGCTCTTGGCTCTGGGGTGGAAGAAGCTACTGCATTTTATTACTGTTTCTGTTGTCACTGCTATTTTCTACACGGGCCACTTCTTCTTTCTTCCATGCTACAACCTTCATCTACCCCCTTAGTGATGACCAAAAGTGAATACAGAAAAAGTCCTTTGTTGGCTCTAATGTTATAGTGTCAGCATGTGCAGTACAGAAATGTATCTCCTGCTGGGTATTAGAATGATGTGCAACAGTGTCTAGACAGATGCCTTAGTGGTTAAGAATATTTGCTACATAAGCTTGAAGCCAGATTTCAGATCCTATTGCTTGTATAACAAACCAGTGTCCCATGTATACTCATATTCCATGAAGCAGGAGGACAAAGTCAGGAAGATCACTGGGGCTTATTGCTTTCCTGCCTAATAACATAAAACAGCAACTCCAGGTTCAGAGATGGAGCCTGTCTCCAAAAGAATAGGCAGTGTGTGATAGAGAAACACCTGGTAGCCTTCACTAATCTCCACATGCATGCATGCATGCCTCTCAACATGCACATATAGCACACACACATATCTTACTAAAAACTATAAACACACATGTATTTAAAAAATATGAGCTGAATAGAAAACTTAGATAGCAATAAAAGGGGAATTTGAACCAAGCACAGTAGACCTTTATGCAATGAAGGTCTGAATTCACAGCAGTCATGAGTTCAGACCAATCATGGGGATCCACCACCTGGGCTTTCAAGGGACTTGTTTCCTCTCAAGCTTGGGTATAGATTATCGGGTGATCCACATTTAACTGGTAAAATGAAGTCAGTGCAATTTGTGAGGGTTGTCAATGGCTATGGCCAGGCATTCAGAAGTAGAGTTGTGCTATGACAGCAAGCAACTGTGTTTGCTGTGCAGCTTCCTCAAAGTTTCTATAGGGTGTCCAAGGCAGCTGATGGGGCACAAGGTGGTGGGTTGGCTGCTTGGCTGATAGTTCTTCCTTCAATGCAATGGAAAGCCAACAGCTTCCTACTTCAGAGAGTTAAGTTTACTATGCCCCAACATCTTAGCTGACTTCTGGAAAAATATTATAAGGGTGTTTATAATAAGGGCTTGTCATTAAGAATGAATTCTGACAAACTTTAGCAATGCATTAACAATGCCAGCACTTGGTCAATGCCCCTGGGAGAGGCAAGCCCCCTAACCTGTTTCTGATATTAAATCTTTCATCTATACATTATGTCCTTCATGGGTAGTCCTGCATCTCTTTCCTGGTGCATTTTGATGTACATACCTTATTACTATGGTTACAAGCATCAAATAGTCCATATGGAGTCTGAATTACCCTAATTAGATGAGTTTAATATGCCCCAAATATGAATATAAGAGATCAAATTATACCACTCCAAATATGGCTATGAGAGACCAAAATATGCCAGCCCAGATATGACTGTGGAGACCAGAATGCAACATCCCAAATATAACTGTGAAACCAGTATGCACAGCTCAAAATATGACTGTGAGACCAGAATGCTCTATCCCAAATATGACTGCAAGACTGGCATGTACTGCCCCAAATGCCTCTTTTGCATAAGGGTTATTTTGAGCTAATTATTTTGAGAAACAGCAGATCCATAAAAAGCTCCAAAACCAGAGAAGTTACCCTTTTGGTAAGGGAAATTCACATTTATAGCAGAAACTCCTTTGTAAGGGTATCTCCCTCTGTGAATTAAATTAAAATTAAGCTCATCAATGGAAAAGACCATGGCTTATGTCTCATAATAAACCTGACTGTTTATCATTCTTTTCCTGGTCAACTTCTTGCACTGGCCTCCCTCACACTCTTCTTTTATGGATGCAGCTAAAGATTGAATTTAAAGCTGAACTAGGGCTTTGAGCTAGTTATTTCCCTGAGTGTCTCTTCTCTATGTATGAGAGACACATGTTAATAAACTTTTTTCCCTCTTGTTGACCAATCAAGAGCTTTCAAGAACAGAGAAAACAATTTTGCTGTCCTACATCACTTAAAATGTTGATTATGTTACCATTAGCCAATTGGTAGTCAATTTCCAATATTAAGTTATCAGGGCATATGGAGACTTTTAAAAATATGCATAACTAATTTCTTTGATAAATCTAAGCACTAAGATACATAGGTCTCGTTGATGTTGGTTCTAAAGACTCCTGCATGCTTAGAGCTTCAATTAAATAAATGTGTTTCTCATGCTGGTTTGTTTTCCTTTGTCAGTCGTGACCCTTAGGATGGAGAAAAGTCTCATCTCTCTACCACTTGTTCTACTGTTAACATTTCCAGCCTTAACATGTTCCTTCTTTTCTTCTCAAAGTTATGAAACCAATTAAAGGAAACATCATAGAGACTAACACCATCCTCCAATAGAAGTGAGAAGTAGATGGGAAAATGGCTGTGATCTGTTGAGGATAAGAAATGAGGGGAACTGACAGACTAGTCAGAGATGGAAATACCCCCTGTTTATCTGGAGATGGGCAATTCACTTGGGGGCTCACACATTTCATCATTTTCCTGCTTTCATGGCAATGGCTGGCTATCTTGTGGTTGAGGGATATGGCACTAAGCATCCAAATGAGATTTTAACAAAGTTAGATGGCAATCCAGCAGCCATCCTACATCCACCCAATTTTGATTAATTCTACTGAAAAAACTAGACTTCAAATATGTACAAATATATGAAATTTAGCTCATATAACCAACTCAGAAAAGGTTGAGGGAAATGCTACCCATAATGAAAGCTCTGGTTGTCTATTCGAAAAATTCACAAATAAGCCAAACTGTCAAAGTAGGACCACAAAGAGAAGGAAAATACTTAAATTTAGTTTACAGTGTGATATCATGAGAAATTAATGACAGCCAGCTCTCAAAGGATGTGAAAGAAGCTGTTTGGAGAGAAAAAAACAAACATACAAAATGAGAAAAGCGTGAACCAGTCTATGAGATAGAATCCATATCTGAAACTGTTCTGGTGGCCAAAATTTTGAGACTAGATATGCCAGGGACCTTGAAGAAAACCAAATGCTACTATTCTTCTAAGAGAACAAAGGAACAAAATGCCTCTTAATCTTATTCTGCTATACTCTTAGATAAGGGTCTTATTCAGCCATCATCAGAGAAGCTTCCTCCAGCAGTAGATGGTAACCAATAAAGAGATCCACAACTGGACAATGTGCGGAGTGAGAGACCTTGGTGCACTCAGTCCTAAATGGGTTGTCTTAGTCAATCAATCCCCTCAGAGTAAAGGGGACTATGAGTAAACTGAGGCTAAAAGATTGTAAGCCAGAGAGGGGAGCATGACATGACACTAAGAAAGTAGTGTCTTCCAGATTTAACAAGACTGGCACATGTGTGCACTTTCAGAGCCTGTGTCAGCACACAGAGCCTGCACAGGTTCAAGCCAGGTAAGGTCTCAGCACTGAGAGAGGAAAGTAGACATAAACCCTCATTCCTAACCAAGAAGCTGTTTCCAGTTGACAAACACTTGCAAATAGGGTCTCACTGGGGATCCAAACCACAGTGAAGCACAGACCCATGCACAGCAGTACATAAACAACAGATACTCTTAGAGATCTTCTTTTTCTCATGCTGCTTTGTTTGGGCACTCTTTACCTTACTGGTCTTGGCTTATATGTTATGGCTTACAATTTTATGTTTTTATGATGTGTGTGTGTGTGTGTGTGTGTGTGTGTGTGTGTGTGTGCTAAGTATTCCTTTTTTTTTTTTTTTTTTTTTTTTTGCTTTTTTAAATTTACTTGTTTGATTTTGAGAGAAAAAGAGTCTGGAGTTGGAAAGGTGGAAGGAGATGGTAAGGATATGGGAGGAGATAGGATTGTGGAAACCGTGATTAGAATATAGCATATAAGAAGCTAACTTAAAATAAAAGGAAGAAATATGAGAAAAATTCTGAACTGTTAGCAAACATTCTTGCTATTCAGTGTTCTACATGAACAACTCTTGAGATGGAATCACCACAGTAGTTGTCATTAAAGGCATATATTCAGTTAACCAGAGAAACAAAGGCTGGATTGTAGTTCATGCTGAAAAAACAAAAATCTTGAAATGTGTTCTCATGGAAAAGGATTAGAAGAGATAGGAGGTCCTAGATTCGAAATGAGTAAATCTAAACTACTTGGTAAATGAAATGGGAGCCTCTTTTTTCCATCTCTTGGGGACCTCTGTTGTAAGAATCTGATAGCAAAATGGAGGCCTGTTTCTCTTGAAAACATCACGTCTGTTTGCCAGAGGATCACAGTTTTTGCTCTTCCTGGGTCTTCCTTTGGGATTTAATAAATAGCACATTAGACTAATAAACTTAGTCAACAGCGGGAAAACCTCTTTTCTTTCCGGCTAAAGTACAGCCCTGGAGCTTTTATTGTGAGGTTGCAATGCTGCTATTATATTGTCAACAAGTAAAATCTGATGTCTGATTAGGGCAGAGGACAATGTGGGTGGATTTGAATCAGGTATCATGAGTGAGAAGATTAGGGATCCTTTCATCTTGTAAAGCTGTGTGCACTTATGGCAGAACACAAATCATGATAAATCTCGATTAAATACAGTTGACTTAGTGTTTGTGGAGATGGATTGTTCCTACCTGGAAAAGACTCTATGATTCTCCCTTCATGTCTCCCTCTCCTTCTTCTATCGTTAATAGAACATATTGCTTCCCTAGTATTTAATATTTAGAAAGAGGAATTACACTAGTATCACCCTCAATCAGCAAAAACACTCTGGTCCTCAGCTATGGAAACAGAGGAAGAAACAGCTTTTTATAAACCCCTGTCACCACATTTAGCTGGAAGAGGAGACAACTTTCTTTTGCTTTCCACATCTTCTACTGTGTGGAGGTTAGCAGGGAAAGGCTTGTAGCTGAAGTTGGCTAGTTATCATTTTTGGAAATAATTTGCATTTATGTAGCACCTCTTACAGGAGAAAATCAAATCATTAAAGCTATTACACTAACAAATGCAAGGCAGCAAGTGCCATTACTTCCTGAGTGTGCTGAGGCAGTAGAGGTCCCCATAAGCCCAAGGAGAAGCCAATTAAGCTCAGGTCTCCTGTGTACCTTCCGAGACCCATATGGTTCCCACAGCATTTAAGATGCCTTGAGAAAATTTCTTCAGCACTGATGAAGACATTTCTGGGCCTAATATTTTTGAAATTTATTTTTCAAAATTGTTTGGAGCTCATTATTTCATATTTGTCTCCAAGCTAGCATGTTTTCCAGAGCTCATATCTGAAGGACTTTCTTAATAATATTTGCCTTTATTATTTTCCCAAATACTTTTGGAGGTGTTACTCCTGAGTATAAGGAGATCCTGGCATCTGGCTCCAGTATTTCCGTCATATTCCTTGAAATTATCCAAAAAGCTTTAAGTTTATTGACATTTAGAACATGTCTCTATCTGTTCTGAGTTTCCTCAGTGCAGTTCACCAATAGGTCTAATACCTGATAGAGACCCGCTGAATCATAGGGTAATGAGGCAGACCCGCTTTTCAGCAGTGTTCATTTCCTGTGGTCAGTGTTTGCTCTAACGCCAAGTCTTGTCAGAGGCTCATCCTGCAGACAGAGTGACAGACGTTATACCATTCTGACTCAGGGCTCCAAAGCAGGCAGAGGCAGGTCAAGATGTTCTTTCCAGAACACCATGTCTATAGTGCTGCAGAATTGTGTTAGGCCATATTTTATTTCTGGAAAAAAACAACAACAACAAAAAAAAACATATTCTGAACATTTCAACAAAACATCTCTTTAAAAAAAAGAACATTTTTTTGTTGCAAATTAAACTCAAACCACTTCCCACACTGTGTCTAAGTACTACACGGCACAGTACTGTCCCAGTTAATAAAATTCTTGTTGTCTTTATTTTTTAGAGAGAGAGAGTGTGTGTGTGTGTGTGTCACACTCCGGTACCAGAGAAAACAGGTCAGAGGAGAACCTCTTTTCTCACTATGTTAATCTCAGGGATCAAACTGAGATTGTCAGGCTTGGCAACAGATACCTTTATATGCTGAATGAGCCATTTCCCTAGCTTTGTGAATATCAAGTTCTGTTGCCTCTATCAAAGTACTACATGTAGATTGTTGTGAGTTTTCTGTGACTGAAACACAGATGAACACACATGTCTTCCTGTAATACCAGAGTTGATTGAATAATAATCCACAAGTTACTTCTGTTTTACTGGTTCTGTTGGCTACGATTCACCAAGTCATCCCAGTTTCATTTGCTAATAGGACTGCCCTCAACCACAGTTTATTTTTAGTCCAGTCTTAATTATTATTATTAGCCCTCAGGTCATTCATAACACTTCACACATGTATCACTGGGCAGCCACAGAAGGCTTAGGCATCTGAAGAGTTCAGAGGCCTTGCTGAAGGCAGAAGCAACACTAATACAGATGCACAGTGTGACTGAAAGTATGTCATTTGTGGGAAAATGGTTGAAACAGAAAACATCATGTTCCATAAAATCATCCAGACTCAGAAAAAATATAATTTTAAAACCATGCAGGAAAATGAGATTCCTCCATTTTAGCCATAAGGCACAAGTCTCAGACTTTGGTCCCTGTGAACTAATGATGCCTAGGGCCTAGTTCCTAAAGAATTATGGCACTCTACCCAAGTTCCCAGGTATAAGCAGGACACATGAGCTGTGAAATGAATTAAAAATTCATGAGATGTCTGCTTATCCATCAAGATATAGACCAATCAAATGACCTATGAGACAGGAGCAAATAAGTTCACCCTCAACTACAATAAGACTCTCCTCAGTCACATGGTCTCCTCTCTGAAAACTCTTATAATGGATTGTAATAAGCTATTTCTTTGTCTTTTCATGTTCATGCAAATTCTTTTTGGTCTCCATGCTACCATTCTTGCTGACACAATTTTACACAGCAGAATTTGTTAGCCTCTATCACATGCCACAAAATTATAAGGAGCTCTATTCAGGGGAAAGAAAAATTCTAAAGGGAGGAATAAAGAAGAAAGGATAATGGAAGAAAAGACAAAATATCACATGTTTTCTCTCATATGTGAAATTTCTTCATATATATTAGATACACACACACAGCACACACATTCTCACACACACACACACACACACACACACACACACATGCACACACTCTCTCTCTCTCATGTACACACACACACACACACACACACACACACACACTACACACACACACGGGAATGAAGAGTAGGAAGGGAGTCTCTTTGAAGGAGGTAAAGGACTAGAAGTAAGGAAGAGAAGCAGGTAGATAGTAGAAGGGCTAAATATAAGCAAAGTAAAGTGATGTATATATGTGAGAAACCCATAATGAATTTCATTATTTTATATTTATAATAGTTATATATTTAGGTTTATATTTATTAAATGTATTCTTATATAAGTCAAAAAACTAAAGGAGAAACTAAGAAAAAGTATGAACAAATATGATTGGAGAACTGTTGAAGGTTCACAAAGCCAAGCCGGTTCAAGGCAGGACATGCTGACTTATACACAGGTGATATGTAAATATATTTTCTGAGGATCTGTCACGTCCTTGGTTAGATAACCTTCACTATGTTGCTGTCCACAAACACACCTCACTTTTTAATATGTGCATCTAATACCACTTTAATGTGTTTTTCATTGTACATGATATTTTCTTCTGACCAGTGAAGACAATAAATGAGTTTTCAAGATCAAAGGCCCATTAACACACAAGCTTCTAATTGAAATTGTAAAGTCTATTCTTGGGAAGCAATAGTTATATCAAAACCTTTACACTCTCAGACTATTGACTTTTCCTTTCGTTGCTAGAATATTGTATTTTAAACTGGATTTCGGAATTGAAATCAGATAACACACACTTCCACACCAGAATGCTTTATTACGCTATCTCCCAGGTGCTGCTCTGAGCTCAGTGTTATCTCCCAAGAACAATTAAATGATGATTTTTCCACTTGTCTGCTACTCTTTTGCCCATCACATTAACATGATAGGTGCTTTCTTACTTATCTCAGGGCAATTTCTTCTGCAGCCTCTCCATAGATTTGTCAGAAAGACAAGATAGAGAGATCATTAAGAAAAGTTAGAAGGTGGGTGTACAGGTGAGGCCTGATGGACATTACAGGATTAAGAAATTGATCTTGCTAGATGTCAGAACACAACTCACTGAAATATAGTGTCTTTTTATACTGGTTGTTTTCAACTGGTGGAAGTTGACATAATCAAAGAAAGAACAATACTCTCTGTAGCTCATGCAATGGTTTACTCTGGTTCATAGGATTACTCTAGCAAGACAAATGAAATTCCACAAATAATTTAGTAGGACTTTCATAAAATAATGCTTAATGTGCCTACTAGGATCCAGTAATTTTACTTTTAAGAATTGTTTATGACAAAAGTACATACAATATCATCCATTACTTTATATCTTTGTAAACAGCCTAAAGAAGCCATTCACAGGAAGCATGGTACTTGCTAAGGAATGTCTTTCGCCCTTTGAGCCCACCAACCACCTACTGCTTTCATGGATGTGGCTGTTTCCAATTCAGGCTTCCTTCTTGCTTTTGTTTCGCTTACATGAGAGGCTCTCGTATAGCCAAATAGTCTATCAGTGATTAATCAAATGAAAAACCATGGCCTCATGGAGTCAGCAGACTGAGGAAATATCATAATGCATTACAGAAAATAAACCCAACTAATGGAATGGTAGTATGCTGGGGGGGCTATTTTGTTTTTTTACTAAAATTGTCACAGTAAGCCTTCCTTTGATGATTACCTTAGAGCTGATATCTGAATAGAAGAGGACTGGGCATGCAAAACACTTGAGGAAAGAGAACCAGACTTGTATGAATATTAAGAAAAGTGGCCTGCTTGGGGTTACAAAACAAAACAAGAACAGGGAGGTGATCTGCGTTCCTATGCCATAGATTCTATAGACCTAGACAGAATCCAGAACCTTGTCATATTTTCAAAGCAAAGCTCCTCGTGATTTGAAAGCAGAAGGACAATGTTCACACAGTTCAGAGGAAAATCATCTGTTTTGCTCTTATGTTGCATTTTTCATTGTCAAATATCTTATACTCAGGGTGAGTTCAAGAAAAAGTATATTCATAAATATCATTGAATATATTTATGAAATGTCTGCAGTGCAATAGCTCACATCATTAGTTTCAAAACACAAGAGTTATACAGTTGGCTGCTTGCATGTAATATTGCTTGAGGTATGCCTCAGTTTTGTTCTCATTCAGCCTGAAAAGTTTCTAGAGACAGGAAAACAGAAACTAGAGTTGTGGCTGTTCTCAAAAGGTTAGTGGATATTCCTGAGGATAATCAAAATGACCACACAAATCAAGAGGTTCCCAAAGGCCCATTACTATAAGTATCATGTCAGGTCAAGAAATCAGTAACAAACAAAAACAAAATAAAGTGACAGCAAAGCCAACCCAAAATACTGTCAACAAGGTAAACCTCCAATTGCTTCTTCATATTTGATGTTTATTCCTAGATTTAACTGACATGTCATTCCTGAAGACATGTTTGTAGGAAACCCACAGAACACATATTAAAGCAGATTCAAGAATAACATTTGCTCTTTATAATTATTTAAATCGATTATTTTCCTAAAGCAGTCATCTTAAACATGGGTGGTAAATAAAACATGTAAAAACATCAGTGATCTTTATGAATAACTGTGTTTTAACAAAATCTCTACCTGTGTTTTCCAGTTCTGGGTACTCTTCAGGATCTTAGAGTTGAGTAGTTAGAAAACTTCTTCCGTATGCAATGCCCCATCACCAGTTTATAGATAGTTCCAATCTCATTGAAAACCTGCTCTGGCTTTCCATTACATCAAGAGTGAAAACAAAATAAAGGTTTGTATGGTTTGTTTTATTTTTTGATAATTTTTTTATTTAAATTTGAAACAAGCTTTTTTCACATGTCAATCCCAGGTTTTGTTTGATTTTTAGCATTTCTATATTAACGAACTTTTATCAATTATTATTTTATTAGCATAATAAGAGGTGAGATTAATTCTTGCATTTTCATGCTCGGTGCCCATGTTTTTATAATTTGTTCTTATCAGTCCCTTCCTTTGCTACCTGTGCCTGTGCGTCTATCTCCAGTCTTGATAGTTATTACCTACTCAAATAGTCTTCCCCATATTTTCACACTACATGATTTCCATTATTTAAATACACTTTGAGATCTCTCTTGTTTCAGTTTCAATGTCCTTTTCTATTTTCATCACACACACACACCTAAGTCCTAAGTAGTTCATGTGAAAGTAAACATCTGGTATCTGATGGTATTTTTCTTCCTTGGTCTAGCTTACTTTGTTGATCTCCAGTTTTATTCATTTTCCTGAAAGTGCTGTTAGGGTCATTCAGACATTCACCAACAAATACATTTTAACAATTAAGAGACTTTACTAAATACTGGTCAGAATCATGGATACTGTCCAGGTCCATACCTGAGACTCGTCCTCAGAATGTGGCATTGAATTACATGGGCTTATAGAGGCAAAAGTCAAAAGGCTACATACATCCTGCCTTTGTATAATTAGTGGCAAGCACACATCCTGACATATTTCCTGCCTACCTGCATGCATTCAAGCACACATTCTGTGCACTTAGGTGCTGCAGACTGCTCAGTGGGTAACAGGTCTGCATGGAGACCAAGACTCAGATGATCAGGTCAGGAGTGGCTTCGGCGTGACAGACAGACACAAACACACTTGAGGAGGTTTGTAAACTGCTGCAAAGTTGACTTTAAAGTATCAGGTTTTTATGCAGAAAGAACTGATCTTTGGCCACAGTTTAAAGATAAACATTCTATAAAAATGTCAGTAATTTATTTTGAAGTATGAGATAGTAACTACATCTAAGCAAGTGTATAACTGAGAGCCTCTGTCTATTTTGGCCTGTTCATGGTTAGTGTATCAGAGATTTGATTTACTGAGTAAAAAGAAGAATCATCGTCTTTGAACACTAAACTTTTAATAGCAATGATTCAAGGGCCCTAAGATACCAAGTTAGAATTTTGTAGTAACTCCCACAGTAGCCTAGCTGCAGGTAGGCTGATTAAAGTCAAGGTCACATTGTGGGCTGCTTCCTTACAGCTTTAGCCCTAATTGTTTATTAGGCCTTGGGCTGACATCTGGCACTGTGGGTTTTATGATCTGGGGCACAGAGGTCAACATCCATCCGCTGAATGTTGGTCTGTATCGCTTTCAGTTCCTGAACCTATATCTAAGTGTTTTCTAGGCTTCTCTGAATTAACATTGGAGCTACACTAAAATGTCCATAATTAAAAAGCATTATTGTTATAGCACAAAACACATCTAGCACCCATTACAAGCAGCCAGCCAAGCAAGCACCTGCAGGGACCTGGACCACTTTTCCCCAGGAGGCGTAACCACGTGTGGTGTGAACCTCTGGACAGGTAGCCATTGGGATTTCTCTCAGCCATTGCTACACTGCCTCCACTGGGGCTGTTGTGGCACTTAGGGGTAACCAAATTTGTTTAGAGAACGCACAGTTTGTTATCTTACATGAATAACAGCCCCAGAATGCTAGTAAGTTTTCACTCCTTGGGCAAGTGTTGTGGAAATGACCTTAATTATGTAAATATGTGTTACAATTGTTTATGCTGAGGAATATTACTTTAACTGTGTAAAAGTGTGTCACATTTGTTTCACTTTGCATGCCTAAGGCACCTGATTGGTCTAATAAAAAGCTGAATAGCCAAAAGCTAGGCAGAAGAGGGATAGATGGGGCTGGTAGGCAGAGAGATTAAGTAGAAGGAGAGAAGAGGAGAGAGAAAAACCAAGAGAACAAGGGAGAAGGAGAGGTACATGCTCAGGACCAGAAGCTAGGCAGCCACCAGCTAGCCAGAAGTAAGAAGCAGAAATGTAGGACTTGCATTAAAAAAGAAAGAAAGAAGTAAAGAAAGAAGTAAAAAGAAAGGAAGGAAGGGAGGAAGGAAGGAAGGAATTCTGAGGCAAAACGGATAAAAGAAACATGCTAAGTTATTAAGTTATAAGAACTAGCAAGAAATGAGCCTAAGCTAAGGCCAAGCACTCATAACCAATAGGAAGTTTCTGGGTTATGATTTGGGAGCTGGTAGGTAGTCCAAAAGAAAAAGTATGCTACAAGGTGTGACTGACAGGTTAGGAACACTTTTGTTTTATAGATCTCTTAAGCACAGCAATTTAAACTTAGAACACTAGTCATCCCAAGGTCATAACTTCATATTTCTGGATTAAAATGATCTATTGTATATATGTATCACATTTTCTTTGTATGGTTAAGAATCCTTTATGTTTTTCTTTCATATTTCAAATAATCTTAACTAGTTGTTATATAGTTAAACACTTTAAAATTTTAAAGTTAGGCTGGAGATAAAAAGAATATCCTTAGTGGTTGAGTTTATGATTAGCAAGCACATTGTCCTAGGTTCAATCCTTCACACTAAAGGCTGAAAAATCAAATTTAAAATGCCATTTAACTAGAACTTAGAGATACATTCTCATTAGTTGAATTGATATGAAATTAAAATAATCAAAATAAAGGATCTAGAGTATTTAACCAATCTGAGATTCTGAGATTTTTATACGTGTGCTGAGAGGACAGGGAGAGGGAGAGAGATCAATATATATATATATATATATATATATATATATATATATATATATAGAGAGAGAGAGAGAGAGAGAGCAATAGAACAGAACCAAATAGAATAACATATTACTTTTATCCTTGCTATTAAAAAAATATCCAGCAAAAGCACTTAAAAGAAAAATTAAAAGAAAAAATAAGTTATTTATACTCACAGTTTGAGAGGGTGCAATCTGTTATGACCTGGAAGGCATGGTGGAATTTTTATCACTAGAATGTGTGTTTGGGCCTCCTCATATCCCAGAAAAACAGGAAACAAAGACATGGGAATGCTGAAGCACATCCCATTTTGTTCTTTCTCTTCCTTTGTTCAGTCTAGGCACATAGTCTATGTAATTCATATTCAGGGAAGGCCTTTCTTTCTCATTTAACCCCTCCCAGAACATGCAGACACCCCCAGCAGTATGTCTACCTGGGGTTCTCAACCTAGGCAAGTAGATAATGAGGGTTCCCATCAAAACCAAACTATCCATACTGAAGTTATCATGAAATGTTTTAACGCTGTTTATGAAGCTAACCCCAATCAATTTCTAATCTTCAAGGTGATTAGTTTCTGCCACACAAACTCAAAACTTAATATTAAATATAACAAACCAACTGTTATTAGACAAATTAACAAAATGCTAGAAATTGATTAGGTTATATAATTAGCTTTCACCACGAACCTTAAAGAAGAAAAAGTAAATTATAAAGTTATAAACATGAAGAGAATAATGACCTTACTTGAATTTGTTTTAAGGGATGATTTTCTTAGGATAAAAGCAATTACAGAAAGTATAACCAAATTATTTTTAAACAGATATTTTAATGTTTTGAATATCAAGATTTAAAGGAACCCTATGAACACATTCTGATGACACTCGATGGAAAACATGGTTTTGTCTGTTTCTGACAATTCTTAAAGGGTTTCACTGCTTTATTTTCTTGAGGTAGCTCCTGTTTCCTTCGCCACCATACTTTCATTATCTTTACTTATCCCTAAAATTATTGCTACAACAAAATCATTTGTATTATATGTCTGTAGAGAAAAACAGTAACAAACATTTGGCAAGATTTATGAAATTTATCCTGTTGGAAATGAGATATGCTACTAGGTCAAGTTACTCTTCTTCATGGAAATATTTTTCTGGATGATTTTTTTTTTCACATGTCTTATTTGTCCAGTGGTCTTCAGATGCCTTCATTCTTCTGAAAATACAAAAACAAACTCCTTCTGCAACCCTTAATTTTGGGGAGGTTCCCTTTTAACAAGTTATATCTGATTAAATAAAAAAGGATTTATTAGTTTTATAGGTTAGTTTAGATTGGGTGGCAACGATGTTTGATGAACTATCACCTCTTCTAATCACTTGTTCACATCTAATCTTTATAAATTTTGATGGTATCCATAGATTTTCTTCACCTGTGGAAAGAAAAGCAAAACCTTTTCCCCAATATAATCCACATCCGGATTTCCATTCAAAGATCAACACTTTTTTTTTAAGGTATACAGGCTTATTTAATTCTGTAGTTTTTTCCCTATTATCTAATGTCTCTCTACAGCTCTCAATCCTTTCTCATTAACATTCAGAAAATTCAAAGTTAATGCAGCATTATGCAATCTATTTCTGGGGGTCTTTATTACTCTTTTCTAATTATTTATTGTGTCCTCTAGAGCTCAATTTGATATTTCTATGGCTGCTTCCCTATAGGATTGTGTAGTTTATGTCTGATGTTCTTTATGTTTTAATAAGAAAAAAATCAGTTTCATTTTACTAGAGGCATATGCTGGAGCAGCTCCAGCCTGTCCTGATCAGTGCAAAACCACAGGCAAGCAGGTTTTGCATAAAATTGTGCATCAAAATGTGGGTTCCAGATTCAGCACATGTTCTAATTGGTCTTAATAATAAAATCCTGGAGTCAGATATTGGTAGGTGGAAGCATAAAGCTCAGAAAAGCAGAGCAGCCAGACATTAGAGTTCTTAGCTCCACAAAATTCTCATACTGAAAAGAAAGCAGAGTCCTGTCTCCTCCTGACTTATGTTCCTCTCTCCAACCAACCATATCACTCCCTATCTATTTGTACAGACATCCAGACCTCTATGGTTAACTAGTGACTAGCTCCCCTCTCCAATCTTCAGTAATTACATTTTTTTCTGATACCCCAACTCTTAGAATAATTTTTACATAAAATATCCTTAATACATAGTTGACAAAATTTTTAACAGTTCTATTATTTGAATGAAAGCACTGAATCAGCTGTTTTCAACTTTTTCATTTTTCTTGTCTTACTATTAAGCTAACAATGTTCAAAAACAGTTTACCTTCTGTTCATATCTGTTAACTTAATAGGAAAAGGGAATGCTAATTTATTTTTACAATGAGATCAAGAATTGTAAACATAAATAATATACTTTCCAAAATTAAACAAACAAGAAGGAGACTGGCAGGGTTTTACATTTTAGAAAACTTTTCATAGTGTAACTGAGTAGAAATTAATTGGGCTTTTATAATTGCTTGCATCTTAAGAAAGAAAGGGTTCACTAAGACTTTCTGGGTCATTACAATTATTAATTTTAAATATTATTTCACAATGCTACAAATGGTATTATCGTCTCAGTTATTTACAACACAGAAATGATACCTTTTAGTCAACTGAATCTGTGTGTGCTCTCTCCAGTCTTAGTGAGTATTTAACTTATGATGTTCTAACATAATACTTGAAACCTGTTCACAGCAAAGTTACATAAATATGTTTCTTTGGCAAGGTCATTGCACACTGAAAATATAATTATGCATACTTTCTATCCTGTCATACAAAATATAAATTTATAAGTCAATATTTTTAAAAGGTAGAGATTTCCACAACTCTATCAAAGACTATCTTAAGTAAAATTGAATATTTTAAAAGTTTTAGTTGTGGGATGGTGAGAAGCTGTGAAGACAGCAGTGTCCTTCTGTGTGTAGTCACTGCTAATTGTGTATATAATTTCATGTCAATATCGATAAAACTTTTACCTTAGGCAGTTCAAAAATGTGTAAGTAAGCATTCCATTAGCCATCACAATTCAAGTTGCCTGTCAAAAATAGCACTATCCATGTAAGTGAATAGAAAATGTAGAAGTAAACAATTGTCTGTGTTGTTACTCAAAAAGATCGACTTAGAGTCCCTTAAATTGTTTCAGTCTCCAAGATCAGACTTTGAAAACTGTTAGCTAATACCATTTCTGGACATTTCTGTGGGTTAGAAAATGCTGCATTTATGACATGCTAAAATAAGTTTCTTAGTCCTAGATTCTTGCTTTTTTCATGGTTATAAATTCAGGGCTTTTCAAATCCACATCTAAACCAAAAGATCCTTTTTAGTCCACCATAAAGAACTCTCTATTGCAACCTTTATTCAGTTGTGAGAGCCAGCTGAGGTGAAGTCACCAGAGGCCAACCATGGAGGGCAGAAGAGCACCCCAAAGCCTTCAATAGGCACAGCTTCTAAGACACTTGGTAGGGCCTCCTTCTATGACCCATCATCCATCACTTCTTGCTGCCTTTTTGAAGTTTGTTTCTGTGCCGTGCTACTGGGTGTTCTGTCCTCAATTCCCTTGTCATACAAGAGAAGGAAAAGTTCCATCCTGTAGCATCCTTATGTCAGCACTTGTTCCCAGGTTGGTTGGTTGATCATTTTCTCTCTGTTTTCAGATCTTCAGGCTTTTCTGTCAACAGTACCCAAAGCACACCTGAATACCTTGATGCTATTCTTTCTCATGTGTATCAAAAATCCAGGGCTGATGAGTACCCATGAGACCCAGGCCATCACTTAAGGAACATTTCTTTCTGAGAGTCATTTTTGGGCTCACTGAGTTTGTGATTAATTATTGCTCAGAAGTAATATCTGTCTTTTTCTGTAAAGGTTGCCTATTTGAAAAATAGAGGTACATTTTCCCCACTAAGAAATAATTACGACATCATTATGCAAAGCAACATCGTGTTTTCTCCTCACTCAAATTCCACTTTAATCCAATGCAGTCTGGTCTCATATACAGCACTATGTACTGTGACTACACAGTGATGGGCATTGTGTATGCATGCCATGGTTGTGATGGATAGCACTGAATGTCAATTTGACAGGTTCTGTAAGTACCTAGAGTTGTTTAATTGAGGAAGGAAGATGCATCCCAAATGTGGGGGTAACAATTCTATGACCTAAGTAAAAACAAAACAAAAAAATATAGTGACCTTAGCATTGTATCAACCTCTCTTTCTCTGCTCTCTAAGAGTGGAAATAATGTGGCCAGCTATCTTCTTTCCTGCTTTAATAGACTACATCCTGAGTATGATACTGAAAACAAGAAAACTAAAAACAAAAGAAAACAAAAACAGCAGCAACAACAACAAAACAAAAACAAAAAAAAACCCACAACTTTTCTCTCTTAAGTTGCTTTTGTTGGTTTTTTTATGGCAGAAATGAAACAATACATTATTGTAGCTAATATATTTGGTGAATTAAAACATGGATTAGCAAGCAACATAGAAAGATTGCCCTTCTTAGTGGAAATAGAGCACACTGGTAAGCAAAGTCTGCAAGTATATTTTAATTATAATATTAAATCAACTTAAATTATAAACTTTTACTACTAAGTTGAGGTTTGTTGGCTAACAAGACTTTAAGTGACTCTGAGCCTCAGACGCCAGGTCATGCATAAGAGTTTAACCTTGGTAGATAATTAGCATCTATTATATTGCTCAGGTTAGTGCTTTATTCAAGGAGGGATGTAACTTCATCCTTAAGAATCCAGCTCTCAGGACCTTTTAAAACTCAGCCATGTTCACTTTCACCATCATTGTGTTGCTTGCCTTGGTTTTGTTGACAAACCTAGACAAATCAAAATGGATAAACATCCTTAAGAGCATTTTATCTTTAGATTTCAAAAATGTCCTGGTTTTGATCCCCTGCACTGGAAAACAAAGTTCATGTTGTACAATAGAAAACCAACCATCAGGGTATGTTTGTCAGATGAAAGGAGATGAAGGATAAATGACTACAAATTAAATGCATATCTAGTACTATGACTTACATAGATGAGGGAGAGAATTCTGCAAGGAATAATACTGGTGTAATTCGTAAAAATTAAAACTATGAACTCCCCTGAACATAATAATGAATGCTGAGTCTCCAATTATGATCATTTAACTGTAAGTTATGCAAAGAGACAATACTTGTTAAATACAGTGTCCTGCTAAGGTATGTAAGAGGAGAGGTCACTGTACTTTCTTCTAAAAATCATTCTTCAAAGTGTATATACATATTTATGTGTGTGTGTGTGTGTGTGTGTGTGTGTGTGTGTGTGTGTGTGTGTGTTTTAACAGAGAGACAAACACCTAAGATAACAAAGAGGAAGTGGTGTACATTTGCATGGGTAATTTTTTTTTTATATTTTTGTGAATTGTTTTTCTAGGTGTACAATTTCAAATAAATGAACAGACATACATGGAAAACAAATAAAATCACCTCTCTCTCTCTCTCTCTCTCTCTCTCTCTCTCTCTCTCTCTCTCTCTCTCTCTCTCTCTCCAAAAGAAATACTTTGTGTGTGCATGAGGGCTGGGAAGTGTTGTTTTTGCTTTCATTCTACTGTAGCTATTTGGCTGTGTGTTGGGGTCTGCTGCAGAGTCTTATTGAGGTTTTAGCTACATGGTTCTTCAAGTACAACCCTTGGTGGTAACATTAGAACTAAGTCCCCAAGTTTAAGAATATCATATTATCACAGTTACCACCTGTAGTTTTTAAATTTGATTGTAGATAGTCAAAATGGCATACTTCCAGAAGAGGAAAGTGAAGATGAGGCTGTAATGATTTCACTAGACCCAAGATAAATGATAATTGTCTATTAGGGGAAAAAACAGAAAACTACAAGGAACCGCAGGGCACATCTCTTCCCTTCTTACCAGATCTGTTGACCCACCAGAAAGAAAGAGCAAAGTCCTAAAGTGTCAGAAGGACTGTATCAGAAGCATGGAAATCAAAAGACTGTCTATCCTGACTTGGCAGGCTCTAGCAGTCTTTTTTAAGTTTATCTCCTGCAAGCTCAGTTAGGACAGCATGTCCATATTCAGTGGTCAAGGGAGGGGCAGTTCTTTGCCCAAGAGGCTAGTAGCCGAGGAGAGAATGAACTCCAGGAGGAGTATGAACAATACCCAACATACTCTAGGGAATAGCTTGAGGCTATCATGAGCAATTGTGTCTCATGTCAATGGGGTACTAAAAAAACATTTAAATGCCATATTCTGCAGGTCTTCGAAGTGTTTGAAGACCAAGTATCTATGTCTGAATAACATCATAGGTATAAGAAGCATGGGTAACTATAATCTGTAATTCTCAGAAATATAGTTACTCAATGGCTGAAACTTCCCAAAATAATTTACCAAGTACAATGACTTAAAATATTAATATATATATGTATTTAATATATATTTAAGAACTGAAATGTCTTGACTAGAGTTAGAACTGTAAAGTGCAATATGATAAAATATCCTAGGTTGTACCAATATACAGCATATATGCATAAAGATAGTTTTATATTTGTGTGCAAAATATCATAAACAGAAAGAAGGCCCTACTTAGTCAACATACAAGAATCTAACAATTTAAGTTATCTATAGCTAATAGTTGCTAAAATTAGTTCACAAGAAGATATGTGTATCTATCTATCTATATCCCATACTAACCATACCCTTTTTTCATTTTTGATATTAAGTAGGATGTGTTATTTAGTAAATAGACAGGAAAAAAGTGAAAGAACACAGAAACCCAAGGGTCTCAAAACATTTTCACTTTTTTTTTGTGAGTCTTCTAAAAATAGAAGCAATACTTCCAAATTTAAAAAGAGTTAACATGTTTTTGTTTGTTTGTTACTTTGTTTCTAGTTTCTTTCCTAGTTACAGCAACCTACTCCTAGCTTCAGGATTCCTTTAAAAATAACTAGCTCTAATGAAGTGATTTTACCTTCTGCAATCAACTTTAAGATCTAATTTTGTTTTTCATCCATGACCTTTATCATTTAATTTTCTTAAAGAAAGAATTAATTAGCTGTCTTCAATTATTCTTTTATTTATTTTTACCAGCTCCCATATACATTCCTTTTTCTTGGCTTTAGTTCTAATAAAACAAAGTATCCGACAGAAGAAAAAATGGAAATTCCCTGGGAAGAACTCACATTCCAGGAAACTGTTGGACCCATGGTCTTAGGGCTAGGAATAAAGAATCGTCAGGAAAACAAGGGCAACCACTGTTCCTGGCTCTCAAAACTTAATAGTGCAGAATCTACTGTCATTGAAAATATCCCCTAAAAACAAACTTGAAGAATTGCTGGACAAGTCTGAGGGTGGCAATACAGTAGGTGAGATGCACTTACTCAGTGTGCCCAAGACTGTGGTGGTATTACTTGGGCAGAACAGCTGGAATGAAGCAAGTTAGGATGACATAATAAATGTGATTTGAGGCCCAGCAGAGATACTCATAAAGTTTCCAGCTCAGCATAAATACTAGGGAGACATTTTTCCTACCTGTATTTAGAATGGTCAAAGACACTGACTGCAATATATCACCATAGGATAATTCTGAAGGTGTTGACAAGGGGGAATATGTAAGAAAAATATCAAAGATTTGAAAGAAGAAAAGGAAAGTATAGTGAAAGAAGATTTTTAATCTTCCATTTTATTTTATATATGCTAGAGAAATTAAAGAAGAACAAAGAGCAAGCTCAGTCAGCTTGCGTTACAAATCAAGTGTTTGGTCACTGTGAGGGCTTCAGGTAGGATTCTACACTGCCAGCAGGAGTTCTTCCACAGCAATGTACCAAGAGTGATCCCAACATGTGACAAACAGGAATGCCTTCTCGAAAGGCATTCTCTTCTAAAAATGGAGTCACCTTATGAAGTCACTGTGACTCTCTGAGGTTCACTCAAGAGAATGTGAAGTTGACAGGAGAAGGCCTGCATACATATCTCTGTGGTAGTGTTCACAATAGCCTAAGTGAATAGATGAATAAGAAAGTGTGGGGACAATGGTCACAAAAGATGGCATCATACTACTTGTGGGAAAAAATATGCCCTGCATCATGAAGAGTACAAGAAGCAGAAGACAATTCTCAATATTCTCTCTCTTATCGCTCTTATTTAATACTATAACTATGGAAAAGAAAGTATTAGAGTGACTTCCAAGAATGTTATCAGACTAGGTTGGGGGGATAAAAGGAAAGGTAAGAAAGGAAGTCAAAAGTGTACAAAGCCAGGTACAAAGCAATACGATGAAACCTACAGATAAACAAATACTAATTGTTTATTTTAGAAACTGTATCATTACCAAATTCTACCAATTAAAGCAGAATTCTGAGATGTCCAGGTGATGCGCAGAATGCGGTTTTGCAGTCTCAATGGACGTGCTGTGCAGAGATGCTGTTTTGTTTTCTTTTGTTTTCTGAAAACAGTGGCTTACTCTGTAACCCAGGAGGTTGTTGCATTCATGGCAATATTTGCACTTCAGCCTTCCAGGTACTACTGGGTTATAGGTATGAGCAGCAGTGGTTCATTCCCCATGAGGGTGACAGCCTATTATTCTTGTTTCAGGCTACCTGATCTACAACTTCAGTTACCTGGTAAATTCTAGGAGCCTCTCTCTCTCTCTCTCTCTCTCTCTCTCTCTCTCTCTCTCTCTCTCTCTCTCTCTCTCTCTCTCTCTCGAGAATTGAGACTACCACTTTACCACTGAGCTACATTTCCAATATTTTTTTTGAGAAGGGGTCTCACAAAGTTGTCCAGGACCCCTTGAACTCTGTATATCATTCTGTCTTAGATGTCAGAACTTCACTCTTCTACTACAATTCTTTCTAACTTTCTTTATCTAAGGATAAGTCTTATTGTGCCTTTTAAAAAGCAACTTACCCTGGAGCTTTCACAACATTCAGAAAATTCAGAAAGATACTTATTGGGGGAAGTTGAGGCAGAGAGCTGAAGTTCCTGACTGAACTTTTTCACCGAGACTAAGTGTACCATATGTGAAATTCCTCTGGATAAATTTGTGGCTTCTTTTTTCCACTGAAGGCACTTTTACATCATAGAATAAACAATGGTAATAGCTATTAGAAATGGTTCAACATTTGTATGTTTCCATGGGCACAAAATCTTTACTTTGAGTCTGTTCTTTTGCTCACTTCCATCCCAGCCACAAAATTAGTGGAACAGCTCACCTCTAGACAAGGTATAGAAGAAAACTTATCATGTTTATGTCTGAAGTTGGGAGGTGAAAAACCTACTCAAAGCCTTCTTAGTGAGTTTAAACAATGTGTGACAATTAACCATAAACCTACATTAAAAGATCTTGAAAATATCACCTATGAGGTGCATTTCATCATTCTCAGTGAATACCCAGGAAAGAGGAAAAATAAAAATATATATTGCACAAATAAGAGGCTTTAAGATTGATATAAGATTATTGATTAAGTTCTCCCAAAATAATTGCAATTAGTGATCAAATGATAATGTGAGAATTTGAATTCACATTGGAAAAAAAAAAAGATCAGAGCAAGCCTATGCTAGTGGTGCAATAAATAGTTGTCTTACCAGGGAAAACTGAGTAAGGACAGATAATCTGTTTTTATTCTATTCTAAATTCACCCACAAGAAAATAATATGTGAAGACCTTAGTTGTGAAATATGTGTAGAAAATACATTAGCTTGTGTTGCTTGGTATACAGAGACCAGGAATTTGTAGATATATGGGTCATAGCCTTGTACATGAAAATGTCATATGAATTTCATCATTCCTAAAATATAAACAGATTTAAATAACAGGGAGTGATTTTCTGTAACCAGAAATGCTTTTCTCTCATTACTTAAAATACTATATTCAATCAAAAAAGGATAGAACCTAGTGCCCGAGAGGTTGCAAGATTTTCTTTTTAAAGTACATGGACAGATTGTCCATGTATCTCAATCATGCACACCCTTTTTAATTAATAGAAAGGAAAGTATTAAGGTATCTGATTCATGAGAAATATTAGACAATACAAACTTTATTTTTTTAATCTTCTCAATAGGTATATATGATTTCAAAGTGTGCATGGATATTACAATCTATGGCAATAGTTCTTCCTGGTAAATTATTGTTGTCTGAACAAAGAATCATTGACTCAAAATTTATAACTCACATAATTTTATTCCAGATTCCTTAATCACATGTATCTCTGTGCTTTCTATATTAAAATGTAGTGTATATAGCTATGATACCATGGTACATAGTAGAAATCTCAGGAAACAAAAATAATTGTGCAACATATATAAATACAAGGGGAAAGAAATTCTCCATATTCTTGTAGAATATGCAGGACTCAGACGATCCAACAGTAAGAGTGAAATGTCTCTGTGTAAGGTGCTGATGTTGGCATTGGGCTCCCAAACAGCTGGGGCCAACTGTTGTTGCCCAACATGTAAAGTCATGCTTTCGCTGTCCTTGGTTACTTTGGAGTAGTTGTTTGCCAGAAAGACAATATTCAGACACTATTTTGAAAATAAATCTGGAAAACAACAAGTTTCCTGCCGCGTCAGAGACCTTTTCATTTGTCTTGAATAAAGTTCATGTGGGAATCACTTTTCACACCAGATACTTTTAATTGGTTTCTTATTACAAAAAGGGAACCTGCCACATTTTATTTTATAACTAAGTGGATTTCTTTTCTTGTTCATAGTCTTTATATCTATCAATTAGCTTGCTAGGAAATAATTACTAAAATTAACCATTATTCTATAAAAAATAATTTGTAAGATCAAAATCAGATATTTTGTAATTATTAGTTTCTTGATATTAAGTAAGTTCCTTAATTTGACTCAACCTTTTTTCCTCTAATATGCAAAGCAGGGATAAATGCTAATTTGCTTATATCACAGGGGCCTTGTCAACTTCATATGAAAGGATATAGCAGTCTTTGCAATTGAATCATAGGTACACACACATGTTCAACCTTGCCAGCTTAAGTACACAGTATTCCTTTACTATTGTTGATATGTTCCTAAGTTAAGAGTTGGCCTAATTAAATTACATGTTCTCTTAGATAAGACATGAAAAAGAAATTTTGGGCCACCTATCAACATGGTAATTGATAATGACTGCCTAAAGCAACACTTTGGAAAAGACTATGAGGGTTTTGGATTTACTAAAGTAACTTAATATAAACTAAATATAGTATTTTCCAGCATCATTAATAATAAAAACTCTGTACAACATTAATAACATATCAAAATCATTTTTATTTTAATTTTGAAAAATAAAGAAAATGTTGGATGCTAGATTGGTTTATCTGCGGATTCACTGAAAAGCAAGATAAAACATGTGCCTTTTGGCCAGAGAGTATCTCACTCAAAGGAGGAAATTTTCATTTTGAAGGATGGTGGTTTGGCAAAAGACAAATAAATGAGTGTATCTTCATGTGAGAAACTCCTTGAAGGTTTCAGGAACTGTGGAGAACAAATTAGAATCACTACTGTTTCATGATTACAAATTACTGTTAATGTATTCCAGAAATAGTAACCCAAAAATACTTTGTCCCAGAGTGAGGGTCTGAGGTAAAGCTGACAATGTTTTCTAAGCAACTTGCTTTTAAAATTACCTATTAAAGAATGGTCATGAGCATTATAGACAAAGCCACTATGGATTCCAGACTATACGAACTAAATTATCTGTTATATTAGATTCATCTATTCCCCTTACTTGTTGGGAAGCCTTGGTGGTCAAAGGTTGCCCTCTTTAATGGCCTGGCAGCTCTCTCCAAAGCTGGACAACATGAGGAACTCCCTACTTGGTGAGACTTCCTGCTCTCTACCTGACCTTATCTGGAGAATGTGTCTGCGCCCAGAGAACTTACCTTATCTGAACTCTATCTCTAAGCCCAGATGCCCGATTTATCTTTAGTGTGACCCTCCACACAGTTTCTTGCTAGAGGCTTTTCACCCTCTGGACATATGGTAATTAAGAGTTGTTCTAGGAGCTTTGCTATAGGACCCTACTGCCACATACAAAGTCTTATGATAGGAGCATGTCACACAATGCAAATTAGGACCTGTTCTCAGGCTCCCCACCCACATATTTCCTACACTCTGGATTAAAATTGAGCTGATCCACTTAAGTCATATCCCAGAGGGATAATCTCTACTGTATCCACAACCTTCTGAACCCTGTTCCCTGCTTTGGCTCCCTTCCCCCGCAGCTGATGATCCCAGGGACTCAGGAAAGCCACAGCCACACACCTGGCACCTGCAAACAGGGACTCTTCCATGACACTAGGGGGTCTGTGGATACTCCCCACACCCTGGCCACCCAGTAATCGCATTATTTGCTGCCCTGTCTCACAGAGGAACAGCAATCCACCTTCCCCATCTTTGGTGGTTTTTCTTCTCTCTCCCTCTCTTTTCTATAGTGGGATATTCTGCATCACACCGGTACTCTCTCCTATTAATGTTTGCAAAGCCTGTTCTGCCACCTCATGCACACATTGGGCTGGACCTGCACTTCCAGCAGCAGCCACCACTCTGAGGCTCAAGGGTGAGTGGGGCTTCCAGAACCAGTAGTGTGCATCTGGCATGTGGTAACCCCTTACAGGCTGCCTGTCCTTGTCTCCACCATGCATGCAGAGGAACAGGGGTCCCCAAAGCCACTGCTATATTGTGGTTTGGAGTCATAGGTTGCTAAGTGCACTTTCTCCTTGTGAGGATTCAACCCAGCCAGCTGGTTCCAGCAGACCTTTTCCACTCCACATTCCTCTGAACCCCTCCATGCCTGCATCATTTCCCTCCCTCTGCCTCCACCTATATCCCTTCACTGCAGCCCTCCCTCTGTGGCTGCAGGCACCTTTTGCATTCATTCTTTCTGTTCTGCTGTGTCAGTAATGAATCATAAAATTCTCCTCCGTGTCATGAGTCTAGAAGATGCATTCCTCATTTCCAGGGAATAATAAATGCAAGCAGTATAGAAATGTATGCTAAAAGTATGGTCAACGAAAGAATAATAGAATTCTCAGTAGCAACATCCTGCTTCCAGCTCCTGGTTGACACTGATTATGCAGACACCTCAAATTGAGACAAATCTAAAAGGCCTTTCCCTGCATTAGTACTCTGTAGCATCAATGGAGGTATTCTTCAGCGAGGTCCCTTCCTAGCCACTATCTCCTGTATTCTGTTCTGCTTCCTCCTTTTTCTTCTGGAAGTAAATCTCTAGTGAGGAATCTGGAGAATCTTGCCATGTTGTATATGTGTTCTCAGACTTACAAATTCTAGGGCTAAAACAAATACACATCTTGCTTATGCCGCTTGGTTATGGAACCCTGCCTCCCACCTTAACTGACTCTATCTCTGTGTCTGCTTCCTAGGAAACCCAGCCTGGAAGATCTCTTCACATCATCACTGACTCCTCAGTAGAATGAAACCTTGAACTCAAATGAAAATGATAGAATGTATTGAAACAAATAAATGTCATGCATAAAGATTCCAATATGCTTAAATGTATTCTGAGTTGAAACCACGGATTTCCATTTAGAAAACATCTTCTCAGCCCAAATTACTCTAAAGAGGTAATGTCCTGATGAGCTCAAGGCTATTCATCACATTCATGACCTGGGGAGATAGTATGAAGGTTCCCAAGTTTCTGGCAGGTGGAAATGGGGAGATTGTCATTTACAAAACATCCTGTCCCCAGTGGTGCTGAGTCACTTAAACTCCCAACACCTGTGCAGATTCCCCTAAGGCCTCTCTCTCACAGTCAGAATTCAAGATGCTACAGTGCTGAGACAGGTGATAAGGAGAGCCTACTGAGTCGGGAAACCACAAATAATTGCTGAAGCCTCTGGAAATATAGCACTCCCCATAAAAATCTTGTCTACTTTGAGCAGAACTGAGTCTTTTACTCAAGATTACTCCAGGAGGGCAAGGGAGTACAAAAAGTTCTGAATTTTCTCTCTCTTTTTTCCCTTTTATTGGAAATTGATGATTTTTTCTCACATAATATATCCAGATTATGGTTTCACCTCCCACTACTCCTCATAGTTCCTCTCCACCTTCCTTTCTGTCTGGATCTACCCTCTTTCTTCCTTTCATTGGAAAACATACATGTTTCTAAGGGGGGCGGAGAGAGAGAGAGAGAGAGAGAGAGAGAGAGAGAGAGAGAGAGAGAGAGAGAGAGAGAGAGATTGAGCTGGGGACCCCGCACAGGCTTAAATACCCTTGAGCTAACCAACCCCAGTGAGCCATGTGGATTCTGCAGATAGGCTACTTTAATGCAGAAGCAGACAGGCTGAACAGACTTAACCAATTAAGGGCTTGTTTACCCAGAGAGCCTTTACCAGCAGGAAGGTATAAGGCAGAAGCCAGCGCAAAACATGGCTCTCTACAAAGACAAGGATTAACCACACTGAAAAAGGATATAAACAACAACAAACAGAAGAAACAGACCTCAAGAGTGGACACAAGAAACATCGACCCACTCATTAACACACTCAGAAATTCCATAAGGACACTAAACTGGGAACCATAATATATTTGTAAAGGAGAAGACATACACACACACACACACACACACACACACACACACACACACGCGTGTGTGTGTGTGTGTGTGTGTGTGTGTGTGTGTGTGTAAGCTAATTTTAAAAATCAGGTAAAATAAAATAAATTAAAAAAGAAGGTAAAGGAGAAGGCATAACATGACATTACAAGGACCCTCCAAAAATGTTGAGTTTATTGTTTTCTGTTGGCTATTTACTGCTGGGATTTTGGCCCTCCCTTAAGAGTAATTTATTTCCTCAGTGAGTTTCCATTGAAGGAAACTAAATTTTCATTTGTAAGTAGATAGCAATTGATGACTACTTCAAGGGTTAGGGATGGGATCTTGGGTCAGCTTCTCCCTTAAGTTCTATGACCCCGTCTGGTATAGGCCCAGTACATGCTCACTATAGGTGGAGTTACTCTATGTCTTGAAAGCCAATCCCATATAACTATTCAGAGACTTATTATTAATTATAAATGCTTGGCCAATGGCTGAGATGTGTTACTAGCTAACTTTTATATTTTAAATTTACCCATATTTCTTATCTACCCTCTGCCACGTGGTGGCATCTTCTTTCAACATGGCATGATCATCTTGCATCTTTCTGCATCTCTCATGACTTTTGAGACTACACCCTTCTCAGCATTCTCTCTGCCCCCAAAATTCTGCCTAGCTATCAGCCAATCAGCATTTTATTAACAATGAGATCAACATATTTTCAGTGTGCAGGAGTATTATTCTACAGCATTTCCCTCTTTTTATCTAAATAAAAAGGAAGGTTTTACCTTTAATATAGTGAAATTATATATGATAAAAAATAGTTATCAAGGAAGAATTACAGTTACAATATTCAGTACATGTGTATTTTTCAAAACTAGAGAACATACTCTTTTACCTATCTTTGTAAGTCTAAATTTTTATACCTAATTTACTTTTTATCATAACTAAGGAAAACTATGTTTAAGTATTTAGTTTTAACTCTCTCAAAGACCCCAGAAGGGCATAATGTTACCTAATGACAGGGTCACCTAGTTGTCTGGACAGTCATCCAAATTCTTCTGTAACGTTGAGGCATTCAGCTTTGGTCTACAGACCTTGTATACCTGACAGACATTTCTGAGAAACGGGGAATTTTGAAGGACTGTCCTACATTGTTTTGACAAATTTTTGTAGTTGTGTTTTTGCACGCCAATGGTTCAGTTTGGACAGTATACAGTCAGCAACTGAAGCAAGGGTGGCTACTTTGCCCAAATGACTAGCTTTTGTCATAAGGAAGAAAAACTCTATATGGAGGTTCTTCAATGTCCATCATCTTCTTTTAAAGTAAATTGGTGCTATCTGGAACAGAGATGTCTCACTATCATAACAATTCTTATGTTATTAAAACATGTTAAATGTCATATTGTGTAGGTCCTTGAAGTGTTTTAAGATATATATCTATCTAAATATATCTTTTTAACCTTGAAAACATACCCAATATGACTACATGTTTGATTATTATAGATGGCTAGCAATCTGTATTTCTTAATTATATACTGCATTTTAAATGAGAAGCATAAATATAATACCCTAAACAAAAATAAAAATATACATGCAGTATAACAAAATTAACTTTAAATTTATATCAATAAATCCATACCAATGTAAAATATTTTGAGATTAACAGTTGTTATTTGGATTAAACTAGTTTCAATAAGCTACCACTTTCCATTTTTTATCTTATCATTTTTATATCTTACCCCCTGTTTTCCTTTAGAAAGAGAACTTTGAATACTTTTTCATTTGACTTTGTTTTTTCTATGACCAATAACAACTTGTAACTAACCCCCCTTAAATTATAACAGATGTCCATAACCAGTCTGCGAGGAATGGGCACACTGCTTTTTCTAGACTTCTTCCTGTTGTCTGGTGGCCTGGCATCTTTCAGGGAACCTTGAGAACATCAGGATGATTGATAAGTCTTGGCTAGGATGGATCATCTCAGCTAGCAGCCTTGAGGCTGTTCTGGATGCTGGATCACTGAAGCCATCTGTTTTTATTGGTGTATAGTCCCCTTGCTCTGAAAATACATAAAATTTTAAAGGTATTAATACAGGTATAGGTTGTGCCTTGTTCACAAGTCAGCCAAAGATGGTTGTTTGTTTGTTTGTCTGTTTTATGTTTAAGCAGGTGATATAAACATCATGTGCCTTCTAGGTTGGTTTGTTTATGTTTGTAGTCAGGATTTTTATGGGTTCTTCTCCTATCAAACCTGATCAATATCAACCTGGAACAAATCCACAACCTCTCATCTTTCATGTAAATAAAAGTATAACCTCCTCCCCAAAGTAACATGTCTTTTGACTTCCATTTGGAGGTCGATATTTTATAATATATAGATTGGTTTAATCCAGCAGTTTTCATAATCCAATGTATATTGACAGTTGTTGTTCCTTCATCAACAATCAGAAAATCTAAAGACAACGTAATAGCATACAGAATCCAGTACATGAGTACTGGATTTTCATCATTATCATGCTTCTCTCTCACTCCATCTGTGCTCCTTTTCTCCCCTCTGGTCTCTTTCAGACTGATGACTTTTTTCAGTAGTTATTATTGTTAATGAGATTTGTCTCTCTAATCTGTGATATGAATCTAACATTAGACCTAACAAACTACAAGTGTGTACCCAAGTACCTTAAACAGCACCTGGGATAGAATTTATAGCCTCAAATTCCAGAGCAGTAATGCAAATTCCTGGGAGAAAACCGGTCTGTAGAAACTGATGATCCAGATAGAGCTTTAGTGCTGTGGAAAGGTTGGAATAGTACAGGTCCAAATTACATTATTTTGGGCTAGCATTAGCACCCCTTCCAATGGCCATTCCTTGCCCATATCTGCATCTGAGATACCATCCTGTGAGTAACAGATAAAAACCCTTTAGAATATGTTAACTTAGCAGTTTACTGGTTCCCAATAACTACAATCAAGAATTTCACCAGATAATACTTTCGGCCTATAGAAAAAACTTCTGCTACCTTTTTATATCACACCTGTGCAAGATAGTTTTGCATCAACATGACACAAGTTAAGGACATCTAAAATTAAGGATCATCAACTAAAAAAATGCCTCCACTTTGGGAGCATGTTCCCCATGGAGGGATATTCCCTTAACCTAGAGGCAGTAGGGAGGGCCTAGTCCCCACTCCAAATGATGTGGCAGATTTTGTTGACCCCTCCAGGAGGGCATCACCACATGTGGAATGGGGGGGGTGGATTGGGAGGATTATCACGGACCATGGAAGGGTGGAGGACAGGGAGGAAGGGATGCAGAAGAAGCTGGGATCGTTATGTAAAATAAGAAAATTTAATTTAAAAAATGCCTTTATAATATCAGGCTGTAGGCAAGCCTCTACTTCAGCTCTGGCCTCCAGGTTCTTACCCTGTTTAAGTTACTGTTCTCAAGTCCTTCAATTGTGAATAGTAATATGGAACTGTAAGCCAAATAAATTCTTTCCTCCCCATGTTTCTTTGGTCATGGTATTTCATCTCAGCAATAGAAACCCTAACTAAAGCACTACCTCTCTGATGTACTGCCCAATGAAATTTAAATCTGCCTTGATTTATGACTTCTTTTGTTCTAGTAAAATAATAAAAGCTTCCTCAAACTGTTTTTTATGCCAGAACATGAAATTTAAGTTAACTTAAAATCTGTGTTTTTTCACTATGGTCACTCAAAATAATTTCAGAATATATGATCTCTTATCACCTTTTTGACAAGAGCTGTGGCTTTGTGATGAACACTGTGCTATGCTTTAGCCACAGTGCCAGACCCACGGAGCTACATATACCTAGACCATCACTCTCTCAAACTTTCACTCATACTGTTCCCAGTGTGGGAGATGTCCATCCACATCTGTATATATGACTATCTTCTTCAAAGACTGATTCTTCTGTACATGTCACTTTTTATACAGTACTCTGAGTCCCCATATCCTATCTATCACTATTTTTTGTCCCATACACGTGGCTCTTTAAAAATGGAATGTGCATTTTCCAAGCTCACCACTTCTCTGAAGGATTCAAATTGCTTTCTCTTCCATGTCCCTTGGAAAAGAGAGAAATCACAAACCAGCTCCCATTTCCCTGCTTCCATTCCCACTGAATTGATTATGCCTTTTGTACCTTGTAAATAGCAAACATAAGAATGAAAATGTATTCATGAAACCTCAAAACAAAATAACCACGAATTCTTACATTATACAAACCAAACCAATCAAACAAACAAAAAGCCCTCAAGTGGATCAGTGACCTAAATACACAAACTAGTAGAACTTATTGAAGAAAGCTATTTGACCTTAGTATTAACAGAGGTTCCTTGGATATATAATAAGTCTTACACAAAAAGTATCAACACAGGGAGGGGCTTACAAGTTGGCTCTATATGAAAAATGCTGCATAAGCATGAGGACCCAGGTTCAATACCTAGCACCAAGATGGCAAATGTCTGTAACTACAGTGCTTGGAGCAGAGACAAGAGGATCTCAGGGGAGTGGTGTTTAGCCAGTCTAGGCCAAAACTGCAGCTCTGTGTTCAGTGAGAGACCTCTTCTCAAAAATTAAGATGAAGAGGGATTGAGGAAGACCCCCTGACATTAACCTCTGGTCTCCTACTCATATGCATAGGCAAACACAATCATCCCCGCCCCCACACACAAATAAGCACAAACATGTGCATGTGTGTGTACACACATGTGTGTTCATATGAAATACCAATACAAACACAATGGTGAACCATATTTTGTCCTTTAAACTACCAAAAACAAAATTAAAATCACCATAAACTAATGAAATATTTTCAACATATAGATCTGACAAAAGATTTGTGTTCAGAATGAGCCAAAGAAACAGTCACACCTTAATAATAATAATAATAATAATAATAATAATAATAATAATAATAAAACTTCATTCAAGTCAGACAAAATATTTGAACAGAGAGTTTCAGAAGAAAATGTTAAAATAGACAAATGTATAACAGAAAATAACTTGAACAGTTGTCAGAAAAATGAAAATTCAGTTCCATGAGATATGACTGCCCATCATATTCATGGTCATTAAGTGGAAAGAGTGGAAATATCAGAATTTTCATGTTTTATCACAGAATGGTACACACACTCTAGGAAGTTTTCCTTAAAGTCAAAGAATTTAAAGTAAGATAAAAGCAGCAAGCAAACATTTACTTCTTATATTTCTGATATCTATTTCAAGAAATAAAAGCACATCAATGCAGATTATGCATTGCTACTTATGACAGCTCTGTCACATAATTTATTTAATGTCCAAATTGCAAACCCTGAATATGCCCATCAATATAGGTGTTCACACAATGTAATGTGCACACTCAACACAGAAATACAAGTTACCTCAACTGCATGAAGAAACTTCCAAGTAAATTTGAACTTAATAAGTCCAAGGAAGAAATTTAAAAAACATGGAAGCCTTACTGCAACCAAAAGCAGGTTATTGGTTGCCTAGAGAGAACAAAGGGGAAATGGATTACAAAAGGGCACAAAGTGACTTTTGAAGTTGCAAATATTCAGCATGGCCCTGAGTATACAGTAGCTGTGTGATAAGTTAATAAATCATTGTCCCGTTCATTAAAGGACTTAGACATCAACTGACTTTGTGTAAATTCACTGATGTTAACTATTCTGTGCTTCACTCATGCCTCTTCTGTCCATGTACCACTATCATCCACTATTTCCTTGTTTTGTGTTTCCTCCTTATGTACCTATGGAAACTACAGGAGGCAGAATTTCAGGATGGCTTCAAGATCCTTGGTTCGTATTCACACAGTCCCTCCAGTTACTCAAATACTAAAAAGTATGTTATTATGAGGGGAGCTTCCCAGATGTAAGTAGGTCTCACTCAATGCTACTTAAGTTTGGGGAACAGGCAGTTAGCCTTCACGGAGCCATTCAAACTCTTTAAATGTGGAGACTTTCCTAGCAGGTCTCAGAGGTGGAATGTATAATATATTCAATCCTGAGAAATATTCCTTACCACATGACTAGCCAGAAGATGGGGCACAGTAATATCAATGACTATTGTCAGCCTCTTGATGATGATAGCAGTTTGTGTCTTAAAGCCAGTGAGGACATTTGGGTTTCATGACTTCCACTCTCTGGGTAATATTAGAAGTGAATTCTACATCCTTAAGCAGAACATTCAGAAAGGAACTTAACTTGGCTGTTAGGACTGTTTCAACCTGTGACATCCCGAGCATGGAGCTCATTCACACTATGAAAGACTTCTGAACACAGAATGCTTGATTCACTTATAGGTATTTCTAATCTCTAAATTTGTGTTAGTTTTATAGATTCACAAAAATAAAATATGAATAGAGACTATATGTTACTGGTCTTGATAATGCATGATTTCTCAAATATGAAGAAGCCTCAAAGTATTCTTTTAGATATGATATAAAGAAAGATGAGAAGCAAAAAGAGGGGGAAATGGATGTAGTAAATATAGTGAAAACATAAAATGTGTGACTTTACACCTTGACTGCAGTGATCATATATTATGAATAATCTTAAAAAATAATTCAAGAGCCTGTGATTTACCTCCATGGTTTTTACTTCATTATTCCAGGTGTGTCTGGTAATCTGATTATTGAATACTTATACATATGACTTATACATGAGACCATAATTAACAATTTTATGGTGGCTTTCATAGGAGTTAATGTTATAGAAGCCAGGGCTTCTATGGATTGAGGGCCCTGTGGAGATTGGCTGGGTCTTCAAGAGCAGCCCCTAGAAAGTTCTTAAATTCTGGTTTGTTTTTTTTTTCCACAATAAACTCTTCTAGGATATTATTGCATCTCACTACAGAAAAAAATGTTCAATCTCTAATCTCATATTCTTTGATTTAGTTTTAAATAACTAATAGGATATGCATGTTAATAGCCCTTCTTGAACTCTACAGAATATTGAATTCATCTCTGCAGGATAACCCACTGCAAGTCAGAGGAAGGAGGGCACTTTCCTAATTCTGTGATTAGAAAAAGTGTCATCATAGGGATATTATTCTTCCCTGTTACCCAGACCAAAATGTCTCATTCTTTATAAATATATTTACTGTCAATAAAATTTCATTGAGTAGGGACGTATTGTGAGACAAAGACTAGAGAGAGATCCTAAACCCAGTTCTAGCTCTGTGTAATATTTAGACCTGTGTTGTAGTGAGATATTCACCCCATCTGCACCTTTAGCACTGACCAACACAGAAGCAGAGAGGCAGTAAGGATGTCTTACACTGGCTTCGCAAAGTTCAGCAGTCTTCTATGTTTTGTCTCCTGCAAGCACAGTAGCACAGCAGGCCAAAGTCAGCGGTCGAGGTGAGGGCAGTCCTTTGCCCAAGGGGCCATCAGCCAAGTAGAGAATGAACTCTAGAAGTGACATCAGGGTGCCAGATAATTTATGGGAATCAAGATTCATTGGACTAAGTATAAGTTAAGTAAGGTTTATTTGGGAAGAATTCACTTAGACATAAAACAGATGACCTCCATCCATTCCTGTTCCACAGATGCCACCCTGCAGCCTGGGTGCTCTCTGCAACTCAACCAGGAAGCAAGAGAGTGCGCTGGGGTCAAGGACACAGAACCTAGCCTCCACCCCCAACCCCCTGCCCTCTTCCTGTGACCACATCCAAATGGGCATATCAGTGCTACAAGTGCTGGTGGGATGGATATCTCACTACACAATGCAATATTGGTGAAATAATTAACCTCTAATGCAAGTGGTTTCTTGCTGTTTTCCAAGCTGTACTTATAGAATTTATATTAGA